>OY728162.1:667619768-668869768 GCA_963277665.1 Viscum album
GCAAATGATAGCTCTGAAAAAGAAGAATGAACAATTACAATAGACAAAAAAAGTTAGAAGTCTTTCCTGGAGTTGAATGTTATTCTTACATCAGAACCTATTTTTAGTTTTCCATAATTAGGAAAGTTGTATGGAGGGTATAATAAATTTTTGAGATAAGGGTGGGGCTATGTTTTCAGGAAATGAGACCATGTTGTTGCTTATGGTTCTTGGATGTTGAGACTTCATGAGAATAATTACCCTACACAAAATTTGGAATTTTCTACAGACATCCATCCATTGAATACATGGATACATTATCACATTGGTGAGAAATTTACAGTGTTCATGGACCACAAAAGCATGAAACACATTTTATCACAGAGATATTTCATATGAGGAAATGGTGATTGATGGAATATCTCCAAATGATTAAATTTGACTTGATTTACACACCAGGAAAAGAAAATTTTGTGGAAGATGGATTGAGAAAAAATCCATACAGTATGTTGATTAAATAAGTGTTAGATGAATGGAAGTTGATGTCGGTCCTAGACGACATGCATGTGGACTATGAAGAATGACGTTCTGTTTCAGTTATCTTTTCTGCTACTCCTGTTCCGGATTTGGTACATATTTTCAAAGAGGTAGAGACATCTGATGCCTAATTTCTGGTTATGAGTTATAAAATCAATTCTAGGGAGACCACTAAGGGATGTAAACTTGATGGGAGTTCATTTTTGTGCTTCATAGATATGATGGATGTCCCTGTGGCTTGTCCTGAAAAACTCCTTCATGATTTCAACCATTCGAGATGGGTTGTACATCTAGGTGCACAAAATATTTATAAGGAGTAAAAGGCATGCTTTTTATGGATAAGCGTGAAAAGAAAGGTGGTCGAGTTTTTCTCATGATGCTTAACATGTCAGTAGGTTATAGAAAAGCATCAAAGACCTGTAGTTATGTGGTATTCCATACCAATCCCAGAGTGAAAATGGGAGCAGATATAAATGGATTTTGTTATAGGTCATCCAAGGATTGTTAAAAAACAAGATTTCATCTGGGTGATTGCGGATCGACTTACACATTCGGACCATTTCATTCCAATTTTGTAAAATCATATGATGGAGGACCTATCTAAAATCTAAATCCATGAAGTGTTAAAGTGGAATGACATACCAATGTAAATCATTTTAGAAAGAGATCCAATGATCACATCTTGTTATTGGAAATCATTATAGAATGCCCTTAGAACTCAGTTGACTATGACCATGAATTATCATCCTCATAAATATAGCCAATTTTATAGGACAATACAGACAATAGAAGACATGTTTTAGGATTTTCTAATGTATTTTGGTCTCTCATGGGTGAAGAATATACCATTGGGGAAGTTCTCATAGAATAACAGCTATTTGTCCTCGATAAATATGGTATCATTTGAAGCATTTTATGGGAATCCTTTTCATTCTATTTTGTGTTGGGTGGAAATAGTTAAAACATAATTAGTTGGGACGATCCCTTTCCAAGAAAGAATAACCAAGATCCAAATGATTAGAATGAGGATGAAGACAGCTTAGTGGAATCAGAAATTTTATGAAGTTCGCCATCGAAGAACTTTGTCATACAATGTCGGTGATCGGGTCTTCTTGAGGATATATCCAAGGATTAGACATCATCATTTTGGGTAGTAGGGAAAGTTATCTCCAAGATACATTGTACCTTTCGATTTACTAGAACATTTCATAGAAGTGGCATATCGGATGGAATTACCACCATGGTTCAGTTTAGTACATAATGTTTTCCATGTATCCCAATTGAAAAATTATCTGCCTCATCCTGACCATGTGATTAAATGGGATCACGTTGACCTAGAAACTAATGTTTCATTAATACATAACATGGTATGGATTGTGGATAGGTGATATAAAGTCTTTCATAAAAACTACATCGGTCTAATGAGGGTTTTATGGCTGCATGGTCAGATTTAGGAAGACTCATGGGAACACGAGAAGGAGTTGGAAGAGTAATGGATGGAACTCATTCCGAAAAGCGAGGGTTTTATACTATGAAGGGATGGAAAAAACAATGGTGGGGGGAATTTTGTACTCTCATTTTCTATTATTCAACCCTTACTTGATACTTTTCATACATATAAATATTAATGGTGATGAATGGGAAGGTTGGAAGAACATTTAAATTAGTTTTGAGGCAAAATCGAAGTAGCACGGGAGGCACACAGTTTGACTAATCGGGCGATGAAATTGTGCATAATTGTTCCCCATGATGCAGTGGCTTCAGTATTTTCAAAGCACATTTAGGGAGACCATGTGAGGATGTCAGGTAAGGGACTTCCTTGGAAGTATCTAATGCACATTTAGCTCATGGTTTTTCTAACCATGGGAACTAAACGTGCAGATGTTTAAGTGAGATTCTAAGAAAGTGGATCTGACACAATTTTTCCTCTAAGTGGATTGTTTTTTTCTTAAGAGTCCATAAATTTGGATTTTCATTCACCTAAATCCAATGGTGGTTCTCTTATTGATTTGAATGTGATCTGAAGGCTTCCCTTAGTGAATCTAACTCAGATTCCTGAGGTGTGTGATCATTCTTCTTCATTCTTGATCGGTTTCTTTTATCTACATAGATATACTTCTCCTATTCTCTTGATTTATTAGATCTACGCCCGTTATGGGTAGATATACCATTGTGGATGCCACATACTATGTAAATATGTATTGATCATTCTAGGAGTAGAGATCTAATGTGGGTTCTTGGAAACTCGACTCGATTTTCTTGTGTGTTATTTGTCCATTGGGGTTTTCACCAAAACAGTCGAGGTAGGAGGATTCATTATCGACTAAACATAGTAAAAACTGATTGGAATACTTTCATGTTGATTTTTTGGTGTTTAATTTATTTTAATTTGTTTATTGAAAACTTTTTGGAAACCTTCTTATGTGATGGTTGTCAAATGTAGAAAATTGTGGATTTTGAATGAGTGATTTGGATCGTGGTTTAAAAATGTGAATTTAAAAAAATGGGTTTTTTTGGATTGGTGGAACATAAATGGGGTTTTATGTTTTCAATAAATGGGATGGTTTTATTGAAATAAAATGTTGCATGAAATTTAATGTTCTTTGGTTTTCAGTAAATGTTCAGTATTGTTGAAGTGGGTTATTTTTCGAACTGAAATATTTGGCATAACTAAGGTTGGTTTTAGTTCATGATTAATAGGCCCTTAATAATGTATTAATACAATCGGGGTATAACATACGTGACCTTGGATCAGTTACATTGGTTATTGAGACACAAGGTAATTTGTTGAGAGACCCCTTATGAATAAGGAACAGTCAAACAGAGCTTGCAAGTGTGGGTGTGTTGTGAACTATAGAATGGGTTTGAGAAAGGGTAAGATGAATTGTTTTTAATTCATTGAATTAGATATTGTTCTGGAAAAATAAGTTCCTAGAAATCAGTTCTTTTTGGTTTTGTTCACACATGGTGGCAAAAAAAATTTGAAATGGTTTATATTTGGTTATAAAATATGTTGGTAAATTGTTTTATATAAAATAATTTTAATAAATGAGACTAAATCTTATATCCTAGTGTCTCATGTAGGGAATTCATTTGGTAAATCCTAATGAGTTATATACTCACCTCTACAATGGAACATTGGTGATTTGGCATATGCTATCAACCGACACAGGGGAAAATGTAACTTTGCCCACGTTTTCAGCACTACCTCATGATGATTAGGATATTAGGTGATTGTGAATCACGGAGCTTGTAGAGAATATTGTTTTTTAGTTATTTGAGAGTCTTAATTTATTCATATTCTTTTTTACTTTGATATTATATTCTTTCTACTTTTACATATGTTGATGTTGTTTTGACATACATGTTGTTGTTTAGTTGTCTTTGTTTTGTTCATGCCTTATTTAATGAATCATTTGGTTATAGGTTAGTTGTGTATTGGTTTAATAATTAAATATTATGTCATCCCCCACATGAATTTGATCCCCTTCATCGTTTATTTCCTACCTTTTGAATCATGGGAATGTCTCTTAAGGCCATGTAATGACTCATTGTGATCTTAAGCCAATGAGAATGAGCGGGTCATTACATGTTGGGACCATGTCTCATGCAAGAGATTTCAAATAAGTATCGATGGATTTGAGGGTGCATAAATATGGATAAGAGTTGTTATAAGTCAAAGGTTAATAGGCTTAAATTCCCATATGGACATTATATTGGGTGATTGTGTATTTCATTGGGTGTTACCTAGGATGGGTCACTATAGGATATAGAGATAGTGAAATCTGGAACCCATGTTTCACAGAATAGTTGAGGTTGTGGAAAAAATTAGGATGGTGCTATAACAATTGGCTCTTTTAAATAGGTACAACACTATGCATGATGTTTTTCAGGGGCCGCTTCTTTGGATGTATCACCACGATGATTTTAATGTGATTGATGTGGATGTTGTTGATCTTGAGATAGATGTGTCCTTTAAAAAGAATATGATATGTGTATTGGATTGCATTGAGAATGTGTTGTTGGGAATGAACATGGAGTTACATCATCTATTTTGTAATAATGGGAGTGTGTAGGGGGAGACATTGGAAGGATAATGTGGCTTGTGGTCTCACTAGCCCGATCATTTTACCTCAAAAATCTCAGAGAAGCTTGGGAGTCCAGCTCGAGGATAAGCTATTATAGGGTGGGGAGATTGTAACATCATGAACATTTCTATAGATTTATAATGCTCAATTATATGTATTATTTTAAATTTTTTGATTAATTTTTGAATGGGTTTTACCTTGGATATTTTTTTTGGGATAAATTAGATAAAAATGGAAGAATGTGGGGTTGTGCACGGTTAGCGCACAATTTTCCCAACCAATGCAGCCAGAACATAAAACCCATCGTACATAAACAGAGGGGATTCAAAGGCCTGGTACATGGTTTCACAGTATATGGGCCCTCTTAGGAGTAACTGGGAGACACACCTTGGTGAGGTTCATAGTTACAACACACCGTTAGATGAAACCATGCTCCCTGAGTAGAAAACTGTGCATATCGGATTTTAAACCCCATAAATTAATTAAATAAAATTTCTAACCCCTTATTATGGACCGAAACACCATGTGTTGACCTAGTACAATTTTATATCATTTTTTGAAGCTCTAATAATAATTTAAATCCCTTATGGCCTATATTCTTGTCTATTTGAATCCCAAATTGAAGATATTAATCACTCATGGTAAGAGAATTCCATCCCGTGTAGTTTCTTCTAGCTCTCAGAATTTTCTTCCATACTTTGAATGGATGTTTTCCCCACAAGGATTTAGATATATATATATATATATATAGGTTTGTTGGATCTTTTTATTTTTGATCTTGTTACTAGTATTGGATTCAATATATTGTTCTTCATCGTGGGTTTGAACAATTCGTTTCAATTTTGCGAATTTAGGTTGGGTGATCCCTCGTCAAAAATTTTAGGTAGGTGGGATAAATTATATTCCCATGGTGATTATTCCAAATTGCGTGTATGCATTGTTAGAATTTAATTTCCACATATGGAAATTGCATATTGATTTGATTATTTAACTGATTAATTAATTTTTGGAATCACGGAATTGGATTAATTAATTATTGAATTAATTAATGAGATATTTATATTTTGAAATTGGTTGGATTTATATATTTTTAATTAATTTCTGTGATATTAGGATTACATATGAGTAAAATAATGGGCAGTACATACACCACTCAAAGAAAATTGTGGCAAATGTAGCATAAATCTCACGGGAATAAAAGTGAGATGAAAAATCCCTTACGAAAACTCGGCAGCCTAACGGCGCCACTTAAAACATCCAAAAATGGATTGATGAGATCAAATAGGGTATATCATCAAATTACAATAAAATTTACAGAAAGTGGAATATAAAATAACATCCCCCATCATAAAAAATAGGAGCTTAAAAGAAGTTACATAAAGGAGAGTACTTAAAGAGAAAGAGAGAGGTTAGATCTCTTACGAAAATTCGGCAGCCTAACGGCACCACTCAAAACATCCAAAATGGTTTGATGAGAGAGAATAGGGTCTTTCATAACATGAACATAAAATTACAGTAATATTAATATAAAATAACATCCCAATAACAAGAAAGATTATCTTTAAAAGGATTGACATAAAAGAGTGTAATTAAAAAGAAAGAGAGGAGTAGGATCCCTTACCTCGGGTCCGACTTGACTCGGTCGTTCTTTAACTTCCTGAATAATAAACTTGAGTTAATATATACTTGATTAAGAACCTTTTTCAAGTTCATTATTCCTTTTATACCATGTTATGAACATCATGTAATCATTTAAGTTAATAATGTTCATTTTGTCGGTATTTGGTTCTTAAGCCAAAAATAGACTTCTTACACTTACATGTTGTTAATTTGGTCAAAGGTTCGTTATATCCAGAATTATAATAATGATGTATATATCATATATATACAGTATATAAATGAATTTATAATATTACATAATCATTCAGAGGTAAGAAATGAAATGCACCATTCATGGAGACGGTAAGCCGTACGTACGCATGAATGCTACTTTCATTTCTATTTCGTATTTTATAGAATGGAATCATAATAATATAAAGGTATATTATAATTCCAATATAATATCATATATAATACCATAGTTCCATCCTATATACGTCCCACATATGGTATTTAACGAATCAAATCACTTTGAGGGGGCGGTAGTCCGCACTTCCTTAAATGAAGATATCGCGTTTACCAGTAATGGAAACCATAATGGTATGACCAAAAAGAAAAAAAAACAGAAGATTAAGGAAAACATAAACATATTATATATCATATATAAATATAGTGTCATATTAATGGACACCTTTGAAGGTGTTAAAAGAATGTTGAACAATCATCGTTTCGGGAGGCCGAAATTCGCCATCCAAGGAAACAATATGTTCTTTAACCATTAGATGTAGGTGTGTGAAAGTGTAGCTAGAATAAATCTTATAGCAACACCCTAGTATATTTATGATACTGTATTTGTTACAAAATAAATGAATAAAAAGATTTTAGGGGGTTGGAGAAGCAAAATAAAACAAAAGTACTCAAGTGAAGACATTACCTTAAAATCGAGTAACTCCCTTTGGTTTGAGCACAATGGCTTCATTGGGAAGACTTATGCCCAATGTGGGGATTCAAGGAGTAAGAGAGTGAAGTGGAGAGACAAAATGGGAAGGGGTTGGCCGAGCCAAAGGCTTTGGGAGTGTGGGTAAGGAGGTTGAGGTGGGGGCCTTTTATAAGAGGAGAGGAGGGGCACTCTTGTAATGTTACAAAATATTACTTTATTTTCAAAAGCGTTTCGGATTTTATAGGTCCCACATTGATTTATTTAAAGGATAAGGTGATAAGGGTTCTAAATCCACTCATCCAATAGGTTTTGTACATGTGTAGGTCTTAGATATTACATTATATTTCCATTTTATTTAAATCGTTAAATAATGAGGTCATCACAGCATCATCATGATGTCATAAATAATATAATTTATTTAATGTCTAAAAAATATAAAAAAATACTATGATGTAGGAAATCTTTTTATCTTTCTAATGAATATTTATAGTCAAAAATCGGATTTGTATATCTCTATGTAAAAATTGTTTTAGTAAAATAGTTCATGTTTGTCTCATTTTTACTTTAACTTTAAATAAAAAGATATTAATATCATTTTCCAACCAATGTGGTTCCATGGGGTCCCCAAGTTGACCCATGGCTTGTCTTTGTCGGCCATGACACAAAAAATGAGGGTAGAACATGTGTCAAGCTCATCTTATTTTATTAAAGCATTATTTTTACCTTAAACTAAACTAATTACCACTAATCGCGATTAAAAACTTAATAAGTTATTATTCAACAAAAAATTGTTTTAATCTCATTGAACAACATTTTACTTCTTAATGACAACCATTTAAGTCAGAGTTTTGAAATTCAAAACACAAAGGTGGAAAAATTTCATTTAAACCAAAAATCAGTTTCTTTAACTACCACTTAGTGATTTCACTATTCATCAAAATTGAAGTTTTTCAGAAAAATACCAAAACATCACCCTAAGCTATATTTGATATTCTGAATTCAAAAATGAAGTCTATTTAATAAAATTCAAAACATATAAGTCACATTAATTAATTTAATAATTAATTCCCGCTGTCAGAGCAAATAGCGTGTTTTGTGAAACAATAAGTATCAAAAGATTGACACCAGTTTAAGTCCAATATCAAAGTGAAATTGATTTCAATGACCACCATTGGATTAAATGGTAAAAATATATTCTAATTTAACTTCAAAACCAATTCAAAATATAATCTAATCATATAAATAAATTAGATTAAAAAGCAGTTTTGATTTAAAATGCAGTATTTTTCACTATTCATTAAAAAATGAACATTGTCAGAAAAATACCAAAAATTCACACAAAGTAAATTTTGATGTCCCAATCATAAAGAATAAGTTTATTTTGACAAACATTGTTTATAAAATTGTCAAAATATAGATTCAAAAATGGTTTTCCATCAAAAGGCAGTAAAACAATCTTTTAAAAATATTAGTGTATTCTATGCTTAAGATTGGATTTATTTTCATTTTAAGCCTCTAAAACACTATCTAATTCATTAATAGACATAGATAAAAAATATCTATTATTCATTACTTACTTGGAATGTTACATCCTTCCCCCCATTAGAAAATTGTGTCCCCGCAATATATTTACTTATCGAATAAATGGGGTTACTTATCCCTCATTGCATTTTCAGATTCCCATGTTGCCTCTACCATCATGTGGTTTTTTCACAAAAACTTTACCTGGTTAATCACCTTATTTCGTAACACTTGCTCCCTGTGGTCAAGAATCTGGACCGGTTGTTCCTCATAAGATAGGTTCTCTTCCAACTGAACTACCTCTGGACTCAAAACATGAGATGGATCTGGCATGTACTTTCTCAACATCTAAACGTGAAAAACATTGTGTACCTGAGATAAAGTCGGAGGTTAAGCCACTCAGTAAGCAACTGATCCAACTCTCTCCAGAATTTCATATGGTCCAATAAACCTTGGACTCAGCTTTCCTTTCTTACCAAATCTCATCACACTTTTCCAAGGAGAAACCTTGAGAAAAACATGATCACCTACCTCAAAAGATAGATCCTTCCTCCTGTTGTCTACATAACTCTTCTGCCTACTCTGAGCTGTTCTCATGTGCTTCTGAATCAGCTGAACTTGTCCTGCCATCTCTTCTACCAATTCTGGTCCCATCAAGTTCCTTTCACCCACTTCATCCCAGAAAGATGGAGTTCGAAACCGCTTCCCATATAATGCCTGAAATGGTGCCATCTGTATCCTTGAATGAAAACTGTTATTATATGAAAATTCAACCAAAGAAAGATGTTAGTCCCAACTTCCCTGATAATCCATAGAGAAAGAACGTAGCATATCCTCCAAGGTCTGAATTGTTCGTTCTGACTGCCCATGTTATTGAGGATGAAAAGCTATACTAAAATTTAATTCAATACCCAATGACTTATGAAGGCCTTTCCAAAAGTTAGAAATGAACCTGGGATCACGACACTAGTGGAAATACGGGCTTTAACTTCGTCGTAATAACGTCGGTTTTTTAATAACCGACACGAATAGTATGTGCGGGGAATTTTTGGCGTCGGTTTTACAAAAAACCGACGCGGAAAATATTAGTATACATATTATCCGCGTCGGTTTTCCTAAGAACCGACGCGAATAATATTATGCGTTGATTTTTCGCGTCGGTTTTTAAGAAAACCGACACGGAAAATATTAGTATACATATTTTCCGCGTCGGTTTTCCTGAGAACCGACGCGGAAAATAAATTTTTAAAATGTTTCGGCGTCGGTTTTCATGAAAACCGACGCCGAAACTCATAAAAAAAAAATATATTCCGCGTCGGTTTTCCTGAGAACCGACACGGAAAATAAATTTTTAAAATGTTCCGGCGTCGGTTTTCATGAAAACCGACGCCGAAAATTTTAAAACAACATTTTGGCGTCGGTTTTTCTACAAACCGACGCGAAAAGTCTTTTAAAAATATTCACGGTCAGAAACCCTCATTTTGTTCGTCCGTCGAAATCGAGTTCCGCTGTGGCGCTTCGGACTCCCGACGACCTTCGAATTTGATTTGCGATCTTGGACGGCCATTGTTGAAGGTTTTTTGTCGTCTGCACGATTTTGGGTATGTGTTCTTCCTATTTATCTCTTGTTTCATATCCCATTCTCTTGTTTCATATCCCATTGTTTATTTCTTTATCAATAACCCTATTTTGCGTGATTTTGATTATTGGTTAGATTTTAGTTGTAATTTATCATTATTTTTTGTTTGTATTATCATTGTTGGTGTAGATTTGATATTGTTTGTTTTTGGAAGTAATTACACCGGTCGCAGTTTGGATTTAACATCTCCATTCGGGTTGAACTTCAAATTTTTTGTTTGTATTATCATTATTCCTGTTTAAAATGATCTTTCATTACATTATGAAGTACTATATTTTTAATTCCATTTCCATTTTAATAAATTCTTCTTCAAAAAAATAATTTTATTGTGTTAAATGAATTCACTCACATTTTTGCATGTAGTTTGTTGTTATTTCATTCCTTCTTGAGATTTACCATGCCAAATTCCTCAATTCTTTTTGGTTCTCATCATTTAACTAAGACATGAATAATTACCACTATCTATTATGTTAAAAAAATTTGAATAATTATTTTCATGCCATTATATAATAAATAATTTTTCTTGCAATGTCCATAATACGACTAGAATCATAATGTATTGTAATTACTTCTTCGTAGATAATAATATAATCATTATCCCTCTATTAATGTTCAAAAATACCTTTCCACTTTCATATGTGGGGTTAGATTCATGCATTTTTAATAAATGTCCTCTAAAACTAATCTCATTCCATTGATTATATTTATTCATCATTCTCTCCCTCTAAATAATAGTCATGAAATGATTTACTTCCCCCTCTAAGTCATAGGCTGCAAATAAAACATTCTCATGATCTAATCTTTCATGGATGGATAATATATTTCTCTTCATGTTGATCCATTCCTTGACATGTTTTGCTGCAATTGACCCATGGATGGGGGTGTAAGTGGTCACCTACAATATGCAATGGAATTTTTATCCCTCCATAATGAATTTATATGTTCATAGTTCCCTATTATAAAACTCATGGATTGAGGGAGTTGAGTTATCATAGTCACCAAAAATTGTATCATGTCTCTTAATACACATTGTCTTAAATAAGGATAGTTATTGCACTATTTTTCACATTAATTTTTCCATGATTCATTCATGTTACATCAAATGAATAAAAAAAATAAATATAGTGTGATCAATAGTAGTCATAGTGAGAAATCATATTATCTTGTATGTCATTCATATAATATTTATTTCATGAAACTTTATTTTCAAAAAATGAAACCTTTGATTTAACCATTTTGTCCTTGTATTTCAATATAACACACATGTATATAATATTAAAATTAACTGTTTACTGTATTTGTAAACGTGTTTCATATCTGATGTCTTTTATCTGATTATCAATAGTTTTTATGGAATATGTTTTTGTTTACAATTTATCTGATAGATATTTAAATGTTTTTATGTTTTAATATATTCATCAATTATATTATGATATCAGGTATTAATGGATCATAATTGGATTTATCTACGAAGAACTACTAGTGAATATGAAAGAGGAGTTGAAATTTTTTTGGAATTTGCTAAACGGCATAATCAAAATATTGATTTGATTTTCTGTCCATGTGTGAAGTGTGTAAATATGAGAAAGTTAAACTTCAGAGAAATCAAATATCATCTCATTTGTTATGGTTTTAGCCTTAATTATACACGTTGGATCTTGCATGGTGAAAGAACTGAAAATTCAACATCCAATGTTGATGACGATATTCATAATGAGGCAGAGGATCGTATTGAAGAATTAATTCATGATTTAGGTGTTGAAACCATCGAAAAAACACCAACTATTGAATGATTGTTTGGAGATTCTGAGAAACCATTATTCCCAGGTTGCAGTAAATATACAGTGTTATCAGCAGTTTTGAGATTAGTTAACTTAAAAGCAAAAAATGGGTGGAGTGATAAAAGTTTCTCCAGTTTACTTGAGCTTTTAAAAGAGCTTCTTCCAGAAGGAAATGGGCTTCTAGATTCCAATTATGAGGCGAAGAAAATATTATGCCCAATGGGATTGGGGTATAAAAAGATACATTCTTGCCCCAATGATTGTGTACTGTATAGGAAAGAAAATGAACATTTATAAAGTTGTCCTACATGTGGAACATCGCGCTATAAGATGGATGAGAGAGTCAACTCAGATTCATTTTCAGGATGATGTCATGTAACGTTATGAAAAATCAATTTTTTTACTTTCCAATGATATCATCCAATATTTTTTTCAAACAATTCTGATAATTCAATTCTGATTTATTTTTAGGTACCAAAATCAAAACTCCATCTAAAGCATTTTGGTACCTTCCAATTATTCCTCGTTTGAAGCATCTATTTGCAAATTCAAATGATGCAAAAAGGTTAAGATGGCATTAAGATGAGCGCATTTCTGATGGTAACTTACGTCACCCTGCCGATTCACCACAGTGGAAGAGTTTTGATAAAAAATTTCATGATTTTGGAAGTGAAGTTAGAAATCTCAGAATGGGATTGTGTACTGATGGAATGAATCCATATCGGAGCCTCAGTAGCCAACATAGTTCATGGCCTGTTTTGCTGGTACTTTACAACTTGTCCCCACATCTATGTAAGAAGAAAAAATATGTTATGATGAGCTTGATGATTTCTGGACCAAAACAACCGGGAAATGATATTGATGTGTATCTTACACCATTGATTGAGGATTTAAAACTGCTATGGGAGAAAGGTGTTACAGTTTTCGATGCATACAAGAAAGAGTATTTTCTTTTGCGTGCTATGATAATGTTCACTATAAACGACTTTCCTGCGTATGGAAACTTATCTGGATATAGTGTTAAGGGACATAAAGCATGTCCAATTTGTGAAGAACAAACTTCATATTATCAATTGAAGAATGGAAGAAAGACAGTGTACATGTGACATCGAAGATTTTGGCGAATTGATCATCCTTATCGTAGATTGAGAAAAGCATTTAACGGTTTACAAGAATACAACCTCCCCCCTCAACCATTGTCAGCTAAAGAATATTATGACAGAGTGAAAGATATTGATTCAACATTTGGAAAGAGAAAAAGTTCTGGTTTACAAAAACATATCTGGAAGAAGCAGTCTATTTTTTTCGAACTACCTTATTGGAGATTTTTAGAGATAAAACATAACATTGATGTTATGCATGTTGAGAAAAACATATGTGATAGTTTGATTGGAACTTTGTTATACATAAAAGGAAAGACAAAAGATGGATTACATGCTAGATTGGACTTGATATTAATGCGAATACGTTTGGAGTTAGCTCCCACTGTGAAAGGAAAAAGAACATATTTACCTCCGGCTTGTCACACATTAAGCAAGATTGAAAAGATGAATTTTTGTCAGTGTCTTCATGGTATTAAAGTACCCAGCGGTTTTTCTTCAAATGTGAATAATTTTGTGTCGTTGAAGGATTTTAAATTAATAGGTATGAAATCACATGATTGTCATGTGTTAATGCAACAAATTCTACCAGTAGTAGTGCGTGGTATATTACCGAAAGCTGTCAGGAAGACAATCATCAGGTTATGTAATTTCTTTAAATCCATTTGTAGCAAAGTTGTTGATCCAAATTTGTTAGATTTGTTGGAGAATGAAGCAACTCTTATTCTTTGTCAACTAGAAATGTATTTCCCACCCACATTTTTTGATATAATGGTTCATCTATTGGTTCATTTGGTGTGTGAGATAAGAATGTGTGGGCCTGTTTATTTAAGATGGATGTATCCTTTTGAAAGATATATGAAAATTTTGAAAGGATATGTTAAAAATCCTTATCGACCAGAGGCCTCTATTGTTCAAAAATATGTATCAGAAGAGGTGATTGAGTTTTGTACTGATTATTTGAATGAGGTGGAGCATATTGGTCTCCCTCTATCTCGACATATGACAGTTGACAGAGAAGGTAGAGGGGTTCGAGGCTTAATGGTAAAGTTCATTCCACGTGATGAAGTGATGCAAGCACATTTATACATTTTGAACAACACAGATGAGGTTCAACCATATATATCCTCACATATTGCTGAATTAACGTTACGATATCAGAAAAGAAATGAAAAGTGGTTGATGATTGAGCATAAGAAGACATTTGTTTCATGGTTTAAAGAGAAAGTCACCTCAGATATATCTATATCAGAAACATTGAAGTGGTTATCAGGGGGACCATCTTTTAATGTGATCACTTGGTCTGGTTTTGATATCAATGGCTACAGATTTTACACAAAAAACCTGGATGACAAGAGTACCGTTTAGAATAGTGGTGTGATGGTATTCGCTGAAGCAGTGCATTTTTCGAGTGCCGAAGATAAAAACCCAATTTCTGCATCAACATCATATTTTGGAGTTATTGAAGACATATGGGAAATTGATTATATTAAATTTCGAGTCACTATTTTTAAGTGCAATTGGGTTGATAGTAATAGTGGCGTGAAACATGATGAATATGGGTTTAAACTGGTTGATTTGAAAAGATTTAATCACAATGAGGAACCATTTATCTTGGCGACACATGCAAAACAAGTATTTTATGTCATTGATCCGTCGAATGATCAGTGGTCAGTTGTTTTGCAAGGGAAAAGATATCATTTGGGTGATGATGTTGATTCTGATGATGCTAGTGATTTACATGAGCGTTATTCATCTATTATGCAATTTTCATATGATTAAAATGAATATAAGACAGACATAGTGCATGCAGTACGTACCGATCATGATGAAGGGACGTGGGAAAACACTAAATTAGTCTCCTAATTTTTCTGGTAAATATTTATATTTTGTGTCTATTTTTAAAACTTACAAATGCATGCCTCTATTTTTACATATTTATTTTTCATTTCCTTGTTTCTAATTATTCAGTTTTCTAATGATATGCAGGTACCCAAAATTTCATTACACTTTCTAGTAGCAATGTCAAATACAGATAGAGATGAGCAGTTACCGAGGTATATCTATTTTGACATATTATTAAATATTCAGTAATATACATATTTAATGAAATAAAACTGTTAATTTATTATAAAAAATTGCAGGACTACTGATGCGTCCTCGGCGGAGGAGACTTCTCCAGTTACTTCTGAAAAATCAAGTTCTCTAGTTGGTAAACGTGGTATTACACGTTTACCAAAACTATCACTCGCTCGTGATGATAACAAATTACACATCCGTTTTGATGATAATAATAATGCAGTTGGCCCAAATGCAGTTCAGTTTGTCAGTTATATAGCGATGTAGAGTCGTTGCAGGATTAGTATTTTATATCCTGATTGGAAGTCAGTGGACAGGACGGCGATGCAACAGCTTTGGGAGGCTGTGACGGTAAAATATCTTTATTTATTTATTTTATCTCATTTTTTTAATATTATATTGTTTAAATGACATATTTAATTTTTTCAATTACAGATGACATTCAATTTTGAGGAAACCAAAGAAATTAGGAAAAGACATCTATCTTTAGCGGCGGTTCGATGGAGAGATTTTAAAAACAAACTGACGAAAGATTATGTTTTTGGAAAGAGAAGGTTTGAAAGCCCATGTCTTAAGTATCCATATATAGATGAAGAAACATGGAAGTGATTTGTTGACAGTCGTCATGAAGAGAAATTTCAGGAATTGTAATTGTTTTATATTTTAAAATTTATGCTATATTTTCCTTATTACTTATGTGTTTATTTTTATGTAACAGGCCTCCAGAAGATCTCATCAAGAGATCCAGTTGAAAAACGTATACCCTCATACTTTATCACGTGGAGGATACTCGTATTTGGAGCAGAAAATTATTGAAGAAAAATTTGAAGCATTAAGAGCTCGATCAAGTAGTGGTTCAGAAGAGGTCCAGTATGGTCCTCCATTTCCTCCCACTCGCCATGAGAAATGGAAACGAGCAAGAAGAAGAAAAAATGAACAATATATTACAGACGAAGCTCATCAAGTGGCTGATAGAATTGTAAGTAAATATTAATTCTTTGTTAACAATTTTCCTTTTTTATAATTTATAAACACTAATATAAATTTTTTATTTTTCATTTCAGGATGAACTTCAGGAGAAAGAGACACAGGGCTCTTTTATCCCCGAGGGTAGGATGGATATCCTAGCCACTGCTTTGGGAATGACTGAACACCCCGGCCGTGTTAGAGGATATCAGGCGGGTGTTAGTATTCGGAAGGTTTTTGGTAAGAGTAAGCAACCAAGAGACCCGGAAATCGAATCCTTAAAAGAAGAGCTGCAGGATATGAAACGGTCTATGGGTGATCAAATTCAAGCAGCAGTACAGAAGGCTTTATTAGAACACTTGGCAAGACAGTCACAGTCTGCTCATCCTTCCGAGGTATATTATTTACTGTTAACAATTTTTCTTTTCTATAAATTATAAACACTGATATAACTTTTTCATTTTTCAACATTCTCAGCCTACTCACTCAGACTATCATGCCTCATATGCTTACCCAACACCGTCTGGGCAGCCTTCTGAGGTATATTATTTAATGTCATCAATTTGTCTATTTTAGAAATTATAAACACTGATATAACTTTTTCATTTTTCAACATTCTCAGCCAACTGACCCAGACTACCCTGCCTCATCTGCTTACCCTGCCCCGTCTGCGCAACCATTTGAGGTATATTATTTTATTTAATTTTTAATCAATTTTTCTATGTTATAAATTTTAAACACTAATATACCCTTTTCATTTTTCTGACTTCTCAGCCTGCTCACCCTGACTACCCTGCCCCACCTGCTAACTTAGAGCCTCCACCTCCTCCATCGGATCGAACCTTATATTGTGAGTTGTTTGCGGGAGATCCTCATGTACATATTGTTGCGTTAGGACAAGTGTATTTTTTGGGGGACTCGGTACATCATTAGACTATGCAGATGGGTCAGGTTAGAGTATCAGTACTTGTTATTATAGATCCTACTGCTCTACTACCATTTCCTACTGCGGAGATCACCAGTATTGGGGAATGCATGGGCCATTTTTTACTTTGGCCAACTTCACTTCTTCGTTATATTTCACATGAGGTATGAGTTTTTTTAACTAGTAATTAGAAATGATTCCAAATTACTTACAATGTTTTCTGACATTTAACTTATATAGGAATATCTGAAAGCAAAAGAAACTGTACAAATGCAGCAAAATGTTCAGAAACAGTCGGCTGTAGATACTTCTGATATTTCTTCTGGGTTGAAAAGATTATCTCAGTGCTCTTCTTCCTTGAATTTTATCTATGAGTTTCGGATGAAGTCTGATATATGTGGAAGAAATTATAAATTGAGAATATTGAAAGAAGATATCATGAATTTAGTTAATTTTGAAGAGATCGGGCTGAATGTGGTGCAGTTGTTTTCCATGTAAGTAAATTGACGTTTGAATTGCTATTTCTTTAATAAAATATTGTTATGTCATTGACTAACTATATTTTCTTTTTAAATTAGTTATCTATACAGGATTCTTTTACAAAATGAAAATACAAGCATTTATAGCTTTATAGATCCAGAGTACATTTCCTTGGAAGTCAAACATGTGAAAAATGATGAAAGAGTTTAATATATATCCGAGAGATTATCACAAACAGAGATTCAGTGCTGGTTTTTGCCATTTCTTGATAAGTAAGAATATCAACATAATTTTGAACTCATGATCATTATAATGTCATTAATTATGAACTTTTTGTATTATAGGGGGCATTGGATGTTAGGTGTATTTTGCCCAAATGAATGCACCTTATATTGGTTTTGCTCTTTATTAGGAAAAGTGCATAAACCATTTTCCAACTTATTAAACAGGTAAGTTGTTTTTTTATTTTTAGAAGTTTGTTATGTTTAATTTTAATTGTTTACACATGTTTTATTAGTTCTTATATAAAAAAATGCAGTTCATGGAAACATTTTACAAATGAAAAGAAACCAACGAAAATCAAATATGTGGAAGTACAGGTAATTAGTTTTTATATTTTTTGTTATATATTGGGTTTCATTATTAGTTAAATGTTTTATAACTGCAGTGTCATCGTCAAAATGGAAGCGTTGAATGTGGTTATTATATTCTACGATTTATGTATGAGATAATCACAACTGGGGAAACTACTGATTTTCATAAGGTTAGTTGTATTAACTTTTTTATATATTTTCATCCACTTTCTTCTATTTATTAATTTCATATCATTCAATATTATTGTAGGTATTCAATGATTCACAGTCATATTCTCAATCTGATATGATTCATATTCAATCTACTTTTGCGGACTATTTGTTAAGTCTGATTAAGATTTGAGGTATGTATACTAATATTTATAAATAATAATATATATGGGTTTAAAAAACTAACTCTTATGATATATTAGGTGTTTGAACCTACTAATAATCAAATGAATGCTTCAACAATAACAAACAATGAGCATGTCATATATTTCAGGTACGTGTATTTTAATTCTGCTTTACTGAGTTTTCTCAAGTGCCTCTGCAAAAACTGTTTTATTGAATCTACTAATAATCAAATGAATCCTTCAACCATAACCAACAATAAGCATGTCGTATATTTCAGGTACGTGTATTTTAATTCAGAATTAGTTATTATATTTCTTTTCATTGTTATTTCTTAAAATCATTTGTCTGTACAGTGACAGATCTGTAGGGTGGTACTTGGATCACGAACATAGAGATTTGTATAGCGAAATAACATTCACAAACACTAAAAATTGTCTCCCTTGAATGCACAACAATATCTTCTAGGCCTTTTTATTTTTTATTCAAATAAATATCGAAAAATGATTTCCGAGAAGCATATCACATAATACCTGAAACAGCGCTTAGTGGGTTTGCACAAAGATAAAATAAAAGGCGTCAATTTTTAAGGTATGTTTCTTTATGTCTCTTCAATCTGCATTTGATTTCAATTTTCTAACCTATTTTTTTCACTCAAACTTATTTCTCTGTTATTCCATAACTTAAACAAATAACAATAGTGAATGGGTAATGCACGTCTATACAGAGAAAATATAAAAACCTGAGGTTGGGGGTGGTGGGGATCCTATGGTGAAAAGACACCCCCAACATCTTCAGTGGGGGAGGTGAGGAAGAGGTTGCATCGGCTGAGTGTTCCTGGAATTTTGATCAGGAGTCGTAACATTTCATTTTGGTAATTTACTTTGAGAAAAAATGAATGATTCAAATAAATTACACATTTTCATTTAATGTTTATTCATTGCACGAATGTCTTGGATTGATTTTTTCACGCACATCTCCTTAGTTTCATTACTGTTTTGACAAGATTGGTGCTATCTATGGGAGGAAACTTACAATGATTGATACTGAGTATGGTTAGATTAAGAAAATGCACCATGTAGGTACGTGTATTTTAATTCTGCTTTACTTTGAGTTATCTCAAGTACTTCTGTTAAAGCTGTTTAATTGTTTTTGTATACATCGTTATTTTTTTTCAGGGTTCCGATTTGTTTGGAGGAGAAAATATATGTATTTTATTTAAAAAATAATAATTTACGGCGTCGGTTATTTTAAAAACCGACGCCGAATATTTTTTAAAAAAAATTATTTACGGCGTCAGTTTTTTTAAAAACCGACGCCGAAAGGGTTTTCCGCGTCGGTTTTTAGAAAAACCAACGCGGAAAATCCTGTTTTAATCGGTTTTGCGCGTCGGTTTTTAGAAAAACCGACACGGAAAATCCTGTTTTAATCGGTTTTCCGCGTCGGTTTTTAGAAAAACCGACGCAGAAAATCCTGTTTTAAGCGGTTTTCCGCGTCGGTTTTTAGAAAAACCCACGCGGAAAAATGATATTTCGGCGTCGGTTTTATATAAAACCGACGCCGAAAACCTAGTCGACTATATTTTCCGCGTCGGTTTTTTAATGAACCGACGCGGAAAATAATGTCTAAATGTAGCTTCGGCGTCGGTTTTATAAAAAACCGACGCCGAAGCTCATAAGCGAATTATTTTTCGCGTCGGTATCTATGAACCGACGCGAAAAATGTATTTTTAACGTCGCCTATAAAGACGTCGGTTTATAACCGACATTAAAAATTAAAAAAAACCGACGCGAAAAAGTGTTTTTGCACTAGTGCGATCAGATACAATGGAGAAGGGAACTCCATGAAACCTGACTATCTCTTTAAGATACAAATGGGGAAGTTGATCTAGGGAAAAAGTTTCTCGTATAGCAAGGAAATGTGCATATTTAGTCAAGCGATCAACAATAACCCAGATTGCATTATTATCTCGAGATGTCTTCGGTAATCCCACAACAATGTCCATGGATATATTCTCCCATTTCCACTCTGGCACTGGTAAAGGCTGAAGCATCCCTTTCGGTAACAGCCGCTCTGCTTTAACCTGTTGACATGTCAAACACTTCACAGTAAAATCAACAATATCTCTTTTCATTCCATCCCACCAGTAATACTCCCGCAGATCTCTGTACATCTTAGTACTGCCTGGATGAACTGAAAACGGAGAACTATGAGCTTCACATAACAACTCTCTCTTCAACTGTGAATCACAAGGAACACACAATCTCTTCCCAAATCTCAAAACACAATCATTATCAATGTTGAATTCAGGCAACTTACCCTTCTGAACCAGCTCTACCTTTTTCTGCAACTCACTGTCTTGCTTCTGTGCTTTCTTGATTCTATCTGATAGAGATGATCTCACTGATACCTGAAACAAAACAGAAGAACATCCTGCACCAAAAACTTCTATCCCGAATTTCATCAAATCCTTAACCAAAGGATCATGTTCCAAACACAACATTGCTAATGAAGCATTACTTTTTCGACTTAAATAATTAGCCACTTTATTTTCTTTTCCCGGATGGTAATGAATTGTACAATTATAATCCTTGATTAATTCTATCCATATCCTTTGTCTCATGTTCAATTCTTTCTGAGTGAATATATACATTAAACTTTTGTGATCGATATATATTTCACACTTTACTTCATACAAATGATGCCTCCAAATTTTTAAAGCAAAAACAATAGCAGCTAATTCCAAATCATGTGTAGGGTAATTTACCTCATGAGTTTTCAACTGTCATGAAGCATAAGCAATTACCTGATCATTCTGCATTAGGACGCAACCAAGTCCTTTAAATGAAGCATCATTGTAGATAACAAACTCACCATTCATGGAAGCTAGTGCCAAAACTGGAGCATTCACCAATCTTCTTTTCAATTCATGAAAACAAGCATCACATTCTTTTGTCCAGATAAACTTAACACCCTTCCAAGTTAGCTTAGTCATTGGACTAGATAACTGTGAAAAATTTCTAACAAACCTTCAGTAATAGCCTCCTAAACCAAGGAAGCTACGAATCTCAGTTACATTTGTGGGTCTTGGCCATTCTTCAACAACATTTGTTTTTGCAGGATCAACGGTTATGCCATCTTTTGAAACAATGTGACCAAGGAAAGAAATTTGTTGCAACCAAAACTCACACTTGCTGAATTTTTCATACAGTTTTTTTCTTTTAAGGTTTGAAAGATAACCGTTAAATGTCTTTCATGCTCCTCTTTACTTTTAGAAAACACCAAAATATCATCATTGAAAACCACCACAAACTTATCACATGATTCAAATGAGCCATCACTGCAATAAGCTGTTCAGTTCCAATTCCGACCATCTCGGGATGCTGATTCAGAAGGTTATTTCCATCTGTATGCCTTTATAGCACTACATTCCTATTTCCTCTACGGAAAACCATTCTGAAAAAACATGTCTTAGATGAAGAAACATGGTAATCTTCAAATACTATATCACTTCAATTTTAACATAAAAAAAATATTTTTGGATAATCATTTAATAGAATTCTAACTCCTAAAGTTATCTAAATTGACCTTTAATACCAACTATAAGGCCCCAGCCTTAAACCTTACTTAATCATGAGTTATTACAAGATTACACATTGAGGATCTTTTCGGGTTTAGAGTTTTAGAGAATTAGATCATAAAACTTGCATTACATTCAATATATAAACAAAGTGGTTACATAAAGAGAGTATTCTTCATTCCCATCAATGGAAACATATTTAAAATAAAACATGGATTATTTCTTGACACTTACTTGACACTATCATCATATCATGTACCATTCCCTTGACCTGTGAAAAACATTTCAAAAAACATGGGATGAGCATAAAAATCTCAGCAAGGGATATAAAAATATGGAAAGGAAACATAGGTACATATATACATAAGAATGAGATCATACATTACCCATAAAACATAAGCACTTTAACATACCTCATCAAATCATGAATAAATCATTGAAATCATAAGACATAAAGGTAACTTGAGGCATTCATAAAATTCTTACGTAGGGAGTAACTCTTTTGGTTACATTTGGAATACCCATCACAGTATATTCCCTAAATCTCTTCGGAGAAACCTTAACGTTTCACTCCATTGCGTTACCCAATGCATTGGAGTGCTATATCGGGCTCACCCGCCCTTAGTTTATCACATTACCACCCGTCTTCATAATAATTCCCAAGAACCTCAACATAATCGTATCACATAAAACATGCATAAAGGAAACATAACATTTCAACCTTTCAATCACAAGATATCAATACGACACATTGATATAAAAACATTATGAAAACCATTTTCAATACCAAAATAAAAGAAAAGTAAAACATGGTATTTATTTTTCTTTTAAAAAACGTATGGCTTGTAGAGGAAGCCGAAACTCAAATAATGGTCACGGCGGCGGAGAAGTCATTGCCGCCACATTCATACGACAAAAACATTCCCTTTTGTCGTTTAGTAAAAAGCTTCGTTTAAAAAAGATTCCTTCTGAAAAAATGTAAAAGTCAAAGGGGTTTATACGCCGTATAAAGGAAGGTTGTGTATAAAAAAAAATATGACTCAATGAAAAGAGATTGAGGCGAAGTCCCTTACAAAGACGATATCCTTTGTTTAAGGATAAATCAATTACATAATTATGTGTGACAAACGAATACACCAAATATAAGTGGATATTAAGTGTAAAATAATCAAAGTTCATTCACACATATTCAAAGGGTGACATATTCAATAACTACATGATGAACCCAAAGAAGTCGAAATTGGGTTAAGAAGTTCCCTTGACAGCCTAACGGCGTCACATCTAAAAAAAGGGTATCTCATCACTTTGGCATAAAATTTACATCAATAAGGATATATGAGAACATATCCCAACATAACAATATGTAAATTAAACGACCCAACAAAAGAAGTCTTTTAAAAATAGGAGGGTGAAAGGTTCCCATACCGACATGGGTATCTTTCGAAACATACACCTCGTGAAAGAAGGACAATACAAAATTGATGTAAATACTCATAAAAAACGTATATTACACAATGAGTAAAATAATGGGCAGTACATATACCACTCAAAGGAAATTGTGGAAAATGTAGCATAAATCTCATGGGAATAAAAGTGAGATGAAAAATCCCTTACGAAAACTCGGCAGCCTAACGGCGCCACTTAAAATATCCAAAAATGGATTGATGAGATCAAATAGGGTATCTAATCACATTACAATAAAATTTACAGAAAGAGGAATATAAAAGAACACCCCCCATCATAAAAAATAGGATCTTAAAAGAAGTGACATAAAGGAGAGTACTTAAAGAGAAAGAGAGAGGTTAGATCTCTTACGAAAATTCGGCAGCCGAACGGCGCCACTGAAAACTTCCAAAATGGATTGATGAGAGAGAATAGAGTCTCTCATCACATGAACATAAAAATTACAGTAATATTAATATAAAAGAACATCCCAATAACAATAAAGATGAGATTTAAAAGGATTGACATAAAAGAGCGTACTTAAAAAGAATGAGAGGAGTAGGATCCCTTACCTCGGGTCTGACTTGACTCGATCGTTCTTTAACGTCCGGAATAATAAACTTGAGTTAATCTCTACTTGCTTAAGAACCTTATTCAAGTTCATTATTCCTTTTATACCAAGTTATGAACATCATGTAATCATTTAAGTTAATAATGTTCATTTTGTCGGTATTTGGTTCTTAAGCCAAAAATAGACTTCTTACACTTACATGTTGTCAATTTGGTCAAAGTTTCGTTATATCCAGAATTATAATCATGATTTATATGTCATATATATCCAGTATATACATGAATTTATAATATTTCATAATCATTTAGAGGTAAGATATGAAATGCACCGTTAATGGAGACGGTAAGCCGTACGTACACATGAACGCTACTTTCATTTCTATTTCATATTTTATAGAATGGAATCATAATGATATAAAGATATATTATAATTACAGTATAATATCATATATAATATCATAGTTACATCCTTTATACGTCCCACATATGGTATTTAACGAATCAAATCACTTTGAGGGGGCGGTAGTCCGCACTTCCTTAAATGAAGATATCACGTTTACCCATAATGGAAACCATAAAGGTATGACCAAAAAGAAAAAAAACAGAATATTAAGGAAAACATAAAAATATTATATATCATATATAAATATAGTGTCATCTTAATGGCCACCTTTGAAGGTGTTAAAAGAATGTTGAACAATCATCGTTTTAGGAGGCCGAAATTCGCCATCCACGGAAACAATATGTTCTTTAACCATTAGATGTAGGTGTGTGAAAGTGTAGCTCTAATAAATATTATAACAACAACCTAGTATATTTATGATACTGGATTTGTTACAAAAGAAATGAATAAAAAGAGTTTAGGGGGTTGGAGAAGCAAAATAAAACAAAAGTACTCAAGTGAAGACATTACCATAAAATCGGGTAACTCCCTTTGGTTTGAGCTCAAAGGCTTCATTGGGAAGACTTATGCCCAATGTGAGGATTCAAGGAGTAAGAGAGTGAAGTTGAGAGAAAAAATGTGCAGGGTTTGGCCGAGCCAAAGGCTTTTGTAGTGTGGGTAAGGAGGTTGAGGTGGGGGCCTTTTATAAGAGGAGAGGAGGGGCACTCTTGTAAAGTTACAAAATGTTACTTTATTTTCAAAAGAGCATCGGATTTTAAAGGTCCCAAATTGATGTATTTCTGGGATAAGGTGATAAGGGTTAGAAATACACTCATCCAATAGGTTTTGGACATGTGTAGGTCTTAGATATTACATTATCTTTCCATTTTATTTAAATCATTAAATAATGTGGTCATCGTGGCATCATCATGATGTCGTAAATAATTTAATTTATTTTACGTCTAAAAATTATAAAAAAATAATATAATGTAGGAAATATTTTTATCTTTATAATGAATATTTTTAGTCAAAAATATTATTTGTATATCCCCATGTAAAAATTGTTTTAGTAAAACATTTCATGTTTGTCTCATTTTTACTTTAACTTTAAATAAAAAGATATTATTATCGTTTTCCTACCAAAGTGGTTCCATGGGTTCCCCAAGTTGACCCATGGCTTGTCATGGTCGGCCATGACACAAACAATGAGGGTAGGACATGTGTCAAGCTCATCTTATTTTATTAATGTATTATTTTTACCTTAAACTACAATAATTACCACTAATCGCGATTAAAAACGTAATAAGTTACTATTCACCAAAAAATTACTTTAATCTCATTGAACCACATTTTACTTCATAATGACAACCATTTATGTTGTATTGTTTAAATTAAAAACACAAAGGTGGAAAAATTTCATTTAAACGAAAAATCAGTTTCTTTAACTACCCCTTAGTGATTTCACTATTCATCAAAAATTGAAGTTTTTCAGAAAAATACCAAAACTTCACCCTAAGCTATTTTTGATATTCTGAATTAAAAAATGAAGTCTATTTTAAAAAATTCAAAACATATAAGTCACATTAATTAATTTAATAATTAATTCCCGTTGTCAGAGCAAATAGCGCGTTTTATGAAACAATAAGTATCAAAAGACTGACACCAGTTTAAGTCCAATTTCAAAGTGAAATTGATTCCAATGACCACCATTGGATTAAATGGTAAAAATATATTCTAATATCACTTCAAAACCAATTCAAAATATAATATAATCATATAAATAAATTAGATTAAAAAGCTGCTTTGATGTAAAATGCAGTATTTTTCACTATTCATTAAAAAATGAACATTGTCAGAAAAATACCAAAAATTCACACAAAGTAAATTTTGATGTACCAATCATAAAGAATAAGTTTATTTTGACAAATATAGTTTATAAAATTGTCAAAAGATAGATTCAAAATGGTTTTCCATCAAAAGGCAGTAAAACAATCTTTTAAAAATATTAGTGTATTCCATGCTTAAGATTGGATTTATTTTCATTTTAAGCCTCTAAAACACTATCAAATTCATTAATAGAAATAGATAAAAAATATCTATTATTCATTAAATACTTGGGATGTTACAAAAAATGGTATCACGAGGTACATGAAATGGATATACCATATCCGAATGGTTCTCTTCATAAAATATCGCTCTGTAATTCTGAGATGGTGATATCTAGATAAGATATAAATATTTTATAACCAAATTTAAACAATCAAATGTTCTAAAAATTAATTATTTAGTGGAATGGGATATTTATTCATGATCATTTATTTATTTAGTTTCTATTAATAAATACATAAAACGGATTTATATTAACTTTATTTAAAAATATAACATGAGTTTCCAAAAGAGACCCAATCAGGTGTATAAATAAAATTACACTTAAATCATCTTATAAAATTGAATTAGCTTTTAACTTTTCAAGTGACATACAAAAGTATCAAAATAAGATCAACTTCCTTCCCAACACCATGAAAATAAGGAACTCCATATACCTATACATAAGTAAAATAGAAAATTCAACTAGAAAAACATTAGAGAAATCATTAACTATGGTTGAAAAATAACTAGAAAAAGATTACTATCTTAATTCGACTAGAAAAAAGATAGTATCTTTAGAAACACTATAACAGGATTTCCCACATTACTAACCTCGTTTCTCATTCTCATTATAATAAATATAGGTTCCCCTAGGGCATGTAAAGAATAATTATATATTATGTAAATAGTTTCATGGTTTTGGGGAAATTGAATATTTCATATATATAAAAGCATCATTGATGTCCTTGTTTGAAACCATAAAATCAAAAACCAACTCGAAATCACACTTAGTGAATGTTAATTCAAGGAATGAGAATATGTGTTCCATCATTCCAAGTTTCTCATCATATTCCATAATAAATATCTTGAGTTTTTTTGGATTTTTCCAAAGATCCATAACACATATCGAAATAAGGGAGTGAGAGGAACCTGTATAAAAGAATGCAGTATTAGTTGTTGGTTTAAGAAAAATGGTAGATTTTACAGTTGGAGGACTTATATCAACATCCATAAGATATTACAACCCTCCATGTTTTTACATTACCTTAAAGTCATGTGGCTATAACCTTATTGTCATCTAACCATCTCACTATTCTTTTGATACTCTAGGGTTCAATTATATTATTCCATATTAAGGAGAAGAAAATCATAAAATGTTTGGAATGTGACCATGAAATTCACATTATATTAAACTAATTAGAGTCTTATGGATTATATTCTTTGTGTACCACATCGGGACAAACTAGTAACATCATAGTTTATTAACCCCTGATAATAATAGAGAAAAATGATTTTCTGATGAAGTACTACACATTCCAGTATGATACATTCTCTATTTCCTATTTCTCATAAATGATCCACTAATTATACCACTACAGTTAAGATTAATTCCATCCAGTCCTGATTTATTTTACATGTATATCTCCTCCATCAACACCCTATTGACCAACCCGATATAGGTAGAAATATTTATATGAGGCCTTGGGACTATATATCTAGAAAATTAGAGAATGGAAATTTAATAGCCTCCATTTTTCTATTGTTTTGACCTCCAAAGAGAATAAGGTGATATTAGTTAAGTGAATCACATACTTCATTACTATTGGATTCTCTTCTCAACATTGGTAAATCCACTAATTTAACCAAGTTTATTGTATCATGATGAATTTAATCGATGGCGATGGACTGGATGTTTTTCCACTCAATGAAATATAGAATAATTTTCCATATAAATAATATTAACCACCTAATTATTTTTACTTAAATATTAATTAAATGACACACCCTAATTAAATTAGGGGTGTCTATGAATTCAACGAGTCATTCAATCTATTATAACCAATCATTTTTCTCCTGAAATCCCTTTTTCCCATTATGAATATTGTATATTCAAATAATGTGTCTCTATGTATTCATTTATATCTTCACCACATCATGGTTTATCTTCTATATCATAAATAGTGTCCAACTCCACACGATGGTCCATAGCTTCGATTATCTGGATGTTGATTTATGGGAATGGTACTATAAAATAATCAATAAATAAAAACTTGGATTTTTTAGTAAAAACTAAATTATATATTTATTAAACTAAATTGAACTATCATTATAATGTAAAATGAAAAATTTAAATACATTGACTAAATTTCACTACATCCCAAGAGACGCAATTCTAGACCACTTATAGTATCTTAATGCACATCATGACAATAAATTTATATTCAGTCACTAGTTGCCTACCCCTTATCCCACAAAATTCATATTTCATGTCTAACAAGACATCCTATGACTCATACCAACAATGAATAAAATCTCCACCCCTTTCATATAAATATTTCAGGAACCTACACGGCCATCCCAATGATTTGTTTCCCAATCTAGGAATAACATTATAAGGACCCAACATTAAATATTTTATATTATAGTGACTTTAATCTAGAATTCACATTATTTTATTACAAAATATATTTGAGTATTAATGTTTTATAAAATTATGAAATAATTTTAAAAATTAATCCCAAACATTAAAAGATGAAACTTTAACAAAGTAATGATTTTTCTTTCATAATAAAAAACTATTTAAAATAAAAGACAATTTTTTTTCTTAAAAAACATAACTACATCAATCATGGATTCTTCTATTCACATAACCATCCGTACCATGTGAAATCATTTTCAAACATTGTATAAGAAAAAAAATATCCAATAAAATTAAAAAAATTAAATTAAACTATAATTCCATGAATACATATAAACATATGAATTTATATTCACAAATATATACTTCTCACCTTCAAAAGATTCATATATTTTTTTTCGATGACAACAATTGTGAAAACATGAGATTTCTATAAAACATAGAAAGAATAAATAATCCTTTTATGAAAAATAGGTCGTAGTTTTCATATAAAACACACATATGATATTTCCTTCATGACTACCGAATGATGTAACCGTCACAGCTACTATAAAATAGCACTCATAGTTAAACATGAATGTGACCATCATAGTTACACTTGCAAAAAACATCACAGTCAAGACACAACATACCCAATTTTTTAAAAGGATACCAAGGACCCACCCATATTAGTTTTAAAAAGGAACCACTCATCATAATAAAAAATTCCCAATAACTATAACATAATCTTAAAGCATGAAAATTTGAATCATAAAAACATTCATTGAGGAAAATAACACATTTTAAATGAATATTGACCACATACAATGGAATAGTTATTCTTTGATAGTAACCATATAATAATGAAATTGGAGTTATAATCAATTAATGCATCATTAAATCTGGAAAACATGATTATTTCAAATAAGTATAAAAACATTTCTTTAAAAAAATTACAATGACATTAAAAGTTAATTTTTAAATGAATGTCCCTTACCTTATCTCGTAATGTGTTCTTCACATGCACATACCATCTGATATAATAAAATTATACTAATTAATTATTAAATTTTGATCTTAATCAATTTATATTATATTTTTTAGAATTATATTATTCTTATTTATATCCATTTGGATAAGTTATAATGATCAAAATAGTCTTTTCAAGAACGTTCACTTCAATGTTTCAGGTTTAATTAAATATATTATATTTTTGGATTTTCATGTCAGAGGGGAATAATAATCTCAAACATTTATTATATGGTATTAATGAACCTACATCTGTTTAAATGGTTCTAAATATTATTTTAATTTCTTAAAGGAGGGTGTTTAATTTTATAAAACCTTATTGATAATTGTTTAGGTTTTCCCATTTTTAGACCATCACAAAATTATATAACTTTCATTTTATATGGTATTAATGACTAAATATTATTTAAATACCAATAAATAAGTAATAATTATTATTAAAATATTATATAACCTTGATAATAGTCATATAACCATCCTTGAAGGCGGTAAAGCAAAATAAAAACTCATTACCCATGAAGACTGTTATACCTCATAATTTCTACAATGGGTTTGTTTCATTAAATAAGAGGATATGAGAATGAGGATTGATAGAATATATTCAAGTATAAATATAAAATTAATGTAAAAAATATAATAGAGTTATTATTACTTGATTTATTAATTTGGTATGGAGAAGGTAGAAGAATAAAATAAATTTATGAGAGGCATTTTAAGAAAGTTTCCTCTTGAATGTCACCACCTTGAAGGATCCCTTATGGAACATTGAAGTCTTTTTTTTTGAGAAAAATCATCTATAATGTTGATAATAAGGTATATTATAATATTTGGATGAGTATATTCAATCAATAAGGGTCACAATGGTGAAATGAAGTGAGGAAGTGGTTCCATTTAATAATTGAGGTTTGAGAGACTTTATGAATTTCCCATAATAATAAAATATAATTAGTCTATTATAGAATAAATAATTCAAAATGGAAATTAATTTCAAAGGCGGCAGAATTTAATTTTATATATTAACTCTTATGGAATTATTTAATATTTTTATGAAGGTTACTAATTTAATAAAATATTATATTCTTAAAATATCATCATTTTCAATTTTATAAAATTAATTAATTGGACCTTGAAAACAAAAAAAAAAGACAAATTAAAATCCAAACAAAATATCTTATTACATTCAATACAAGTAATTGTTTTTGTAGATAATTTTTATATCACCTTTATTACCTCAAATTAAATTTCTTATAATATTTTAAATATAATTTTGTTTATTTTCCTTTTAATTTAATAATTAATCCATCATCATTTTTCAATCCCTTAAGGTAATTATTTATTTCATAAAAAATAAATTTAAATTAAATTATTCAGATAAATATAAATATTTTACCTGAAAAAATAATATTTATGGTCCAACATACATTCTGGATGACAATTTATGAAACAAATTATTCTTATTAAAAAAAATTTGCGGGAGGTTCGACTTTTTATAAAATAAATAATTATGAAGGACATAATATAAAACATTTGTATCAATGATTTCATTAATTAAACCGATTAGTGGTTTTGGATTAATATTACTCATCTAATAATGATGGGAAAATTTTTGGGCTAATTTTCTAATCATAATCTTAATATTTTCTATAAATTCCCTGATTAAACATTTAATATATTAATACAAATTATGATATTTATAATTTATATTGTCAAAAACTAAAATAGGAATAGTTAATAAAAAACATTAAATTACAAATATAGAATCCATTTTTGAATATTTAAAAAACAATTTTGGTATAATAAATTTTAAATTAATCTAGAATAGTGCATTGAAAAAAGATTTTCATAAAAATGAATCTTTTTAAATATAAAATTATTATATAATAAGTTAAAGTATAAAATCCATTAAAACAAAAATTTGGATTTACATGAATAATAATTAAATAAATAAATTTGAAAAACTAATCTAAATGAAATTTTATATCATAAATAAAATTATTTTTACAATAAAAACTTGTCTTTTTAAATAATCATTTTTAAAATAAACATTTCATAAAATTATCATAAACTCATCATAAGTGATTTTTTATATGTTATTTTAAAAATGAATTTCTTTTTATCAAATAAAGTATTAGTATTTCTAGAAATTAATTATAATATATGTACATAAAAGTCAATAAAACTATTTTTTAAAGAAAATTTGTTTTCGATGATCGAAATGGATTTAAAAAAGAAATCTATTGAATGAATTTAAAGAATTATATTACTTATTTAAAAATAATTAATTAATACATAATCAATGAGTATGATAATTTAACCATTCATATTTTCATTAATAATTTTTATTCTTTTCAATTTAATGGCTAAGATTTTAATGTCATACTTAATTAGTAAGAATATTTTGTTTGTTTAATCTCACATTATGTATCTTGTATGATATTGAACATAGTATTATCTTTAAAAATATTGGGATGATACATTATCCCATTCCCTCTTTAATTAAACGGTTTCTCACAATTTTTACACAAGGTCAATAATCAGGGTTTGACAATTCAAGATAACTAAGATGAAATACCACATCATGAAAAGGGTCAAGAAAGCATCCACTAAAAAAGTGAAAATTTATGTATTAAGGTCATTTGAAATAACACATATTGGGATTTCATGTATGAGTAAATAAGTTGGACGTTTAAAAATGGGCATCAAATATAATATAATCTCCCAACGAAAAATATATTTGATAGGGAATATGTTCAAAAGAGAGTTAAGCACTAAAAATCATAAATCTATGATATTTTATAATTCCATTGATATATCTATTTGAAAAGTAAATGAGCACTATTTTTTATAAAAAATATTATTCCTATTGTTTAGAAATTACTTTATGACATGAACTAACAACATAAGGAAATTTACATACATAAAATGTAATGTTTCATACATTAGAAGAATATTTATACCTCAAAGGTTATCTTTTTTTTCATTATGCATCCCAATCCATAATTACTTAATCTTAATAATTCAAAATTTATTATTTACCTCCACATTTTACATTTCAAATCCCTATGATTTAAATAAAATATTTCCATGATAAAATACTGTTAAACTTTGATCATGGTGTCCACACGATTTCATTTTCTATTTGTTCACATATATATATATATATATGGTTCAGGAATTGAAACAATTATCAAGGGGTTCCTCACAGTCCCTTTCCTCCATTTTCGAAATCCACCTTGTATAACATGGGTTGTATAGATGTTTTAAGAGAAATGGTTTTTGAATATCTATTGTAATGACATATAAATTCTAAAAATCTGATAAAACAAGATTTTTAAAATAACTCTCATAATGATATTGTTCTAAAATGTTCAATCAAGGGTCCTTTTAAAACTCAATATGTATGAACCATAAGTGTGTTAGACGAAATAAGATTTAAACATGATATATGAGGGTATCAAACATTGGAATATTTATTAAAATCATAATAGGATTTACCTTCCTGTGATAGGGTAAAATATTTGAAAATGTCTTGATGATATTTATTTTTTAAAAAAATATTAGAAAATTGAAAAATTATGATTTTATTATAAACTATCAACAGAACTTAGTTGTGTCTAGTTATAGAGGATGTGTTTGATATTTCATAAAAATGATTATAGGATATTTTTATGATTGAAAATGTTTTATAATAATAAGGACGTGACATTTAACTAATTATTAAAAGCCTATCATTTGGAAGAGATAAAAATGTTGTTCTAGATCCTCATCCTTAAATTTTTTATTGAGAATCCGCAGTCTGAAAAATTTATAGAACAAGGATTTTAAAAAATAATTTTAGTAGAAAATTATTCTATTATTATCAAAAATTTGCTAATCCCAAATGTTTCTAAATCCTATTATGATACCAACAATGAAGAATAATTTATAAAAATTTCATATTCTTGTAACTTTATACTAGAATTAATATTATTTCAATTGAAAATAAACTTTGATTAAGAGTTTCACATAATTATGAAAAATAATTAAAATAAAACCCAAAAATTAATAGATTAAACTACAACTATAATTTTTTTTCAATAAAAAAAGTCTTTAAAATGATGAATTAATTATTTTATTGAACTATCATTACAACATTGATCTTGGTTTCCTCATTTATCATACCGATCTTTTAAACTGAATATTTTTTTATATAAAATGGTATGATTACTAAATTTTCATAATTGTACATAAATAGAAGGAAAGAAATGGTTAGTGATTCAATAAATAGAAAATCATGATTTCAATTTCACAAAGTTATAATTTTCACCCTTCAAAGTCACATATACTTTTCATTATAACTTAATATGAAAAAACGTGATACTTCTATAAAATATGTTAATAATAAATAAACAATTCATTTATCTTGGGATATAATTATCTTATCATTAATAGTAATTTTTTAACCCTCACAGATATCATATGATGTAACCATAACGATTACAATAAAATAACCCACACGATTATACACGGATATAAGCATTGTAATTAAACATATAATAACCAATAAGGTCAATTCCAATCATAAAACAAATAGATTTGTGTTATATAATGGAATCATAGATTAACAAACAAATTTATAGGAACCATAATATAATCATAAAACAATAATATTTGCATCATAAAAACATTCCTTGGGGAAAACAACTTATTTTATAAGAATATTACTTACATTCAAACGAGAAAAAATTATTTGAGGTAACCCTGTACTATTTAATAATATTATTAAAAAATGTAATGTGTCATGAAATTGGGAAATTATGCTTACAATGTTCTTGTATAAAATCATTCTTGTTGAATTTTTTAAAATAAGACATTAAGATGAATTTTTAAATGAATGTCCTGAACATTATGTCTGAATGCATTCTCCACAAGTACCTAATGCATGGATAATAAAATGATATTAACTAATTAAATATTTAATTGAATATTAAACATATATTTTATTTATTATTGTTTTATTTTCTTAATCTATTTCCAATTTCATGAGTTATAAGAATCAAAATAATTGTTCCGAGAGCATTCATTTCATGGTTTTATGGTTGGTTTACTTGTGAATTTTTTTAATGTTCATGTAAAATGATAATATATTTATAGAAGTGAGTATATATGTTATTAATTAAACTCCATAAGTTTAAATTATAATATATATAATATTTCCTTCTGACTAGCGGATGATTCACTTAATAAACCATTAATGATAATCATTTAGTTTATTTTGGTGGTTTTCCTGACCATCAAGATTTTATTTCATATTATTTAATATCATGTCTTTATATTAGATCAAGAACCATAAGTAAGTTATAATATAATTATTAAAATATTATTTAATCATAATAATTTATTTATGACCCTCCATGAAGGAGGTAATGGAAAATAGATACTCATTATCCAAGGAGACTTTTATTTCCCATAATTTGTATAGTGGTTTATTTCATTGAATACACAGATGTAATAAAAAGGATGGGTAAGAGACATTATTATAAAAATATAAAATTATATCATATACATTATAATTTAGTTATTATTAATTTTTGTATGAATTATGTGTTGATAAGTTCGTAGAAGAAATGAAATTAAGAGAGGTATTTTAAGAACGTTACCTCTTGAATATCACATCCCTTATGAATCCCTTAAGGAACATGGAATTATTGTTTAGGTGAGACCATAACCAATATTCTATGTCAAGAGATATTTATAATAGAATTTTCAAGAGTATTTTTATGTTATAATTATTAAGGTGGTGAAATGGGGTGAAATAGGGGTTCCGTTTAATAATTTAGGTAAAAGGCATTTTATAAATTTCTCAAAATATGAAACTATAATAAGACTATTATAGGAAAAAATAATATAAAATATCCATTAAATAAAAATGGAATTACATTTTCGACCATATATTAACTCATATGGGATTATTTAATATATTTATGATTTTTTAATAATATAATATGATTTTATATTCATGAAAAATGATTATTGTCACATTAAATACTATTCATCACTATGACATTCATATCATCAAAAAAATAATAAAATTAGAACAAAATATTTTATTAAATCCTATAAATTTTATGTTTATCTATATAATTCATGTAAATTCATCAATATCTAAGAATAAATTTATTTTTATATTTTTAATATCATTTATTTGATTTCCCAAAAATTTAATAATTAGATCATTATCATTGTGAAAGACTTCAAGGTAATTTTTTATTACATAAAAATTAAAAATAAATTTCCACGGTGAATATAAATACTCTAATTTTTTTATACTCTTTATGGACGACCATATATTATATATGATCAAATATAAAATATGTTATTCTTTTTAAAAATATTAGTGTGACAAGATTGACTTTTAATTAAATAAAATACTATAATGGAATAAATGTCAACATGTTGCCTCCATGAGGTCATATATTTGAACCATGGACAATGGTATTCAAAATAAACTCATAAAATATAATTTGGACTATTTGAGGGTAATTTTATAGTCCTTATTATTATATTTTTACCCTAAATTTCTAGATTTACTTTTAATCGTGTTAATAAAGATTATAAATTTACTATATATATTGTCCAAAAATAAAATTTCCTTATTTAATAAATTTATAAATATTGTATCAAAATAAAAAAAATCACTTTTTTCAAATTTCAGAGACAAAATTTTCATAATTTATTTTAAAATTAAACCAGAAAATGCACTAAAATACGGTTTTTCAAAAAATGTCTCTTTTTAAATATAAAATGTTTCTATAATAAAATCAAGTATAGGTCCAATTAAAAATAATAATAATTGGACTAGTATAAATAAAATTAAGTGATTTATATTTTATAAATACTCCAAAATATAATTTAACCCTATAAATTAAATATTATTTTCAATAAAAACAAGTACTTGACCATATTCATTAAAAAATCATACATTTCAGAAAATTATCAAAATATCCCCATATGTAATTTTTTAGTTAATGATTTGAACATTTATACTAATTTTATAAAATAAATCTATTAAAATTTCATGAAATTAAATATATATTACGTTTCCAAAATAATTAAGAAAAAATTACTTTCTTAGGAAAATATATTTTTGATGAATTACAAGGGTTTACTAAAAATATAATATTATTAACCTAATAAAAATATAGTGGTTATCTATAGGGAATTAATTAATATATTATCAATGAGTATTTCAATAATATATTTCATAATATCCTTAATATTTTCATTTCATTAAATAGAATTTCTAGATTTTAATGGTCATGTATAATAATAAGAATTTTTTTATTTAAACTATTTGTTATATATATTTATGATATTAAAAATTTTCATTTCCATTCAAATATAAGTATTGTAAAAACACATACCTAAGGTTTTAATGATCCTCACAAGTTGGATATAATTATATGGACAAGAATTACTACCATAAATAATGATCTTTTGACAAGTTAAAATCAAACTCTATTGTCTTAATAAAAATACTAAAATAATTCCAATACGAGTATATATTATATTGAGAAAAATAGAATAGAAAAATGTTCATGAAAACCAAAATCCAAAAATATGTACAGAAGTAGAGTAAACACCTATATCTATGTGTCAAGTAGTCACTTATTAGATCACAATCCTTTCAAATAAAAACCCTACACCACACTACTGCAACATTTATTTACTTGAATTGGATAAAACATATATGCATACACAAAGAGGGGTATGCTGTGTGAGAGCATATAATATCATTATAATATGAAATAATGTTTCACAACAAATCATTACAATATGAACCAATTGTGGGAATGTAAATAAAAAAATTGATTGAGGTAAAAGTTTATATAATATGATAGAAAACGAGGGAAAAATAATTTTCACACATAGAAAAACATCACCATCAACTATGATGTGAATGAATTTTCATTTCATTTTAAATATACATTTCAATTATTACCCTTTTGGATATCCATCCCTCGGGGTAATAATTATTTTAATGATTGTGAGGATCTTATTAAAATATTTATGATAAATAGGGCACATAGTGAACACATTACACAAGATCAAGATTACTGGTTTCTAAGAGTTAAATTTTATATGTATCTTGTCACAACACATTAGGAAAACTAGTTCACACATTACTCATTTAGTATATTCCTAGGGGGTAAGACATAATCCCTCAGGACAGATCATAACATCATAAATCATTATGGTTGAGATTTCCATATTCAAATAAGTAAATTAGAATTTCAAATATAGGCAATATCAAAAATTGTGAAACTATATAAAACACGATTTAGACCCATTTTAATTTACAAAACCAAAGGGGTAATTCAATTCATATATAATTTCACAATACATTATTGTTTATATAATCTTCAAATTGAAACCATACTGGAACCATTTTCTAGAAAAATCCATAACTCATTATTTATACCCATTTTAATCCAATTTCGATGATCATTTAAACAAATATTATAGAATAATCCCATATAATGAAACACCAACCATAATAAACATTGAATTCATCTACTGAATGGAATCCCCATGTCGTGGAGAGAGATTTCAAGAAAAAGATAGAATAATTTCCTAATATTCATATTTTCTAATTACAAACTAGATCTAATGAATTCCAACGGAATTATAAGGAAAATACAACGTAAGAACAAATTTGACTATAGGAAATAAGAAGATCTAGGAGAAAATTTTATTTAAACTCACTCAATAAGGGTAATGACTTTTACTAAAATTTGGATCAACTAAGAATTCGTTCATGTATAGAAAACATTATCTAAAGTGATAGAATATGTTTGAAATGGTCTAGTTTAGATTTTGGAAGGTGGAAGAAGAAACAAAATAGAGTCTTTTCAGATGATATATGATATTTTTCTAAATTTTAATGATCATAATGACAACACCTTATTGTAAAAGATGATCGAACGACTGGTTAGTAAGCTATAGACTAGCCAGTGTGTTATCTGTCGATTGGTTATCCCACACATTTTCCCCATAGTTTTAGGATAAATTCTTATACGTTGCCTCATATAATGTATTATATATAGATGTGAATCAATTACCCAAAGGACCTCATGTTTCCTCGGTTACCCTATGCGAGTACCCTATTTTGTTATTATCTATCATCATCTATCTAATAGACCACTAATTGATTTTATAGATTTAGGATTAGGTATTTTCAAAAAAGTCTTGTGTAAAACATTTAACCCCACTAAAATACTAATAAAATACTGAGAGAACATATGATCTTAAATAAGTGATATATAATGAAACAAGTATATAGTAGTAATAGAGAATAGTGATGATAGGTGACCTGTTGAAGATATGAATTATGGAGGGATTAGAGATTGTTTCATGGTGAATCTAGCATATCATAATAATGGTTTCCTTAAGGTTTTAAAATACTCTATATTTAAAACAATGTAACAAAAATACTATCCAAAGGGGAATTAGTAAGTTAAAAATATGAAGAAGATGTTTGATGAATTTTTCCAACAACTAATATAATAACATTTCCATTAACAAAATGTAAATATTATATATATTTTTGGTGATTTAGATAGATATACCGCTACAAAAAATATAATAGTGGTAAATAATCTTATATAGAAAATATAGTGTATTTTAAACACATCTATAATAGTAATAGATAGTTATAATTTTTTAAATGAATTTATGATCATGGTTTTCATTATCTTGATGAACGTGAAATAAATTTCCATATTTATCTACGTATTATATTTTATAATTGGATCATGTATGAATAATTTATTTCTCATGAAATTTTATTTATAATCTTCTTAAATGATAGTAGTAATCTATTTAATATTTTTATTTATTATAAAGAAAATGATATTTATTTTTTTCAAAAAATATATTAAATAAAAGTGTGAATAATTTTTTAATTTAGACTTGATGAATAATGATTGTATAATCCATTATTGTATCAGAGTATTGGTAAACCATGTGAAATAAACATTGTATCACCTTCATAATATTTTACATTTTCATTTTCTTGATGGTGGTACAAATGTTTAAAATAATATTTATATAATATAATTGTATTGGATGATAAAAATATAAATACCCATTTTCAACGCCTCTAATTTGAACTTCATTGTGTGATAAAGAAATTATTGTTTTCCGAATTTTTACTTTTGTTATAATTACTTTTATTTTGGTTTATGTAATTTTTTTGATGAATATAATGATATATATTTTTTGTTTCCACATTTCATTCTACATCAAAATGATCAACGGTTTAACCCCAAGAAGTGTATTTTATTAATTACCTTTCTATTTTCATGTATTATAGAGATATTACAAGTTTTATTTTTCATTATAGAAAACTATTAATATTTTGTGTTTTGTATATGAATTTTATCATATGTGGGGTTGTATGTAATCATTAATAATTTAGTTTTCTTAAAATAATCACTTTTAGGACTACATGGGTAATTCTATGAGCCACATGGTAGTATTCCTTAATAAAGGGTCATAATTGTTGAATGTGAAATAAACCCATCCATTTAGGATAGTTATTTGATTATAGACTTATATATTCATAGAATTATAAATAATACACATTTTATGATATTTAGAGATTAAAAATAATGAAATTGACTCTATGTATGGATGTTAAATTATGGGAATTTTGGATAATATATGATTATACCTTTTTGATTTTAATTTCGACCCTTATGTTTTGGGGTTTCTAATGGTCTATTAAGACTATTTGTTTCATGGAATTATTAATATATTATTATGAATAAAAATATTTATAAATTATAATTATATCCACATACTCATCATCATCATCTATATAATGTAAATTTTAGCTTGTTAGAATGCCCCATTTCATTTCATATATAAAAACACCATAACTGAATATTTGATTTATGAAATCAAAATTATCAAAATAATATTTCATGACAAAATATAATATTATAAAAATTTATATATCAAATTAAAGTGAAAACAAATAAATGTTTAAAAATGGAAAGGTTAAATGATTAGAAATATATTGGGGATATCTTTTAATTAAATGATATAAAATGCATCGTCTCTGGAATAATTATGGTGTGGAGTTTAGCCACAATTTTTATTGGTGTATGAATTATATAATATAATATAAAATACTACATTATATAAGTATAAATTAGTAGTACTATAACTATAATTGAGTAATTTTATAGATATAGATAGTAATAGTTGTAATTATATAGTCATTAAGGCTATCATTATAAGATAATTAGGTTAAGGTTATCATAAATGTATGATACATATTATATTATGAATTGGGTAGATATAGGTTGATGGAATAGAAAAAAATTACTTTTATTTTAAACATGAATATTAAAAACAACATATTGTATATTTTATTTGTGACACTATATGTGTTTTATGCAGCAGTTGAATTATGGATTTTCAGGGTTTTAATATTTTTATTATTTTGAAAAATTAACTCATTTATTATATTAAATATATAGAGGTATTTTTATTTATAAAATTAATTATATTTCTTGGAATCAGTACATTAAAATAAATTAATGATGAAAAAATGAAATTTTATATTGTATTGATCCATCTACTCAGTTGAATATTGAAATATAGTGAAATACTATAAAATATGGTAAAAATTTTAATCTAAGATTATTTTTATAATTCCTTGAGATTTTAAATATATTTATATAGTATATTTTAATAATGTTGTCGATATTATAATCATCTATTTTTAATGAGTAAAAATGATAAAATATGTAAAATATTATTATATATTAATTAGTTTTTATAATAAATATAATATAGATTATATATGATATAATCCTAACCCAAGTGAATATCTAATGTCAAAAAGACCACTTATGCAAAAAAAGTGTTAAAAGTATTTTTTTTCATTTTTTATCATGTTATATGATACATTTAATGATCCAACTGGGATATCAATGCTGTCATATTATAGATTTCCATAAGTCCTTAGGAGAACCATATTAATATGAATGGATATTGTATAGACAATAGATAAATATGATACCAATAATATATTATATTCTAAATTTTGGTGATAATCATTGAAAGAATAGAGAATACACGATCTAGTAAACAATTTAGTATTATTGTAGGAGTTATTGGACCTTTCACACTCAACTAATGTATTTTCTAGTGGGTTATTAGTGAAAAAGTAACATATTAATCATATTGAGTGATAAATTTATAAACATTTAAATATATTAATTAGTACATTAAAGTATATATCATTTTAACGGATAAAAATAAAAATTTCGTAGTTATGTATAGTTAGTAAAAAGAATTAATTACCTAATGTGATAATATGAAAAGTAAAATATTTGGGATCTTTATTTTTACGAAACCATTGTAGCTCCAATAATCTCATTTCATGTATCTGCCAAAAAATGAAAAATTTTAAATCGAAACACATCACTCCATGAGTGGATATCACCTAACTTTTGAAACTATCACTCATGTATAATGGAATATAACTTATTCCAAGATCACGAGGAATAAGGCACATAAACATTCATAAGGGGATATATGTTTCATTTGATTATGTCATACCCAAGGTAATCCCCACATGACATAGGAAAATCTGCAAACCGAACTTCATAACATTAGGATAAAAATAATGTGGCTAACAAGAAAATATAACATTTTATATAATAAAGGGTTATATTTAAAAGACCCATATGATCAATGGGTAATCATTGATTGTAAGGGGAGTAAGTGATTTAAATATCTTTTTTTTTTAATTTATTAAATAAAAATAAAAAATATTAAATTATATGAAATAATAACTTTTACATGCATAAACAATGAAACCTAGAGGTTATAGAAGATTTACATGGTTCGCCTCTTAAAATGAAAAGGTTAATCCTTGGTATGAATTATATTACTCCAAACTCATACAATCTACTCTTATAAGAATGTTGATTATACTAAACACGTGTTTTACTTGAACCCCTATTTCATTTATTACATATAATAGTGTTTATTGTGAATCTCATAGATGTACAATGATTAAAATGATTTTTAAAAATAAATGATTAATCCATCATACAAGACTTTCTTCAAGTTATCAATGTGTCATATATTCTATTTAAATATATACATGTATGAGAGAATTAATAGTCTTTTACCTCATATTCTACTACGAATATCTTTATTAATCTCTAAATTTTTTATTATATTCACATTCCTAATACAATTTATTGTCAGGAATTACATGAAAATAATCTACAATATTCTTCGTTGATACATAATTCAACATCATCTCATGTTATGTAAATTCTCTTATGATTTTCAAAAAAAATTCATATTATTTTAATTATTTTTATATTTCAAAAATAATTTTTATTATACTTTCAATCACAATGTTCGTAATCTCCATATCAATCTTACTTGTATGACCTTTCTACCTATTTTTTTCTAAATTAAATGGAATAAAAATCAAATAAAATAATTTCAAACATATTGATTTTTAATATCTATGAAATGAAAAACCAAAAAAACCACAATTATCCCTTATTAAAATTTTTAAAATGACTTTGGAAATTTCCATATTCAATTTCTCACCGATATATGAAATTTTTTACTTATTCCATCAACAATGTTCATATAGAATCATTTATTACCATGATTTTAAACATTTTATTATTTTTTCAATATTATACAACATTTTATTCAATATAAATTATACTTCTCAATGGCTAGATTATTTAATAATAACACATAGAGTAGGAAATTTTAGAAATAATGAATCATCCTAGAAATATTGTAAATAAACACTCCCAAAACAATTCTATCAAAATATCCCAACACCCAATAAATTCAGTGAGAAATAATTATCATGGAAATGTTTAAAATCTATGTATATGATATGTTAGTTCAATACATTGTCGTATCTAATTTTTTTTCTTACCTATTATATAATTTTTCCCTTTTCTATACATATATACTAATCATCATGAAAACATGAAATATCTAGATTCGTGTTCATATATGACACTGAATATATTGCATATTCTAATATTTTATATTAACATTTTTCAATATTAATGTCTAAGTACATATAGGAAAAATAATATTAAATGAATAAATAAATATAATATATATACATAATACGATGAACATGGTAGAACATAAAAATCCTTGGATAATAAAATATTATAAATTTATACCATTTCTAATTTCTAGAAAAGAGTTTGTTATCTCTAAAAAATAAGAATAATTAAATACAAATCCAAATCAATTATTACCTCCAAAAAATATAATAAACAACTAAATAGTATCATTAAAAACCATATACCATTTGAGATATTAATAGAATTATATAATGGAAATAAAGGGCACATAATAAATATTCCTATATCAATTATTCATCACTAGAGAAAAAAAATTATAGATAAAACATGCAGAATCAAAATCACAAAATCTTGAATTTGAGGATAAAATAATATCTAGAACTCAACAACTATCATTAGGTTATCATAATCACAAAAACCTCCGAAATTTTTATTTTTTATATTTAATGTAATAGATATCAATAATTAAATAAATTCAGTTATATATTAATCCTCATCGAGTAATTAATAGAATATATTTGAGAACATGATGTATTAAGATATAAAATGGAACAAAAATGTCGTATAATCTATAATTTTTTTACTTATATTTAATTTTTTACAATCATAATCTACATGAAATGAATATAACAAAATTTTCTTATTAATTCATTCCACATTAGATATAATTACCTAATCAAATCCTTAACATTTTTTTCGAAAATGTTTTACATCGTTTATATAACAAATTTCAACATCAATAATAAATAATATAGTTAAAAAAATTCAAAATTTAAACACACAATTACCATCTATTAAAAAATTATCATTTCATAAAAAATATATCATAATGTATTCTCAAAAAAATAATTGATCACTCCCACAAAATGTAAAACACATATTAGTGGATATTATAAATATTGTTTTATCACCTTTGGAAATCACATTTTATTAATATATAAACTAATAAAATGTAATATATTTAAAATTTTATTTTATCCCCATTTAAAAAATTATTCGAAGAAAACAGTGAGAGTGATGATAAATTATTCATATTTTAATATTAATAGGAATAATATTTAACTCCCCTTATCAAACGCATCATTGAAATGAATCTATTGGAAATGGTTTTAGGAACACATCAGTTATTTTATCCTGATTGAGAAATTTTTTCTTGTCTATATAAAAACTATTTATCACGGATTAAAGAAAACTGACATGAGAACCAATTTTCATAGGTAGAGGGAATCCTTACAAGTAGCAACCTCCATTTAACATGGGACAGTGAAACCCTATTATAATAGGGAATGTAATATAATTAAAATCCATGAAAAATTGGGATAAATATAATTCATCATCAAATTCATCAAAATATGATATATAATCCCAAAATTGGAAGTATTTGTCAACAATTTAATGAAACTGGTGAATAATAGAATTGGAAATTTTTAACGTACACAACAACCAATACATTCGAAACAGAGAAGCATGGATTATCATAAATGTCTAATATCTCACGTTAATGCAAATTATTAATATTATTACATATATGAGGGAAATATTCACCATTATAATTCACTTTTCTTATATTTCAATATATTTGTATGTGATTCATATTTGAAACTACTAAGAAAATAATAGTTTATGTTTATTCACTGACCACCATCTATGGGGTTCTAAGTTGTAGATATTGTGTTCTTTTGTGATTACAAAAAAATGGTATTGGAGAATCCTTTTGAGGTATAGAAGAAAAAAAGAAATCTCTATATCCATGTTTTCAAGTGGATCAATGAAAAATAACTTTTTGGGAATACCTATCAAGAACAACATCACCTGCATCATACTGTATGGGTGGATTCATGAGCTCTTGGATTCTCTTGAAATTAGACAAAGAGTGTGTTCCAAAATCAATAATCATTGTGGAAGACCCATGAAAAATATTATCCTATGTTCTCGAGAGCCCTTAAAAAAAGTTGTATTTTCCTAGGAGATGGAAAAAATACTGATTTATCATATTATAGTCTACACATTCTTTTATTATTCTATATTTACTATCAATATACTTTGATATTGAATAATGAACATGTTTTTTTTTGATTAAATTATTTCACATTTACTACCAAAAATCATAATAATAGTATTTTTTATTCCAAATAGAGATCAACCTTTTTAATTTAAATCTAAATCTATTGGTTTAATTTTTTAGTTGTAGCTACATATTCTGTATCATGAAATTTCAAGGGCTTAGACCACTACTTATTAATGTAAAAAAATACATATCGTTCATCCCAGAGGTAAACCCCTCTAGATTTGGAGCTTATATCATTAACAGATTCTATAAAATGAATATCTATATAAACAAACAATTTATGAATTCATTTGATATATTACATTATATTAATGTTTGTTGTGTGCTTGTTTTATATGGGAATCCTCCTTCCATCAATAATGTAGGTGGTTTTCCTTGTGCATTGATACATGTCACACAATAGAATAACATATAAAATTTAAAAATTTGATGTTTTCATGTATTCAGTACATTAAATTAGAATTATTTATTATCTATTGTAAAATTATTTTCAAAAAGTATCCATTGAATATTTGACTCATTTTAAAATTGTGGCAAAATCCTGATTTTAAATTCTAAAAACTAATCTTGGAAAATATTATTTATAGTTTTTCTAAAATCATTGAATGTTGTGGTCTTTATATATAGAAATAAGTATACCAAAAAATTATCATATTTATATAAACATTTAAAATTCAAACAAAATTTTCATCTCCAATGAAAATTTATACAAAAAGCATCTTCTATTTAAGAAAATATATATTCTTATATATTTTACTCTATATTTATTTCAAAGTCCTTCCATATTAACATGTATAACACATCTAATTATATTTATCCTTTCAGAATAACAAATTCATATAATTTATCTTTTTTAGTGGGACTAATTATATTCCTTTGGTGGTGATTCTCATTCCATAATTTCAATAATTTATTTTCTTCTTTCATGTTTTAGTACTATGAGTTTTTGACATCAGTAAAATGAAAAAAATGGGACATGTTTTTTTCATATATCCAAAAAACCACTATCTTCAAATATGATCACAATAAACCCATTTTTTGGAAAACAAAATCATTACCCTTTTCAAATATATAATAAAACTCAATTGTTTTTTATTAATGATTAAAATATATAGTGTTATTTGATTTTAGTTTCCCAACCTAAATAATTATATAACTAAATCTGTCAGTTTTGAATGACTCGTTATTTTGAAAGGTCATTAATAATTCATTTAGATTATATATAATATTTGGTACACTTTGAATATTTTTATGTTTTAATTACATCCACCATATCAAATACACATGAATTACCAATTATATTTTATACAAGAATCCTCAACAAAAAAATTCATTCCAATACCATTTTTTCATATTAAAATTATTTTTAATTCCATAATTTATAATTACATAGTCTAGTAGTATGGTTAGAAATTATTCATAATGATAAATAAAATTTAATGATATTTTATAAACATCTTATAAAGATTGAAAATTATTCTAAACCTTTAGTCAAAATTTTTTATACAGTCTCTCAATATTTCTTATATGAGTTGGATAAATCCGAAAAAATATGTCTCCAAATCAATATAAGGTCATGTTAATATTCTTAATAAAACAAATAAAATTATTCCATATTCCCAATACCACATTAGTAAAAAAAATATGATTATATTTCTTACATTGCTTTCTAAAACGCATAATGTTCGATTGTTGACATGTTCACTTATTCCTTCTACTAGTCACATCCCACAGATCACTTTAAAAAAAATTATTTTTGAGAAAACCCCACATCATATTTATTTAAATGAATATAATTATTTAATTTTAGGAATAACTATTTGTAGTATTTTTTCTTTAAATTCTAAATTATAAAAAAATTGATTTAGAAAATTTATTTATTTTGAAAAAAAATGTCTTCATTGAATATTTCTCAATTAAAAAATTTCATATACATTTATATGGTCTCTATTACTCATAGTTTGTTGCTATAAATTTACAAATTGAGTCTCATGTTTTTATGAATTTATAACCACTTCAATTTCCCCATTTTTATAAAAATTACAAAATTATAGAATAGAATACAGAAAATCTTATTTGTATATATCTATTTATTTTTATAATGTAAACATAATTATATTGTAAATTACATTCTATTTATTATTACCATTAAAATTATCATACAAAGTTACATTTAGATTCTTATAATTATGATGGTATTTCATTATTTCATTAATCACATTTCGTGTCATTGATTTATTTTTATAATGAACAGATTCACTGATCCTTAATGATTGAATTGATTTTTTTAGAATTCTTGACACAATTCACTAACATTGAGAATATTAAATAGCAATAACATAATCAATATTTATATTTTTTTGTCACTAATTACATTAGAAGATAAATTACAAGTTAGATTTTCTTAATTTACATTTTCAATAAGTAACATAGAATAAAAATTATCCCCATAGGAATCATGTTGTTTATAATCTTCACTAAACTCAAAGTCTCCAAATAATGATAAAATATATTGAAATTTTAATTTAGCTAAATTATGTACCATTCCAAATGTATATTGCATAATGTTATTTGACTATATTTTATCCATTTTATAGCAAATTATAGGTCGTTCATCTTCACCATCATTGGATTATTCTTCTTTCAATAATATATAATTTTATATTATAATTAACATATTCACACATGGAATGATTCAAAAGAATGTTACCCCTTAAGATTAACTTATATATTCTTTCACTTCATGAAACTCTACGCAAAATATAGTCACTAATTTCATTGATGAATTTTTTATAATATAAGAAACTTGAATAATAATTATCAAAAAACATTATTGAACATTAATTTTCTTGAGCCAATAAAGTATTATAAATTTTTTAATTAATATTTTAGTTGGAAACATTTTCCTTTATCCATTAATATGGAATAAGTATAGTGTTTAATTCATCCAAATGAAGTTTTATTAAATATTTTTATAAATGAATTGATACATTTCTATGAAAACTATCTTGATAAATTCTTAGAATCATATCTGTAACATTTTTATCATCTATATTTTTAGAAAAACCATCAATCTTTTGATAAAATTCAAATAACTTAGTATGTAAATCACTTATAGTTTAATATTTAATTATTAGGATATCTTTATACTCCTACCTACATGTTATACTTGAGAATCATACATATTTATATTACCACAACAAATTGATTCATTTTATTAGAATTTACTTTTCATAAATAATTTTTTTAAAAATAATTAGAAAGTAAATCTCCGATAATGGTTGTAGAATAAAATTTAAATTATTCCCTCTATTATAATGATTATATATATTAGTTATTCCAAAAAAAACAATCATAAAATGTTCTATGTACATCAATTAGGACCACCAATATATCTAAACCATTTGACAAAAATATGTTTCATTGGGTCATTATAATAGTAAAAAAATATTCCCATGAAAAATAAAAATCACAATAAATTCAATTGAATTGTGATTATGATTGTTAAAAATAAAAATTAAATGATTGAAACTATAAGAATATAGACCCCACATTCTTCAAAAATACCATAACATCAATAATGAATATATTTTATTTATTCCACTTTAAAATACCTCACATCCTATATAAAATTAGAGATTAGGGGTGCATATGTGATTGCTATTTTATTATATTATTCATTAATTTTCTTTTATTATAATTGATGTGATTTAAATGATATGAGATGATTGGAGACTCGTACACCAAGATCAGGTTCTAGAACAAATTAAATTTATACTATATTTTATACGAATTATAATTAATTAATTCACCCATACATTATTTCCATATAAATAAACAATATTGATCCACTTTAATAAAAAATATATTTTATTATTAATATTTTATGGAATTATATCAATGATTCACATAACAATGGTCATTTATTTATTATAAAATATATTCCATTGATTATATAATTCTTTTATTATATTATAATATGTATTAAAAAACTCCCATAATATTCTACACAACTAATTTAATTCTAATCATATGTTATATAATTTCACTCATCATAAATAGGGTACTTGAGGAATAAAAAGGGTGAGAATAGATGAATAATAATGATAAACATGGGAAATATAAATATATAATCATTAGTGAGCATAATATGACATTTAGGGTATTATAAAATTATCATAACATCTATAATTCATTCCAAAATTATCTATGATCATTAATCTTCAGTCAAAGAATAATTAGTTTTCATAAAAAATATATAATCCATATAATTTTAGAATCATCAACAATCAATCATGATCCATGAGAACATATAATAATACATTTTATATTTCATACGTATAACCATACAAATTCACTTCCTCATTCAATTCTCAATATTGAGACTACTTTAAAGCAAAATATCCCATAGTGGATGTGCTTTACCCCCCATTTCATCATTTCATTACTGAGGTTTCACATAAAAGACTATCATATTGGAAAATGTCATTTAGTGGAGATGTTTTTCCCCATATTCCATCATTTCCTTAGTCTATTATCACTTATAAGAATACCATAGTTGAAAATGTATAATAATGGATTTTATTGACTCCACATTCCATCATTTCCTTAGTCAAGGATCACTCTGAAGACTATCATGATGGATAAACACCCATACATAATTGGTTTCACTATCATTTGTAGTCTATATTATCTATTGATATATAAATCATACCAAATTAATTCTACGGATATATAATTATTCACCCATAAATCAAATACAGAGATTACTATTTGAATGTGGCCCCCAGGAATATAAAACATTCATTATCTCATAATATCATATCACATGGAAACGAAACGAGTTTCATAAAAATTGAATAATTACATTATTAAATAAACCATTTAAAACAAATATGTTTCATAAATATTTCATAATAACATAATTAACATATGGGATTTAATTAGGTATCATAGAAACATACCTAAATCCTAATCATTATACGATTTCTAAAGTGTTGATATTGATTTTTTCAAAATATTATAACACATGTAAATCATGAAAATAATATATGTATTTTTACATATATGGATAATACATTTAGAATATCATTTCAAACATTTATTAAAATAAGAATAAAAATATATTTTTCTTTTCATAAAATCTCAACTAAAAAAACCATGGAATAACGAGTAAAATGTTTTCATTAAAAATTTTATTTGATTCTAGTAATGGAATATATACAATTAAAATGGTCATAATGGTGGTAAAAATCCAATAATATAACATACATTATGTTAGAACATTCATACTAATGCATTTTAAAAATTTAAGAATGGATAATTTGGAAAAGTTTATTAAACATATTCCTTTAAAACCAAAATTAATAAGTCAAACAATATGAAAATGAATTTTTTTTATAAAAATTAAAATATATGTAATAAAACATCCATAATAAAAGGATTAAAATCATCATCACGATATAAACAATAAAATAAGAAAATGGAAAATATTTGAGGATTTTATTTAAAAATGTTTTCTCAGTCAATTTATATACTAATGAGAGGGAAATATATTATGACATGAAATACTATGATTAAATTTTGTAGAAGAAAATAGTTTTTATTTAAAGCATATAAATCATATAATATCACTCATTTTAAAATAAACATATAAAATCGCAAAAACAAAAGATATTGTAACATAAACCCTTATTGCAATGGTAGCCTTTCAATTGTAAACCCCAGGAGAAGAAAAACCTTAACAAAAACTATAAACACCAAGACATATAGAGTTAATTATATAACATGTTAATAGGTATATATATACACCATAATAATAAAAAATTTGTTAACCAATAGAATCGTGCCACAAAAATATAATATTGAGATAAAGACCCCTTAAAATTTTTGGTATTCCTTGAATCAAAACAACATGAATGGGGAAAAGATATATGGATTTATAAATAACATAAAAAATAATTAAAAATAATATGTCATATTCCTATGTAAAATATGTACCACACAAAATGAACTAGTTGTGAATATAGTATATGTCTCAAATAAATAAAAGAGCATTGGAAAACCATTATCTCATGTCTTGTATTTATTCAAATACATTACAATGTTTAATATAATAAATATACATATAATACTTATATTATATACATATATTCATATAATTCATTATATATATCATTCTTGTTTACTTTCCTATTACACTATTATTAATAATTTTTTAATAAAATTTATATTTTAGTTAAAACATTGTTGTTTTACATGTTTGTTTCAGCATGATGGTTTATGTAATTGCTATTTTTCACTTTTTTGGTCATGTATTGAATAATAAAAAGTTAATAATAATCTCATTTGTTCATTATATACACTTCAAAAATCATCTACATAAGGTGATAGTTTAAAATTTATTACAATAATTTTTGGAGTTGGTAATCTATATGAACGCATGAGTGTTGTTTCAAATTTTTGATGACTTGATCCAAAGAATTAAAAATATATATTCAACATTAAGTAATCATAAATATATAATAAATATCATAAATATTCATTAAAATATCTCTATTACTAGCAATTAAATTTTTAAATGAAAAAAGTCACATCTCTTTATACAGGTGGTTATCCTCAAGTAAACACAAATGATATTATCATTTTATAAAGGATGGAAATATAATAAGGGGGATAATATAATATATTCTAGAAGTATAAAATTTTTATAAATATTATATGTAAACATTATATTAATAAAAATACCCTTATTCTGAATATATTGATGAAAATGAAATACATCACTCAGTGGAGAGGTACTTTATATATCTGCATGAGCGATTATTTCATTTCCCATTTGTTTGAAAATGAGATCAAAAATTTTTTTTACATTAAAAAAATAATATTTGAATCTATCAATGATAATTTCTTATTATATCAATATATTTAATGATGATTAATAATATTTTTTATATGATGTAAAAATTGAAACACTTGATTAAGAGTTATAAATTTACTATTGGAAACATACCAAGGATTAAACCATAATCCTCCAATGGTTTGACATATGAAGAGTATGTAGATTATTTTTTGTGGTTAGTAATGTTAGGAACGTATGTTTTTATGAATTATGAAATTTAAATGGCTGAAAGAAGATCTGAATAAGTGTGAAAACGAGGTTTCCCTTTATAATTTCTGGAAATGACCCACTTGTAATTTTTAAAAAACATAAAATGTAATAAATATCTTAATGAATTTATTTGGCTCCAAAAGGATATAATTTAGAATAAATAATATTTAATTATCCATATAAAAACACTAATACAATTTTTATAATATTAACTATCATCTTACATCTTTTCATTTGGTTTAGCCCCCTGTTATCCCTATTTAACTTTAGTGTTTCTAACAACTTATTCAATTTTTATTGGTTATAATTTTATAAATAATGTAAAATTTATCTCTCCAATAGACAATATGTTACATTTTAAACCATCTACCATTAAAATTTATTTTTTATTTATTTTTATGATTAATAATTTATTAAATAAAATATTATTCATCATAAAATATAATTTAAGCCAGTTTTTGGAAAATTCAAAATAATAGAATTTAATTAAAATTAAGTAATAATTGATTTCAAATTTAATATCATTAAACATAAATTAGAATTTATTTTTAACAATAACATTTATGTAACAAAATTATTTATCAAAACATATTACTATTTTTTAATTCTATTAACTATGATTTATCTACACCATACAGATGCATTGTATCAGTGCAGTGTAAGAATTTTTGGAACAAATGTCAACAATAAATATTATTATTAAATCCAAACCGTAAATATACCTTATATATTTTAATAACTTAATTTTATATGTATCTATTGAATATTTATCCCAATAAAACATATATTGTAAATTAAAAAAATATTAACATTAATGTAATTCTCCTACAATAATATAAATTATATAATTAGAGGAAAGTGGCATGAAATTGATAAATTTTAGAATTATGGACTATTATGGAAGAGAATTAGTATACCAATAAAATAAAAAATATTTTTTGTGTGATTTCTATGCCTTGTTATTTAGTTTTAACCACAGTTTACTATTTTTACCCTTGACATAGTGATAAAATATTTATAATTTATCCTATTAATAGTTTAAAAATTAAAGTTAAATACTTATCAAATATCAAAAAAATAATTTATAATATGAAATAATTTATCTTAATAAATTTTCTATATCTGGAAGAAATCAATATTAATATATTTGTGTCATATTCAATGGAATGCCTTTTTTTAGAAAATGGTGTTTTTCGCATAAATATGACTTTATAAAAAATTAAATGTAATGAAAAATATTTTTTATATATTTATATTATTGAAATTAAAATTATTATTATATAAATTTACTATGAAATAAAAAAACAATGTTACTTTTAAACTAAATGAATTAATGAAAAAATAATTTTTTTTTAAATATACCCATCTTTTTCAATATTCAAAAAATGATGAATATTTTTATGAAATAATCCATAATAAATAATCGTATCCCTATTATGGAATCTATATATTCAAATTATATCCAGTTTTTCATATAAAATTTATAAATATGATAGAAATTAAATCTAATATTCATGAATAAAATGAATTAAAAACATTTTTGGTGAAAAAAATATTACACGATATTGTTCTATTTAATTTTATAGTTAGTTTAAATAACTGGATGTTAATTCATTCAATTTGATATATATTTTAAATATTTAATCAATATAATTTATAAATAGTGATTATTTTAATTTAATAAAATAATAATACGCTGCACACATGAAAATATTTATATAAATAATATCTCCTTTATCTTCATAAGATTTTATCTCCATTTACATCCAATTGATAATCAATATAGTATTTATTTATAACGTTATAAAGGGGAAAAATACACATATATTATATAATATTGTTATTCCTATTCATTCCATCTAAAATAATGGCATGGTTGGAACGGTCATACATATATAAGAATAGTTATGTAGATTTTCACAGTTTGATTAAGCTAGGTTTCATATTATCACATGTTATCAATCACATCGAATATATTAAAGTTATTTATATTCTATTGTATTTTTGTGTTAAATTATACCTGGATAATGAAATTTTACCCACACAATTTTTTTCTCATGTTTAAGAAAAACAGTTTAGATATTTTTTCCAGAATTAGTTCAATGTGGTGGAAGATAAATATACCTTTATGGAAATTGAAAACATTTACACTACATAAATATATTTTCTATTGGAAAATTACATTAATCTATATGTTAAAAATGATAATATGATTATTAATTAAATATATTTTATGCTATGTTTGTATTAAAACACTCAAAATTGTTTAATTTTTCTAAAAATGCATACCTTAGTAGCTAAGGAATATTTTCCACATAGTGTATAAACAATTATTCCTCATCTTTCTTGATATTGAGTCTTTATTTTAAAATTTAAATAATAAAAGTAATAAAATATAAAAAATTGATTGTATTCAATAATTTTATCATTTGGATGGGGTTTGAGTTTTCTTAACATCTACATAATTAAAAATAGCTCTGATGAATCATTTATTCCAAAAGCAATAAAATTATCTTTTTAGGGATCATATGATCAACAAAATAATTAGAAATTATAAATATTTTCTCTTGATATATATCAAAAACCAATATCATTATCATATGGTATGATAATACATTAAATTAATAATTAACAAAATTAACAAATTATTGACTAATATTAAAAATCCCAATAATGACACAAAAAGTTCAATTTATGTCATCTCAAAATTAACTATCCCTAAAACTATTAGAAATATTTATAACCATGTTTGAATAGAAAAAATAAAAAATATTTTTTCATATATGTTTTCATGAATAAAGTAAAATATATTCGAAAATTATATTAATCACTCATAGAGCTACAAACAATATATATAACCTAATCATATATTGTAAAAATTAAACTAATAATATCCCAAAATAAAATCAATCATTATAAAACCAATATAAAATTAAATATGCCTCTATAATTTTATTGAAATGACATTCCTCAAATATAATTTTATCATATAAAAAAATATTTTTATTACCTTAATAATATAATATTCCGATCATATTGAACATCCTCAATATTAACATTAATCACATATTCACCAAATCATATATAAATATCATGAAAAACTAAATAGATATTTTTAAAATATGATAAACCCTTTATTCCTAAAAATCATAATAGCCTCATCATCAATGCAATTTTTAATCTTAAAACATATTTGTTTCATTTAACTTTTGTTTCTTATAAATTTATTCACAAATAACTTCAAAATATATGGTACATATTATAAATAAGGGTTACATAGTCATTTACGATAAATTAAAACCCATTAATTATTTCAACAAATATCATTAGTCACATCAAAATCCTAAAACTTAAAACCTTAATATGTTTTATATTCCTTAAAATTTTTTATCACACATAATCATTTCATCCTATAATGTAATTTATAACAATTAATATAACCATATTTGATATATTTTTGACATATAATGTTATCGAAACCCTAATATGATACAAACATTGAAATATCATGACCTCTAAACCCAGTTCTATTTCTAGAAAATAATATATTAATACTAGTATTTATAAAAACTAAAAATAATTAAAATTATCAATAGATTAAAAAATATTAATAACCAACATTAAATCATATAACAAATCATACAATTTAGTATTAATGTTTTAATTAATTGGAAGAACCATATATGAAATAAGAGAAATTTATTTATCATCAATGAGTTATTTTTTACATTATATCATGATTTTAATATTCCACGAGAAGTCTTAATTATCTCTAATAAAACTCACGACAAATGATAGCCTTAGAGAGATATCTTAAATGATATCATTATTATTTTTTCTGCCATATCTATTCATATGAATGGGTCATCCTAGATTCCTGGTAACGGTAAACATGATAGATATAAATCTATAACCATAAGTGAGAATATGATAAAAATAAAGATATGATAACATTTTCATAACATATAAAATTGGTAAATGGTTTTTCAACTACATCGAAAAATTGATCATGAAATAAATATTTCGTACAAATAAATACATAATTTAATGGTGTTTATAATAATAAATAATCAATTATTATCTATGTAAACAAAGAGGAAGACATAATTTTTTGAAATACACATAATCATAGAAAATAATTTCCTTAATCAAGCACCACTAATAGAATTTTTTCATGAATAAATTACCATTGTGGATTTTTATCACTCATTGTCAAATCATTTCTTTATTCAAGATTCACTTATAATATAACCATATTATAATATGTCCCATAGTATATTGATTCACTCCCTATTATATCATTTCCTTAGTTATTGTTCACATTTAGTACTATCATAGTATAGAAAGTCCCATATTGGATTGTGATCAATACCAATTCTACAATTTAAATATTCATGGAACACTCTGATGACTATTATAGTTGAATGTTTCCATTACAAAATAATTCTCCCTCTATAATAAATTCGTTATTATCCCATGAGATATAAATCATTAACCAATAAAATGGGGTTCAATATAATTTTGATCCCACCAACCAAATATTTAAAATGATATATATGTGTTCCCTAATATCATAAAAATTGATAGATTCATAATATATTAACCTATATAAAGGAAATAAGTTTGATAATCATTCATTAAATTCAATATAAAATATCCATATAGAAATGAAATTTGTTTCAATAACATTTCATCATAACATAATTAACCCATGGGAATGAAACAACTTTCAAAAAAATTTCTTTTATCATCTTCCTTGTAAGACATCTGGGGAATGAATTTTCATGGTACAATATGATCATATACCTTGTGATAAGTAAAAATCCCAAGTGGATGTTGACATAGATTAATAATAAATTTTAATTCTCATTTAAGCCTTTCATTTATGACATGATAAATATATAGTTTTATTTTGAAACATATTAACTAAAAATTGCAAAAATATTATGAACATTATTTTATTATAAATTATCCCACAATAATTTTTTGTGGATTATTAAAAAACTGTACATGTTGGTGGAAAAATCCCATAACATCATATTCATTAAAAGAGAATGCTATTTTTCACATTTTTTAAAAATTTAACAATCACATTTTTAGAAAACATTTTTTGAAATTATTAATTAATAAATTTAAATTTATTTCAATGGTGAGGATAAGAATGTTTTTAAAATATTAAATATAAGGATAAATATTCAATGGAACAATTTTGATGAACATGGAAATGGAGAACATTTTTATTGAAAAAAGGGAGATAAGGTAAGATTTTATGAAAATAAATGTCAATCATTTTAAATAAAAAAGTATAGAAAAAATAATATTTTTTGGTTCGAGTGAGTATCTGAAGGCGTAGGTGAACTGAGTACCCATTAATTTTTATTGTCGAAAATTGATTATTTTGAAATCCCACAAATATTAAAAAATGGCCCAGTTTATGAAAATATGTCTTCTAATATACAACTTAATCGTTATAAAAATTTATCTAAATATTGATAAGTTATTATAAGGATAATAAACAATATTATTAAATCCTTTAAAATAAGTTTAGATGATCAAAGTAGTATATGAACACAATTTAGGAGAAACAGTCAATGTATATATTTTTTTTGCAGTTAAAACAATTTTCAGTTTTAAAGAAGAAATAATTTAAAACAAAATTAAAACACACAACAAACAGAATGAATATAATAAGATTAAACTCAAGCCGAAACGTAGTCCTCTTCACTTGGTGATCACCTACCACCATGCTGTTTATATAAAACAAAAAACATGATCGACAACCTGGATCAGGTTTTACAATAGCTTACAACTCTCTAGGTCACAGAAGACCTCTTCCATAGTAATTTATATTAATAAAAAAATAGGATTCACTGGGACCTCTAATACCATTATCTATGGTAGAAACAAGTATGAAATGATGTAGAGATGATTTCAAGTATCATCCAGTTTAGCATAGAAGAATGTGTCTGTGTGATAAAATAGGGTTGTATACACACTGCTAGGATTTTAATAAATACAAACAAAAAATAGAAATAAATATGAGTGGAGTTATAACTTCTTATTCTAATTGAAACGATCTTTTAAACTTTGATTTGACTTTTTTTTGAGGATTGAGTCAGGTTCTCTTGAAAAATTATGAAAAATGGTTTCATAGATTCATATTAATTTATAAGAGGAAGTCACTGAATTTGACATTGCACATTGGATTCCCAATAAAATGTTATCAACAAGTCTGGTACTATGAATGTTCAAAGATTTCGAGCATTTAGGTTTCTATTGGTCCACTTCATCTACTCTAGCACATAATTTCTTTATTTATAACTCTCTCTCTATGTATTTTCGTGAGGGAGTGTGTTGCGTCTTTATTAGCAGCAGCGAAGACAATATCCTGATCAACTGTTTCCATGTACTTCACATTCTAACACTCTCTTTAAAGATCTATATTGACCATTTATGAGAAAATAATTAAAATATTAAAATTAATTAAATTAAATAAAAAACACTTGTTAGAGTAATATTATTAAAAATTATAAGTTGAGAAAATACCAGTGGTGTCTCGGTAGGACGGTATGACACCAGTGGTATGAAACTTATGCTATGAAACTAGAGGTATGACATCAGTGGTATGATACTAGTGTTGTCTCAAACTTATCCAATTTTACACTACATTGGATGCATCTGAACTAGTAGTTTCATGTTTGGAGGTGAGAGGTCTGACAATGTTTTAGACTTGGCTGAAATTCTGTGCTGGTGGTGCTGCAACTGGTGGTGTCTCGTACTAAGCCATTTTTTCTGGTGTCATGAAATCCTGATGGTATGTGACTAATAGTGTGTCAAATGTTTGTCATTTATTCTGTACAATTGTACAATTTTTGGTCAATGTGATATCTAGATGGTTTCTTATACTAAGAGTAATTTTGATTCTTGTGGTGGGTCATGGACATTAGTATCTGAAGTTGGATGTGCAAACCCCCATGGTGTCTCATCCCTTTACAAGTTCAGAACCTATCTCAAAAATATGATAGTATCATAGAAAACATGGAAGTCATTATGATTATTATAATCATGATTTTTACCAATAAAACTATGAGTTCAACAATCTCCCCCATTTTTATGATCACAAATCATGTCATTAACGAATAGTATAAATGTACAAAAAAATAGGTCATCATGTATTAAAAGAGTTTAAAAATGATAACCTATGTAATATGGAAATATAAAATTTATATCATTAATATAATGTGTATATGGTATAAAAAATAAATAAATTAAAAAGAGTTTGTTTCTTAGGTATATATGATGAACAAAAATTTTAAAACAGATTATTTCAATGATAACATTAAAAAACTGAAATTCCATAAAGGGTTTTCAATATTCAACATGAATTATATGCATTATGGGATTATAAAAAAGGCATATATAAGCATTATCAAAATAGCTGTAACAAAATAAAAAATATCATAAGAATTAAAACTTATTACAAAAATGTTATCAAAATCCTAGTCTCACCAATGAAAAACTACTAGAGCAAACAGAAAAAAGGTTCAAGGTAGAGAAGAAGGCTCCATTGGATATATTGATTTGGAATTGGCTTTTTGTTTTTCCTTATCATAGGAATAAGGATCAGGTATATATGGAATTGATGGAGCACCATAAGAACCACAAGTGAGAGTCTAAATAGTATGATATTTCAAATAAAAAAATGGCCTCATCTAACAAATATCTTGTGCAGGATCTATAGGAAAAGGATGAAAACATGCAGGCAGCGGTATAGGGGAACCACTAGTAACACCAAGTCTAAAAGATAACTAAGGAATAATTATTATAGATGACTAAGACACAACTTCTTAAACTTCAACATGAAGAAACGACTTCATGAGATTGGTAAAATCCATTATGATCTGGACACCCCTATCCATTGCACTGTTGAAATCATATTTCTCTTCCATAAAATGGTTCAACATTATAGTCATATTGTTGATCTATCCTACATGATCTATGAAATACTGGGTCACATGAGGAATTCTCATATTCTCATCCAATAATATGATGTTTTCATTCATTCCTTTCTTTTTATAAATCAACGAGTGATAGTACTTAATGCCATTGGTTATTGTTTCTCGGTAATATTTCATATCATTAGAATAATAGGAAACTAAGTTGAGAACAATATTATAATTATACAGAATTATACTAAAATCCTATTTGTGATGATTAGTGACACTTTTTGAAGTACTGACTGAAGCACTGGCTGAAGCAGCTCTCATCTCATCTGTGACAATAGTTGTAAACTCAACAACATAAAATAATAATGGAGGATGGGAAATCGAATAAATGAATCTGAAGAAATTTCCTCAAGACTATTAAGGATACCTTCCACAGAAGCAGGAATGGGTTACTTCTAGTCCTGAAACAAAGACTTGATATAATCAAAATCACATCCAATTTATTTATTATCAATATTAATCCCATAAATTGGATGCATCATATTTTATTGGATATATTGAATAACTCACTCAAATAAGAATCATACACCCTTATCCATAATTAAATTCACATAAATAGGTCAACTCTGTATCTTGAAATAAAAATCACTCAAATAATATTACCAAAATTATCTAGGCCTCCATTAGTGAAAACATCAACTGAAACATAAATTCGTGTAGGAGAAGGTTTGGGTCTTCTAGTTCTATCATAAGGGAACTTTTTCAACAAGCCATTAAAATCAAATAGAGTTATTTAGGATACCTTAAGATCTCATTCTATATGAACCTCATGTCTATCATGATTTAGAGGAATTTTATTTAACTGGTCATTTTCTTTACACATGGGATTAAACCATCTTCCATATATCTCAACAACTACTAGGGAAGTGGTCGGAGGGACCACAACAGCTGGTACAACCACCACTAACTCAACATTTGAACTCTGTCTAACAATAGACTATACTAAAACTACAGAAATTTCATTTAACATTTGTGCATCTGAGATGTGTGCATCATCACTAGAACACTCAAATTCTAACTATGTGCTGATAGTAAGATATTCCAGCTTCTGAAAATCAATATTCTCAACAACAGAAGGCATACAAAAACGTAAAAAATCCAACTATTCATCTCTAATTTATTCCTCAATAATCTCCCTTTTCTCCTATTAGAAAACTTATTGTTCTATGTAACTATTACACCTAACTATTCAATTATATTAGAATATGAGCCTATTTGACCAGTGTAAAAAGAACTATCCTCAACCTCATCAACATGTGGGGCTTCACGAAAAAATTCCAAAGATGAGGATTTATCCCCCTTAACATCGAAATCTCGAAGCTCTAGAGTCACCTACACATACTTTCATTATATTTTACCACTAGCACAATTTTGGCCAGATTCATCATCTTCCCAATCTTCACTTACATTTTCATCTTTTTCTAACATTGCTTCATCCTAATTATCATCAACATTAGCTTTAGTGGATTTGGAATGTTTTATATGATCATATCTCATGACCTCCTTCTCTTCTTCATCACTTTTAACTAAATATTTTCTTTTTGGAAACTTCCTCTGTAGGTTAGGAGATCCAACCATAATGGTAAAAGTGTTTGGAGTAAAATAAAGGACATAACCTACATCCAAAGATGGTTTTTTCTAATTTTTAATAAAAACATCTTTGTTATCCTCATCATTGTATTACACAACATTATAATGAACCAAGCCAAGATCAAAATCATATTTAGTTTAAGTTGGATGGTCAACCATACTATATTCGACATACAACTTCTCAGAATCTCCATCCCACTCTTTTTTCCAGGGTTCTAACTAATTTTTATTATTGAACAAGTAGAACATGTTAGACTGAAACCACCATATGCAATACCAGACTATTTATTATCACGTACTAGGCCCTTGGCCTCCAACATTATAGAAATCAGCTTGATGTAGATCAAAAAAATTAAATTGTGAGGATGGTTTGGACATCTCACACTTATGAACAATGAGATACCTACACAGATTAATCATATGACCTTCTATAATCAGATAAAGAATATACACATCTAGGTACCATATTATAGTGAATTCTTCATTCATTGGGAAAAGCATGTGCTGTATAAACATGAAAAGAGACATACACTCTCAATCCATCTCAACGGTAATAAGCCTTATGGATGTTCCATCTCCTATTATCACAAGAATATAATCATCAAATATAATGAAATCGATGTCCTTTGGAAAGTTTCCTTAGTGGTCATCAAAAATTCTCTCATGAGACACACCTAAACATTCATCCCATTTTCATGATGAAAACCAAAAAAAATTCAATCACGTGGATTCAAATTCACCTATCACTATCTTGATCTAGTTAAAATTCTAAATTCTGAAAAAAACTCATAGAGAAACATAGGATATAAAGGTTTTTTGTTTGAGGAAAAGCATTCTAAATGTCAGTGATTCTGAGGTAATTTGAGAAAAAATTCCTTACTAGATAACATTCACTTCAATTCAAATTTTTTTATAGAAAAACAATCATGTTAAAAAGCTCAGGTTTTAATGGATCTATTTGAGCAGGAAAACAACGATAATTATTCTTATTATTTTACGATCATTAATTAGAAATAGAAATCTCAAAAGCACGCTTCATTTTTGGTATTTAGATCGGCTCAGCAAGCTCGGTCGAGGTCTGGAGGAATTTTTGAAAAGGGAGAGACAATGGGGTTTCACAATGATCCATATGGATTTAAGAGTATCACATTAGGCTCATGGTTTTTTGGGAATATAAATTATACAACATTAATATAATTTGATATATTAGGTATTATAAAACCAAAATAATAGTTGAAATCACAATTGAAATCCAAGGAAATACATATCATGTTTATAGGAAATAACATAAAATGGGAGAAAATAACCAACGGTTCAAAATAAAAAGAAATAGAAAAAATTGTAATGGCATGAAAAGTAATAGTGAGAAAATTTTATGGTATGATAGAACAAAGGAATAAAATTCCAATGGTATGAGATGTCAATGATATGAAAACTGATGGTTTAAAATGTTAATGGAATGAAAAACAAATGGCATGTCATTATAGTGGTTTGATGACCACAAATGAATATCCAAAACAAAAATTATACTTAGCCAAAATTAATCAATCCTAACCCATTTTTTCTATTATTTATTCTCACATAATTCAATGTCATAGTGATTATATTTTCTAACGATTGTTTTGTGCGAATAAATTCAATAGTTATACACCTTTTTGAATATGCTCTCTCAAAAAGTGATGAATTATATCATTTTTTATCCTAGAATGTGAAAAAATACACTTAGAAATGATAATAACACTTTCATCTTCATAATTTATGTAGTGATGTCATAATTAGTATCTATATTCTAGTAGAGTGTGTTTCATCCAAAAAAATTGTGCATAGAAACGTCATGAAGTTATTTACTCACCTTTAGTAATAGAAAATGAAACAAAATATTTATATTTACTAAACCATGAATGTAGAGACTTTCCTAAAAATAATACATGTTACAAAGATCATTTTTCTATCTAACTTTCATAAAAAAAAGTTATCATCAGAATAATATACTAAATAAAATTATTTCATTATTGGGTAAAAAAATCCTAAATTGATGGTATATTTATGGCCTTTGAATTGGTTTAATAACAACTACATGTGAAACTTTTGGTTTTGATTGAAAAAAAGTACACATAAACACAAAACTCATAACATCTTGTTGACTAATAGCCATGTAGACAATACTTCCAATCACACCACTACAACTTGTTTGATTAACTAGTTTTCTAACATTATCAAGATTCAATTTACATGGGGTACTCCTAGGATTATCAATACATTTAGTGCTATCTGATTTAAAACAATTTTGAAGATATATTTTTTCTTACATTAATTTAAAAAAATTTCTTCGTTGTTTTGAAAAATCTAAAATCCAAGAAAGAATTTGAGTGCACCCATTAAACCCATTTCAAATTAATTATGCAACATTTTTTAAAAATCAGTACAAAAACAATTCCTTGAAGATCTGAAAATAATATCATCAACATATATTTTTATTAATAATAAATATTTTGGAATTCATTTTATAAAAAAGGTAAAATCAGATATTCCTTTTGAAAAAACATTTTAAATAAAAATTATTTATCCAATATTACCATTCTCTAGAAGCTTTTTTAGATTATATAACGAATTTATTAGATTAAAAACATTATTTAAAAAATGGGAGTTTTGAAAACAATGGGTTTGTTCTACAAAAACATCCAAAACTATAAACCCATTCCGGGAAGAACTCCTAACATCCATTTCATAAATCTGGAAATCTAGTTGTGAAACATAAACAAGATGGATTCTTTTGGATTCAAGTATGGGAAATCTTGAAAAGGTTTCCTCATAGTTAATTCTTTCTTCTGGACTATAAACTTGTGTGACAAGTCAATCTATGTTTCTGATTATTTTTTTGTGACTCATAAACAATTTTCAAAACACCTATTTAGTCCTAAGATCCATGGTGTTATTTGTTCTATCTATAAGTTCCACACATTTTTTATTTCAAACTGATTTAATTATTCATTTATTTAAGTTACCCATAATTCATCATCAATATCTTCATTGTTGTGCTTAAGTTCTAGATGAAACAAGAAAACTCGATGTCCAACCTAGATTCTAATAGAGTCTATAGTTTGAGTTCCTCTATTTAGATTACCTACAACATCATATAATATATGGTACTTGATGGATCAAATGGATCTATAGAAAGAGGGATTTTTCACCTCTAATCATTAAAGATCGGGTTCTAAAAGTTCTATAAATTCTTCAGAACAAGTTGATTTTTTGGCTGTTAGACAGTAGTATATAATGACTTGTAATTTAGGTTCACTGAAGACAAATCAATATCAATATTTATTTATGAGGTCTTAGGTTCATGTGGATCAATTTCATCAAACATGACATTGACTGACTCTTCCATTGTTTTGGTCTTCTTATAGAAAACATTACAGGCTTTACTAGAAATTTAATAACAAATAAAAATTCTTTCATCACTTTTAGAAAAAAAAATTCCAAGTTATCCTTATTTTTAAGAAGAAATAATTTTCCACAAAAAACACTAATATAATTAACCATAGTTTTCCTATAATTCCACATTTTATATGTGGTATTCTTATTAATAGTTTTGATTAAAACTAGATTAATTATATAAAAGTGTATATTAATAAAATATTCCCATAAATATAGAGGTATATCATAATCATTCAACAACGTCCTAGATATATCTTTTAAGGTTCAATTTCTTCTTTTAACAACTCCATTCATATGGGGGTTCCTAGGTGTAGAGAATTTATGATTTAATCCATTTTATGATAAAAATGAATCAAAATCCTAATTTTCCAACTCTTGCATTTGATCACTCATTTAGGTTTGAATCTTATGTCCACTGAAACTTTTTACATAATTATCAAACATGGTAAAGTAATAGAAATCGTCACTTATATGAGATAGATAATATATCCATGTATACCTAGATAATTTATCTTTTATAATATAAATACAATTATTCTAATTTATGATAGAGACTCTATATGTTAAAAACAAATCCATGTGAAACAACTCAAGAGGTTGATAAGTTTATACTTTTTTCGTAAATTCAAACAAAATCATGTTTCCCTTTATGAAAGTGGTTATTGAATTTATGTGTTGGGAACTCAAGAATCAGTATATCCCTAACTAACCCTTACCAATTTAGCTTCCTAAATGATTTAATATCCAAATTTTCTAGTCTCCAATTCAAAACCCAATATTTCTTGTGAAAAGAATGTAATAAAGAAACATTTTAATAGATCAATGAATTTATATATAAATCAAAAACATTATCATTTCAAAATTAAGTAAATATTACATCATTTTTAAAATAAAAAACATTTGAGGAATCATTCTCAGATCTTACATTAAAACCATGATCACATAACATATAAAAGCTTAGTAGATTATACTTTAAACCATCAACATATAAAATGTAGAGACCCTAAACATAACTTACATGGAAATTACATTAATTTTGCGGAATACTTAGTACATAACAAAAACACACACACAAGGACTGTAATAGTTTAGTGTCTTTGGAAACTCGGAATATAATCTTCTAATCATGGTGAAAGATCTTCAACATATCCCATAAATATCTTCTTTTTTTGCCAAAAACCATTCTTTATATCCTATGGAAAAGAAAAAAATAAAAATGGTGAGCTCAAATTCTCATTAAGGGTAAACAAAAGAAATATAAATCACATCATATTCATAAGAGCATAATATTTTTGAAATCTTAACCTGCAAAAGAGATCATAATATCATAACATGGGATAAATCATAGTAGTGAAATGTAATCCAAATAATCATGACTTAAAACATAAAACTTTGTGGAATACACACATAATCATAAAGAATCATTTCTTGTTAGTCAAGACTCATTTCCAAGACTATCTTAGTGGAAAAATTACATTTTTGAACCGAGTTCACTCCTCATTTCAGTCTAGTCTCACTGAACCGGTTTAACCTGCCGTTCCAGCCATGTCTATCTCATGAGATATAAAATCTTTACCCAATGCATTGGAGGGAGATATAGGTCTCACCCATCTCATAATGATACCATTCATATGTGTGACACAAAATCACAAATCATACATCATTTCATAATCCATGTAATAAAAATGGGATTCTTAAACAACATGACATCATAAAACAATTCATATAAGATAAAGATATTCAGAAAAATAATTCCATCACAACATAATCAAATTAATGTAATAATATGGATTGAAACATCACCCTATATTATCATAGATGGAAAATAATTTTGATAAAACACTTGAACTCCATTCTTGATGAAAATATCCTTTCTACTTCAAAAACATTTTCCATTCTTAACATGTCATACAATTTTAAACTAAAAGAAGTTGATTAAAAAAACATGAAAACTTTTAAAGGAAGCTTCTTGGAAATAATTTTATAAAAATCCATTCTTGTCGTATAAGTTAAAAAAACATTCTTCTCATACTTTTGTCAGAAAACTCAAAAAGTACCTCGTACGAAAAACGACAAAAGATTCCTTTCATATCTTTTACTATAAACTCACCAAAGGGTAAAAATGGATTTAAAAAATTTTAGGTGGATGGAAATAATATTTCATATTGTGAAAACATGGATGTGGATGATAAAATAAACCCCAGTAAATACCAAAGTATAAACAATCTCGGATAAAAATGAGATTGTGATATTTCCCTTACCTTAGGTTCGATTTGCTTCGTACGTGTCCAAACCTCCTGTATAATGATTTAAATAATGTCATTGACTTATTCCAGAATCATACTCATTGTTATGATATCATATATGGTTAACTTATGAAATTATATTACCCGTTCTTTTGTAAATTCCATGTTCAATAGCGTTTTGGGTAAAATCGTTTCATTTGTCGTCCGTGTTTTGACTTGTAATTAATCATATGATTAATTAGATCCTGATTACATAATTACAGAATATAAAACATGATTTATATATAATATATATTCAGAATAGACATATAACATATCAGTATATGGAAATAAATACCCCGTTCATGGAGACAGTAGGTCGTACGTACGCATGAACGCTATTTTCATTTCCTCGTTAAGTTGATTGGAATTAAGTAGATGACATACATGTATATACACATAAATATAGTATCATTATTATGTCATATATTTCATGATTACTTATTATATATAATTTATAATCATTCATGATTGGTAAACGTGGAGAATGAATCTCATCGCGTCGTGGAGACAGTAGTCCGTACGTACGCACGAGCGATGATATCGTTCTCATGATCGTGGAATTGTATTGGAGTGTATGTATAATATTTTATAATCAATATAAATTTTCTATAACCATATATTGTTATTATGTATACCATTATACCCTTCCATGTATGGTGGTGGTGGAAAATAGATTACACCACAGCGTGGAGAGGGTATTCCGCACGTACGCACGCGCGGAGATTTCATTTTCCGTAGGATGTATAGATGGTGAAAGAGGGTTGTTTCATTCTTATAATAACATATCAGTATATAAGTGATACTAATGGTATTACTTTATAATTAAGAAACCTAATAAGAAGAAGTGGAAGAATAAATAATGTTGAATGAATTGGTAACGGACATTACCTCTTCTTTGAAGCCCCTCTTTGAGTCCTCCTCTTAGGGCACTAAAATTGGCCTTTGAAGAATCACAGGACCTCTAGGATGTTTCTAGGGAAGTGTAGAAGAGGATTTGGTAGGATGTGGCCGAGCTTGAAGGCTCAAAGTGGTGTGAGGAGGAGAGGGAGGAGGTTCCCTTTTATAAGGGAGGAGAGAGGCACCTTTGAAAAAACTAAAAATATTATTTTATTATAAAGACATATTGGATTTTAAATAGCTCCAAATTGATTTAGTTCAAAGATAAGGTGGGCATGGGTCGAAATACTCTCATCCAATATAATTTGGACAAGTTTAGTTTACTATTTTAACATTATAGTTTAGTTTTATCTTTAAGGTAGATAATTTTACTTTTATCGTTTCTTTTTGTGTTCTTACACTATAAGGTTAATAAACTTACTATAACAAGACAAAAGAACCCCATGTTGTTTATTATTAATATATATAACCTTATCTATGTAATTTTACCAAACATTAGATTTTTTGGAATAAAATAACAATTAATAATATAATATTTGTTTTAAAAACTATTTTATGTCAATTTTGACACTATTTAGTAATTGATTTTTTTGAAAATCATAACAGAATGATTAGTTAGAAAAAAATTACTTAAATCAATACTAACATGTCATTTTAACCTAGAAAATTAGTGGAATTTATAAAAAGTCTCATGTTACATTTATTTTGGTATTTATAACATCAATTATATCAATATTGCATTAATAAGGTACTTACTGCATCATCGTTGTGTCATAAATAAATATAATTATTTAATGTCTAAAAATTATAAATAAAATACCATTACGTAGGAAATCTTTTTTTATTTCTAATTAATATTTATAGTCAAATTTATCTTTTGTATAACCCTATATTAAAAATTTTGTACTTATTATACTTTTATTTTATCTATTTTAACCCTTCTTTAAATAAATTAATAATAAATGTCCTAATCTAATACAAGTGGGCCTAAATGGTCATATTTTATTCCTAAGGTTGTTTTTGGTCGAATCACACTTATCCAATTGAATTAGGACATGTGTTAGGGTAATAATAATATCATTTGTACCCTTAATTATGCTATTTACTTTTAACCCTGGTAAATAAAAGTAAAAAAAGTTACTATTCACCAAAAATTATTTTCATATCATTGAACCACATTTTAGTCCTTGATATTAGTCGTTTCTCTCGAAGTTTCTAAATTCCACTCATAGAAGCGGTAAAATTAAGTTTTATGAAAAATTCAAATTTTTAACTACCACTTAGTGGTTTCACTATTCATCAAAAAATGAAAGTACTTAATAACCTTCTTCCTGACCTGGGAAAAAACATACAAAAGGGTGTGCTCAAATTCTCAGTAAGGGTAAACAAAAAAAATATCAAGCACATCAAATTCATAAGAACATAATATTTTGGAAATCTTAACCTGCAAAAGAGATCATAATATCATAACATGGGAGAAATCATAGTAGTGAAATGTAATCCCAATAATCATAACATAAAACATGAAACTTTGTGTAATACACACATAATCATAAAGAATAATTTCTTATTAGTCAAGACTCCATGCCAAGAATATCTTAGTGGACAAAGTCCATTTTCGAACCGAGTTCACTCCTCGTTTCAGTCCTATTTTACTGAATCGGTGTAACCTGCCATTCTAGCCATGTCTATCTCATGAGATATAAAATCATTATCCAATGAATTGGAGGGAGATATAGGTACCACCCCTCTCAAAATTATACCATTCATATGTGTCCCACAAAATCATAAATCATACATCATTGCATAATCCATGTCATAAAAATGGGATTCTTAGACAACATGACATCATAAAAAAATTCATATATGATAAAGGAATTCATAAAAATAATTCCATCACAACATAATCAAATAAATGTAATAATAGGTATAGAAACAGAACCCTATATTATCTTAGATGGAAAATAATTTTGATAAAACACTTGAACTCCATTCTTGAGGAAAATATACTTTCTACTTCAAAAACATTTTCCTTTCTTAACATGTCATACAATTTTAAACTAAAAGAAGTTCATTAAAAAAACATGAAAACATTTAAAGTAAGCATCTTGTAAATAATGTTATAAAAATCCATTCATGCCGTATAAGTTAAAAAACATTCTTCTCGTACTTTTGTTGGAAAAGTCAAAAAGTACCTCGTACGAAAAACGATAAAAGAATCCTTTCATATCGTTTACTATAAACTCACCAAAGGGTAAAAATGGATTTAAACAATTTTAGGTGGATGGAAATAATAATACATATTGTGTAAACATTGACGTGGATGATAAAATACACCCCAGTAAATACCAAAGTATAAACAATCTCGGATAAAAATGAGATTGTGATATGTCACTTACCTTAGGTCCGATTTTTTTCGTAAGTTTCTGAACCTCCTGTATAATGATTTAAACAATTTCATTGACTTATTCCATAATCATACTCATTGTTATGATATAATATATGGTTCACTTATGAATTTATATTACCCGTTCTTTTGTAAATTCCATGTTAAATAGCGTTTTGGGTAAAATCGTTTCATTTGTCGTCCGTGTTTTGACTTGTAATTAATCATATGATTACTTAGATCCTGATTACTTAATTACAGAATATAAAAGATGATTTATATATAATATATAATGAGAATATACATATATATAATAGATCGGTAAATGGAAAGAAAGACACAGTTCATGGAGACAGTAGGTCGTACGTACGCATGAACGCTGTTTTCATTTCCTCATTAAGTTGAATGGAATTAAGTAGATGACATAAATGTATATACACATAAATATAATATCATTATTATGTCATATATTTCATGATTACTTATTATATATACTTTATAATCATTAATGAATGGTTAACGTGTAGAATGAATCTCATCGCGTCGTGGAGACGGTAGTCCGTACGTACGCACGAGCGATGATATCATTCTCATGATCGTGGAATTGTATTTGAGTGTATTTATAAAATTTCAGAATCAATATCACTTTACAATAATCATATATATTTATTATGTACACCATTATACCCATCCAAGTATGGTGGTGGTGGAAAATATATTACACCACGGCGTGGAAACGGTATTCCGTACGTACGCAAGCGCGGAGATTTCGTTTTCCGTAGGATGGATAGATGGTGAAATAGGTTTGTTTAATTATTATAATAACATATCAGTATATTATTCATACTAATGTTATTACTTCATAATGAAATAACCAAAGAAGAAGAAGTGGAATAAGAAATAATGTTGAAAGAATCGGTAACATACATTACCTCTTCTTTGAAGCGCCTCTTTGAGTCCTCCTCTTAGGGCACTAAAATTGGTCTTTGAAGAGGACCAGGACCTCTAGGATGTTTCTAGGGAAGTGGAGAAGAGAATTTGGCTGGGTTTGGCCGATCATGAAGGCTCAATGTGGTGTGAGGAAGAGAGGGAGGAGGTTCCCTTTTATAAGGGATGAGAGGGGCACCATTGGAAAAACTAAAAATATTATTTTATTATAAAGCCATATTCGGTTTTAAATAGCTCCAAATTGATTTAGTTCAAATCTAAGGTGGTTATAGGTCTAAATCCTATAATCCAATAGAATTTGGACAAGTTTAGTTTACTATTTTAACCTTATCATTTAGTTTTAACTTTAAGTTAGATAATTTTACTTTTACCGTGTCTTTTTGTGTTCTTACAATATAAGGTTAATAGACATACTATAACAAGCCAAACGAACCCCAAGTTATTTATTATTAATATATATAACCTTATCTAAGTCATTTGGCCGATTCTTAGATTTTTTGGAATAAAATAACAATTAATAAAATAATATTTATTTTAAAAACTATTTTATGTCAATTTTGACACTATTTAGTAATTGATTTTAGTGAAAATCATAACAGAATGATTAGTTCTAAAAACGTTACTTAAATAAATACTAACATGGAATTTTAACCTAGAAAATTAGTGGAATTAATAATAAATATCATATTACATTTATTTGGGTATTTATAACATCAATTATCTCAATATTGCATTAATAAGGTAATTACTGCATCATCGTTGTGTCATAAATAAATTAAATTACTTTCAGATATTATTCTCTTTCTAGGATCATATCATATTCAAGGAACATATTTCAGAAAAACTTTTTTCCCCATGAAATGTCTTATTATATATATACCTTTTTAAAAAATTTCATGATCCTTCTTCAATTTCACTTTTGACATTTTATGTTCAATTCTTTTGAGAAGTTGAGTATTTTCCAATTTTTATAAAGACAGTTATGACTTTGTATTCACATGTAGAGAATATAGCCTATTAATACTCTTATACTTATCCTATATTTCACTGATAAAATCCTCTAGAAAACTAAAATATTCAAATAAATCATTATTGGACATATTTTTATCATCATGTTGTTAAATTTCGGAATTTTTAGACACATGCATAGACTAAATAAAAGAAGAAATAGAAAAAGTAGAAACCTCTGTAACTTTGGACATAAAGAACATATCTTCTCCGTTTGGTCTATCTTCAGGTGACGAATCAAAATTACTTGAGATTTCTTCAAACGTACTACAGGTGGCATCCATGTGCTTTTTGAATCTCATATCCTTTTCCTCATATTTATTTTGTATAGAATTTGCATATAGTTAAATTTTATTTAACATTTTTAATTACATTCATAGAAAAAACATCATTTTTTTCATCATCACTCTTCTAACCATTCTTCAAATTTCCAATATTCTCATAAATTCTTTTATATCTTTATTTTCTAAAGAAAATATTCTTTTAGTAAAATTTCTTCAATATTCGTGCTATGTGAGTAATCTCCTCATCACTATCAGGAGATGATTCACTATCACTAGAACAGAAAGATTGTAACCTCTATTTTTATTTTTCATTATCTTATCTAGGTACATTAGTCTTGAAATCTACTAAATTTTTTTTGTGTTCCTCATATTCTTCCCAATTTACCTTTAATTATTCTCTATACATCATGATTTCTCTAATAAAATATTTCACATGATGTTTACTTATGTCGCATGATTCTCTAATTGAAACTGATGTGACTCACCATCTTTCTGGTGTCCATCTCAGGTGCCTCAAAATCTGATCCTTGTGGGATACAAGTTTTCCATGAAAAAATCATTTTGTTTAAAATCTCATTAAACCTAAAATATAGGTCAGAAATGGGTTTATCAGTCATCATTTTATAATTATGATATTTAATATTATATGTTTTAAGTATCATCTCATTGACAGTCGATGTTACCTCATGGGAAATAGACAAAGTGTACCAAATTTCAAAATTTATTTTACATGCATAAATCCTATTAAATTCATCATATAACAAAGAACAATATAGGACATTAATTAATTTACATTTATTATTGTAAGCTAATTTTTAGCATCATCCAAAGTGCTTCTAACAGTATCCGGTATAACATATTCATATTCCAGTGCAGACCAAATATTAAAATCCATGATTTCTATATGAATTTTCATTTTATTCTTTTGTTGGACATAATATGTACCAATAATTAATTTTTTTCAATTTGTTAGACAAAATTCTTGAGAATTTTCCATTTTAAAGACATAAATTTAGAAATTACATAAATTTGAGATATTTTATGAGCAATGAAAACCACAGATAAAATGTCCTGAAAAACATTAACACCAAATAAATAAAACCTCTATAATACCAAATGTTTGATGTATTGAGTATCTCAAGAGCTTGGGGGGGGGGGGGTAAATCGGGTACCCAATTGTTTTTTTCAAATGGATTATTTTTAAATCCCCTAAATATTTAAAAGTGGTTCAGTTCATTAAAATATATAGTATGATATACATCGTAATCATTCTAATTATTTCTCTAGGTCTCGGTTGGTTAATATAGAATATTATTAAATCATTTGAAATCAGTATCTTGATCAAAATACTCTTGAAAAAATTATTACAAACTGTTAAAGTATATATTTTTAAAATATTTAAAACAATTTTCATTTTTGAAGTGGAAATAATGTAAAAAAAATTTATACACACATTATATGTTAGATTATTGTCCTGTTATAATTCAGATATAACAATATGAAATCAATTATCAGTCATGTTGGGTCTCAAGATGAGACTACGTCCTGTACAATTGGGATCACCTGACACCAAGAATTTTACATAAAATAAACAAGATGATCAAAAACCTAGATCATTATTTACCAAATATTACAACTTTCTAAGTCACACAATACCTCTTCCACTGTTATTCATGGTAGTAAAAATAAACAGGCCACATAGGGACCATTGCAACTCTTATTTGTGAGAGAAACAAGTATGAATGTTTAGAGATTGTATGTCGTGTATGTTCCATTTTAGCACAAGATACAATGTGTGTGTGATAAAACATAGTATGTACACACACTACTCAATATATAATAAATAAAAATAAGACAAATCAATTTAAAATAGTAGTGTTTAGAAATGCTTAGTCTAATGCAATGCATCTTGTGAATCATGATTCGATACTATAGTGATTATTGAGTCATGTTCCCCTAATTTTATTTTGAAAAATGGGTTTTAAACATCGTGTTCTTTTTATAGAGGATGTCACTAAATGTGATGGTGCAGTTAAGCATCCCATTCAAATATTATCAGTCGGTTCATATCTATCTATGTTTATAGAGTTCGATCATTCAACTTGATATTGTTCCACTTCATCCACTATTGCATCTATTTTCCCTATTTCTGTCTATCTCAAGGTATTTTTTTAAAGGATTGTACATCAAATATATTAACAACGATAAGGAGTGTATCCCAAACCACTGCTTCGTCATACTACACATTCAGATACCCTCTTTAATTCTTTCAATCAGGAAAATAAGAGATAATAATTAAAATAATAAGTGGTTGTAATGACTTGGACTTTTCTCCAAATTTAATCATGGAAATTATGTTATAAAATCCTGAAACCAGGCATTGAGACATCACAATATTCCAAGGCAGGTGTTCCAAAATTTTTTTTTTGAATAAAGTCCAGTTGTTAATAAAAAAATCTCGGGCAGTTAACATCAATATCAAATAACTTCTAAACGGGTTACCAGATCTAAAATATGAGGGCATCACTGCATTCAATACATCGATTTTACCATAGGTGAGGCCTAACCTTTATCGGTGTGGTTCGAGGGTAAAAGATAATTTTTGGATGTTTTAAATAAGAATAAAATAAACATAATGAATTTTATTTTATTCCTTTTTGAACATCTTGTAGCGATGTTATGGCACTACGAAACTTTGGAAATTCAGTCAGTTGTCTTTCATAAATGAAATAACATAGAGAAATTGAAACATTGAAACCTGTATTATCCATTTAATGTATTAATGTGGATACATGATCATATTTATAACTCTAGAGAATATTCTCTACAGGACTCTAAAGAGGGATGTCATTGGAGAAACCCCCATTGGTGAGCAACGACACAAGTTGGCTGATCAATGATCAGATTCGGAGAGGAAATCAGAGGATTGACCAACAAAGAACACACATCTCACTCTTCTTTTGATATCGATCCAACCCTTGAGGTAGGGGATTTATTTTATGGGATTTATGCTTCATGGTTCTTTCTTATAAAATGACAGACGTGGATCAACTCACTAACAAGTTGATCCATGGGTCGATCATCCATGCAAGAAGATAGTTATCGTGCACAGATTAAGTTGGAATTAGATCCGTATAACTATTATTTTTTTTCTTCATGGTTATACTAATAAGAGTGAACTAAGGCCAACCCACACAATGGCTTGGATAATTATCTATGTTTTTAAGTGCTTCTCATGGCGCAAAAAATTGAAATCGAGAATCTGAGACACAAATGATGATGTATAGGTGTGACAAAATGCACAACCAAAAATGAGGCCACCGATAAAGTGACCAATGGAAAAAAGAGCACTGGCCCGGTGGCATAGACGGGCCAGGAGGATGGCCTCCAGCATGGAATTCTATGGTGGTAGAAACCTGTGGTCCAATAGGACTTTGGTGGCTGGACCACCCATGGTAGGGGCATGGGCGGTGGTGATGGAGGTCGTCGACTCGAAGGAATGTGCTGGAAGGAGCCTACAGTGGTGTGGACACTGGTGGAGATGGGAGTTGCGGCTTGGGTGGGACACAAAGGTGTGGACCTATGACATGGTAGGGTGCCACATTGTCTTGCTGGCACGTGATCCCACACATTATGTGTTGGAGGATTGGTCAGCACGTTGGACGTCTGTGTTGACAAGTCAGGATACAACATCCTCTTTATCCATGTAGACCAATCTAGATGACATTTGTAGGGTAGGGATGGAGTTGGTGGGATGGTCCTGTAGTTGTCTTGGCCAGCTGAACGGTTCAGGCATAGCCGGGGCGAGCCGACTCTGTACGTCGGGTCAACCCGGCGAGTCAGGTCGGACCCGGTGGTTCAGTTCAGTCTAATCGGGTCAGACCGGACTCGGACCCAACAAACCCCTTTTTACTAAAATTTTCATAAAATTCAATCCATATTTCTTTTTTTATGAGTAGTTTACATCATTGGTGCCCTTGTGATAGGGTTGTCCTTTTTAGCTTTTCTAAGATAGTTTTTGTTGGAATTGACATACGACCTTTGGCTTGAGGTGTATGTTCTTCTGGATAAAGCACGATTAGAGTGGAATCAGGAGGATGGATATGAAGTAGACACTATTTGAAATTATGAAAATATGACATAGACACTATAGGACCATCATGCTACATGACAATTCGGGACTGGGTGTATCACCAGGAATGAGTGTCACACCGGGACTAAGTGTCTCATCGGGACTGAGTGTCTAATCGAGACTAAGTGTCTCATCGATATTGGGAGATATGGTGAATATTTCTTATAATATTTATTTATGTGTCATAGATTTATACATGTTTGATTTGATAGTTATTTATGTGTAATTTTCATTGTGGTATTTTCTTTTCGTTTTTGGGGCATCCCACTGAGTACTGTTTTACTCGCCCATGCATGAGCTTCACCCACATGTGTCATCTCCTATGAAAAAGATCGATGTTTTGAATGTGACATAGGTTGTTCATGACCAGGTGTTTCCTAGTGATATCTGAATGACAAGGTGTACTCTTACATATTCAGGCATCTTCCCTTAACTTATTCATCATGTAGGGGATTCTACCAATGAGTTTCCTGTAAGTTTTTTACTTTCCAGTTTTCTGGTTTTCTTTTTTTGGGCTTGTATACTAGTCCCATTTTCATTCATTTGTGTATTGTTCCTCGCAGTGGTTTTCTTTGGGGAATTCATTATTTATGTAGTTTTTTACATTTTAGATAATTTTGGATTGGATATGTGTGTTTGCGTACATATAGATAGAAATATCCTACCATGTTAGTGATATGTCTTCTTTGTGCTAGTCAATAGAACTTGGCCTATATGAGGTGGCTTTTGAGAGTTACAGAATGAACCCATCTGGGATAGGTCATCACAGATTTGTATCAGAAGGGTTCAGTTCCACATTGGGACTGAGAGTATGTGAGATTGGTTTATGGAAATAATGTAATGTGTTTCGAGTTTGTATTTTAGGCAACAAACTACAGTGATGGTGCAACATGCAGTGTATCCATACACCAAGACTCTGGACACCTTCTTTTTTACATGTAACATTAAAATAATTGTTAAAGGGAAATAAATGGTACATGAATCTTATAGTATTTTTTACTATATCCTCATGTCCTTCTTGAGTCATCTCACTAGGAATATCTTATTGATCGTGATTCATGTTGATCTCTTTCTAGATGCCTCCTAGTTGACAGCCGACCAAGATTCCATTCCCTGACCACAAGGATGGTATTCCATGAAATGAGGTTTTAGTATAGGGACCAGTACTTTAGATTTCTACACCAGATGGTGTACTAGGGATACCACCACCCATCAATCGGCAGTTTCTACCGACACTACCAGTAGAGGATGCACATAAGATCATTGCATTTCATGAGTTTCAGATGAAGATACCTCCCATGTTCATGGGTGATATAGGCTCCAAGGTAGTTTTGGATTTTGTGGATGTTGTTATGCATGTATTCAACCTCATGAGGACACTGCTCGCCCGGATGGAAGTCTAAGGTGTGAGCCTTCTTCAATGCTCAACGGGGTGGTGGAGGAGCATAGTGATCCCGAAGCATGACAAGACAACCCTATCATAGGGAATAATTTTAGTGAATATTTTGGGAGTAGTTCTTCCAAGATACGTTATGCTCAATATGTATACAGGAGATCCTGCACCTACATTAGGGTAGCCAGATGGTAGCAGTGGACTCAGAGAGATTCAAAGTCTTATCTCGTAACTCTAGAGACTTGGTGCGAGAACAGTTCATTAGAGATCAGACTGTTGAGTAGGGGATGCACTGATAGATTATGGTCTCAATGTTATCCCTTAGCATGACAACTTATTTTGGGGTACTGGAGTGAGCTCTTCCTCTGAAGTGATTTTTGGTGGAGTAGACGCTAGAGGTGTGAGATTCCCAGAGACACAAGATAGTTGAATCTTCTACAGTGGATAAAAACAAAAGATATGGGGATCCAAGTGGGTAAATAACTCCATAGGACGACCCAAAGACACATTTTTGGTTGTACGAGGCTCTTGAGGTAGAGGTGGTTAGCTGGAGGACAGGTTGTTCTATACAGGACATTGTCATGGACACAAGTCCCATGACTGTATGACTCCCTGCACAAAAGTCTAGAAGATAGTCATGTTACTATCATGGAAGAGCCACAATCATGGAAGTGGGAAAAGCATTAGGTGGTGGGTGGAGGTTCGAGGTACTACCACCAGCACCCCCATGTCACTGCGATCTCCGATAGTTGGTGGAATGGAGTGGGCCTGGATTTAGGCGATATAAGATTATGATATCGATGCTCCGGAGATGATTAGAGGTATAATATTTGTATTATCCAGCCTTGTTACAGTTCATATAGGCATATGTGTCATTCACTCTTTTCTTTCCATCGACCTTGTTTGGTTATTGGAGATTTCGAGGGATCTATTTTATCGACCCTTATGTTTAGAGACTCTTATGGGAGTGGATGCGATGATCGCACAATGGTGATGGTACTATGAGCTTACAAACGAGGTGAGATGATTGGTTGTGATATCATAGTCATAGTTTTGGGCTTTATGATGTCATTTTGGGTAAGGAAGGGTTATCTATATCCATTATTAGATTGACTATTTTATGTGTAGACTGTGGTGAGCTCATATAGATGGTACCAGGTATTCATTTACCAAAAAAATGGAAACACATGTAGTGCATGATGGACTTTATCGGTGGATGGTGCATCCGATTAATCACCAATTGGAAAGTATCACCCTTATTGTGGTGGTTGAGAGGATTCAAGAATTTCTAATAGTGGTGGATGAGTACGTTGAAATATTCCCTGAGTATTTTCTATTTTTTCATCATCACAGTTTTTTGAATCCTTCATTGACATGTACCTCGATACGGCACTGATAACCATACATACATAACAGATGGCTATTGTAGAGTTTAATGAGGTAAGGTTATAGTTAGTGGACTAATAGATGAAGGGTATTTCAAGCCCATTGTTTTACCCTCGATGTTCCCAGTATTCTTTCCTAAAAGAATATAAGAGATTTAGGCTATGTGTATTCTACTGGTACATGAATCGGGTTACCATGATGAGAAAATACCTGCTACCAAGAATTGGAAACCCTTTCCATTATAAGAATGGATGGAGGTGGTTGTCGAAGATATACCATAGGATTAGATATCATCATCTTCATGTACAATATGATGATGTACCAAAGATAGCCTTTAGAAGTCGTAATTGACACTACAAGTACTTACGAGTTACAATCAGCATTAACTACAAGCCATAAGTATTCATGGGACTCATGTACATTATCTTTTAGCCTTACATTTACCAGTTTATTGGTCTCTTCATTTATGAAATCATGGTGTACTCAATATCTGAGGGGGAGGGGGGTATGCGACACAACTGAGGATGGTCCTAGATACACTCTGAGAGCACCAAGTTTATGGGAATATCTCTAAGTGTTAGTACTAGATTCAGGAGTTCGAATTTCTAGGACATGTCATTTTGGATTCTGGTGTTCAAGTGGATCCAGTGAAGATAGTGGTGATGCTTTATTGGGAGCCACCCAGAAGCAAGACTGTGATACAGAGTTTCTTGGGTTAGGAAGGATACTATTAGTGGGTTCTGGATAACATTTATAGTTTAGAAGCACCCACAATGTCATTAATGTGAAAGGGAAACCATTAAAATAGACATATATGTGCTAGCATAATTTCTAGGAGCTTTGGCGGAGGTTGATGAGTGCCTGTAAAATGAGACTACCAAAGGATTTTGTTTGGTATGTAGTGTTCTATGATGTATCGGGGACCAGACTAGGTTGTGTCCTGATGTTTGGGAAAGTGGTGATTTCCTACAGCTTGCTACAACTGAGGAATCGTGAGTAGAACTCCACGACCCAAGTTCTGAAGCTGGCAGTAGTGATCATTGTATTAAAAATTTTGCGACACTATTTGTCGATTGAGTGGTTTACAATCTACACCAATCACAAAATTAACAAGTATATCTTCTCCCATAATGAATTGAACATGAGATAGATTTGGGGTCTAGAGTTCCTCTACGATTATGACATTGAGAATATCTATACTTTCGGAAAGGGGAATGTGGTGGAGGATGTGCTCAACAAGAGATCTAGCTTTCAATTGCTGCCTGAGGTGTTAGAGTAGTTAGCTGCGATGTAGATATCCTTTATGGATGGTAATTTATCATCTTATCTCAAGTATATGGAGGTCACTCCTCCACTCTTATAATTATTTAGGGTGTCATATTGTAGGGATTTGGATTCTGAGACCTCACATGCTTAGTTATCCACTAGGAAATCCCTCTAGGGATATTCAATAGGTGGAGATAATGTTATCCTTTTTAAAGGTCACACCATTTTTCTAGTAGAGTTACGATAGGAGGTCATTGAGGGACATTACCATATCCTTATTGGCGGTGCATTAGAGTGTGTAAAAGATGTATCAGGACCTCCGAAGTTAGTTCTGGTGGTCAGGGATGAAGAAGGTAGTGGAGGAATTTGTTTATTGGCGCCTCACATGTTAACAAGTGAAGGAAGAGCATCAGGTTTCAGCAAGCTTGACTCAACCACTTGAGATACCTAAGTGGACAAGAGATTGAATATTTATAGACTTTGTGTCAGGTTGACCACATACGACTAGGGATAACGATACCATATGGGTGATCATTGACCGACTAACGATGTCGGACCACTTCTTACACATATGGTATTAGTGTTTGGTAGGGGGATTTTATACCTCTACATTCATGAAATAGTTTGGCTTCATAGGGTGCCTATGATGATTGTTTCATACTATGATTCTCGCTTCACATCACAACTCTGGAGGGGATTGTAGGAAGCATTCATGACTCTGTTGTACTTGATCATGGAAATTCAACAATATTAGGATGGCCATATGGAGTGGACCATCCATCTTCTAGAGGATATTATTTTCTCTTTCCTCATAGAATTTGGTAGCAGTTTGGAGGATCACCTACCATTAGTGGAGTTTGTGTACTACAACATCTACCACTCCACCATTGGAATGGCCCCGTTCAATGCCTTGTATGGGTGACCATGTAGGTTACCACTCTAGTGGACATACCTAGGGGAGTCAATAGTCATGGGTCTAGAGTAGGTAGGGTCTACCACAAAGAAGGTACATATCATAGAACAGCAGAGGAAGACTACACCGAGAATGAAAATATCATATATATATATATATATATGAGACGAAGGCCCTTGTATTTTGAGGAAAGAGACAATGTGTTCTTTCAGGTCACACCTCAATGGGGATTGTGGTGATTTGGTAAGGGAGGAAAGTTATATATGTGATGAATCTACCATTTTCAGATTTTAAGCATAGTTTGTGAGGTGGCGTACCACCTAGCTATACCCCCCGATTTGGCGGGTGCATTATGTATTTCATATGTTGTAGTTGAGGAGGTACGTGTATTATCCATCACACATCATCGTCAGGGAAGAGTTGGAAAGTGATGATGGGGTGATGTTTGTGGAGTTCGCGGTGGAGGTAGAGGATAGACCTGAGTGGATCCAACGTAGGTGGTCGATTCCACTGGTGCACATTTGGTTGTAGCACAAGAATCATTAGGAGAGTAATTTGGAGTGACAGTCTCGGATTCATGCCACGTACCCTCACCTTTTTTGAGTAGCCATTGTTTTATCTTTCAGGGATGTAAGGCCTTACAGTAGATAGAATTTAATGACTCAGTTTTTTCTTCGTTTTTTTATAAATTAATTGGAAAAATTCAAAATCCAGGAATAGAGATGAAACAAGATTTCTAGGCACAATGTTCCTAGAATAAATATCTGATTAATTTCTACTTGATAATTAAAAATGCTCAGGTGGATAAATTCAATCATTAATAAATTTTATATAGGCTACTAAATCATAAATTTAATGGAATCATTGCATCAATAATAGGAACTTTTACAAATGTGGGGCCTAAACTCAACCAATGAAGGTTGGGGGGTAAGAGTTATTTTTGGACGTTTTAACAAAAAAGTAAACATCAAGAATTTTTTTTCATTTTGAATGTCTCATAGCGATGCGGCAACATATTGATGTTGTGATGCAATGACAAGTTAGTATGTTTTCATTCATAAATGAAAGAGCATGGTAATGTTCAAAAGTATAAAAATGTATTCCAATTAATGGTTAAAAAAGATCTAAGGTTATTTTCAAAACAACAGAAAAAATTCTCTAGAAGACACTGAAGAGGGATGTTGTTAGTGGGACCCCGCATTATAAAGTGATGGTGAATTTTGGCAGATCGATGATCAGATTCAAAGTCGGAATTGGAATATTGACGAACGATGAATGCAGAACTGTGTCCACATCAACAATCAATCCAATCATTGAGGTAGTGTTTTTATTTCTATGTGATTTCACATTTGTAGTTCTTTATTTATAAATGAAAAATGTAGATCAACCCACTAACAGGTTAATCTATTGGTCAATCTTCATTATGGGATGGGATTTATCATGTATGTATTAAATGGGAATTTTATCCTTGTGATTAATATTTTTTTCTTCATTTTTCTGCTAACAAGAAAAAACTAAGGCCGTCACGAAAATGTTCGAGATTATTGTTCGGGTGTTCTTTTTCTTCTCCTTTTCTGCTCGTTTATCTCAGTCATCATGATATTGAGATAGAAATGACATTATGCCTTATATTCAAGGCTCTACAACCACACAAAATAATCGCAGTCCCAAATTTTATGGCGGAAGTGTGACTGATGGTGCGATAGGAGACATGGCCGCCATCAGAGTGCCTGATAGTGGGGAAGACATCAGAATGGTTGCATGACCATGCCAAATAGACATCTACCCACAAGGAAACTGGTGGCTATGTTGACCTGCAGTCCCATGGGACCACAGTGGATTGAAAAACCATGGTAGGGGTTACGCATGCCAGTGATGGAGGCCGCCAGATTGAAGAACAACGATGGTAGGAGACCGCCATGGCATAACCGCAAGGGGTAAAGAGTTTTGTGTTTATGGAGGTCTGTGATGGTGTCGACCTGTAAGGATGTAGGGTCACACAACATCTAGGTGGAACACAATCCCACAAACGGCTTGAGGGAGGAGCATCCAACACATCAGTCATCCACGTTTGTGAGGTGGGATGCATCATCCACATCGTTTGGGTGCACCATAATAGATATAATTGGGTAGTCTAGGTTGGAGCTGGTAGGCCAAGTCGATAGTAGGTTGGGCCAACTGAATGGAATGGGCCGAGAATGGGGAGGTCGGGTCCTACAGGTCAGGTCGGGTCAACCACAGAGGGGCGTGTCAGACCTGGTTGGTCGGGTTGGTGGAACCCAGGTCCGACTGGACTCAGATCCCACATTCCACTTTTTACTAAAATTCCCATTTCGTCCAAGCTGTATGTTTATTTGATGAGGAGTTTTCAATGTTGGGACCCTCATGGTGAGGCATTCCTTTTGAGATACCATAAGATGGTTTTATTAAAATTGAATTAATACCTTTTAATTGAGGAGTATATTTTAACATATCATGAGTGCTAAGCGAGGAATCCTATGTCTGGATATGATGTGAAGAATATGTGATTTGAAGACTATTTGACCTTGAGGCTACGTGACTATTCATGAATGGGTGTCTCACTAGGAATAAGTGTCTCACTAAGACTATGTGTCACATCGGGACCAAGTGTCTTATCGGGACTAGGTGTCTCATCGATAATGGGTGTTTTATGGACTATGTCGAATAATATATCATATTGTGTCCTAGATTTATACCTGTGAGAGATGATAATACTTCATCTATATATTTATTTGTGGTATTTCATTTTTTTGGGGAAATACTACTGAGTATTTCTTTAATCACCACTACATGGTCTATTCTAACATTTTTCATGTCTTATTAAAACTATTGAGGTTTTGACCAAGACATGGGTGATCTAGGACCAGGTGGTTCTTAGTGGGTTCAGAAAAATGACATGTACTCCTATGACTTTCGTCATCTGCCCTTCACCTAACCTTTTTGTATGATTTTATGCCAATGTGATTCCAGCCACTTGTGTACTTGCTTATTTTCAGTATTTTGTTTGTTGGGATTGTATAGTAGCCCACATTGATTTTTTTTCTTTGGACTTTATATCAGCGGTTGTCCTATTGGCATGCTTGGTTTACATAGTTTTTTACATTTCAGTATTTGTTGTCTCAGAGATGTGTGCGTACTTATGGGTACATAGACAATGCCTCTATGGTTAGTGACATGCCATCTCAGATCTGGTGACCACCCCTTCTATATTGGCGAAGGGATTGAGGTTTCATGGTACGAACTCCTCTATTACGGGTAGTGAAAATGTCAATAACATTAATAAAAAATATACATTTGAGTTATATGATTTGAAAATATATTTTGAGAAAGTAGTGGCAGTGTCTTGGTTCGATGGTATCACACTAGCGCTATGACAGTTTTGGTATAAAATTTGACGTATGAAACTGGAAGTGTCTTCGACTAACTCAATTTCCCACTATGCTGGTGGAATCTAAACATGAAGTGCCTGGTCTAACAGTGTGTGTTATAAGAGTGTCTTAAACGTTGCTAAAATTCTGTCTTGGTGGTATGATATTGGTGTTTCCTCATCTATAGGTATCTCATTATTAAACAAAATTATTTTCATGAGGCCTGACAACCTGACGGTATGTCCACTAGTGGTGTCTCCGACTATTCTAATTATTCACTCAAACAGTGTGACATTATGGTGGTATGATATCTTGATGGTATCTTATTATAGAAAATTTTTGGTGTTGCTGGGGAGTCATGGACAAAATTTTCTTGTGTCGGCGGTGCCAACCTCAAATGTGTCGTGTCTTTAGTCTTGTTAATAACCTTTCTTTGAATATGATTGTCTTACAATAGCACGAATCTTATTAAGATCTTTAGAATAATTATTTTTTTATCAGAAAATATAGGAGGTCAACAGTATTAATTAAAAATTATAGGAATAACTAATGGAAAATAAATTACATGTAGTTTGGAGTATAAGTATCAAATAATTTACCTCCAAGTGAATTTAACATGAAAAATCTCGAAAAGAAATTAGAATGTATCGTTAATAGTTATTGTTTAGTAACATTTCACACATATACCACATCAGGTGAAAATCCTAAAATAAAACTTTAAATTCAATGAAAATAGTTTTATTCATGATATAAAATTTAAATGAGGATGTATATGATCAATTAAAACAAATATAAGATCATAACATGATTCATTCCTCGACTAAACAATATAGGCACGAAGAACCCTTAATGATTTTTTAATACCCCAATAAGATCAACATGAAACATAGAGCCATGGATAGATTTTAAAATACCAATATATTTCACTAACATAATAATAATATATATGCTTTGGAAATATATACACCACAACAATGAAACATGTGGTGAATATGGAATATATCTCACAGAAATAAAAGTGAGTTGATATTCCCAAACCAAGGGTGCCATATTTCATCATACAGGTTCAAAAATATTATATAATAAATTAATATTTTAAATTAATATATTCAAAAACCATATAAATATAAATTATACTATATTCTAGTAAATAATAACTCCACATTACACTTTTATTAATAGTTACTCATTAATATGATTAATCAGTTGATAAGTGGAACATTTTTCATGTGTGTTTATGTTCAACGGTTCAGGTCGTGGCACCATTTTAATTATCTCATCATCTATAGAATCATAATCATGTAATAATAATCATATTCATTTATATTCACCATTAAAAAAACATATAACTTGGTGATGGAAATTTAATTACATTACTTCATGATGATGGTAGTCCATACATATGCATAAGTGATGTATCAACTTTTACCAAGACAAAATAAAAGACTGGTATATAATATTTTACATTTGGATATGAATTATTACTTGAAGATATTAAACATATAAAATACATATATAGTCATTACCATTCACAGAAAGATGAAATTTAAATCGATTTTCTTTGTATTGTGGATGTTGTATTCCACACGTACACATGAAGGATCTTATCGATTTCCAAATGATTTACAGTTTACAAGGTAAAAAATATATTACAATTATTGAATCATTATTATGTTTTAAATTTATTATATAATCATTAAAAACATTATAATAACTTGTCTTGAATTATTTTAATTGAATGTGATATGCATTTCTTAAGAGTTACAATATTTCATATGTTTGCAGGGCTGGTTATTTATTTCTAATTGGGACGGAAATTAGATGAAAAATTGTCATACCGTGAATCAAATAGAATTTTCATATATTTATTTTACTTATTATATTTTATAAAATTACTAATATATTATTTATTGTTGTTGGAATATGAAATAACTATGGAATCGCTTGGTTGGGAGTCATACCTCAACATTGGAATACATCCCTTGTAATAGAACATAATATTTCAATGGATGGTCTTATAATTACCCAAAAAATAATACATGTTGAGTGAATCTTGGAAGGTATTTATTCATGTATTTTCCAATATATAGTTTAAAATATGTGTGTTGAAATGAGGATAGTTTTTGCCCACTTAAAACAATGAGAATAAACCAAAATTTTCTTTTTAAGAACATCAAAATACAACATATATCATAGTTATATAAAGTATAACAATATGACCATAATATCAAATATTTTATAGTTAAATATGAAAATCAAAATATCCAATAAAATTTGTATAGGTTTAAGAGGCATTTTATACATTATATATTCATTAAACCCCTCTTTATTACTTTTATCTTTAGTCATTGTATTAACTTATTCATTTATTAAGGCTTATGAATTTTATTCTAAGGAGGAATGTGACTCAAAAAGGGTCAATGGATGATGTTTTTGAACAGTTCCCCTTTTAATTGTCCCCACTGTTATATTTTAGGATTTTCAAATCATTTATGAAATGATTATTTAACATAAAATGTCATCATTAACATTATTGGGAGTTTTAAAAAAATATGAAAATAAAGACCACAATATAACAATTTCATTTGAATATAATATATTTAGCCACAATTATATATTATTAGTGACCATAGGATTCTATTAAGTCTAAAATTCATCCAAAATTACTACTATTAATGTTCTTATGAAATTTATTTTTATTTTTCTACCACCTGCTCAATCATTATGTCATTGTTGCATAAGTGTTTAAGGATACTATACCATCAATAAAAACTAAAACTAATTAAAATAAATTTTTTTTAATTATTGGTCTATATTATTCTATATATTATTTCATAAAAACAATGTATTTCTCATAGACTTTGAAATAACAAAAAATTATCCCATGATACTAGAAATTTTATAATTATCTATTAACAAAAATAATATTCTGATTCAACTAAATTGGAAATAAAATAAAAAATTTGAGATCTGTGATTATTTTTCTAAATAATGTAATAATATAAAATAATTACAAATTTTAGGGATATTTTTCTCCCTTATGTCATAGTTTTAACCATCTTTTATACATTTTACCCTTATCATGGCGTTAATTTTTTTAATGGTTACAATTAAAAATATAATAAATAAAAGGGACATATTAATAAAAATGAAACATAATTATTATATAAATGGAATCAATTATTACATATTAGATTTATAAATGTGGATGAATATGTTTTCAATATAAAAACTTTAATTGCAATCAAATTTGTTTTTAGAATAATCAGTTTTAAGGTGAATATAGAGCTAATATAAAATAAGTATGGTGAAAATTATTTTATAAATAATTATATTATTTATAAATAATTAAAATTTATATTAAATTTAATCTTAACTGAAATAAAATATTTTTATTCGAAATTAATTGATTTATTGAAAATAAATTATAGTTATTTCAGAATCATCAATTTTTACCATTCACCTTCAAATTATTATTTTTAAAAACATTAAAAAATGGTATAAATACTATAATAAAATTTATATTTAAAATATTATAGACAATTTTTCAAATAAAATTTAAAATATTGACATAAATTAACTATAATATCAACACAATTAATTAATTTATAATAATTTTTTATGAATATATATTTTTGAACAATAAAATTGTTTGTACATGTCTAATAAAAATAATAAAATAACACTAGTTAATTAAACATTATATATAATCTAGAATTTTCATAATAATAATTTATCAATGGTTATAAATTTTTTTTATCAGGACAAAAATACATTGCATAAATAAAAATAGTTTTTTAAAGATATCTATCCGAACATCAATAGATGTTATCTACTTTTAAAAAAATGATAGTTAATATATAAATGATTATTACATTTATGAAGGAATAAATTAATAAATATAATTTATAATTTTTTAGCCCTATTTGTACCAACCAAACTAATAGATTGGTTATAACAGTCATATTTTAACAATAGTTTTTTTTAGTATAACATTGTTCGTTTAAGGATGATGTTCTGTGTATCACAAGATACCAAATATGTCATATATATTAAATAGTAATATATAAAAAATTATTATGGTATTACATAATTTTTTTTACAAAAATTAACAAACAAACATAGTGGGGGATGTATATCTAAAAGGTTCACCTCTCAAAATGAGAATTATAATCCTTTGTATGATTTTATTACCCCCATGATCACATGATCCACTAGTATAAACATGTGGAACTCAACAAGAAGGGTTTATACATAATAAAGTTTTAAACTAATGTCTTTATGGGGTTTATAATTTACATATCCCAAACATATAAAAAAATAAATTATTTTTTACAAAAAACATCATCCATTAGATGAGACATTCTTCAGGTTTTCAGTATATATTAACATTAATTTTATGACCTATATTCAATAGATCACGTATGTTGTTGTTAATATTATTCAATATTAAAAAATTTATCTACTATATGATATTGTTATAGGAAAATTTATGTTTTCTTCACAAGAAGGCATATTTAATTTTCTTTTAACATCATCTTATCGGTGTCAATACTCAATTTTAAATCTACGACCACATATTCTTCATCTAATCTTCATTTTCATATCCTCATTTTTTTGTGAATATAATATCAAAAATTAAAATGTAATGTCAACAATATTTGTTACAATTTGTTAATTATGGTAATTTATTTTAAAAAGGATAGCAATTATGGGGGAAAATAATTTCAAATATATTAATTTTTAATATTACACATTGTTTCCATATGATATTCTCAATTAAATACATAGTGAATCTCCTAAAAAGAAATGGATACTTAAATATTTTATCGTTATACAATATAAATAGTTTATAAATTAAACCCTCCTCTATATGTGCACATAATCATATAAATCCATGATGTGGGAGATTCAATTTTGGTGATAATATTGTACCCACATTTCTAGAATCCCAATAATAATTTATATTAATTAGATAACTAAACAACAAAACATGCATTGTATAATTTCAAAACCACTAAATCCACCATTATTTTTTTTCATATAAATAATGTATATATTATTTCATTAATATTTTTAAAGACCGTATAAATTTATATTGAAATATTAATTTTAGGAAATGGGTAACTTTATATGAATCAGTGACATTGGAACAATGTTCTTCAGAATTGGATTGATCATATTACATATTATACATGATTTATTACTTTTCCAAGAATCTATACTAGAATACACACATATATATATTTATCAATCATCATTATATTATGAAAAATAAAACATCTATAGTATTCTCACATAATATGTTTTGAATTTATTGTCTTTATTTCTAATGTAGATATCATATTATATATCAAAAAAGTTCTTACATGATAGATTTTTTTTATTCAAGTGTGATATTAAAATTTATTTACATACATAAGATATTTGACTCCATCAGATTTAAGAATATGTCAAAAATTAAAATTTATGCATTCATGACTATTCAAATTTTTATACATAAATCTATTTTACTCCATAAATAATTCTAATAATTCAAAACAAAACCAATTCATTTTTGAAAAGTACAAAAAGAATCAAAATGTTTCATTTCACATTAGATGCCTTATATCAACATAATTTGAATATAATATTTCTGTGTAAAATAATATAATACACAATAAATATATCTACATAAACTAATTTTCTATTTTTAACCACTATAAAAATAATTATTTAGAGATGAATAATCAAAAATATCACAATAAACTGAAATTTTCTTCATAAATAAGAAAAAAATCAAGAACTCCCAAAATCATATATTTGGTTCAAACAAGTTAAAATATTTCATTAAAATCTTGGAAGAAATTAGATATGTTGTTTGGAAAAACATTTATAATGAATAATCAATAATGAATCATTATATTTTTTATACAAACCTTTTTTACAACACTCTGAATCTTTGTAAGGTATGTGTCCACTATATGGTGACTTCCGACACAAATTTACATCAAAAAACATACTTTATAAGAGACATAGTGAATATATATATATATATATATGTTTATATGTATCAGTCTAGCATCGCTCCTCTTCATGAGGATGTTATATATATATAACCACTTACATATACCTATCCATCCTGAATACGATTCCTAAATACTTTTATAGTGGAATATATTTTATGTATATATAATGAAAACGTGATAACTATGTACCAAAACGATGCACCTAATATTTCCACAAAATTCATTACAGCTATGTATAGAATATAGAGTTATAGATGTTTAAAATATGTAAAAAAGTAATTCTCAATGAAAAATTATTATATTAATATAAAATAAAATAATCATAACCTAATCTATTATAATTATAATTTATTCCATAGTGCATCACAAAAACATTCATAGTCGTGATATCTAAAAATAGTAATATTTTCCAATTATGGGTTGGGAATGCATTTTAAAATATGCAAGCCCCCCACTATATCACATAAAACGGACAAATTAAATAATTTAACATGTAAAAAAAATTAATCCATGTGTGATATTATATGTCATCCCTCAATAATAATTTATGAAATTTTTATCAAAGAAAAAAATGTACATTATTATGTAATCATAATTTCTAGATAATGGAATATTTTATGTCTCAGTTACATGAATTTTAATTTCAAGAAGAAACATGAGATAACTAGTTAATAATTTTGTTGTAAAAAAAATAAATTATTAAATTTTATCATATGAAAAACCATTAACAAAAATCCCTAAAATTAACTCATTCCACTATAATAACCCTACAAGAATATATGAAATAATTATATAAGCATTAACCACCTTATTCTTCTCATACATAAAGTCAATAGGATTGATATATCCTCAATAATAATTATTGAAACAATTGTTTAAAAAAATTGTGGTCATGTCAACTCACTTACTAGAAAATATAAATCTAATGGATAATGGGGTATCTGTACATATAGATCATCTATTATATTCTCCATATATCATCTATAGAAAAGACATTTTTGAGAAAACATGATCCAATCAAAGGAATAAAGGAATTTTATATGTGGTAAAACTTTAATGAAAGTAGAAAAAACATTAGTTAGATGGTAGATACTATCATTTTTTACTATAGATAAAATGTATATGTTAGTTGGAAGTTCATATTTATTATGATTCAACCCAAGGGTGATGTATATTAGAAGAATCCAATGATATAGTTCCTATGGTGACCAAAATATTAATAATATAATTTGAATATTTCATTTAGTGGTTTCTCGAATATTATTTAAGATGTGATATAACTAAATTAACCTTTGTTTAATGGATTTATCCCATGAGTATTTTTTGGGTAAAAGTCACGAAGATACCAATGGTTCGTGATAGAACTGTGTCACCACCAAAAATATTATTGGTTAGCTGAAATAACCCCAACATTTAATTTTTATAATAATACCATATACCTAGTTGCACTATAGTACTTGGGATCCTCATTTCATCATACACCACTCTTCAAGAATTCATTAATCCTTCTAAAACATATGATTAATCCCAAAATGTAATTAATTGGTCAAAATATTAAAATTCCCTTTACTCATAATGGAATGAGTGTTCACAGCCATTAAGGTATTGGGTTTACATCCCCAAAAATCATAGGATAATTTAACTGTGTATTCTTATTTGTTAATTCCCATATCAAGATGTGTTTCAAAGAAATACATGATCAACCACCTCAAAATAGATATTTTATTATTTTTTAAAATATAATAAATATACTGATATTATATAACCATCATCTAATTAATTATCATCCTCAATCTATTTACAATATGTTAATGTAATCTAGGTCTGAGAATTTATTACTATCGTAACTCGGTTCAAAAAAAGAAGAACGTCCTGAATTTCCATAGAGTTTCAAAATTGGGAAAACTTGAATAAAATCATGCGAGGTTTTATTGCAGGAAAAATAGATGAATTATAAATAAATTTACCAGGAGACAAAAAAATTGATGATCTAATAGAGAATAACATCTTTTAGAATACAAATGAAAGTATCCAATTTTTCTTTCTTAATAAGATGATATATTATATAAAAAAATAAAAGTTTTCTAATATTTATTATTAATATTTTAAAACAAATTAAACACTCTGGTCATAGTTTTATTCATTCTATATCACCCCATATATATTTTAAATATACACATTAAATAGTTTATTCAATACTTCTACCTAGTATTTTTTATGATATCTTGTAAAAGAGGGTTCTGAAATGATTTTCTTGAACTTACCATGAAATATATTTTATTTTTTGGGGAGTTGGGTATGCATATTATGAATGAAAAATTAAATTAATCTCAATACTTTTCATGTATAGAATGTTATTGTAACACAATAAAGTTGTATTTGAGTTCATCTTTAACCATCTTATAACTAAGTTAATGGGGGATGACATTGAATATATCTAGTTTAATGTTATGAAGCAATAACATTAAGCACATTTCCCAATAAGTTTTTCAAAAATATCAAGTGTTCAACCAAATGAGGGATGTAATAAATCCTTATGAATTTGTTTTACATATTAGTGGTTCTACCAATATTCAATAGACAGAACGAAAAGAGTGATAATCGTGGGTAAATCCTTCATTGATATCACCACCATTGAGTTCATCTTTATCGATGGGATAATCGTGGAATGAGATATAAGATGCAGTATTTTGAGAAATTTTGTGAAGATACATTTGACCTCTATAAGTGGGGATATCCAGATGAGAGTTGGATAACACTGAAATAATCTTTCATTCATCCTTACAATCATAAACCATGTAGAGTTGTAAAATTATATTAAGGGAATTAGGGAAAAAAAATCAACATTATAGAGTCTATATATGATCAAAATAATTTGATTAGAGACCTACAATGCACTCAAACTACCTCAAGGTAACATATATTTGATAAAATATTTACCTAAAAATTTTATGAAAAATTTATAATATATAATATTTTATAAATCGACAATTCCAATAGTAATTTATCTTATAGACGATTATAGAAATTTCATGGTCATTGGTAAGATAATTACACTCATATTGTAAAAACTGTGAAAACATATAGGTTAACATATTATTATCTTTCATTAGAAATAATGTTTGACCCGCTATTGAAACCCCACATTATATCTCATTAATCATACATGGATATAAAAAAGTTAGGATTTTATGGTTACTATAACTCTTCATAAGATCCTATAAACTAATATGACACTACTCTGGATAAAAAATCACTCATTTATACCCTAGAGAAGTCATAATAGGGGATATTGAAGAACTGTCTCAAATTATTTGGAGGAAATACCCAATGATCCCTATTATTCTATTTAAAATTAAGAATATTGGAACTAAATTCGAAAAAAATTCAATCTCAAAATTCATAAGAATAAATTATGTTCTTGTATGAGATACCACATTGATCAGGCTTTTGACATTAAACTCAAAAATGACTATTTTAATATTTTATCATAATTATTATGCAACCATAGCGTTCCCTAAATCAAAAAAACATGTATTCCATATTTTATGTGGGGTTTTAGGTATATATTCCATCAACATTGATTACAATTAACATGTAAAAGAATGTATGAAATTTCTTATTACCGAGGGAAAAAAATAACAAATCCATATTTCCAAAAAAAAATAATATTGAAATTAAATACATATCATTCCAATATATGTTGGAGTCACATGATTGTGATGATCCTTGATCTATATTTAATAATGTTATATACTTTACCCCCTTTGACATTGAAAAAAAACCATGGTTTTGGTGAAGTGGGTATCAATTTCTTATTTTACCTAGTTTTTATTCTAGTTTTCCATTGTGATATGGAGGTCTCCTAAGGTGATCACTGAACATAGAAAAACAAAAATCTGAGGAGGAGTACTAGTTCAGATCAAACAACTTTACAAAACAATTTCAGGATGAAACATAATTCCCCTTCACTCTGTTAGGCCAATCCAGTAAGTGGGGATTACTATAACACACTGATATTTTAACAGATGTAAGTTATGTTTGATAGCATATAAAAAACAGGAAATGAAGAAATAACTATATTGAAACACCCAAGACATCCGGATAAATTTATTTTCAAAAATTTTATTTTTTTTAAATCTTCAGGTACAAGAAACCCTTATATTTTTAGGTTCAATATAACATATGACACATAACACCAAGATTAAATGTCACACAAAATATATAACTATCATAGAAATTCCATTAAATTTGATTGTCTGATTAGTATATAAAACATTAATATATATATATTTATTTAAATTTCCTACTTTATATAAATTAATGATTTTTTTACTGAATTATCAATCAATTTATTAGTAATGTGATTTTATTCCTTAAAAATATGTTCTCTTTGAGAAATGTTTTATCATGAAATAAAATAATAATTAATTTTTTAAAATATAGAATATTTTTTTGATACATAAATTTTCAATTTTTAAATCATCATATCTAGAAAAAATTTGGTCAAATTTTGGGCATATTTAAGAAATATATTTATTTTCTCGAAAACAGTAAAAAATTATTGATTTTTAGAAAATTTATAATGCTTTTCATTAAATTATGTATATTTAAAATTACCAATATGTTTTAATATTTTATGAACCACTCACTCTGAGGATACCCCTTCTGAGATGGAATTGATGAAAGCGATATAATGACCCCCGAGTCCCTCCTCCAAAAGGCTCCAGGATGGCGACCCGCACCAAGGGTATAAAATCTCACAGAATTAGAGGCAATACCCTTTTTATAATTAAACGATATCGTGAGACAATATGATAGTTCTCAAAATGACTCCTAAGTCTATATAAAAGACATTTCAAAATCAATCATACATGCATTTTTATAATTTAAAACTATGACAAATACAATGAATATATCAAAAAAAACCAAAAGGAGAAATCTATGAAGTGACATAGAGGTTATCCTCAAGTCCATTCTAGTAATTCCCAACATGATCTACATAGTATTCCCAAAAAACTTAATTTAGTTTTATATATGTAGTTTGAGCATAAATTTATACTTAGTCGGTGAAATCAAAAGCCTCTCATGCACATGTGGAGAAGCATACTAATTCCCCCTTGATAAAAAAACATAAACCAAAATCACCTAATAAGGTACACTGGACACCCAAACTAAGAAATGGCATAGTCACCAAATTATTAAATTCAAGAAATATAATATAGAGAACATCGATTATATTTCCCCAACACCACATTCCCACTAATTATACACTCTCTTTCCCAAACGTAAAATGTCTCGGCGCTCCCACTAATTCAGTAAGTACCACATCACAACTCGCCCGTAATCACCTGGTCCTCGAAGCTAGTCCAAAAACATGGATAATAAAATCTCATCAAATATCTCCCAGACACACCTAGGCCTCACAACCATGTCCCACCCATTGACACTAGGTACAAATACCATGTCACATCCTTAAAACACATGGGAAATCACACCACATCTAATCCCAAAGACACATGGGGAATCACTACATGCCTACACAGACCAAGGCCTCACAAATCACTACCATCCTAATGAATAGTTGGTTATCACCACCTAGAAGTGGGAGAAGGGAATAAAGGGTTTACCAAAACCCATACTCTCATTGGGATGTCTGGAAAAGACACCCTCCCCTAGGACAATATGAGTTTTCATCACATAGTAGTAAAGTGGGGTGGTTGCCTAGAGAAAACAAAAAGAAAATATAGGGATATATATATAGTATGAAACACTCAATCCCAACCTATGGGTACTCAGTAAAACTATCATCCACAATATGATATTTCAAACTCGTATGCTACCTCTAAATGCATTATTTAACACCACCAACAATCACATTGGATGTCGATAAATGAAAACCATTAACAACAATCCATAACTCAAACATACCAGCAGCCATGTCATTTGACCAATTATTATTATTTATTAAGGAGACCATTTATAAATTATATCCCAACTCATGAAACTACCAATAACAACATTCAACACACTATAGTGAAAAGATACTCACTTTATACTATTCAATACTCATACCAACCACTACCATCATAATTCTTCAATGTCATTCTTCCATATCCATCTTCCAAATAACAAAACCCACATCTTACTTCCAAAACGCACACAAAACTTCATCATAATCAACCCAAAAGATGAAATACATTACAACACCACACCCATCACACCTTGAGATATAAACAAACCAAAACTCGAGCCTACTTCCTCACTTCTCAAATAATACCCATCGATTCAACAATCTGTCAATCTCTCAACATGATATTCCATTTGACCATCAGTACCATCACACCATAAATTCGTTCTCTCAACCCAAGCACCACAAAACCTCATATAGAACAAGATAGAACAAAACTACACATAACCCACAACTGCACCAAATAATTCATGGTGTGTACATATTTAGAAAACACTCATTTGTTAATTCCATTTTTATAATTCATGAGTTATCATAGAACAGAGTGGAACCATAGGTATCCAATTATTTAAAAAAATATATGTGGTTATAAAATTTCATATTCATAAGTTATTTCACATGGTATCAACATTAAATATCCTCTAGTAATTAAAAGTATGTAATCGAAGAACTCTAATGGCCACAATTTTCAATTGGCACATTGCCCATACAGATCACAATATAAATAATAAAATAAAACATAAGCAAGAATAACTTTTGTTGTAGCCCCTATATATCGATATTAATCATATTTTATTATCTATATTTATTTTCAATTATTCTATCATAATAAGAGAACATTCATACCTCCAACATGTTATGTTATTTATAAGAGATGAAGGGATCGGTACATGGAAGAACAGATGATTGTAAAGTCCTCCTACACCAAAACATGGGGTACACAATTAGTGGGAGAAGCCTATAGGGAGAGTTGAACCATGGGGATCACCACAGATGCACAATCACTCAGGTAAGAACGGTTTTTGTATGCTATTTATCTAGATTAATGAGATAGAGAACAAGGGATAAATTATTGTTTCTTTAGAAAATCCATATCTTATATCAACAGATGAAAGGTTTTAAAATCCATTAATGACAGATCTTGAACAAGACCATGCAGCTTGGCCATTTAAGTGTCCGTAAATGTGAGGAAAATAAATAAATAAATTATATCCTTTGAAAAAACTTCAAAAAAATCATTAACTTTGATTTATACACATTTTACGTTACATAATATGTCAATGGGGTGAAACTTGAAAAAGCATGGAAAACATGACATTTGAAAAGTTGTTTGAAATGAATTACTATTAGGTGAGTCACCAAAATGATTCACCAATGGTTGAGCCACAAATTTGACTCAGCGATGGGTTAGTCACCGACGTGACTCACCGATTCCACTCACTAATGCCAACTACTAATGTCACCTACCAACGCCACCTACCGATGCTACCTACAAACCCCACCTACCGACACCACATACTGACACCAATCACTAATTCCACCTACCGACTGACTAATTCCACCTACGAATGCCACCCAAAGATGGAACTCACTAATTCCACCTACATATTTCACTCACCGAAGACACCTACTAACACAACCTACCAACACACATACCAATAAAGGGAATGGGTGTTTGAAAGAGTCGTGAAATGAGTCATGATTGCCTCTTCGAACACATCAACCACATCTTTTTGAAAATTAATGGACCGGGGAGGTCCGGGCCATTACGTCAGATACATCTCAGACTATTCTCATACTTTAGAATTCCGAACCGACCTAGAAAGAACAGAGGGGTCTGAACAACCACCCCGTGAGGTACATCTCGATGTAACCGCTATGCTAGAAATACATCAACCGACTAAGCATAACAAAGTCCAATGATATCTACCATGTATTTTTTTAAAAATTGGGGTGAAACCACATCATCCAAGAAAATATACTCTAACATCCACTAACCCATATGTCCAAAAGACACAAACACACACACACACCATACAAGAAGCAAAAGTCACACCGTCTGGACACACGAATTAGGGAATTTCATCCTCAATGTCAAGAAAATATCCACTCTTGGCGGCAATAAATCACTTGCACATGTTTAATAGAATCCTCATTAATGCATCTCCATTAAGAGTTAGGTCATACCCTATTCATATGTTAGGATTTTATCACACATTAATGAACAAGGAAACAAATCATCTCTAATAAAACAATTTTCATGCCTCACATTACAAAGAATAACATGACAAGTAAAAACTCAGAAAAACTCTAGGTACTAGGAATGCATCGACAGTTATCATACCCATGTACTATCCTTGAGGTAACCATGCCTCCAAATCACACATACAATGGGAATTTTCCATACAAATAACAACTTCTTGTGATGGTCCTGGAACTCTACTGGACGCTCCACAAACATCGTGTCATCTTTGACATCCAAATCTCCCCAGTTAATGACATGAGAGTCGTGATGAAGATAACGATGAAGATGAGAAACCTGAATGATTTTATGGACCTTCTACAACAATTGTGGCAGTGAAAAGTGATATTTCACATTTCCAACATTCCCCAACACATCGAATTGTCCGATAAACCACAACGATAGATTGTTCCCTATGCCAAACCTGCACAAACAATATCGAGGAGAAACCATTATGAACATGTCATCCCCAAACTAAAACAACAAGGGCCTCCTCCTATGATCTATTTATAACATCATCCCGTTCTATGCTACCTTCAGCATCTCATGAATAAGCTGCACCATCTCTATTATACTCTACCCCAAGTCCACACCAAGAAGAGTTGCCTCCCAAACATCATTCAAGCATAAGGGATAATGACACTGTCTTCCATGAAAATCATTGTATGGAGCCATTCCATTAGAATTTTTATATCCATTGTTTTTTGAAGAATCCACCAAGTTCATGTGTCTCACCCAATATCCTCCAAAGTCCAAGATGCATGTCTGAAACATTTCCTCTAATGTATGGATGGTCCACTATGTCTTTTCATCCATCTGAGGGTGGAAAGGAGTGGTGGAATGTAACTGCATGCCAAAATCCTATTGCAATACCCCCCCAGAGTCATGAGGCAAACCATGCATCATGATATGAGATGATGGACCTTATAAATCCATGGATCCACACCACATCATCCACATACCACTTGGCCAAGAAATCCACTATGCCCGACTCGTTATTCGCCAATAAATGAGTTGATTTCATCCTTCGATCCACCACTACACAGAATGAACCACATCCTCCCTAAGGCCTCGGTAACCCTGTGAAGATATCCATTGATATTCCATACCACTTTTACTCGGGGACATATAGTGGCAGCAACAAACCATCAATACGACATTACACAACCTTCACTAACTGGAACACTATGACCTTCTCCTCAAACTCTACCACAGTCTAATTCATTTTGGGCCACCAAAACTGCATCTTCAATCCACAGTACATCCTAGAAAAATCATGGGTGTACCTCTAATGGTAAGATATTATGATCATAGAGATCTCCCTTGTGAATCTTTACTGAAAAAAACAGATTCCCATGAAATAATATTTGTGTCATTCCATCCATCGACCATCCCTCCAGAGTTTCACCTTGGTCAGCGTGATCACGCATCACCTCTATCTCTGAGTCTCCCCACCGAGACTCCTCCACCTTCTACATCATAGTATACAACACCTTAATCTGATGTAGAATAAATCTTCCACCATCCACTCCTGCATATATGTGAAATACCTAAAACACCTCCATCTCCTTCCAAGACTCCACAATTTATTGAACAACCTCCTTCTTTAATATCCCACTCAATGAATATGCCAAAAAATTCCCCTTCATTTTAGTCTAAGAGGTCATGAAATTTTAATATTTAAGAAACTATATCCACCTTGACTTCCACATGTTTAGATCTTGGTGGGAAAAGATATTCTTAAAACTCTTGTGATCCATAAAGACCACAAAGCTCCCCCTAATGAGGTAACACCACCTCAAATTCAGTGAAAAAATGACCTATTATTACAACATATTATGGGAGACATAGTTACAATCTTGAGGAAGTAACTCTCTAGACCCAAAAATATCACTCCCCAATTTTCATCCGCACACATACAAACCCTAGACAAGAAGTATCACAAATCACATTAAACATCACCCATTCCTCTAGAAACAGGATCACTAGGGCACTAACCAACTTCCATTCAGTTAGCCGAAGGTTTCCTACAACTTCCCACTACAAACAAAGTCCTGGTCATTCCTGTTCAAGGCTATTAATGAAGATACTACTTGAGGATAATCAGGTACAAATATACAGAAATAGTATACCAAACAATGAAAAATGTGAACAATTTCCACATTCTTAGGTGCTACCCAATAAAAAATTGTTTTTACCCTTGACGGGTACTACACTACACACTGTTGAGACTCCGCATGCCCAAGGAAGTGTGCCTATTTTGAATAAAAAAGCATTCCTTTGGAAATATTTCTTTAGATATGGTGTTGTCGAATAACCTGAAAGATGGTCATAAGATGCTCGGTCTGTTCCTCCTCCGTATTATAGTAAATAAAGATGTCATGGATGAAAATGATTATGAAATGATTCAGAAACTCAAAAGAGATGGAGTTCATAATTCCCATTAATAGAGATGCTGAAGTAGTAACACTTAATTGCATGATCACAAACTCAATGTTCCCATACATGCATCTGAAATTATTCTTCAGTATGTCACCCTCATTTACCCGCTACTGGTGATATTCATATCAGAAATCTATTTTGGAGAACCATGTTACCCCTCTCAGTTGGTCAAAAATATTTTCTATCATCTTGAAAGGGTAGTGGTTATTGACCATCACTTGGATCAACCTCTTGTAGTCAATGAAAAAACTAATATCACCGTCCAACATCATTGTAAACAAGACCAAAGCACCCCATGGAGAAACAATTGTTTGTATGAAAGCTTTCTTCATATGATGTTTAATTTGAATCTGCAGCTCACACAACTCCAAAGGTGTAATCTGATAAGGATCCGTCATAATCATAGAATCATCAAGATTCAATTCTATCCGGAACTCAACATAATGTTATGGGGTAGAGCTCTAACCATCTTGAGGAGGCTGTCCAAGATCTACCCAGAAACCATATTCACATAGGCTTTCATATTCTGATCAAACAAAAGAATTATACTGAAATAAATAATTTTCTCACCTCATAGGAAGAATTGGTTTCTTACAAACATCACCCTTAATGGATCTCGTCCTCCAATTTCCCTTCAGAGGTTGGTAGAATAGGGTATGTGAAAAACTTCATCCACTGAGAACATGCATCAGCCTTCCCCTCCCATTTCTTATCACATTCATGGTTGTGCTACCATAAAAAACATATTAGATGCATAGATTGGAATTTAATATCCATCATTCAAGGGATAATTATGTGTTTGGAATAATACTCAAAAGTAGAATTATCAACTAGGTCTACATCCTTATAATCAAAATTATGCGACGATATATAATTATAAAAACGAAGTTCTGAATTGTGGAATATAAAATTCATCGTATTGTAGAGATGGTTCACTTGAAACCAACATGATACCTTTCAAACTATACCTAGGATCTAAAAATCTCTCAAAAATGAGGTGATAACTCCCCTTACCTTCGTATATGCCAATTCCATTGTCTTGGTGATACACACACAAAAACAAGATCCTCGACTTCAAACTCTAGAGGTCTTCGATGGAGATTAGTATAAAATTTTAATTTGGACTATGTAGTAGACATACATTACAGATCAACTATACCTTCCTTGAAGTCTCTTTCATGGGATGAGGACCTAGTATCACTACCTACCACTCCTCTACCTACCATAGTGGTGAATAGTGTGGAATACCGTATGAGGGCTTATATGAAACCACATGAATTAATGATTGAATGAAATTGTTATATGAAAATTTGACGAGAGGGATATATTCTCTTGAGAATCATTGAAATAAAGAATTTGTGCTTATAAATTATCTTATAAAAAATTTATAGACTATTCCAACTAAAAATTGTCCTGATGGTGAAAAGATGCTCTCAAAATAACATGTTTACCCCATGATCTCAATATCCCATACTATAATCTCAATTTAAAACAAGTCTCTCTATATAAAGTGATAGTATGTGGGTCCACCTATTGTAATATAATCTCAAGAAACTGTTTTCTTCCCAAAACATCAATTATGAATGTTTCCAAGAAATTTTGTACGAAGAATACCTTTTTAGTAGATCCATGAATACCAAATTCATGATGATACCTCGATGCGGACAACATAATCCAACCACAAAATACATCATGAATTGGCCCCATTTCCATTTTAGGACATGAAATGGCTGTTAGAATCCAACAAACAACTAGTTATCCACATTCACTTTTAGATAGGTGGAACACCTAGTAATAAAACATGAAATTTTATGTTCCATCAAGGTACACCAATACTGGTGATGCATATCATGATACATCAAAGAGATGCCTAGATGCACTGCCCACTGAGAATCATGTGATTATCACATAATCTCCTCTATCATTTTTAATGGAACCTAGAAATTCCCATTTATATGTAGGATGTTTACTCTTTGAAGATATTATTTCAATGGAGGGACCTCACTGGATATAATCTCTTGTAGGACAAACCCTTCATGGTGTGAGAACTAACTAATCCTCACAATATCATAGAGTGAAGTGCCAACCTATAAAGATGAATAAAATGGCCTCTCATGAATCTTTTTAAAATTAAGATGCATATAATAAATAATATCCATTAATTTTGATTCATAGTTGGATTCATAAATGTCTTGGGATTGAGATTTTTATCTTAATGTATCAGTCGTCACATTAAAATTTGTAGTCATATGTGTAGGCTCAATGTTTTATTAGTAAAGGTATTTTACACATTTCCATTGTCTGAGATACAATCCACACATTGTGAGGGTGAATTTGATTATATTTTATTCAATATACACCATAAAACACTCTTCCATAAGATAATTCCTCTGCCAATGCAGCGCATGAATGGTCACTCCATAAAGGAGGTTGGATGTCATGTAAGTATTCTCTTGAGGACTCATATTATGAGACCCATAATCAATGAATTACTCCTCCAGCATCAATAATACCCCAACCCAATGCATGATACAACATAGATCACTGTATATCCTCTTCCAAGATCTTGAAGAATCAGGACCAGTGTTGATGTATGCCATCATTTCTACTCTTGAATTTCCTTCTCACATTCATCAAACCAAAATAATAACAAAACCTTCATAGTCTATCCTATAAGAGGTTCTTCAAGTCATTTTATCTCCAGTATAAAATTCCTGTAATATTTATAAATCACCCTGACACTCTATATATCAATCACATTCATTTGATACTTACATGAAACAACAACACAAACTATATATGGGTAATATAATACTTCTTATTTTGAAATAATATGACACAATATGTGCAAATCATTGATCTAGATGTGGTACATTGTTATCATTGAATATAAATGATTCTCCATTAGTGTATTCAAAACGATTGCAATATATTTTTCATGGCTGTTTCGTGTATGAGAATATTCCATGATGTTATCCACACATACACTGAAAAATGATTCAAAATAGGGGTAGGGAAACCTATTCATCTATGCTATGAAAACAGTGAGAAATTTTTAAAAACCAAATGTAATAATAAAGTACTCATATAAATCATAAAAACTTCATTAATTCATAGATAGTATATCTAAAGGCCATAATTGCAACTGTTGATAGCCTGGGTTGAGGAAAATCTTTAAGAACACTCTAGCTCCTCGATGTTGGTTAAACTGACAATATATACATTATAATGTATAATTTTTATTATCTTTAATCTATTTAAACATTTATTAAACTATTAATAACATAAGGGTTACATATTCCTTATTGGAAAAAGAAAATTTGAAATTCATGAGGAAGATATGGTTTCAATAAAACCCTTACATTATAAATACTCTAACAATCTCATGAGATCCTGAAGAACATTAGGTGCCATCCAACATGGAGGAATACATTCAAAAGAAACTCCTAGAATAAGATCAATCCAAAAATATACCCTTATCTCAATAGTTAATATAGGAAAATTATCATAAAACAAATCCCTTGAATGATCTACGATGGAGGGAAAATATATCACGTGTATTGTCTGATCAACCATGAAATGGGTGGAAATATGGGTTTTTCATCCCCCTAACTCAAAATTCTCTAGAACATCTCTACTATCTTGGACATCCCACACACCCTTGTGAAGATAATTATCTCCCTCGAGTGATGTAATCAATAGGCGAAAATGATGCAGTCCTCAGAGATGTGATAGGGGACCAACCAGTCCATCCCCATAATGACATCAAAGTTCGTCATCTTGAAGAGGACTAGGTCCTATATGAAACTATAACAACCTATGTCAATTATTCAAACATTTTATTTTTTTACTTACTCCAACTGTACACCCAAAATTGTTTATAGGGTCTTCAACTGAAAAAATTAATCCATTTCCTACCCAATACATACCACATATGACAAATGGATAATGTAATGAGATGAACCTGCATCGAATAAAAGATATATGATATTTTGAGAAACTATAATATTACTTCGTAGACTATATTTTCATGCACTCTTCTCCTCAAGTATCTATATTAATGCATAAAACATGACAAATTCACATCCTTGAGCTACAACATGAGTACACTAAGTAGGCCCACTCTGACAATTCTTATAATCAGAAGCCATTCTACCCTAGCCATGAAATTATGATTTTACTTACTAGCTATTTATACTATAGATTTCATCCTGACACATTATAATTAATCATACTCTAGAAGGAGGATCTGGTGTTGATCGTCTTCTAGTAGAAGATGGTGTAAAGGTTTAATAGAACCTTTGAAGATGACTCAACCATTCTCAAGCATGAAAATCAAGTGGGTATCCATCACACTGATTCCACAAACTCCACAATCATCCAAATTGATGGAATATAACATATATTCCAATGTGGATACTCTATCTCTCAATACAGTAATGTTAATCCTCAAATCTATGCTCCCTTCTACTAGAAGAACTATTACAATGCCTCAGTACTTTTCCTTTATGCCTAGTACTATCATCTTATCTCATGTTTTTATAGTTGATAAGAGTCTGATTTACGATCTTATAATATTAATATAGTATATATTCATTCACCTATGATTGTATGGAATACTTGGACCCAACCACTAAACTCTTCACCCACAGTAGTTCCTAACCAAACAAAATAGGTAAAAATGGTTGATGCTTGGTTAGACACACTATGTATTCAATAATGGATACACTACCCATATATTTGTGGATGATCTCTCACGGTCTATTATATATCAATATATAAGGGAAAATTTATTCATCGAACGTAGTCTGAGAGTCTACCCATACCATTACCTGATGATACTGATATTGGGATATAACATCCCACCCATGATCGGCAGAATATTGCTACTTGTGGTTGGAAATCGCAACCATTATCAACAGAGGTTACACCAAATAATTGATGGTAGAAGAATATATTATAACTATGAATCATTATATCACATACCACAATCCTAAAAAAATATGAAAGGATGATGATACTAGAACTCATGGGTAAGACCAGACATCATACATGTCAATTGTGGAGGACCCATCATATACTGCATCAAATGTAGAAAACCCTCTCAAGGAGGAGTTATAGTTCTCAGTTTGAGAATAGAAAGTGGTTCCTCAGGTGGTACTGTGGAGGTTTCATTAGTTTATTAGGGAACAACTCCTCTAGAACATGATCATGTAAACACATTTGGAACAAAACTAGAGAATTTCATGTTGTAATAGATTTACCAATTTGATGAACACACCTCAAAACAATATTAGAAAATAGATTAGATCAATAATCTTACCAATTCACAAGGAAAATGGATCACTAACCAATATATTATCCCAACTACCCTCTTATAAGAATAGGGTATTGTAATGAATTTAAGATTTAATTTTCGGATCTTTTGGGATATGTAGGCTGAATTGAACATAAATAATGAATATACTCATTAAATTGGACATCGTATCTCTATTTATGGGAAACTATTTCATTTATATGTCTGACTTCCCTTTTTTATGTTCATATGTGATTTCTATACATATAAAATATCGGATACATTGGATAGTCATTCTTATTTTATAAATACACATACACCTTATAAACATCGACACCCATTTAATTATAATTGTCCCCATTACCTTTGTTCATAGAATATAATAGGTAAAATATATTGGATTTCACTTTCCAATTTATAAGGGCCCATACACCACATAAATTTAAATTTATAGTAATTTAATTTCTGATAAATCCATGATTATATAACATGGGTTACATAGCATAGATTGATCTAAATTGGATATTTAATATCACACCAACTATCTATACATGAATAAAATATTTTATCTGATGATACGATTTTAAATAACCAATCTACCATTCCTGAAGAAGATATACAGTAATAATGGTTCAGTCAACAATCACATGAAAAATATCAAATGCATGAAGTAATATTCACCTATATAAAATGGAATATGCATGGAATTTTAAATATAATTTCCTATAATCACGCATGTAACAATTCAAATTTACATATCAGGATATGGTAAATTATCAATTATAAATAAAGAACATCAGAAATCAAGTGCATCTAACAACTGTGAAATTATATAAACTAAAATAAGATAAATATAGATCAATAATTTCTTATCCAATGGAAACACTAATAAAAATTTAGTCTATATCCACAAACATATTCCATTGTTTTATAAGTCGGTAGCTTTAGACAGTTTTTGTACAAAATTCAATTAAAAAACGTATGAATATAAAGTTTTTTGATATTCATCAGTATCATCCTCCTCCAATCTGTGACCCTCCTCTAAACCATCATCCTCTCTCTCAGTGCCATACTCCCCATCTCTTACAATCAATGCCACAACTCCTATTCTTGGACAACACTATTCACAGCAGCCTCCCCACCTCCTCCTCTAGCACACATCTGGCATACGTATCCATTATCCATGTTAGGTCTCCACTTCATTACCATCCTCCCATAAGATCACCACCTAGTGTGGCTACCATATCCACGATCATCCAAGGAACCTTCCCCAACTCCTCCTCTAGCATGCCTCTAACGCAGCCACCACACCTCATGGGAATAATCCTCCTCCTCGGCCGGTCACACCTCCTGTTTACCCACCTCCTGATTACCCATATGATTTTTTAAGGGTTTTAACCCCTCATATTTCACTCATTACATGATCTATATTGATATTGTTTTTTCTCATTCATATTAAATTTATATTATATGTTCTCAATTTATCATTTTATAAATAAAATATTATATATGTATTTGGGGATATTTAGGATAGTTGTTTAATTTTTTTTAGTTTCTCCAATAGTCAATTTGGCATATTTTAACATTGGTTTTAGTTATCGGTTTATTTTAATATGTATTTTTTTAGTCTAAAGATATCTAGGGTTTATTATATCAATATATGGAGATGAGGGTTAGTGGAGGGAGATAGTCCTAAGGATTGGATATAGAGGGAGATAAAGGTGATTTATTTTTCACATGCATCATTTTTATATTGATAATTTCTGCGTAAACATATTATAATTCATTGTTTATTTTTTTCAGATCTGGTTATAGAATGGATATACGACTAATGTAAGAGTCATGACATATTTGTAGGAGAATGTTTTTCATGTGTTAACTCTAATTTAAGGGATAAATCACTCAAATGATTATGTATGATCCATAGTTCATATTTCACGTTCTTTGGGAATGTGAATTCAACCAAATAATAGTTTAGGACTGTACGGGTGATGATATACAACTATGTTTCTAATGGTTTGGTGAAGATATACAACACATGTTCATGAGTACCAACAAAATTGAGTTTTATATCATAATTGTCCACATTATACTCTAAATGATTGAACTAAATCTCAATGATTTTCTTATGAGTGTTTTAATAGATTGTTTTTTATTTTGATAGCACTTTTATTGTCTCATTAAATAATTATTGGACAGTTCAAAAATTATTTAATGTATTCCAACTATTTCCATATACATATAAGATGTGTATATGATTTTGTCACTGTGATATACTTGGGTTCCACTATACAGAAGTAAACACAACCATGTTTTGATCTTAACCAATAAAAAAATATTCTAATAGAAGAATGTAGTCCCCTAGTGGATTTCATTAGGCTATTAAAATAGTTTTTCAACATGTATATTTATAAAATATAATTTCTAATAATAATTTCAAATATATTTTAGAAGTAAGGATCTAATAATTATGACATGTGACTATTCACTCTTTCCAAATCAAATTGTTTTCTCTCGTTTATTTTATCTACAAATCATGTTGTGTGACATTTATACCAAATGTATGAGTTCAAAAGTCCTATTGAATGACTCTATAAGTCCACATATAAGACTTTTATCATGTGTTTTATAACATTGATGTTTTATAAGACTTATACTGTATAAATTTTATTAATTAATTATGACATTAAACTATACATTATGACATTGTTAGAGACAATGTAAGACTTTCAATTCTATTTACTTGACTTCAACCAGTTCTACGTAAGACTTCTGTTATGTATAAGACCTCAACACTTTGTGAATAATATAAGGACATGTAGTTCATGAGATTGTCGATAAAAAACCATGTGTTACCATTGATAAGTGATATATATGATCATGGGGTGATTTTTTGTATATTCATGTGTATCTTATGATATATCTATTTATGGGAATTTGAAATTGGAACCTATAAATGTTTTGAAGCACATGATATCTAATATCATGTGAGACTCTCAAGACAACTGGAGTTTACTAGGATTATCATGTGAGCCTCTACCTATGTCATTTTTCCCTCTATAAATCGATTTTCATCAATCTTGTCATGCCGCGACATTTACAGCACGACTATAGCTACTCACGAATCATCATAATTTGATAATTCTTAAGGAATATCCTATGTTTTTACCGAATAAATCATCCCATGAAGCCCTTGGTGAGGGGGCCCGAATGATGTTGGAATATGAAGGATGTAACTTATCTCCATTTATCTCAGCAGTCTGTTGGTAGAATTTATAGATGATGTTGTCAATGAATTGGTGTCGGTGATGGTTAGAAAATTGTAAAATGGATGGATGATTAATGAAACATAAAATAAATCTATAGTAGTAATTAGATTAGATACATTTTTTGGATCAGTTAAATGTGGTTTCTTATTAATTTATTACATTATGATGCTCTATTTTTCATTTTAGCTAATTCCATTGTAGATTGATGAACCAATCATCTTGGATTTTTTTCTCTATCAAAACAAACTGACACAAATAGTTCAAATTCTTGGAATCACTTTCATGCTAATTTCCTCCTATTATTTGTTTCCTATCATGATTCATATTGAATTTTGTTTCTAATCAGCATTTCTGGAACTATTCTTTTAAGGTTTTGCAACAATATTTAGTAATATAAAATAAATGAATAAATTTCTATAAATCCACATGTGAAATATAAGGTAATGTGTAGTTATAAATTTCAATTTTTTTATCTTGGGATATTCATGTTAGAGCAAATTCTATTATAAAAATAGTATGGGCAGTTGAAATGAAGATGAGAACATAGGTTTTCATGTCGTCTATATCCAAATTTATAGAAATAAAGTTTTTTAAAGTTATTTTATAGTAATTAATAAGCCGCAATATTTTTTGATTATTTTGAAATAGTTCTCAATAGAATGGTGAAAAAAATCAATACAATGGATGAAAAAAGGTAAATATAAAAAAAGTAAAAAATGGGGGATCAAAGATAGGTCTGATATCATTCATGTTCTATTTTTTTAACTTAATAGTTCATTGTCCATCATTTTTTGAGTTATGTAACTAAATTAATGATTGGTTTTGATAGTTTTAATGAAAAAATTATGTCCTATTAAAATGTTAAACATCAATAATTTATGATTAATGTATTTAATGATTGTATGGTTTCAATAAATTGAGTTTGACACACAGACTTTGTTAATTTTGGCCAGCAAAAATATACCCCTTATTTTTTTCATGTTGATTGATTTGATCTGAATTTCTTATTGAATGAAGGATGTGTGAAGAGATTTTTTTCATCACACAAAGAATAATTTTTTTACAAAAGTTGTACTTTATTAATAATTTTTCATTGTGTCATCAATTAGAGAATAAAACCAAAATTTCTCAAATTTCCATTTATTATAAACTATATTTTTTTTAAAAAAGTATATTATATAATTTACTAAAAAAGTGCAAGTCCATGTGTTTTTGTAGGGACTGATTATCTAAGAAATGTGTTCATTTTGATTTATAATGTTTTGTAAGGATTAAAAAAGAACTAGATACCATACTGAGTTCCATAGCAAGTTAATGAATTTTACAAGTTGGAATTATTTCTTTTACATGATTCTGTGTAGGATAAATGATTTCAATTTTGTATTCATGAAGATGCAATGTAAATGGGGTACTTTACATGGGCACAATGGGATAACTGTATGTGGGAAGCAATATATTGCTCTATATTTTGGTCAATACAGAATCAAGATTGTTTTTTTGTTAATATTTTTGAAATGCTATATTTTTTTACATTAATTTTGTTGTTAGAAAAGAAATAAATGGTGATTTGTTTATTCTTCATTGTGGTAATTTACCATAGGATCACATTTTTTATATCCCTCTTATTTAGGCTCACATTTCTTATTTAAATCATTCAAATTCAAATTTCTAATTTATAAGTCACCTATTTCAATAATTTTTTCCTAAAACAGTATACATATTTTCTAATCACCGAATATATTTTTATTTGAATAGGTGTTTTTAGGGAATTTTATAGTGTAAGGTTGTTACTTATATACAGATCAAGAAAATTCATTCACTATTTTTACATTAATTTCATTAATTAAATTTCAGTTGATTATATTGACTACAAATATTTACATAACAACCATATTATGTTGGAATGGAGAAAAAAAGATTTACTCATTAGAGTATAAAAACTCTAACTCACATTTCATTATCATATTTAACCATAAATGATTCCTTCAATTACATATTGTTTTCCTGAACATTTCTTATCACCACTTATTAGAAATTTATTTCACAATTAATTCATTTTTAACCAAATTTTCATCTCTGGTTTCATTCAATTTCCATGAATATTGTAATATAGGTATATTATGAAGGAAATTATCATTATTGATTAAAAAATCCATTTTTATATAGTTTTGTTAATCTTTGATCTATTGAAATTTAATTTTTTATACATAAACATGCTTATACAATAATTTTCTAAACATATTTGTTCATAAAATTTCTAAATTAAATTTCATGTTTGTGTATTTTAAAGATCATCAAATTCACTATCTCACAACATACGTCATGTATTTATTGTAATTATTTCATTGATTAATATTTTTTATAGGATGATGTGGCCTTTTAATCCAATTGGGATTTTATTATTGTCCAAGAAGTTAATATTAATATTATTGTTCACATTTCATTTTTTAACATCAATATATAAGAAATTTAATTATAAAATAGAAACTATAAACATTATTTTAAATTACATCTTACAGGAAACAAATTAATGCAATAACCACTGGATGACCACTGGTAGTGAAATTCAATCCAATTGTCTATGAAGGTTTATGTTGTATAATCCAAATCATCCATTTTGAGTACATCATATTGTTTAATTCATTACTTCCTCAAAACTAGAGTTATTGGATTGCAATATACAGATATATTATTATCTATTATGTTACTTGTGTGTGTGTATTACATAAATTTATATATTAATCATTAAAATTTGTTACTTATTTCCATATTATTCATTACATAGAAAATACACATCTCTACTTTTCTATTGTACTTTCAATCATATTCAATCTTATTTTGAGACACTTATTGTACAATATTTTAAGTTTACAACATTTTCTAGTTAATCAAAATGAACTGTTTTATATACTTCTATATAAAATATTCATATCTAAAATATTAAACATCTACATTTCTTACATCATATTTGAAATAAATTACTCCAAATATAATAGAATTGTTTATTTTAATATTATAAAATATATGTTAATGGTAATTTCATATTACCATCTATCTATATCTATTTTAATAATGATTAGCTTTATGTTCACATATTAATTCATATAAAAATATTAAATAAATGGATTGTTCTCCCAAGTAACATGATAACAAACATAGATCTCTCTGCCACTATTTTTATTTAATATGGTCATATTTTTATGACATGTAGTTTTGGTGTTTGAGAACAAAGTTATCTTTAGAACTATAATTGATTAAGGTCATATATGTATCCAACATGATACATTTTAAAAAATATGCCATTTCTATATTTTGATAAATATATTTATGTTTTATACTATAATAATTTATAGGAGGTCCTGTCACATAAGTATTCTTCATTGATCTCTCATGTATTTTAGAAAATATATCATTTCTTCTCTTAGTTAAATGTGCACAATTAAAATTTGTAATATTCATTAATAATAATAAAACATCTATAAATAATATATACAAATTTTAGATATTATATGTTCCTTTTCTAGGGTTTTAGTTTTCTATATTCTTTGGAAGGACTTATGGGTGGGGAACGGAGAGAAATATCGGATTGATGGAGAGAGGAAGCTGGTGAAAAAAAATAATGTCGGCAAAGAGATCCATAGAGAACGCCGATGTGAAACACCTGAAGTTAGACCCCATCATTTGTTTCCATCACATTAAAAAATGAGTGATGTGATTATTGGGTCACTGGTAATATGGTTTTAATTATTCTTGCATGTCAATGATATATTTATAAACTATATACTAAATGAAATTAATGTATTCATTCTTTCTATATTTCTTTTAGTATTCCCCCCATGTTGCTTCAAAAATAGAAATTTTATTATAGTATTATGCATACATTGTTTTAAATTTCATAAAAATGTATGCATACATTGATTTATTTTTTACATATCTATACACATTAATGAACATATATTTTTAAATATAATACACCCAGCTACCCGTGTCGCTACCAGTCCATACTTCATTTTTATGTGTCACTAGAAGTCCATTCCCTCTATTTTTGTCTAATCTTGTGTTGTATATTCATGTTCGGTCCTTTATTATTTTTTCTGTTACTGATGCATGAGGCGGAGGGTGGATGTATTTTCAAAAGTAGGGGTGTCTTGGACTGGTGCAGGTGTGTGGGGGGTAGGGGGTGTTGGGGGGGGGGGATGGTGCAGGGGGGGTCCAGGGGATAGAGTGGGGCTCTGTAGAGGGATGGGTTCCAACATGAAGAGGGTGTTTGGGGGTGTCCATGAGGGAGGAGGGGTGTCCATGAATAGGGGGAGGGGTATATCCTTGGATCGGGGTGTCTAGAAGGGAGATGTGTGGTCTTTCCATGGGGGGTGTCTAGGTGGGGGAGTGGTGTCCAGGAAGGAGGGGATGGGGTCTCCCAATGGACTGGGGAAGGAGGTGTCAAGGAGGGATGGGGTGGGTCTGCCCAGGGAGGGAGAGGGGTCTCTCTATGGTAGGGAGGGGTGTCCAAGAGGGGGGTCTACATGAGGGGGGGGGGGGGGGGGGTTCCAGGAGGGAGTAGGTGGCGTCTGTCTAGGGAGGGGGGGGGGGGCTTTTCCGGCTTTGGGGGTCTGTCCAAGAATGTGGTCATGATTTCTTCAGGATATAGGGGGGTGTCCAGGATTGAGTGGAGGATGGTTCCAGGTAGTCCTGTAGTGGTGGGGGGTGTTCAAGGTGGGTCTTTAGGGGTTCAAGGGGGGTCTGTAGTGGGTGGGGTGCTCGGGGGTGTGTCTGTCTCGAGAGGTGGGTGTGGTCTGTATAGTGAGGGGTGTTTGTACAGGAATGAGGTGGTTAGCCCAGTAAGGAGGGGTTTTTACAGGGTGGGGGACTATCCAAGAAAGAGGGGGGTCTGTCCTAGAATGATGAACTATCCAGGGTGTGTGGGGGGGGGGTCTGACTAGGAAGGGGGGTCTATTCTGGAAGGAGGGGGTTTGTCTAGATTAGAGTGTGGTGCCCATAAAAGAGTGTAGGGGTGCAAGGGGGGACTACAATGGTAGGGTAGTTAATTGAGGTCTAATGTGGTTTGGGGTGGGTGGGGATATATTGGTGGAGGGAGGGGATAATGTGTGGAAGGGGGTTTATTTGGGGGGGGTGAAAGGGGGTCTGTAGTGGGGGGGGGGGGGGTGGGGGTCTATCCAGTGGGTTCTGTCCAGGAAGGAGGGGGTATGTATAGTTAGGGGGTCTGTCTAGGAGGGGGTCTATCTTGGAATGTGGGGGGGGGATCTTTCTACAAGGGGGTCTATCTAGTAGGGCAGTTTCACCACGAAGGAGTGGTGGGGTTTGTCTAAGAGGAGAAAATGGGGGTGGATTTGCAGGTGGCACGAGGTTGCATTGGGGGTGGGAGGGGGTTATAGGGGGTGGGATACTACAAGGGGAGTGTGTGTGTGTGAGGTGGGGTGGGGTGTATTTGGGAGTATGGGGATGATTTTTATGAAAATGGAAGGCATGTATCCACTATTTCAAATCGTTGATTTAAACCCTATGTGTATTAAGCTTCAGTCATTGTTTCAAACCTTGGATTTAAGGCCAAAATTTGTGGCAATAGGTTATAGCCACAGTTTGATGATCCATTTTTTGTGTTGGAATGGCTATAGGGAATGAAATATAGCCACGGTTTCAAACTTTGGATAAATCCCTATATCCACAACAATACCAAAAACAGTTCATCAAACTGTGGATATAAAAAAATAGCCACAATTTTTGGGCTTATATCCACATTCTCAAATAGTGTCTATAGCATATATTTCTAACAGTGAAACTTTTTATTTACCCTAAAATGGATTAGTTACTCCTTGGTATGGATTCTGACCATGTACCTCCATGTTATAAATCTTTGGTCTAAATGTCCCTAACAAAGTGGAATGTAAATAAATATCACTAACACTTCATTTTGATATCCCAAACATGATTCAATACAGATTAATATAACATAGTGGGCCAGATGGCCTAAATCGTTCTCCACCATCGTAATCCATTATATTTAGACTATTAGAAAGGCCCGAGGGTGTTTCCTTGGGAATAGTATTCAATAATGAAACAGTGGAGCACAATAAAGATAATATATGAATAAGAAACTGATTAATATTGAAAAAACATTCACAGGAACTGAGCATAATCATCTATAGAGTAAACCAACAACACAAAAGTTGTAATTAGAACATTATACAAAATAATGATGTAATTTCATGTCCACGGAAAGAGGAAAGCATGCGTACATGGAAGTAGGGAGTCAAAAAATTAAAATATATAAAAAAAGACCAAAAATTAAAAAACTATCGATGCATTTCAAGAATTGGATCAGTATTTTTCTACCAACCATCTATCATAAAGAAAGAATGTCGGGTGTACAAAGTCATATAATTCACCTTCTCTACACATGGGATCTGACATTATGATCTGGTACTAATAGTGACCTAGTTACGGTGTGATATAAATCAGATTAAGATACCATCAATGATGTTTGTAAAAATCCTATCTATGAACACAAATTTTATAGTATATAGATGTAAAATAATGTAATGTAGTTGAAATAAAAAACTCTTACCAGCTTTAACCTCAACTAGTCTATAATCTAGTAACCATATAATTAATGAATTTAGTATTTATAATATATATATATATATGGATCATGTGATGGTCTCTATAAAACTTGTATGCATCATTAAAATAATAAGTGAGGATCCATGGGGAAATTAAGGCATCCTAGACTTATGTGTCAGTCCAAATCCTTGTAGTTATCTTGCAGTATAAAAACAAGGGTATGAGTGTAATCAAAGGGGTAATACCATGTAAATCCTCTCTAAGAGAATCTAATAGATTCTGTAGAGCTCATCTATAGTAATCTCTATCTAATAATGGCTAGGACCCATGGGGTGCATCCATATTGTTGTGTGATTGATGGGATCAAGAAGAATAAAAGGGGTGTAACCAAGGAAATCTAATAGTTGTAAAATATTCAAGTGATTACTTAAAACTCAAAGAATCAAAATAATAGGAAAAATGATATATTTCATGGTGGGTATTTCCCATGGAAATTGGCCCGATGTATCAGAATTGTGTCCTTTGTGTGATCAAGTAATTCCCTTGAGAATCCAGGGATGGATCATGTCCGACCATTAGTATAAGTATGTCATGGTCTAAAGAGGGTAGTGACCATATACCCAAAAAATTTATATCATATATCCTCATGTACCATCTAATAATAACATCAATTAAACATTTAATGTGTTCATTCCATTACATTCTATTAAACATTTCATGGTGAATCGAGGACATACAACCAATATCAATTCAAGTACATAATCATTTATTTGGTTCATTACACTACATTTCATTACTCATGGAAAGGGGTTTGAGTAAATTCAGCTAATTATCACTGAATTTATAATCTAACTAGTTCTTCTGATATTTATGAAATATACTTTTTATTTTTCAATTAGCATTCATTTATTAAATTGTAGAAGATACCTTTTTACAGTAGAATAAAACAAAAAATGAATGGTGTTACAAATAATATCCAAATTTCTCATGAAGGAATAAATAATTAGAACACCCTCAATTGGTGGTCATCATTATGGACTCATCCTCCAATGAGGTCAATGAGGTCCCAAAAGTGTAAATCCCTGAAACTGCAATTTCCGATTTAGGACTAAAACATACTATGTATTTTGTAATTAAAAATCAACTAAACAATACACAAAGTATTATTAATTCCATCACCTTTTCCGGTCTAGATTTTGGAAGATTAGACAATACCATACATTTTTTCTTACTTTTTAAAAAATTTATAATAAAATATTTTCATTTGTGTTTGCTAACTCCTTTTATGATACAAGAACCAATTTTTATTCTAGAAAACCAAGAAAAAATAATTTAAAACATATTGTTAGAATTAAATTTCCTTTTAAGGGGTTATTAAAACTGTGGAGACGAAATATTGTTTTCAATAAAAGTGAATAATGTTATTATATTCAATAATGCATACCATATAAATCATGAGTAAATATTAGAAAAAACACTTTTTGTAAATCGTTTTTATCATATATAAATTTATTAAAATATATTTCATTAATTTATGAAATAACAACAATTTCTCTAAAAACTCGATACCCATTCATAGATAATTAGTAAAAGATCCTTCGATCATAACATGAAGTAATTTTTTAGTACTGGGACCAAAAAAATTGGGGGACATAGTCCCATTATGAATCAGGATTACTTTATATTAAGATAATGTTCTTAGGATATCCTCTCAGAGACTATACATGACATCTCATGAGATTAAAACATTACCCAATTCATTGGAGTGGTATTTGGTTGCACACATCGTGTAAGCTATAACAGGCTCAGCCGATGCTATCTGGCCGCAAGCCTCACATAGTTAAAGAGAATCCAATCTGGGTTTTGGTTTACTCCCCATAACATGCCTAAATTCATATAACATCTATGTGAAAATAAATGGAATTAAAAAACCAAGTAAATTGTATTTAACATCATAAAATTCATAAAGATTCTTTAAAACAATGAGAGTCAATATCCATTTCAGAAAATGGAATTGCTTGCATATATATATATATATCTCACGGTAAAAGTAGTCTCTCATGAGATGATATATATATATATATATATAAATATATAAATATAACAGTTTTATATAAAAGGATACATTTAAATACATTTATTTACTTATATATTGATGTTAAAATAAAAAATTATTACATAGTCATATAAATATGTAATGATGTCAAAAATAAAAATACTTTTTCATAAAATGACACACACACACACACACATATATATATATTAGAAATAATAAGTTGAACATAAATTGATATATATATATATACATAAATTTATATACATGTATCTATTATTATTTGGTGAAAATTTAGTTTTACCAAAAAAATACATTCATATATGTGTGTGTGTGTGTGCGTGTATTTGAATAAAAAAATTCAATATATATATATATATAGATATAAACTGAAATATACTTTTTTGGAAATTAAAAAAACATATTATGAAAATTCAATAATTTCCCTTGGGGTTTTATAGATTCGTAATTAAGAATCCCTAAAAACTAATTATAATTTTATAAAAATAAATCTATCAGAAGAAATGTTTTTTCATGAAATGGTGCAGATATATATATACACACATATAATTGGAAATGAAATATTTTTTTCAAAATAAAAATATTGAATTTTTTATATCTTACATAATTTCATAATGCTAAGTTATATTTATTTAATCATTCTTAATACACATTTAATAAATAAATACTAATAGGGTAAAGTTATTTTTTATTCACTAATTTACATATATATACATATTTGAAATATATATATATTCACATTAAGTTATAATTTAAATATTTTATAACCTCCCATACTTTCATATAAGCCAAATAAAAATTCTATAAACATTTAAACTATTTTTATCAAATAATCATTGTATAAAGACTGATATATGCACCTATTATTTTAAAAAATAACTGTTGAAACATTTAAGAATGGTATTTGAATGAAATCAACCCCCAAAAATTCATAATGATGTAATTATAATTTTTATAAATTCATGAAGAAAATAAATCACATGGGATGATGTTATTTTACATAGAAGATATAAATTTCATAACCTACCGTGCCATTGAGGAAAATCATTTTTTTTAAAAATGATCCCCTTATATTCATAAATACATAACAAATAATAATACCAATATAAAATAAATAACTAATGGGCCAAAAAATTATTTTATATAGAGATATTAAATGAATAAATGCATTTAAATTATTAAGTAGTGTTTTTTTCTGAATTTCTGACATCATGTTAAATAAATAATAAAAATTTGTTCAAACTATAAAAATAATTTTAACCACTTACAATAATTTTATAGAAAAAATTTTAAACATAGATTCAACTTAAAATAGTTAATAAGTGTTAACAAATTAAATATATCTAAATATTTTTTAATTAAAATTATTTAAATAATAAAAATATTTTCATAAAATATATATTTATATCTTAAAACAGACTGCATTAAAACACTGATATAGAGACATAATAATAAAAAGTCCCTTACCTCAAAAATAATCAAGGAATACTATAAGTAAAAGATTAATAAAAATGGGGGGGGGGGTGAAAATTTGTGTCATTCCTTTTTTTGAATGGATGAATGTGAGGCCTTATATAGAAATTCTGGTGCATATTCACACAGGAATGGTCAAAAAAAAATTACAGTGATTCTAAAAATCATTCTTTTAAAAAAATTATATTTAATATTTTGGAATATAATTTCGTATTGTCTAATATAATATTTATATATAGCTGAGACATTAAATGTGGACCGAAATACATTTATGGAAATCTCAAAACCATGACTGATAGAAAAAAATTAAAAGTTATGTGTTTGGTTGATCAGAAATTTATTATTGTTAAGGACATAAAATATATACATATATATGTCATCGTATTAGAAAAAGACATGAAGAGGAAAAATAATTACATAAGATCATATATTTGATTGTAGTTAATATTTTTTTATTCAACCAAATTTAATTAGGTATTATTGATATCATTTTCAAATCTCCGATATATACCCAACCACAAAACATGCTAAATTCGACCAAAACGATGTGGGATGAAAATCAAGAACATTGTCAAACAAGGATATCATAAGAAAGGAAAACCCATTTAAAAAAATAGCCAGTTAATAAAGACCGAGTAAAAAATTCATTAAAATGATAAACATTTCACTACTTACCATAAAACAAGTCATGTTAAAATATTCGTACACCTAAAATGAAAACAACCACTATCCTTAGATCGTCGAATGTTGATGATCCATGTTAAAAACTCTCTCAAAGAATAGATTATACATTTTATTCCCCTAGTCACGGTAAAACAACTATTCCAAGCCTCAATCCATCGACATAAAATAGACTTCAGAATCCCATTCCAATGGTCAATCCTCACTCATAATGTAAAACCCCATGATTTCATTGTTTGTATCTTTTTAAATTTTACTTATTTGATAGCTTACATTGCACACAACTTAGATTGAAAATGAACCAAAATATACTATTACTAATATTAATAAAAAATTATCACTTAACTATAAATTTTTTGGTTATGAATAGGACTAGTAACTTTTAAAAATACTTTATTTAATTAATTGGTAACCAATTTAATATAAATAAAAATAAAAACTAAATTAATATAAGGTTAATGTTTTTATAAAAAAATATTTTTATTCACCAATGTTTAAATTAATTACTATCAGTGAATGATATTAATAAAATTTATGTATAATATGTTCAATATAATTTTTAAAATTCATTTTATATTTTTTCTTAACATAATAAAAATATAAATCAAATTTTACACATTAAAAGTGTATTTTTTTCTAAATGTATTTTTACCGCATTATCATGACACACTTGTTCTTGATATTTTTTCCCAGTTTTATGAATTCTATATGAAAAAAATAAAATTATTATTTGAGATTGAAATATAAATATTTACCTTTTTCAATTATATTGTTTATTTTCAGTAGGTTTCTTGTTCTATTGAATATTTATAAAATATTTCATTTTATTTGAAAACAAATTATTCATCTAAATAATTTATTTTGTTAAATTATATTTTCAATTTTCTTTAATGCGTAATTATATTAAATTTTTATCACCTCATCTAATGTATGTTGTTGTAATAAATTTTAAATTGAATTTTTATATAAAAAAACTTCAATCCTTTGAACGTTCTCACTATAAAAACTCGTTTTCTCATTCCATCAAAGGAATTAATTTAAATTAATTACTGCAATATCAATATTTTTATTTTTAAAAATTTTTAATCTATATTTTGAATAATTGAGTCCAAATTATATACATACGTTTATTTTATTTTTTGGTATTATGAATAGTTACATTAGTAATTTTTTATTAACCTGGTTAATGGTAAATCGAGTAATTGAGGGTAAAAATAATATTATAAATTTTATAAAAATATTCTATCACTTTTAAAATTTTAATTAGATGAGTGGGTTTTGATAAAAATTATTCTTGGGCCGAGATTATAAACATTTTTAAAAACTCGGAAAAGAGTATTATATTTATTATATTTTATTTTATGAAAAGTGAAAGATGTCTACTCATACATTTAATAATTATAACATTTTTATTATCGTATTATATATAAAATAAATATCACTATAAATATTAATTTTATATTTAAATGATTTATCTTCATAATCATATTTTATTTTATAATTTTATAATATAAATTATTACTTTAATGGATAATACCATCATGATGCATTAATTTTTAAATTAATGGAAATCTCAAAATTGTTTTGGGTGTTGGATGAGGACATACCTGTTCTTGTATGGTGTCTTGGCAGAATCCTTGAGAGTATGTTTATGATGTCCTACATTATGAATTCTTTCATAATGTGGTTAGTTATTGATATTCTATGTGATTATTAGATTAGTAAAATATACATTTGACAATTTATATGGAATTGAATGATTTTCATTTATACAACCCATATCATGCCCATGATTATGTTTCAATGTCCTTTGTTTTAGTTATACGCATTGCCTTATTGTTTACACTTATTTATTCATAATAGCTTTTTTTGTACGCATACCCTTAATTAAAATCTGAGCTAACCCCATTGTTATATTTTATTTTTTCAGGATTCCATGATATATATTATGAATGATATGGAGGGTTAGGATATGAGAATAATGATATTCTAAAAGGATTTTCTATGTGGTATTTTATTCTTAAAATTGAAATTCCAGTTAAACTATGTAATTTGGTTTCTAAAAATTCTAAATCAATTTGTCCTATTAGAATCAATCCATGTATTTAAGCCATTGTGATAAACTGATGCACTAACTCTGGGATGCTAGTTTCAGGGTCTTTACACGGACTCCCTCACCATTAATCAATCTCTAAACTGATCCCAACACATTATTCTACATCTAAAGCATGAAAATGTTCCCCCTATGCTCTCATCCCCTCAAAATGAATCCCCAATCTACTTGAAGCCCGCAATTGGGTCACTCATTTTCGATCGAAACTCTATTATGCATTAGTTTCTCTCCATTATTTTTATGTATTCACATTTTTATTCTTAAAAAATATCATAATATCATATATTTAATATATTTATAATTTCATGTATAATGTTTTTCTAAAATTTATTATTAGAATTAATATATATGAATTTAATTTTTTTATTCATCTTTCTTTATTTAAACTGTTAAATTATAAATTCTATAATATTTAGTTTTATTAAAACGAATTTTATATTTTTAAATGTATAATTTCATCAAAAAAATTGTAAAATTTATTTGTTAACTGATACTAAAATTTGATTAGTGATAATCATTTTTTTAGTAAAAACTATTTATTAGTTAAAGCATATATGTACTATATTTAATATAACATGTAATTCAAAATAATTACATTATATTTTTATTTTGATAGAAAAACATATATTTTTTAACAAATATAATCATATAAATAAATTCTTATCAAATTATTCATTGAAACAATACCCAATTTACAAAATGATGTATTTATATACAATTTTTAAAATTAATTAATCGATTATTTTTAAACAATATATTTAAAACAATATTTTTTTATAATAACATAAATGATATTATAATTATTAAAAAACTATATTAATATGAAATAAATTCATATATATATATATATTAACAATACAATATATCAATAATTATGTTACTCAACAAATAATAATGATCTCTGAAAACTAAAACTATTTCTATCTATTATTATATAATTCTAAATACTTTTTTATATAAAAATATATTCAATCTTTATTTTGATTTATATAAATTTTAAAACATTTCACTTTTAATATATATGGTTTTACATCCCCCCCCCCCCCCCGCATAAATGAATACAACCATCACAATTCGTTCTTGGGACATAATTTTTTTTTGAATTTCCAACTTCAAAAATATTAAAAACATTATCTTTTAATAAATCATAATTACATAGAATATTCAAATAAAATTAGATCACATTGATTTTTTTTTCCTCAAATGAATATTCCTAGTCTCCTGTGATTTCTATAATGTTATTCTGATGTAAGCATTAAAGGCTCGAACCTAGACTTTTGGATTCAGTACTAAAACATAATGTTTATTTTTTAAAATTCAAAATAAAATGAACAATACATAACACGTTATACATTCGAATAAATTTTATTGTCTACGATTTTAGATAATTATACAAAATTATACATTTAATCAGATATGTAAAAATATTAAACAATTAAAAACATTCCTTCACATCTGCTAACTTCTTTTATGAAACAAGAACCATTTGAATTTCTATAAAACATTTGAAAAATAATTTAAAACATATGATGAATATTTCATTTCTAATTAAGAATTTTTAAACAGGTGGATATCAAGAAATGTTTTAAAGAAATGTAATACAAGTTATAAGATTCTAAAATTCATACATTACAAATCATGAGTACTTATAAAAATAAACAATTTATTCTAAATGTATTTCAATATATAGAAATTTTTTAAAATCCAATTTATTCAATCACAAAATAAAAAATTTTAATCATAAAAAACTCATAATAATTAACAAATAATTACAATCGGAAAATTGGATCATATCATAATGTAACAGTTTTCTACCGAGACAACATATCATGGTGTACATAGTCCCATGATGGATTAGGTTTACTCCATAATCCTACAGTGTTGCTAGGATAACCTCAAACACACCATACATCACATCTCATGATATTGAAACACTTCTTAATGAATTGGAGTTCTATCTTGGTGCAAAGCTATAATATGCTCACCCGGTGTTATTTGGTCACACCTAATAACAATGTTGAACAAAGTCCCATAATGTTTTGGGTATAGTATCCATGTCGTTCATTCAAATAATATCAATGTGTTATTATTAGGTATTGAAAAATATTTTAACATGTATATTACATAAAAAAATATGAAGATTCATTAAAACCATAAAGAATCTATAAAACTATGACCACCAGTATCAATTTCATCAAAATAAATAGTGTGGAGATATATATATACATATATATATCATTATGAAATTAGTTTTTCATGACATGATATATTTACATATATTTTTATCTATATATATATATATATAAATTTTACATAAACAATAAAAATAGATATATAAATTTATTTACATATATATTGATTTTGGAATAAAAATATGATTAAGTATTCAAATAAATATCTATAAATGTCCAAAATAAAAATACTTTTATATAAAATGAAATATATAAACATATATATTTACATATGTATATATCATAAATTGAAGAGTTGAACATAAATATATATATATATATATATGAATGTATTTATTGATATCAGAATGAAAATTAGTTTTACCTAAAATTATTCATATATATACAGATATTTATATGTTTACAAGTTTGAATAAAAACATTTCATATGAAATTATATATTTATGAAGGTATACACAAATTCTTATTTGAAAATACAAATAATTAACACAAACATTGGTTTTGGTTAATTCAATAACTTCCCTTGCATTTTTAGAGCCCTTAATAAAATTATTTATCTATTAAAAATAAATTTATAAAAATAAATATACAGGGAAAAATATTTTTGCATGAAATGATGCATATATATATATGTATAAATATATATTTAAATGAAATATTTTTATTAAATCAATAATTTTGATAACTTAATATAATACATACTCTTATAAGGAAATGTTTCGATTATATTAACATTATAAATACACTTTTCATAAATAAATATAATCTCCTAAAACCATTTTACTTTAATAGAGACACACATAGAGATATATATATATATATAAATTTCAAAATAATATAATTTATCCATAATTTATAATGATAAATTTATATAACCTCTCCTACATTCATCTATGCTTGAATAATATTCCTAAACCATTTAAAATACTTTTATCAAAATAAACTCACATGAAAAATGAATTGAAGAACATAATTTTTTTACGAAATAACTTGTTGCCACTTTTAAGCATGGAATTTGAGAGAAAACAAACCCATTACCTTTATAAGGATGTTATAATAGTTTTCATGCAATAAAAAACACAAAACATCACATGGGGTAAATAAATTTTACTTATTATATTTTAATACCATAAACCAGATGAATCATTGAATAAATACACCTTTTTAAAACAAATTGATCCATTTATCATCTTAGATACTAAAAACTGTAATATCATTATTGATAAAAATATTGATGGACTAAAAATTATTTTATACAGATATCATAAATTAATAAATATCAATGATTATTTAGTTATATATTTAATAATAATTTTATTTACAATCTTAATGAAATAATTAAAAATTATTCAAAGAATAATTTTTTTTATTGATTATAATTATTTTAAAAAACTAATTAAACATAAATTCCACTTAAATTATTGGTGCCGTATAAAAAAGTAACATTTTAAAAATATGATGAACTTAAATTCATTACATGTTAAAAATATTTTCATAAAAAAACTATTTATATCTTAAAATATAATATTTTGAAACATTGATATGGAGACTTAAAAATAATAATGGTGTTAACAAAAAATGAATCAAGGAATACCACCACCGGTCAATTATGAAAAATTAAAGAAATTTATAGCCATGTGTTTCAGGTCATTTCATTGAAGGGAAGATAATATGTTCTTATATAGAAGTTTTTGTGAATATTCACACAGACAGGGTTGGAATTGATATGTAGGGATACTTCATATCTTTCCTTTTGATAACATGGTATTTAATAATTCAAATTAAAAAGAAAAGATATAAAATATAAAAACATTATATAGTCAAGATGTTAACTGCAAAAAAATAGATTCTATGAAATATCAACTAAAATATAGATACAAAAAAATATATGTGTTTGGTAAATTATAAATTTATTACTGATGTGAACATATAATACAGATATATACCCTTACTATAGTAGAAATATTTAAAGATGAAAAACAATGATTGAAGATCATATATTAAATTATAGATAATGTTTTATTGAAAATTAGTAAAACTAATTTAATGAATTTGGATTGAGCTTTTTCGGAATGAGTCTATCAATATCCAATGGAAAAAAAATCCAATGTTAGGAAAATTATTTTTCCTTAGAAATAAACCATTCTATCAATCATGGATATTATAAGGGCGAAAAATGAAGATCAACAAATAGGAATATTTCATTGAAAGAATAAAAAATAAAGAGGATGATGAGTATATAACTATTAAATTGAAAATTATTCTTGAAAAAAATATATTCAGACTTTTAAAAAACAAAAAAAAACACCTACCTCACTTCATATGAGGATGTCGAAGATCTATGTTGAAAACTATTTCCATACCTAGATCATGAGATTGATAACCCTAATCATGGTCAAAACCACTTTCTGCAGCTCAAACATTCAACATCTCTCATCCTTCAAAAGCCCACACCACTAGTCAAACCTTGCTTAAACTCGCTCATTGTAGCCAATCCCTCAACTAAGTTTGACACTTGTCTGCATCTGAAGCCAAACCGAGATCCCTTTCTAGTCCTAGCTCCACAGAACTAAGACCACATCTACTAAAATCTCGCAAACAGATCCCTCAGTTCTGATTGGAAGCCTATTATCCATTTATTTCTTTTCATTATTTATATTTATTTATTTCTTTTATTCTAATAAAATATAATAATTTCATTTATTTAATAGATTGATAATTTCATGTATAATTTTTTTAAAAAAATAATTTATCTATTATTTTATATGAATTTTATTTTCTATAAATCATTTTTATTAAATTATTTAATTTTAATTCAAATAATATTTATTTTTGTAAAATAACATTTATATTCCTTAAAATTATAATTTCATCCAAAAAATATATTTTTTAATTAATTTATATTTTAACAAATAATTAGTATTTATTAATGATAAGCATTTTAGTATCAAAAATTATTTATTATATTAGAACTTATTTATATTATTGATAATATGACATGTAATTCAAAATAATTATTAATAATAATTTCACATGATTTTCATTTTTTTTACAAAAAGTATTTATCTTAAAATATAATCAATTAACTATATTTATATAAAAATACTATTTTCTATAATATGTCATTTATTAAAAAAATAAATTATAATTATTAATGTCAAATAATTAGTTATTTTAATAGAAATACTGAGAATAATACTTTTTCATATTAACATGAAATCATTTATCAATTAGTAATCATTTGTATTAGTAATCTAAAAATATATATAAATGTAAATATATATATATATATACTAATATTTCAATATGTCACTAGTTATATTATTCAGTAGAAAATATTATTCTTTGAAAAGTTATAATATTTCATTGTATTGTCATAAATTTTTTAATAATTTTAATCCTAACCTATAATAAAATATTTTCCTTAATTAAAATTGTAAAACAAATAATTTATTAATAACGTGGATGTCACAGCTAGGTATATATCTTGGAATGTAGTCAATTCAATATAAGGTACATACATTTATAGAGAAACACCAGATGAAACTGTCATTCACACTATATAAAAAATTAATATGTGATGAAACATTAAGTGATTAGTCATAAAACAAATATATTTTTTTCAATAGTAGATTACTCATCATGTATTGTTTAATAGATTTTCCTAGGTCGTATGAAAATAGAATAACAAATGAATTACTTGGAAATAGGGCATGTGAGCCTGCCTAAAAATAGTTTCATTGATATAAATAATTATGATGAATTTATCCTAATTGTTTTTGAGCATTCCATGAGGAATCCAATGAGAATAATAATATAAATTCCAATGTCTGGATGGAGAAGAAATCTAATAACCAAAGTTAAATCATGAGGATGCATCAATTAGAGAGAAAAGTGAGGGATTTTCACAATTGGACCAGATAAGAAAAGTTTGTTATGTTATAAAAATTGAAGGTAAATTAGTAATTTTATTCCACTTTAAAGGGGTTGAAGAGTATGACCACATTTTTGGAAACACAATGTGCCAACCATTAATTGCCTACTAGAGAATGAGGGGACACACATAGTACTCGTGTATAGTCTGGAAAACATTGAATAAACTATATGTTTTTTCTATACTAAATATTACATAGGATTCTCATGATCATGCCTCATTAGTTACACATATAGGTAAAACTATTCTTCCCACATATTCTCACCAAACACCCCCAAAATGATAGGGGAAACTCGACTGAATGGGAGGCACAATTTCTACTATCCAAATGGTTGAACTTTTTCTTCCACCAAAAATGTTTTTTTTCTCCGAACAAGCATCAAACACCTTTATTTATTAAATATACATAGTATGAATTAATATTAGTTTGAAAAAAATTAGTTATACTGACTTGAAAAGGATATTTACATCATATGAAAAATTATTTTCTAACATAAAGAATTTCTAATCTCATCCCATATTGGTGTTACATTCAATTATGATCAGTAAAAATAGGAATTATTCTTCTAATTTAATGTAGGGATTAATCACATAAGTCATCCTCAAAATAACATCATATATGAAAATTGTCTTCATGAGATGATTTTTTTTCTTATTAATTTTAGATAATGATGTTATTTCGTTCTTAATAGAGATATTATCAGGTTCAACATTCCAAAAATAGAAACTGACAAACACCCTGACAAAAAGAAGGAGAAGTGGAAGGAAAATTTCTGCATAAGATTAACTTGAGGGAATATCTTCAAGTATCTTCTTTATAATTATAATCATATAGCACTTCATGATAATCATTTTACAGTTCACTGACTACACGTTTTGATAAATTCATTTGACACACTCTAGAAAATATTAAAACCATCTTTAAACTCATTTTTTGAATATTGAGTCACTTGATCAGTAACAACTACAATCGGATCAAAATTTCTAGAAAAAAATGAAAATGAAAAATATATTCAATATACTGAACTATCCACATGGTATTTGAAATTACTTACACCATTCCTTGAACTAGAATTGTATAATAAAAAGATTCTATTGATTCTAAAGATTATTATTTTATAGAATACATATCTATAATATATGAACATATTTTATTCCAAAACATGGAAATTATATCATTTTTATTATTTTTAGGTACAATGATGCATGAAATTTTATCCTTTTCCTTCATTAAAAACACTTAATTCTATTATACAATACATACAAGATATTTATAAGTATTACTAACATATTTATTCATAAACATAGGTAATCAAATAATATGCTTCTTTGTAAATACATTGTTATCTTCAAACTGACCAAAAATCATTTTCCAAATCATACTACATCATTGAATACAAAGGATCATCCTAGAGACAAAAGATTTGAGAAGAAATATAACTCAACAGTATCGTTATTTTATTAAATCCCATATTAAATATAGAAGAACTAGTTATTTTGAGGGATTTATAGGGGAGTGTTGGAATTTCATTACAAATCCAAACTGACTCAAAAAAAAAACATTTCAATCTGTATAGAGTCTCTTTAATTTCACCTCTTAGATCTTGGATGTCATCAAAAGCTTCTTAATATTATACTGACTACATATGTGGGGAAAATTGAAACATATCCCTTTTAGATGCAACCAAAGTGCCATAATCAATAAAATAATCATTTTTAGTGTAATCGTCTTTCAAAACCATATAAAATGTCAACCCATAATCATTACACTAACAGTAAGAACTATATATGCAATGGAACCCTCAAACCTTTTATATATATACTTTTTCATTACTTCAGACATATAAATCTTGTTATAGTCAAATTCTAAAGTGAATATGTGTATGGTATTCATACATCATACCCCATGGGAGTCAATACAAATCATTCTAAATTCTATCACAATGATAATTGGAAAAAGAGAGGATAAAAATGGGAAAATGAATAAAATATAATAGTTAATCAAAATTTTCACTAGCTAATAGGAGGTCATTATACACAATAAAATATATTTAAATAGGTAATATTATTTTTCTATTAAATAATAAAAAATAAAATAATGTAATAAATAATTAAAAATGTTCAGACACATTATCCAAAAACTATAATGAAGAATAATAAATGTCTGTGTAATGTAAATTCCATCCATATATGGTCCAACCGTCATGGATATCTTTCAAAACCCATCCTAATATGTATATAACCCTCACCAAAGAGGTTACAATTCTTCTCTTACGACAAAGCATGTGTGTTTATGTCAGTTCATATCTATACACATATATTGAGTTAACAAAAATATTAGGCCTCACTCTTGAATAAGAGGAAAATATTATATGTATATACAATGTTACCATGATAACTCAGTACACAAGACCAACACTATCTCTATCATGACATGGAATCACCCTTACATATAAAATATATACAAGTACATGTATACACATATAAAAACATATTCTAAAACTTTATGAACTATACTTATGTAAATATATAATAAAAACAAGCCAGGGGTCCTTATATCATATATCTTCCTATAATGAATCATATAAACATTCTCAGTCATAATGTTTGAAGATATAAAGTATTGAAAACCATAAAATGGTAATGAATTTAATTATATTCATGTCTCACTTAACATAACATACTATGCTGAATTTTCACCATTGAACAGACAAAAAACAATATTATGTTTCTAATATTTTAGGAATACAAGATGAATATTATATGTCAATAAAGAAATTTAGAAATATTCAAATACTTAACTCTCCATTAATTTTATAAAAGGGTACAATTAATATATCACAATAATTCAATTAAATTTAATGAAAAAATAATTTATAACTATTAAATATATTCTTTATGATTAATTTTTTAAAAATAATATGTTCATAGAGGATGAAATTCACAAGAATCCCCTAGATTTCCCCCTTCCCTTGAATTAGAAAAATGTGAAAATATTATAGATGATAATTGTTATCACCAACCTAAGATAGTGTCGATGTATATTTAGAATAATAAATATGATTTCACTAATTGATTTAGGATACCTAGGTATATCAAAATATAAGCTTAGTTTATCACCCATTCATGAAAATGTAATCTTATTAGATAGAAAAATTCAATAATTATGGATAAATAATGATAACATCCTATATCCATCTAACAAAATAACCTATAAAGGGAAATAATGAATCTGACCTTGGGATGATGTATAGGTTTAGATAGATATGAAACATTATAAAAAGAACATAAAATTACGGTAGATGTTAAATATTACCATAGTGAAGATGAATATAAACTCCAAAAATGACAATGTTATTTATCTAGATTTATATTCACAACAATATTGATGTATTTTGAAGGAACCATTGGAAGATATTTAATGAGAGACAAATGATTGAATATGAAATGGGAATCCCATGTTTGGCACTTTTGGGAGTTATTTTTTAATTGGGGAAGAACAAAATTATACATTATTTATGGGATTTCCCAAAATTTCATATCATGTAACATGTAATATCCATCATCCATGAGGTTTTTTATGAAATAATGACTTTATACATACATGAAAATCAAGTACCTAGTAGAAGTCTACAATGTACATGATGAATTTATTCTTTTAGGGTCTTTTATTCATCCTCCATATACATTATAAAATCATATATTCCATCACAGATTTATAATCAAACACAATATATATATAATAGGATTACATAAAATGGTGAAACTAACCGATAATTGTATGGTTTTTCATATCCTCCACACAATTAGCTACACATTCTTAAGAAGAATTATCTCAATTCTTATGGGAAAAGACTCTACCCTTGGGCACTTATCATGGAATAACGTTCCTAAGACACATATTAATATCACATATTACACAATCATATAAACATTAATAGAATGATCCTTCATAGTAATACTTTCTCAATTTGGTCAGTGAAATAAATAATCATTTCAATGACTCTTTAATAATACTCCATCAATATTTCATCATAATGAAACACATGATTTTTTTTTGGTTAAATATTTTCTAAACCATTACATTTTTAAAACATTATAAATTACAGAAAACTATAGAGAGAAAACTATTCTAACAACAAATTCTATGATATACCCCAAAACTATAAATGGGATAATGAAGTAGGAATTATTTTTTCTGTTAATTCCAATATTTTTGATACCCAATCGTAATGAGACTCAAAAAAATATAATATTTCCTACTAAAAATCCCACTGAAAATCATATATAATTTGGATAATGTTTAAAAAATTACTGGACATCATAATCCCCACATTAGAATATGGTGAAGGAAAGAGGGGAGATAAATAAATCATAATATAATAAAATCATTGTAATTTAATTATGTAGATATTATATAATAATTTAAAAAATAATTATTATTATCTTTCATGTTAATCAATTCCATAAAATAATATAAATAGAGAATAAAAAAATATAAATAGTGAAATGGTGTGTGGATTTATAGTGGTGTTGAACACAAAGATCAATTATCTACTATAAAAACAAACTCAACTCCTCAGTTGTTGTGTATAACCACTACAATGTACATAAATTTGGAATGGCAGTGTCAACTTATATAATATATCCTTCAACCAATCCACACACAACCAAAAATTCTGCATTTTCCGATCCATCTGTTTGAACAAAGAAACATTTATTTTCACACCTAGAGAAAGAAACAAACCATATCCTATATTCAATAATAATTAACCATATTTAATCTTAGATTACAAATAGGATTGAATAAATATTATATTTCCTTTAAATTTAATTATTACAATTTGTGTGGGTTTGGAATAAAACTCAATAAGAAAAATAAAGTACATATGATTATATCATAATAAAACATAAATTATTAAACTAATGAATTGTGATTATAGTGATACTAATGTTGAAATTGTGATCCTTAACCCTTAATAGGTGTATTTGAATGATGTGAGATTGAAATGTAATGAACAAACATAGATTGACATGAAAAATTATTTAATGACCCGACCTACTGAGATCCGACCAATGACTACCCCAAGACCACCTCTAATATGCATTGGGATGGTGACTAATGTGAAGTAGGCCTACCCCACAAATGGGAAGCATTTTCCAAAATTACCTACACACAAACAACTATATGCGCAAAAAAGAAAATGGAACATAAAAAATTGAAAACAATAAATGCATTCATATATGACCCCATAGTAAACTGTGAATGAAATGTATATAATGTGGGAAATGGAAAAAATAAATGCCCAACCAAAAACTGTAAATAGTTCAAACATATCCATGTGGGAGGATAAAGTCAACTGAAAGCTATTGGTAACCACCTCTATCTACCAGGCTAAAGAAATTGTCAACCCACTCTATGTCCTCCAAGAACACCATCAAATGGGTCAATTTCGGAAAAATACATGGCACATGCAGGCAAGGTTCATGAACGGGTGAGTATAAAAATACCTATTATTAAACCCTTAAAATAATAAAAATAAATCTCCAAGTGTAGTCTTATCAATACAAGATATAAAAACTAATATATAATAGAATCATCCAGATATTCTATGGAAATTCACCATGCACTCAAGTGGTTATAATCGACCTCTGTCCACATGATTTCTGTTTTAGAAACACTTATTCCAAGAGAATACACTAGACAAGACATGATATTTTTAGCAACACTTGATGAAGATGTATAGATTTCTGGGCCACACCCAAGAATGAAAACTAGTCTAAGAAGATTTTGATACATAGATAGGGGTCACACATAGAACCAATGGGGGAACAATGAACCCAATTTGAGTCAACCCGCTATACATAGGGGATCATATGTCAATGATATCAATAACCAAAATGAAATTAACATCTATATGGTGTATCAATTACCTATTCTTGGATGTCATGTTTATTCCACAATCCCCACATAGGGAACAAAGATGATAATGGATTTCACTATAGTCTCATGGAGGGACACTCGAACTATTTATGAGACTCAACGTCTAGAGGGTATCACATCCTAGGATGTGGATGTAATACCCCATTTTACCCTCTAGGAAATGGACAATTTTAACACACTCAACCTGTATTAGTCGAATCTAACGAAATGAGGATCTACAAGAACTCTTAAAGGGGGTAAAAAACATATACTAGGGGAATACAACACGTCTAGTTGACCCAAGTATACTAGTGGGGTATGTCCCCACACGACATGTAAGTCTCAACATACACATCATGTTGAAGAAGTAAATGACATGTAGAGACACATGAAATCCTATTTGTGTTGAGTGGTTGTGACAGTGTCCTAGGCCCACCCATGTACCGACCTGTGTATCAGTTGTTGTGCTCGAATCTGAGTACAAGATGTGCCACTAGAGGTGTAGTCCTACTCATATCTGTGTACCTTTTGAGACAGTCGATGAGCCTCATGGATTGATAATAGACCTTGTGATATGGGTCAGACACTGTGTGATCTTTAACATCATCCCAAATCCTTAGACACATTAGAGAGGGTCCCACATGACATGTAATCCTAAAATGCATGATGTGCTGCTCATGATTTTCCAAATACTTTAGGATCTCCTCCAAAGAATCATATACCTCTCTAGAGTGGACTATCTCACTAAAACATTACAATCGAGGTTTGAATGGTCCTTTATAATACCAGTCTATTGAAATCTGGACATGAATCCACTCGAAAATTGCGTCGTTGGGCCACTATTGTCATGCATGAAATATCAGGAAGAACAAAACCCATAAATCTGTTCTGATCCACCTCTAATTTCCCATCATTATTTTAACACATCAATCACACCATAAATAAAAAATGGCAACCATGGTATTGATATGTTACACCGATGAACGTTCTTACAATGAGAAAATACCAGGTAATCGCTTAACCAATGGTCGAAATAAAATTCTTATGATAAACATGTAATGAATGGGAAAAGATAACTATATATCAGACGATTTGAGGAACAAACCAATTCCTTTAATCATTTTATAAATATTAATTTTTTATATAATAATACTTATTATTAGGAATAAATAAAAATGATCAATTAACAATACCATTAATTTAGTTCTACTGATGATGTGTGTATCAATTATGTTCATGGAATGGATTTGTGTTCATAAGTGATCAATCAGTGGGATGTAAATCAAAAAATATCATACCTGGATTTGGATTTATCAATGATGAAAAATTATTCTTTTTCCATCATTCACATAATCTACAGAAACCAATGTCGTGATGATCCGCAATCTGATCTCGATCTGTCGTCGTTCTCCATGTGATCCTCCAACAGTCGTCTAAATCTCCAGTGTTTGACTGTACAACACTAAATAAATCCTGTTAACATATATTTATAAGAGAAACTAGTTCCTACATAAAAATAATATATATATATATATTATTTATATATTCCTATGGTGGAGTTTTTAAAAACGACCCATGATGATAAATATTATATCGCACCTACAGTAAAAATCATATTCCAAACTCGATGGTTCCTTTAGATTTCTAATCTGGGACCCCATTTGGGAGTTATTAAAACATTTCAAGATAAATATTCACACAATATACTAAATATGTTTAATATATTACAATCATTTATTCAAAGAACACCAATCATCATAATTTCACACCGTCTTATCTCCTGTTCCAAAAATTAATCCATATAATATCAAAAAATAATAAAAAGAACATCCTAGTTAGTAAATTATCACAACCATAGTGATTTATACCATGAAAATTAGAAAATATATAGAAAGGTTTGAGGCTACTAGGCTCATACCTGGGTCTCCCACTTCTAGGTGGTCTTTTGAATATTCCCATAATTCTACTGGACACGCAAAAGGGAAATAAAATTCCCATTATGGGTCCTCTCCTTCAAATCCTTGATATCAACTTGGTAATATAAAAAGGTTTATATATCCTCAATTTATAGCTCACCATATTCAATAACATTATATAGTTTTGACATGTACCTCCTCAGATGTGATGCGTAGAATACGTCATGTACCCAATCCAATGTTGGATGTAAAACTAAGTGGTATCCCACCTCACCAAATCGATGTAGTATCTAAAAAGGAACAATGTAGCTCAGAGATAAGTTATATCAACATCCAAATCTACACAATCCACTTCGAGGTGAGATCCTTAGGAACACATGGTATCCCTCTTAGAACTATAGAGGACTCCTTTGTCAATTTGTATACATCTTTTGATGGCTCCAGGAATTCCTCATATGCTCTTGGATGATCTACACATTATCGTTTGTATCTCACTCCAACTCTAGTATCATGACTACTAACTCACCAGGATTAGTCCAATAACGCATTGACTTACATGTTCTTACATACAATTCATGGAAGGGTGAAATACAGTGGTGGAATGGTAGATGGTTTAGTACAAACAATCCAAAAAGTGTTGGTAATACTTCAAACTACGATAAAAGTCCAACATGTAAGGCCACATGATGTCCTCTAATACCTGACTGGTACACTCTATCTATTCATCATAATGATGGGGAAATGTTTTTATCAATTGTAAATGAGTCCCAAAGGAATTCTACAAACCTCTCCATATCAAGGATGTGAATCAATAATCACTATCTGAGATGATGATAGAGGTATGTTGATGGATTAGAACTATATTCAACATGTAGGGGAATCGAAATCTCTCCACTGAACTCTTAAATTGAATATATTGGAAGTGGGCCAACTTAGAGAGTCAGTCTATGATCACTCAAATGGAATCGGGACCCTTGGATGTACGTAGAAAACCCATCATGAAGTCCTTTGATATCCCATAATACATCCACTATGGAACCATAGTAGAATGAGGAAAACCTATCAAAACCTGGTTCTCATCCTTTATTTGCCGATACGAGAGGCATTGAGAGGAAAAATCTACAACTACCTTCTTCATGCTTGGCTTCCAAAATGATATTGGATGTCCTAGTACATCTTTTTGATACTCATATTCACCACCTAGGGGGATTTATGAAACACTCACTTAACCTCATACCTCTAAGAAAAAGGTAAAATTTTACTTCCTCTGAATATTATATCTCAATCCACACATAAATAATACACATTAGAGGCATGTCCAATAGATATATGAAAAAATATGGTCTCATAGTCTGTTTCTCCCGATTATAATCCCTAACACACTATGAAATATTTTGGGTAACAACCACCAACTGATTATATGAAGCACTATCAATGTAGAAGAAGGACAACTACTGTGAGGCTAACAACTCTTACTCCTCATCCAAAAATTGAGAAGAATATCTCTTGTTGAAAGCATCTTCCACCATGCACCCCATCTCATGAGTATAGAAAATATCAATGTCATAGCCACAGAGGCACTCTATCCATACAATCTTTCTTAATTTATGATTCATCTATTAGAATATATACTTTATACTATTGTGGTCTGATTAAATGATTAACTTCTCACCCATTAGGTAGTGCCTCCACATCATTAATGAATTGACTAACTCTTCTAACTCATGTTCATGGGTTGTATAATATTTCTCATGAGGTATCAACTATCACAAACCATTGACAATATCTTACTGCCTATAAATCATAATATAAACAATTTTGGGCCCTAAAAAATTTTAGAACCCTGAATACTTGACACCCACCATTATAAATATCATGACGGGAGTGCTCATTAACTAATGAATCAGCTCCTGAAAGCACTGTTGGAACCTTTCATTCAGTATGAAAGGCTTCCCCTTATAGGTTAATACATTCAAGGGTGATAACCCTCTAGAGAAATCGTCTAGAAAAGTCTCATAATACCCTACCATCCCAATAAAACTCTACAACCCAGTAGCACACATGGCTCGATCCCAAGAAATAATTTCCTCAACCATTTCTGATCTACTGCAACTCCAACCATTTAGTTTTTTTCTCCCAATAAGTGGACCCATTGAATCAAAAACTGACACTCTGAGAGCTTCCCATAATTCTAGTTCTCTTATAGTGTGTATAAGACAATCCTCAAGTGTCTTTCATGCTACTCTTCAGATGTCGAATACCCTAGGATGTCTTATTTGAAGACTATAACAAACCAGTCAAATAAATTCTCATTACTCCAATTCATGAGTCTCATGATAAATGTTGTGGAATTCATCATTCCGAAGATAATAAAAATGTAATTATAGTGACCATAGAGTCATATGAATTACATATTCATTATACCATCATATCCTACTAAGAGGTGGTGATAGAATGACCTATGTTCAATCAAAGATATCCATAATGCACCTACCAAATGTTTGAAGTATCTATAAATCCTTAATAGTGGATACATATTCTACATGGTCACCTTATTCAAGACCCTATTAAACACATAACCTCAATCTACCATACACCTTCTTAAATAACAAAAATGGGGTTCCCTGAGGTAAATGATGGGTCTCATAAGTCACATCTTTTACAAGTCCTCTTGTTGTAATTTCATATTTGAATGATCAATGAGATACATCCAATATGTTTGAGTATATATCAGAAATGTGTTGTGATGCATTCCAATTCAGATGTCTAGATCTCAACAGAGAGGAAAATATAGTACATCCAATAGAAATATATCCTCATACTCCATACCACAATAGGAAACTAATATCTCAAAGAATCTAATACTCATAGAGTTATAATAGAAAAGTGGAATGTAATAAACTACACTATCCTATGACTGAGCTCATCCTACTCGTCCAAGGATTCCTTATCACCCACAAAGGAAAAAATCATTCTTTCATAGTGGAAACACAACATACTCTACCTAAAACATTAAATGTAGACATGAACTGTTGATATCCATGTTATACATAAGATGAAATCACAAGGCCACATTGCTGATACAATGGAATCCCATAAAAACACTCTCTTCTAAGAATCAGATCACATTTGTTAAAAAGTTTCGTAATCACTAAGTCACCACTTATCAGAGTCTCAAATCTCAAAGATCAAGCCAATGGTTTAACTAAAATATCTATGTATCAAATTAGATATGTTTAAAATAAGGGTTTAGATGCACCTATGTCTATAAATATAGTAGATAAAGTTAAAAATAAATATATTGACTTTTTTTAATCCTAGGAGCATTAGGGTCATAGGCCTGTATATCCTACAGCTATGCATGTCCCAGTGTACCAGCTCATAGAGCCTAGCGTGGACCACCTAGGGGTGGTGGTGGTAATATGTCAAGCCTCTAACCACCACCTCCAACCATTCTATCCCCTATACCACATATTCAACCATATGGACCTTGTCTCTCCTACCATTGTCTAAATTTAGGTTGTCCTTTGACCAAATCAACATAAGATTCCCAATTAATTAGGAAATCCTAAGGCAGATGAACCCATTAATTTGTATTGGAATCATTGTTTCACCTTTGGATGACTCGAGAAACCCTTAGAGAAATAAATTGTTTACCTTATTTCATGGGATCACATCCCCAGTTTTTTGATATTATTGGATCCCGATGACTCTCATTTGTTTCGCATGGTCGAGGTCTCATCCCCTGGGTACCCATTACTTTTACCCACTGTCGGTGTATGCTATTAGAGAAATCTATCTACTACCAAGGCTCACTAATGCTTCCCATCATAAGTGGGAATGAGATATGATACATCAAAACACCGTAAGTACCATTATAATCCATTATAAATGTTCCAGTCACTAATGAATTAATCTCACACCATATCCAGTGAGTAACGTGATAGATATGTAAACCTCACTAAGTACACTACCACTATCATATTGTGCTATGGTAGATAATGAAGATCAGGTATTTGTAATGATCATAATGGGTCTAGATGGAACTACTCCTGGAAGACACGATCATTTTATGACCAAGAGAGAGATGCATTATCATGTGACTAAGTATCTAAGATCCACCATCACCAAATATATCCCTAAAAAAGGCTCACTGATAAGACCACCATTTGATCTAAAAAAATCCACACATGGCATAAAACATAAGTGATTTTCCCTATCCAGGATTGGGCCACCTAGCATAATGGATCAGCATAAAACATGGAAGGTTGATGCCTCTCAAACATGTGCCACAAACTCATCCAGTTTGGATCTAAATTCGGTTCTTCTAGTAGTAGATATTTCTCAACTGATTGTGGTATAGATGGTAAACCAAGAGGAGGTTCTATATCAGTTACACATCCCTATAATAATTTCCCTTCATTGGTAATATAATCCTAATGATCATTTAGTTTAATATTTGATGGATGTTTTCATGAAGGCATCCTAAAAATAGGATTTACAATGTTAAAAGGAATATATTTGGGGACCTCTCTCTAGAAGGACATGGAAAACACAATAAATTATTATATGATGTATGTACAAAAATATTTTCCCCGCAATTAATTTTTTTTATATTGTGTCAAAAGGAAAATGATCAGCGGCATGACCTATGCATATCTCACCCAATACACCGACACTAGAGTTCGTCACATGAAATCCAAACTCAAAACACTAATCATTGTTTCCCCTAACCAATCACCCCTACATGAGTATTAATTTATAATTGAATACTCTGATAACCGTCAGTTACAATCCTAACCACCTTAGTATAACCCATGACTACCCCATGACATCCTCCAATTAGAATGGGGCCAGTGACTACTGTCGAATAGGCATATCTCACAAATTGGATGAATTGTAATGATGTTCCTTCACAAAATCATAGATCTCCAACAACAAAAATATGAATTATAAAACAACTAAAAAAATGAATTCATATATTTTTAATCTCATAAAAAATTAGTTAAGTAATTTTATATAGGATGATAATGGGTCAAATACATGATCAACCAAAAACTACAAGGAGACCAACCTGCTCCAAGGGTGCGAAAATAGTCATTTTAAAGCTCATGGTAACCACCTCAGTCTCAATAGATCATGATATGCTCTAGCCACTCCATGTCCTTCTAGTAAAAGATCAAATAGGTTGTCATCAGCACAAGACATGACACATACAGGCAGGGTCCATGTAGGGTTGAGTATAACAATACCCTGAAGGACACTCTGAATACACTAAAAACGAATCACCAAGTATAGTCAACTAAATAAAATATATAACAATTAATTTATTATATAAACTCATAGATATTATTAGGAATATCACTAAACCATCACGATTTAATAAAAAATCACCATCCATATAGTTTTTCTTGAAGGAACACTCTATCCAAGATAATCCTCTCCACAATCCATTCAATCATAGGTTACACTCGATGAAGATGTATAGATCATTGGGCCCTACCCATGAAATTTCACTAGTCTATGAATACCATGATACACAGATAGGGGTTCAATCCCAGAATTATTATTAGAATCAAGAACCAAATCTAGGTTAGGCTTCTACATAAGGGTCATATGATAATGATACAAAAAAACCTACCTATATGCCCTACTAGATGGAGGATCAACCATTTTCTCAATGATTTCACATTGATTCCACACCCCTATAGGGAAAAAATATGATAGTGGATTTCACTCCATTCTCACAAAGGGACACCAAAACTATATTTGAGAAACAATTTATAGAGGGGATCACATTCCATGATGTGGATGTAAAATTGAACTTTACCCACATGGTAATGAACCATAGGAAAACACTCAACCTATACAAGTCCAAATTAATGAAACAAAGGGCCAAAATATATCTTGAAGGGGGTACATAGATTTTAATAGGGGTGCATGGAATGGAAAACTATCCACAAGATTTTCCACGAGAAAAATACTCACACAGAATATATGTGTCACAAATCACGACATGTAGAAGAAATTATTGGAATGTAGAGACAAACGACATCATGCTCATTTCACCTAGCTGTGTTTGTGTCATTATCCAACTAGTGTACCAACCCATGTATAGGTGGTCATGTCTGTGTCCAAGTTCATAACATTCCATTGGTTGTGTACTCCTTCCCATGTCTATGAAACCTCTGAGGTACATGATGACCTTCACATATTGGTCATGTTTTAGTTGTTAGGCGTCACATGTTCTGTGACCCATAACATCGTCCTTAACATTAACCGCCAATGAGACGCCACCACATGTAATGTAATATCAAAAAACATTTGTGTTTCAAAGTATTTTAAAGATCATATGGGATTTATTTTTCACCTTCATTCACATAATCATATCCACCTCACTCTTCGGAACATGTATATCTGGTGTTTCTTGATGCTTTCCAACATTGATCGAAGGATATCTAGACTCTAATCTGCACTGAAATCACATCGTTGGTCCACAATTATTCTTCATCAAAACATAATAAAAATGAAAGCCATAAATCCATTCTGATCTAACTACTATCACCAACCTCCATCATCACACCTCGATCACACCATCGATCACTTACAACACCCATAGTATTGATTTGTTGTGATGAAGCACGATCACACATCGACCAAATACATTTTTTTTTGAACCACAGACCAAAAAGAAAATTCCCAAGTCGAATGTGTGAAGATTGGGGGATAAAAACCATAAAATAAAATATTTGAGGAAAAATCTTCAACCGTTGATCGTTATTCCTCCACTACTTTTTAAGAAGACGTTGAATGAATTGGAATAAATCAAAAAAATAATAATGATTCAATAAATTTATTTCAATTGATGATGTACGTATCCATCTTATACATGGGATCAATCTACATTTATCTGGGGATATGAAATAGTGTGGAATTAACAAAAGAATATCCTTACATTATTTTGGATTTTTTTGATGACAAATAGTTGTGTTTCCTACAATGAGAAGATCCATTAACCCTGTTGACAAGACGATCACTGATCCCATCCCGATCTATCATCATTTTCAAAGAGAGTTCCCCAATAGTCATCTGAATCTCTGGGGTTTGAGTGGACATACCTGAGGACATACTATATCCATACATTTATAAAATAAAAAATTCACATTTTAAAAATATACAAACCAATCAATTTAATTTATTGGTTTTATTTGTTTTTAACAATAATGTTTGATTTTTTAAGTAATGGCTCGTACTGACAATGATTATTTCACACCTAGGATAAAAGACACATTATAAACTCAATAGTGCCATCATTTTTCTGATATGGGCCACATTCCAAAGTTATTTATGATTTTTTGGAAAACATCAAATGAAAATTATTTAATATATTTCAACCATTTATTTAGGGAACACCGAACATCGCTAGTGTATAGTGTCTCAACACCTTGTCTCCAAAATAATATATATAATATCAAATAAATACATAGAAAATCCAATTATTAACTCATAACCAAAGAAGTACCACCACATTTTAGAGATAAAATACGATAACTAAACATGTTTCATGAACAATAGAAAAAAGATAAACCGACAATGTACAGTGCATTAGAATAGTATATAATTTTTATACATACAATAAAAATACAAAGGTCCAATGTAATAATTAAAAAAAGAAAATACATAAATGAGTCTCCATGTGAATATATTTCACCACCAAACAATCACAAATTGATTTCAATTCCAAGAAAGAGCATCCAACTAGCAATATGAAACCCTTCCCATTACATTTATTTTGAAAAACCACATAGAAATATTCATAGAGAAAAAAATTAGGGTGTGATAAAATAAACTAATCGTATTACACCAAAAAATAAATAGAAATATTAATACCTTAGAAATAGTATATTGATGTTTTATACAAGATCAGTATTTATAAAATTTTTAAAAGATAACACATCATGAAAACCACCTTTTCTATTTAAATAAATCATTTAATATGAACACAAAAAATGAACACGAAATATTTATGGAAGGATGTATGGTATTATAAGAAAGGATAAGCATGGATACATAGATGATATGATTGTCAGCACCAGACCTTGAAATATAGAATCATGTAAATAACCAATAAAAAAAGAAAAATCCCAAGATTATCCTATTTCCTCAAAAAATAAATAATCAAACATAAAAATTAACACTAATCCATGCATTACATGAATTATTTTAATAATGATTCCATCCATAGTCTTTGGATATCATTTAATGGTCCATTAGTGGTAAAACAAACACTATGGTGACATACACATTTACCAATTCACACATTGATCCCAATGTGACATGTTTTTAAAAAATGAATTCACAAACCACTGCCATTATTTATTAAATAATTTAATATTTTAGAATCACCACCCATAATCTAGAAAATCCATTTTTTAATAAAAACAACATTTATGAAATTGTATAGGCCTTAGAGGTGTATAAATCAATTGTGAAAGTTAAAACCCAATAAAAACATGCATATATTCAATCAATGAATCTGTGATACCCAAATAATTAATTTCATAATGAAAACTATTGGAATTCACATGAAAATCAAGTCATTCAAGAGTTTTTTACTTTTTATATTGACACACATATCATGATGAAAGTATAACTAGTCAAATTTGATGTCATGATGGGCTCCCCTTTAGCCTTTAAAGTGTTGTTTATGGAAATAAAAAATTATATTTCAGTTAGTCAGTAGATCACGTCCTCACAAAAATATATCCATAAGAAACATCTTAAAATATTTTCCAAAACCCATATTACATTAATCCACGTCCTAATCATGTTCTATTGATATGTGAGGCGTAGATATCATGTTTTTATGAAATAAGAGTTGAAAAACCAGATGTAAAATGCAATATTCATTGATGTGAAATATCATGAATGAAGAAAACACATCAAGGAATAAATGAGAGAAGCCTCATGATTACTGAGTGTAGTTTAATTCAATTCTAATGGGGATTATGAGGTTATTTAATATAAAATAGACCATGCCAAAATTGTTAAATTCTAAATTCTTAACGGTTCAATTTGCGTCACTTTTTTAGTCTTAATAGTTCAGAAAACCATTCACCAACCATGTGTGTAAACTAAGTCATTGAAAAACAAATTATATAGTCACCTGAGAAGGGTAGCTTGATTTGAAAAAACCATCATGAATTTGTGTGACAACTCTAGAAAATAACCAAGATGCCAAAAAAAATTCATGATGACTTTCACATTATTATAAACTGTGATCAAAATGTGAAAACACATATGGACCCCCACAACGTCGTACCACAAAATTTATACCAATTGTGTGATTAACTAATTTGAAAGGCCCATTTCTTATAAAAATACAAATTTTGATCTTTTTAATCCTAGAAACCTCTCAAATGATCCAAAATATATTCTTAGATCAAAATAAGTCATTCATGTGATTAGGAGGGTATTAAAATTCTTCCCACAATGAAATATTATTGTCCCCAGAAATTGGAAAAGATTACAGATATAGAAAATGTTAAGGAAACTGCTACCGCATTGATGATTCCTACTCCCATGTATCATGTATATCATGTCCTCAATATAAAAATACAAGTAATCTATTATTTTTTAATACCCATCAACTTATATTTTCAAACCATAATATTAAATGGTTTCTCAACCAGAATTTTGTGAAGATCAAGATAAATATCAACAAATTAAATCAAATGGATCGTGTTCTACTGATACCTAATTAGTTGGGAGACATGAGACTCATTTTGAATTGATGACAAGTGATATGTAATTTACAATTTATTTTTATCCTCTCCATTTCATTGGATGGTCATTAAGTGGAAAGACACATTGGTGCTGAGTAACACTTCATAAAAAACAGACAATGAACTATGAAAATTGGTACTTAAGGAAAGATCAATCACTATCCTAACTCTCAAGAAGCTGATGAAGATGGTAAACATAGTATTTGTAATGACTCAGAGTATCTAGTAACCTTCAAAAAATCAAATATAATTTTTTTATCACTTATACATGGCATGGTCTAACTAAGGACCTCCATCCCAACTCTTCCAATCACTAGAAAGATCTACATATCCACATGTACAAATATTTGAAGAGTGACATGATAATAGATGTTTATTAATTATTATTATAAGAAAAATTGGCCATAGGATGATTCTTATTAGAAGAGCAACAAAAATATTCTTGCAAGCCTGAAGCATGTCCTCAAGAATCTGTATTGCTGAATTTGTATTTCCATCAATCTATGTATGACATATCAATCATTATTTCAAAACAAAACACACCGCCTTTTATAATCCTTTCCAAAAAAAATGTGTGAATGAAGGTTCCTTGATGGAAATAAATTTGTAGGGAAATCGAAAAAATCCATACCACTTATCAAATATATAATTCCTGGAGTTGTTCCACCTTTATTTTATCTTTTATTAGGATAAAATTATTTGATTTTATAATAAAATAAATTATCAACAAAAAATCATCCCTCATACTAGTATTCTGTGGTAAACCAACAATTATTTCCATAATAACCATTTCCCACATCAATTCCACAATGGGAAATTGTTTCAAAAAACTAGTGCTTCTCTTGATCTCCAAATTAATTATCTATAAACTATGTCTATGTGAAACAAAGCATGTGGTCAACCACAGCATCCCTAGACACAAAAACCAAGGTCTCCAGTCATGAACAAATTATAGTGAAGGGGATTATGGAACAAAAAGACTGATTTACATTTTCCCACAACTCCTACCTCAATTATATTGGAATGGACATCCTACATTTGATTCAAAAAGCACCAACGTGAGAAAAATATCAACCAATAGAGGTCACCAAACCATTTATGATTTGAGTAATGTCATGGATGTTGGTGTTAATATTTTTTTGATTCCAATAAATAAAATAAAATTATTTTTAAGGCCCTACAAAGGATAAGAACGTTATCCCAAAAAAATACTTTCATACACATGCTCTTATTAGAGAATAGACTAATTAGAGACCAATCGACCATTGATTCAATCATGTGTTATGTCATAAATTTATTTATCAACACATTGGAACCCACATTCACTTTATAAGAGTTTAAAAAATATAAAATTAATAACTTCAATGATAATAAACCAAGTGTCTCTTTCACATGTTCATGTAACTATGAAAATTGTTTTTAGACTCTTATGATCATAATATACCCTAATACATTCATAAAAGATATATTAGCACCGTTCTTTTGGTTCATATATAACAGTGACCTACTCAAGATAAGGGGTAGTGTAGTTCTTATCATGATGGAATAATTAAAATGAGATATGGGCAACCACACGTTTTATCTACCTCATGAAATACCCATTACGATACTTATGGCATCACAATATACATCATATCATGAACTCAATTCTGGTATAATAAAAAATATTTCGAAGTCAACCTGAAATTCAATAATTCAGCATATTTTTTTTAATTTTTCTCTCCATTATAAATAAACACCCTTATAAATTAAATTGACAATTGGAGTTGTGTTCTTTGATAAAACCATAACAAATCAAATATAATAACCAAAGAATGCGAAAAATATCTATAAATCAATAAAATTTCAAGGATCCTTCTAAGAAATTACTACTTTAATCTTTCCATGAACCATTGATATGTACCTCTGAGATATAAAATTACCTAGAAATATATATCATTGGATAAAAAAACATATTTAGAAATTATAACATATAAATGATTCCCATTCATGGCTCTAAATATTAAATCCAAGTAATCCATGTTTTCCTTTACTATGTTGGAGAATATAATGATATCATCCCAATACATGGTTATATAATTGTCTATGAACTAATGAAAAATATAGTTTATTAATTACATAAATAGAAATTTATTATTGGTGGGAGTCAATAGCTTAATTATAAAATACAATTCACATACTGACTAAAAAAGATATCATTGGTATATCCTCCTCTTAGAATATCGACTATTCGAACCCCAAAAACTAGGAAATCATCCGAATCCAATAGGACCTTCTAGGTTGATAAATATCTCATTAATTTTTTGAAATGGATATTTGTTCTTAACAATAACCAGATTTAGATTTATCTATGAAAAAAATGATTGAAGCTCTTGTCAAACATCAATGAAAAGAGTGTCAGTGAAGAACATAGTGAAAATATAGATTGAATAAAACCCTTTGCCTCATGACCCTATAACTGAAAATATGTTCCTCTAACTTAGTATGTACCATGTGATATGATGATATAGAAATTGGAATTGTACTTGGAAGCACCTAGAAAGTGAACTAAACTTATTTCTATGGTAGTAAATAAGAAAAATTTTATATAAAATCGTAGGGTATGAAGTACAAAAACAATTCATTTCATGATATACACCATCAGGAGAAAAAAACTATAATCCATAATGATTATAGTCAATCTATGATATAAAAAAAATCAACTAGTCCATTAAAATTATTACTTCAATGAAATCAAGGTCAAGGACAATGAAGTACCAAATTAATTCAATGTATTCTATCATTACCCAACACACGTGTAATTTGATTCCTTTTTATAACCTCATTCCCTAGCACACAAGATATTCCAAAAATAAGAACATATAATCACAATGAAAACCCAACATGTAAATTAAGATAGACGATTTGAAAGAATAATTGTCACCAGTATCAAAAATGTTTAATAAAATCGAGGAAGAAATAAACAATACACCTCTAAAATTATTCATCACTATATTAAATTCATCCAATTCATACTTCACAAAATAAATGCATTTGGTATCATATCATATTTAAATACATATTGACACATGAATATCCCCCATGTAATGAGGATAATAATGACCACCATTAGCATAAACATAAGGAACCAACAAAACCTTGGTCAATGTGGATCCAACCATACATCATTGGGGAATCTAGAAAAAAAGGATAATATGTCAAGATTATCCACATTTAAGGGCAGTTTGGGGAAATTTAAAAATAATAGAATTTTTATGATTCATCCTGACACATAGGTAGAAAACAACCAATAATTTTCCTAACGAAACACCTAAAACATGTCACAAAGAAAACAATACACCATTACATTTCATTCTATTTCCAGAAGACATACACCGACTATGAACTGAGGTAATCAAAACTCCACTTATGCTCATATTCCCTACTATGTAGACATATTTAATAAATTATTGTTCAAAAAAATTCAAAAGGATAAAAGGAACAATAAAATCCACATTGTCTGTATATCATCAATGAGGATCCTTTTATATTTACGGTAATAATTTGTGGAAATTAAACACATGGAATAATCCAATATTGAATGGTCCAGTTTCTGTAATCTAAAAAAATTCGAGATATTCACCACATGATATGTCTTATTAAAAAACTGCTGGATGAATTTTCTATTGAATGAAGCACATCTAATATCCTAGTAATACGTAGATTTTAAAATGGATTCCCGCAATTTTATCCATGGTCCCTTCATCATGTACATGTCTAAAACCACCTTACAATCCTATATGGATTTTAAAAAATGAAATACTATTTCAATATTCTTAATACACTCTTAAGATTATTTGGGTCCCTTATCAACATTGATCATTGGAGAATTCTTCTTGGTAATTTATATGCCTTCATTTTCCATTCATCCTTTGTGGAGTATCAATACTACATATTATAAATTCTACTAAAAAAAGGGTCAACTGAATAATTTTCAAATTGAAATTCACACGTATATTCCTCGCTTAAATTCTGAAGATCTCTTCCAGGTGTGGTTACTTGAAAACAATGAAGTCAATTAAGAATGAATTTAATATATATGATATAATCAAAATACCAACATAAATAATCTATGTCATTGAATTTAAATGATTTTTTTAATGGAATCATGTTTTCTACAAATGAAATTTTAACATTAAAATAGAATATGACTATCTAAAGAAACCAAAAAACAAGTTTATCTAAATAACCTCAAATTCCAAGACTCTAGAATCATAATATTCACAAATCACCCATGTTATCTTGAGATCAGAAATGGATGTGAGCTATATAGGAACCATCCATCACGTATTTCAGGTATTTTGAAGGTCCAAACATTTATCAACCCGTGACATGGAATGAAACCAATCCATTTTCATAGAATTTACTATTGGGTAACTACTCTGACACGATTTTATAATTTACCAACCTTTTTCTACAAGAAAAATCTCTTTAGAAGCAATTCTATATAGTGGAAATAATGAAAAAATCAAAGACAAATCTAATGAATTACTAGAAAGTTATTAACCAGTAGAGTAAATTGAATAAGAAGAGTACATATCAATGAGACATAAAATGATAAGAAAAAGTGATAAAAATTAATATATAAAATGATTGAATGTAATGAGTCTCAATATGAAAATTTATTAACATAAATGTTTCCTAATACGATGGACAAAATATCCATGATAAGAAGGAAAAAAACATGACACCCTTCCCATGAAATGTCTCCTACATATCAACATAAAAAACACTTAAATGGGAAAATTTAATGTGCTCACAAATCCAATTAATACTTCCAAAATTAATTAATACATGGTATAATTTTATAAAAATGATAGATATACATTTAAAACAAGTCTACTATATATATAATTTTAAAAAAAATTAAAACATTTGGCTTTTTAAAATCATTTTCTATTAAAACACAAGGAATATAAAAACTATAGGAAATAAATTAATAAATTTTATGATAAACAATATTGACACACCATAAAATAAGAAAGTGAGCAAGCTACTATTAAATATACCATCATTTATAAAACAACGAATAAAATAAAATGAAGAACATTGGGTCCCATTCAATGAGAGAGAGTACTTGATATGGCCATTATTATATTTCCATTGAACATGAATTTCCATTATATTATGGCTATATTTTCAATCAAAATTTCTTTTCATTGTATAAAAACATGTTTCTTTCTTTTTTATCTCAAAAATGTTAATCCTTTGAATTTTTTATGAAATAAATTCTTTTGTAGTCAATAATTGCATGTATGAAAATTTTTGATGTCAGAGGATCATTTCATGTGCATTAATTGTTTTATTATTTTGAAATTCGTTATTTTCACATGGATTCTATGAATTGGATAGGATTTATAATTACATAAGGCATTTATTTATTTGAATTTAATGATTTATTAAATAGTATAGATGTGAATTGTTTATTTAATGACAAGATACAACCGAATTATCATTAATTTATAGTTAAATTATATTCTTAAAATAATGTTATTAATTTTATTTTGAAAGTAATAGTTTTTCCAAAATAGATTTTATTTTGATTTCAACTGTTTGAATGTTCACATTTTGAAATTTACTTAACAATGATTATGTTTATTATTAAATATTGATGCATTAAATGGATATTCATGGTTTTATATTTTTTTGTATGTAAATTTGGATTGATTCCTTCTAGATTTCAAATCAAGGGGAGTTGATTATAGAAACCAAATCTATTGTGAGATTATTTAGGTTACATGATTTCCTTCTTGAATATAACATTATTTTGTAAAAATTCTAATGAATGAATCACTGAAACTCGGTCCTCGCACGTATTTCTATTCCACTGAATTGAATAATATGATTTATGAACTGGAGATCTATGGGTTCATCACTTCATATATGTCCACAGTTAGATCTTGATGGTATGGGTGATGGGAGTCTGCCAAAGGACAAGATACTGGCATGACGTTGCACTGGGCCTTGGGGCTATGTTGTGGTCCATTGGGATTTGTAATGGGATTCATTCCCTTAGGGACTTCGAACCATTTACTGAATAAAAAGGGCTAAATTTGTGGGATATCGCATGGGGGTTCTATGGCATTCCTTTTCAGCATGTGTGTGAGGTGTGTGTGTGTGTTTATGGTAAATTTACCCAAAAGCACATAATATATATAATAAATATATATTTTTTTATTTTATTTCTATTTTAGAGTCCCAAATAAATTTAGTGTATCCCGACGTGTCATGGGTGTTGGGTGTAGAGACACTATCCCACATCAAAGACTGGAGATCATTGAGAATTATTTATATTCCATAGCCAAACCCCTCCCATCACAAGTCCTTTTTAGTAGAGGATTTGTAGTGAGCCACCATGATGGGTAGTGAGCCTTATTGAAGAACAAATTCATGGGGTAGTCAACAAAGAAGGGAAATATTGTGATTTAGGGTCCTATATCCCAGATGTAATCACTAAAATTGGTATCCGATCCGAGTAAGCAAGCCTCTAATCATAGGGAAAGCGCTGAGGGAGATATTTTTAGAATCCCAAATGAACACAGTTTAGCCCTACGGGCCATGGTTGTTGGGTGCAGTGAACATGTCCCATATAAGAGTCTAGAGAGTGTTGGGAATCATATATATATATATATATGACCTAGTCTTCCGCCTACCATCATTATTCATTTTCAAAATTGGGATTATAGAGAGACACCCTAGTGGGTAGTGAGCCCTGATGAATACCAAACCGGTGAGGTAGTGAAGCAAGGAAAACAATATTTTGATGTAGGGTCCTATCGATCCGATGTAAGAACTACAATGTTTGCTGATGGAAAATGACATGTGGAATATTGGGAATGATTAGAATAGTAGTGTAGATTCAGTATCATTGGAATGCAATGATGAACCTGATATTTTTAGAACATTTGGGATGGTGCACATCGTTGAAGGAGATGTTGATAATAGTTGACAGTTGAAGATACTGCGCATCATTGTACCATGTTTGATTCCATTTATGATTAGTGGATGGTTTTTTGATTCCATTTTTGATAATCTGAATTTCGTTTGGATTAAGAGAAATTTTGATTTTGTAATGGGTTCAGTTTTTGTTACATTCCTCTAACACATAGTTGATTAAATTTCTTTTTAGATGCATGACCCTCATATTTCATCTTGAGATGGTAGTTTTTTATTGGCAAAAGATTAATTATTTTGGTGTTTTCAATGTTCATCATTGATGATATTAATCATTGTTACATGCAATGGTTTTGGTGACTTACATTAAAGGAGAATGATCAACCGAGTCATGTATATTTTTCTAGGATTTCATTCATCTACAATTATTTCCCTTTTGAGATGCAGAAATTTAGAGCAGATATGCACTGAAAAAATAAAAAATGTCACATGGGATGGAGTTAGTTGGTGCAGAGGATAATTAATAGATGATAAATCAAACTGATTTGAAAAATTATGATTTCAAAAAATTGAAGAAGGTAATTCATCCACACACTGCTACTAACTATGTAGGTCTGACTCTAAAATTCAGTCTATATTTGCGGTTAATCAAATGAGTTCATTAATCACGTTATGGGTTTTTCATCTTCCTCATTTTTTTACTTTCTACAGATCTTATCTTAAATTTTGTGTTGTAAGTTCCTATTCTATATTGATTTGAGGACAATGTTAGAGTAATTTTACTTTGGTGTATTTTGTATTCTTATTATAGAATATTTCAACATCATCAAGGCATTTTTCAATGGTATCAAATTTGATTTGCAATATAGATTATGAATTTCATATAAATTGATTTGTGCTATTGAAATTAATTTCAAAATATAGAAGGAATAAATGATTTTTTTTCTGATTTCAGTTTCTCCAAAACTGATTTCTTATTATGTTATTTTGAAGTGGTTCAATCCTAGATTCATTAATATGTGTTCTTTTTTTTATAGAGAGGGAGATTAATCAACTCTTTTTCATTAATGAAAATTAAATTTAGTTTAAAATAATGAATAATCCTATTTAAACCAACAGATTTAATTTTCCCTATGTATATTGTAAGAACCTGGATATTCTTTTTAGGTACGCTTTTCCTTTTTCTGGAGTTTTTAAGAAAAATGAATTTTTTGGAAATTTTCGAAGTACACAATGTGTAATTTCTGAGTACACACCGTGTACTCTTCTCCGGAATGAACCCATGTGCTGGCCATGCCCGGCCCACACACACGGTGTGTAGGGGTGATGTTGAGGCCGTTTTTAGAGGAGTACGAAAAAACCCACTACACGACGCGCACTTTAAAAATACACGCCGTGTAATTTTTTTTTTCATTAAACAGACCAGGGTCATGCCTAACCCCTGATTTCATCTTATTCTCCAGATTCTAGCTTCCCTAGAGCGACCGTACAACCAGATCTTCGACGATCTCCAGCCTCATCATCCGTTCTCCAATTTGAATGCGGTTGATTGCATTGGAATCGCACCGGTGAGCTCTCCCTTCTTCTTGAGTATTTTTTTCTTGATTCTTTCTGGTTTTCAAGTTATCTGGGGTTGAGAATTTTGTGGTTTTTCTCAGATCTACATTGTTCTGAGTGGAATTCGTCATCATCATTCATGTATATCGATCTCCTAGGATCGTGGTAGGTGGTTTGTTCCTTTCCGTAGAAATTTGAGTAAGATTTTGTGGAAATTCCACCAATACCCTTGAACGGGGTATTGCATGTTTCTATTTTTCCCTTGTTGTATTTCCTGCATTTCTTGATTTCTAGAGTAGATGTTATTCATGTGATTATGGTATCCTTACTGTACCGTGGATGTTTTCTATTCTTGTTCTACCTGTTTGGAGTTTTTCTAGTTTCCATGCTTATTCGAAGGACAGTGGAACTGCTACCTTGTTATGCTGTTGAGCCTTAGTTGATAGCCAAGTAGTTCTTTAGGGTTACATGGACGATGTACATGTGCGCTGAGCATGTATTAACATTCAATCAGGACTGTGAAAACCTAGATTAGTAGACCAAAGAGAGAAATGACAGAAGGGATTCTACAGAGTGTCTTTTAATTGCGATTCAAGACTACAGGGGGAATTGACATTGAGTTCATCCTCAGAGAGTCTATAGTTCCTCGACGCGGGGCATAGGGGGAATAGATGTTGAGTGCTTCCCCAGAGAGCCTTTAGCATGATAAGAGACTATATGGGGAATTGACAGTGAGTGCTTCCCCAGAGAGTCTATTAATTTCATATGTGAACCAGAAGGGTGATACTTTGTGTGCGTCCTAGAGGGTTTCTAGTACTTATAGGTTGAACCATAAGGGTTAGGCTATGAGAGATACCTAGAGGGTTACCTGTTACCTTCTTGTTGCGGGCTGTTTACTTTTGTACTTTATTTTTCAACTGTGGATTTTAGTTACTTGTGTTTTCCTATTTACTGCTTCTTATTATATTACTGCCATGTATTCATTGACTATTAGGCATAAATATATGGGTGGTTTCCTACTGGGATTGTATCTCACACTCTGTTTGGGCCATGCTTTTTGGCCCATGTAGACTATGTTGTTGCAGGTATAGATAAGGGAAAGATCCCTTCTACTTCAGGTTCTTGATTGCGCGGGAGATGGGGAGCATGGGACCGAGCCGTGGCTCCCGATGGTGAGGAGTTTATTTTGTTTTTTCCTTTGCACTTTTTTTTTCTGTTGTATTCCAGCACGTTGTTGTGTTTGCGGTTTTCCATAGATACTTGTACCTACTGCATCATTTTCATCATTTCTATATATATATATATATTCATTGCTTCCGCTGTTTGGTTTCAGTTGTTGCATATTGTTTACTGCTTCTGCTGTTTTTTATTGTTTTTCTTACATTTTATACCTTACCGGCTGAGGGCATAGTTTCCCCAATAACATACCAAGGCCCTCACTACTAGTCGGCATCCTCTGGCATTTGGGGAAATTTCCTTGAGGTCATGTGGCAAAGCGGGTACAGGGCACCAGTGGAGGGGCTCCAGATTCGGGTCGTTACAAAGTGGTATCAGAGGAGTTCTTTTCTCATTCTTGCTATTTGGAGACTTTATCCAAGGATAGGACAGATTCAGTACTTGGCATTAATATGTGCTCGGGAGTAGCTAACACGTGTACAGGGAAAAGCCATACTACCTTGTTAGTTGTAGTTTTTTCTAGTTTTGAGATTTTATGGTTGATCTGATTTCACCTAGAGTGATTCACTTGACTTGTGCTATTATTGTTTTGATACATTGGTTCAATTTATGTCGTAACCTGATGAGATGAGGGTATTCCATCTCCTACATCATATAGGCTCTTGTAGAAATCACATGTCATTCATTCATGCCATGCCATCTAGGGTGCTTTAGAGATTTCATGCTGTTGTGATAGACTCTGTGTAGATTATGCATGCTATTGTGAAAGATGCTTGATAGATTCCATGTTGTAATGTTAGAAAACTATTTGTTTTGTTCCTTGCTTAAAAAATGAACACCAAATTTTTGTTCTTGAGGTGTTATGGGACTTCATTAATCGAAACATGGTTGATCATGATCCTATTTTATCATGTATATGACTGTGGGATATGTCGGGCTACGATTCGTGGGGAGTATGGGCCCTCACAGATCGGAATTTGGCACCTCTTTCCCTTGTTTCTAGTGTTTCTGGAATTCTGTGCAGTTTCGGAGCTACTGCCCAAAAAAACCCAGAATACATGTTGTGTACTTTTTCTATAAACATCATGTAGTTTTCAGGTCGTTTCACTGACCGTGTGGGAAGACCATGGTGTCGTGAATGTAACTTCGGGAACACGCCGTGTACGACAGGTACACGCCGTGTAAGTTCAGAGCCGTGTACCTTTCCATGTCCCTAACAACACGGGCTGGGGAATCTCAGTTAGAACATGCCATGTCCATAGGGAATGTGCCGTATAGTCCCCTCTCGGTACCCAGCCGTGTCACGAACAACACGGGCCGGAGTTACCTTCTTTTCCACATGCCGTGTTTGTTGGGAAAACGTCGTGTAGTCTTGTCCATGTATCCAGCCGTGTCACGAACAACATGGGACAGTATCACCTTCACCTATACATGCTGTGTTTGTTTGGAGCACTCCGTGTAAGGTTCATCCATGTATTTGATCGTGTGCTTAAAAATATGGGCCGCCGATGCCTTGTCTAGTACACTCCGTGTTTGTTTCGAACACGCCTTATAGTCACAGGTGGAGTCGGACCGTGTGGGTTAGCCGTGTAAAGAGACTTGGGAAGGGGAATAGTTTCAAGTACATGCCGTGTGTTGGGGTCAACATGTCGTGCAGTTGAGGTGTTACACAACGTGTAGGTCAGGAGTAGACGCCATGACAATGGTTTAAGAAGACATATTGTATAGTCGTGTTTTGCAATCTTGTTTGTTTTTCTTACCATGTTCCCATTTTTTAATATTATGTTCTCTATCCTTCTTTTTCATGATCTAAGGTTTGCTTTTGATCATTCAAAGCTATGCCCCCGAGACGTCCTCTGGTCGTACATCTGTCGTTAGGCAGCGATCAGACGCCATACAGGGCTGATCAGGGACTTCTTGTCGAACTTCCAGTCGGTCTAGCCTTGTCACCGACTATCATACCAGTTGCGGGCGCGGATGCGCAGTTTAGGGAAGGTTTCATGAGGTTGATGCAAGACTTCCAAGGAGCACCACCTCCTACCACGTATATGGCAGACTTGACATGGGTTTTTCATCACCAACATCCTCCCACGTTCTCGGGGGAAGGAGGACCTCAGGCCGCAGAGTCATGGCTGGAATCCATGATGACTATCTTCGAGCATATGGAGACTCCTCCAGAGAGGCGGGTCAAGATCGGTACCTACATTCTCTGAGACTCCACCAAGTGGTGGTGGGACGTGATTTGACAGGTGGGTCACCAGTAGGCTATGGCTTGGGAGGAGTTCCAGCATGTGTTTTATGACTACTTTTACCCAGAGACCCTGAGGGCCGACCGAGCCTGGGAGTTCATGAGCTTAGAGCAGGGTACTCTTTCTGTCATAGAGTATTCCGCTCGTTTCACCGAGCTGCATCGCTTCACACCCCTTTGGGATGGGAGTGGGGTGTTCTTAGCAAGGAAGTTTGAGGATGGTCTTAGGAAGGAGATCCGATCAAAGGTTAACATCTTCCAGTTGACTTCCATTACTTCCATCGTCAACCAGTAACGGATTTCAGAGTGCAATCTGAGAGACTATAGAGCTGCAAGCCAGGGTGGTTCTGCTTCCAGAGCTAGTTTTCCTCCAGATGATAGCAAGAAGCGTCGTAGAGAGCCTACACGCGGTGACCTGAGGAAGTGAGATGCATCGTCAGGCAGCTAGGTGATATGCTACAACTGTGGACGATTAGGGCACACGAGACCGCAGTGCCAGAGGGACCCCATGGATTTCTGATCTTGCGGCATGATGGGTCACCTTTAGCATTTCTATAAGGTTTTCTCACCAGCAGAAAGTGACCGGGGTTCTTCCATGACTCCTCGTTCAGGAGCTGCACCGCCAGTTTCTCACTAGTCGGGGAAACAGAGTTCTTCCTGCCGTTCGGGCTGAGGTTGAGGTCAAGGATGAGGTGGTCAGCCACCAGTTCCTCCACACCAGCACGAGGTTTGACTCATAGTGGTCATCCAGGAATGCTGGGCCGCGGTGCAGGCCAGTCCTTCACTATGCAGCAGACTTATCAAGAGAAGGATCTCGTCCCTTCTATGGTTTGAGGTACGATTTTAGTAGCCTCAGTTTTATCTTCATCCCTTTTCAATACTGGTGATACACATAGCTTTATCCCTGTTGTTGTTGTGGAGATCCTTGGAATCTACATCTTTTCTTTTACCGACTCGTTTACACTACACACACCTTTGGGGATGAGGACATCTAGTTTACGCCAGTGTAGAGTGTTTCCTCTCGAGGTTGCAGGGTATCACTTATTATGGGATCTCTATGTCCTAGAGATGACAACCTATGATTTCATCCTCATCATGGACTGGTTGATTCCCTTCCAGGTAGTCGTCGAATGCTATCGCCACAGAGTGAGTTTCATCTCACTAGAGGGTGAATCTTTTCTTCATAGAGGCGAATGGGATGTTCAGACGAGTCAAGAGGGACTCGAGCATCATGGGCTATGAAAGGTGACGACCCAGATTGCTAGTCTTTTTCTGGATGACCAGGGGACTCCACAGTTGGACTTTCCTCTAGTGGTGTATTTCTTCAGGGACGTCTTCCCAGAAGATTTTTCAGATTTTCCTCTAGAGAGTTAGGTAGACTTCTCTATTGATCTCGTGCTAGGAGTGGCACTAGTCTCCATTCCTCCCTATAGGATGGCCACAACTGAGTTGTAGGAGCTCAAGAAGTAGTTGGAGGAGCTACAGGCTAATGGTTTCATCCGACCTAGTACTTCTCCTTGGGGTTCTCCTGTACTATTTGCGAAGAAGGCAGATGGTACCTTTGGGCTTTGTGTGGATTATCAAAATCTGAACCAGTTGACGGTCAAGAACTGATATAACTTGCCAAGGATCGATGACCGTTTTGATCAGCTTTGAGGAGCCCGGGTATTATTGTAGATCAAATTGAGGTCCGGTTACCATAATTTTCACGTTAGACCATCAGATATACCTCTGACAACCTTCAAGAGAAGGTATGGTCTTTACGAGTATACAGTCATTCCTTTCGATCTCACGAACACACCTGTAGTTTTCATTGCACCGATGAACCGAGTGTTCTATAATTACTTGGACTCCTTTGTTGTGGTCTTCATGGACAATATCTTGGTGTACTATCACACTCGACACGACCATGCCACACATCTTGAGATCGTTATGAGTACACTGAGAGAGCATCAGACTTATGCTGAACTCTGGAAGTGCCACTTCTGGATGGATCTGACTAACTTCATGGGTCACATCATCTCAGAGGCAGGAGTATATGTGGACCCATAGAAAGTTAGAGTTGTAGTTTCCTGGGAGAAGCTGAAGAACGTCTTTCAGGCACGGAGATTCCTAGGGCTGGCTGGATACTACAGACGCTTCATTCAGGACTTTTCTCATCTGGAAGAACCTTTGACAGGTCTAACCAAGAAGGTGGTGATGTTATTATGGTCAGATTCTTGTGAGTTAGCCTTTCAGGGGCTGAAAGGGAGGTTGACGTCAGCACCGATACTAATATTTCCGGATCCAGGCAAGAACTACACTATTCACTATGATGTATCAGGTATTGTGCTAGGAGATATGCTTATGTAAGGGGATGGAGTCGTTGTGTACGGGTCTCAGCAGTTGAGGCCACATTAGAGGAACTACCCGACGCACAATGTGGAGTGGGCTGGTGTTGTTCGTGATTTACGCTGTTGGAGACACTATCTGCTAGGGGAGCACTTTGTGGTCTTCACCGACCACAAGAGTCTCAAGTATATCTTCACTCAGCATGATCTGAATCTGAGGTAGTGCAGGTGGGTCGTGTATCTTCAATCTTACGATTTGGAGCATGCCTATATGCCAGGAAATGGAATCATAGTGGCAGATGCGTTGAGAAGGAGAACTCTGGTTCAAGCATTTCAAGAGTCCACCAGTGAGTGGCAGCTAATGGATCTTTTCTTTGAGATGCATCTGGAGGATCATGAGAGACAGAGACAGACTTACCTTTCTTCTGTAGTTGTTACCTCTACACTTCTTGATTGGGTACAGATGTGGCAGCCATCAGACTGAGAAGTCCTAGTCTTGCGGGAGATTGTATCAGGAGAGGACCGTCTTCCCGGATAGACAGTGGGTGAGGGTGAGATCCTGCATTTCCAGGGACGTGTATGGGTGCCATCAGACATTCCCGAGGAGCTGATCCGGGATTTTCATTACTCTATTTAGGAAGTTCATCCTGGTGTCACCAAGATGTATTGGGATCTTCATCACCGGTACTGGTGGCCAGGTATGAAGAAGGTTGTTGCTGGTTTTCTCATGAGATGTTATATTTTTCAGCAGGTGAAGGTAGAGCATCAGTGACCAACAGTCCTTTTACAGCAGTTACCCATTCTGGAGTGGGAGTGGAACGACGTCACGATGGATTTCGTGACATGGTTTTCGAGGTTGCCTTGAGGGAACGATGCTGTTTGGGTTGTCGTCGTCAGGCTTAGGAAGGTTTCTCATTTCTTGCAGATCAAGGAGACCCTCAGTGTTGATGATCTTGGAAGAATTTACAACTGTGAGATCGTTCGTCTTTATGGAGTCCCACAATCCATCGTTTTAGACAGGGATGTGCATTTTACCTCTCGGTTCTGGCGAGGACTTCCGAAGCCCTTGGTACACAGGTACTTTTGAGTACAACATACCATCCCCAGACTGATGGTCAGTCTGAGCGCACGATCCAGGTGCTTGATGATATGTTCCGAGCATGAATCCTAGAATTTCGCGGTTCTTGGGAGAAGCATATCCCTCTGGTGGAGATCGCCTTCAACAACAGTTTACAGGTGACCATTCAGATGGCTCCATACGAGGAATTGTATGGTAGGCCATGACAATCACCCTTATGCTGGCTGGAGGCAGGATAGGTAGCTTTTCTGGGACCTCGTCTTGTTCAGGAGACCTCAGAACAGATAGAGAAGATTCGGAAGAGGATGGATACAGTGCAGTCTCGATAGAAGTCTTATGCTGATCAGTGGATATGACCTCAGGAGTTTGAGGTCTGTGATTTGGTTTTCCTGCGTGTCGCACAGAGGTTGGGACACAAGAGGATTCAGAGATAGTTTAATCTTTCACAGCAGTACGTTGGGCCATTTGAGGTCTTGGAGAGAGTTGGGCCAGTCACCTATCGGTTGCAGCTACCTCAGAGGTATCAGGCCATGCAAAATGTCTTCCACGTCTCTCAACTCTGACGTTAATTTTCATACTCGTATTACTTATTTCAGCTCGAAGATGTCGAGCTTGAAGTGGATGAATCGTTCAAGGATCATCCTATCTGGATTGTCGATCACAATACGAAGGTCCTCCACGGGCGGTCTGTTCCTTTGGTATGGATTCTATGGCAGCATGGGCGAGTATAGGACGAGACCTGGGAGAGGGAGGCCGATATATGATCGCAATGGTCGGAGCTGTTCGGGGTTTCTTCTTCTCCATATCATTAGGGAAATTTGGGGATGAATTTTATTAAGAGGGGTAGTTTGTAAGAACCCAGATCTTCTTTTCAGGTACCCTTTTCCTTTTTTGGAGTTTTTATGAAAAATTAATTTTCTGGAAATTTTCGAAGTACATGCCGTGAACTTTCTGAGTACATGCCGTGTACTCTTCTCCGACTCAAAGCCGTGTGTTGACCATGCCCGGGCCACACACATGATGTGTAGGGGTGATGTGGAGGCCATTTTTAGCAGAGTACGGAAAAACCCACTACACACCGTGTACATTAAAAATACATGTCGTGTATTTTTTTTTTTTCATTAAACGGTACGGGGTCATGCCTAACCCCTGATTTCATCTTCTTCTCTAGATACCGTCCACCCGAGAGAGATCGTACGGCCGGATCATCGATGATATCCCGCATCTTCGTATGTTCTCTGATTTGAGTGCGGTCTATTGCGTTGGAATCACACCAGTGAGCTCTCCCTTCTACTTGAGTCTTGTTTCATGATTCCTCCTGGTTTTCAAGATATCGTATGTTGAGAGTTTTGTGCATTTTCTCAGATCTACATCATTCTAAGGGGGGTATGTCGTCATCGTTCACATATATAGATATCCTAGGATCGAGGTAGGTGGTTTTTTCCTTTACGTAGAATGTTGATGAATATTTTGTGAAAATTCCACCAATACCCATGAACGGGGTGTTGCGTGGTCCTATTTTTTCGTTGTTGTATTTCCTGCTTTGCTTGATTGCTAGAGTATATGTTTTTCCTGTGATTATGGTGGCCTTATTGTACCTTGGATACTTTCTATGCTTGTTCTGCCCATTTTTCATTTATCCATTTTCCATGCTTAGTCACTGGATAGTGGAATTGCTACCTTGTTGTGCTGCTGAGCCTTAGTTAATAGCCAAGTAGTTCTTGAGGGTTACTTGGACGATGTACATGCTTACTGAGCATGTTTTACCTTTCACTCAAGACTGTGAGAACCTAGAGTAGTAGACCAAGGTGAGAATTGACTGAAGGTCTTCTCCAGAGTGTCTTTTAATTACGATGTGAGACCTCAGATGGAATTGATGTTGAGGGTTTCTTAAGGGAATCTGTAGTTCCTCGACATGGTCCACATGGGGAATAGGTGTTGGGTGCTTCCCCAGAGAGCCTTTATCATGATACGAGACTATAGGGGGAATCGACGGTGACTGCTTCCCCATAGATTCTATTAATTTCATAGCTGAACCAGAGGGGTGAGACAGTGTGTGCCTCCTAGAGGGTTGCTAGTACTTATAGGTTGAACCATAGGGGTTAGGCTAAGAGAGCTACCCATAGGGTTACCTGTTATCTTCATGTTGCTGGATGTTTACTTGTGTACTTTATTTGTTAGAACTGTGAAATTTAGCTGCTTGTGTTTTCTTGTTTACTGATTCTTGTTATATTACTTCCATATATTCATTGAATTTTAGGCCCAAATATTTGGGTGGTTACCTACTGGGATTCTATATCACACCCTGTTTGGGCCATGTTTTTGGACCCATGTAGACTATTTTGATGCATGTATAGATAAGGGCAAGCGCATTCTACTTAAGGTTCTTGATTGCGTTAGAGATAGGGAGCATGGGACCGAGCCGTGGCTCGCGATGCTGAGGAGTTTATTTTTATTCCTTTTCACTTTGTTTTCAGTTATATTCCATCACGTTGTTGTGTTTTTTGTTTTCCATAGATACTTGTACCTGCTGCATCATTGTCATCATTGTTATATATATATATATATTCATTTCTTCCGCTGTTTGGTTTCAGTTGTTGCGTATTTTTTACTACTTCCGCTATTTGTTGTTGTTTTTCTTACCTTGTATACCTTACCGAATGAGGTCATAGTTTCCCCGATAACGTACCAAGGCCCTCACTGCTAGTCGGCAGCCTCTGGTTTTTGGGTAAATTCACTTGAGGTCATGTGGCGATCCGGGTATGGGGAACTAGTGGACGGGCTCAAGATTCAGGTCGTTACACATATTCATGATCAGTTTTCTTATCAGTGTTAATGATGTCATGTTGCATTGAATTGTATTTCCTTGTATTATAAAAAACACTAACAACATTTACCTTTCAATAGATTAACACCACATTCAAACACCATTAACACATCACACCATACCCTAAAAATGTACCTCACACATTAAAAAATAAATTAATTTCATGTTTTTTAAATATTTTATAGTTATAATAAAGAAATCGAACATTCACCCTCTATTAAATGGGTTTGACCCTTCACTACTATAATAGATTCGGTTTTTAAATGATATTTTGATGTTCATTATGAACTTTGGAAATATCAAAATTTGGTATTATTTAAGAGGATGCCTTGGAGTTGAGTTACATTGGGATATTAAAAAAAATATTTACAAATATAAATATAATAAAAAACAATTTTTGAAAAACTAATTGTATATGTTGTTTCATTAATTCATTTTTATTTGAATTCTAATTTTCTTTGTGAATTTTCTCTGAAAATTCGTATAAAATATTTCTGAATTTTTTTATATTTAAATCTATTATTTTTTTACCATGTTACCATCATGTAATTATTATTGTAAGTCATTTATCAATTTATAATATAGAAATGAATTTATAATAAAATAAAATGAATTTTCATTAAAAGAGGCTCAAACTATTGGATTTTGATCACAAAAAATATTAATACTTCTGAAGAGAGTTATTGTGAATAATGGGATAGGTTCAATAAATTTTTCGTTCAATATCCCGATTATGGAATCCCCATGAATGCTCTCTTATAATGTTACTATAATTTATTTAATTATGATGTGTGTGGTTTTTTTGATAGACTCTCCAATGGATTTTCAGTGTATCATAATAATGAAGAGTTGTGAGAAATTTTGGATGAATTTTCTATAAAGGATAGGAATAAATTATCCTTTTTCGAGACATCAAATGAGAATCCCATTCAATTTGTGTCCAATGAAGTGAAATTGTTTTCTCAATTTATCACCTTTTAAATTTATGACTACAATAAGTGAATCTTGAACAAAAAACTGATTTTTGGAAAATTATTAAATCCAACAAGTCATGTATGATCTCTATTGATGGATTTATTCATGAATAGGAAATTGAAATTAAAAAATCGGTAAATCGTGTTCATCAAATTTTTCAAAAACTAAAATTTAAAAAGGGTTAAATGAGTGGTTATCATTTGAATATCAATCCCTCATTTATTAATCCTGCAAATGATGAGATAACCAAACTTATTTTTGAATATTTCATGATGGAGGTTGAGACCTATATTTTTTTATGTTAAAAATATCAACAATATTTCTTTAAAAGGACTTGAAACAACAAAAATTGATCTTGATTTTGAAGCTGAGATAAAATTTGGTGGGGATTCAAACTTTATTCTAAATACTAGAAAATTAGATAAAATTTGAGTTTATAATCCATTTCATGAATTTGTACTTAAAAACTCGTACATTTTCATTATTACTCTTGATGATTTAATAATCTCTTATCAAGAATAGGGTTTTAGTTATCCAAATCCATCCCTAGAAAGGCCTGTTACATGGATGTATCTTCCTAAGAAATTTAGACATGTCAATTATGACATAATAACATATGTTTATAACATAAAGTTTGGCTCTATAGTGGGGTGTTTTCAAAGGAAATTTTATCTTTCATGGTTATTTTTTTCCTATTTTATATATGTTTAGAAGGATATAGAATTGAATTTTCATTCAAAAAATTTAGTTTTTCAATATGTAGTGGTCCACTATTAGAAAACCAAAAATTCTTAGTGACATTGGAATGTTTCTAGAGGATTCTGGCTGGGGATTTTAAAACTAGAATTAAATAGGAGGAAACACCTTATTTTAGTAAATTAAATAAGTCAATTTATATAATTTCAATAAAATTAATATTTTTTTGAATTTTAGATATCTAAATAATTGTCTAACCACATGCTTGTTTGTCATAAGTCTTTGGATCACTCTATTGGTATCTGGTTGAGTGAAGATATTAACATTTTTTTCCCAATTTTAACTATATCAAACTACAATGAACTAGAGATTCATGGCCAAAAAAAATCACCATTAACTTGTTTTTATTTCTCTTGAACTAAAATACTTAAAAGTGATGTTTATTTATTCTTTTTATAGGAACATAAATTTAAAATAATATTTAATAATAATTATTTTAGGGAGAATGGGTGGACCATGATTTACTATATGATCAAAAATTCTTATGTTAGGGTTTGATTTTTTTAATTTGAGATGATTTTATGCTGCCATAATATTAATTTTTAATATGAATTTATTGGATTGTGGTTGAACTGATATTTATTTTCATAATCATAAACTAAAATATACATAGTACATGGATTGTTTTTTTCACGTTGTTGGTACACTGAGGTGCCAATGTGCATGGAGAATTATCTGTAGTTGATAAAAATAATTTTTAAATATCTTGGAATTTTTTACTAAAAATAAATATTATATGCTTTTCCATCCTTTTATTTTAAGAGCTTATTTGTTATTTTATGGTTAATTTATTAATTATTTTTTTCCTTATACTATGAAATATTTTTCATACTATAAAACATTGCATTATGTATGTACATCCTTCCAATTTTTATTCTATTTTTTTCATTTACAATTTGAGTGTTGAGTAAATTAGAATGGTATGATATAATGATGCATTATTTAAGGTAATTCCATTGAAAAATAAAATTCAATTTTTTGTTTTATTTATATGAACTATGTAACAAAACCATGAAAACCTTTTAGTAACATTGTCACATGCTAATTTAAGGTGGGATATATGGTTTTGATAGGTTCATTTTGACTATTCGTATTCAATGATTACACTCATTCTATGTTAAATTGTGGAGTTTAGTTTTCGGAATTTATTATGTCCTATAGGTTTTCTATTATGGGAAAACAATTTTTTTCAAGCTGATGCAAAAAAAATTATTACATAACAAGGAGGGAAAATCTTCAGGTCTTTTGGAGTAAAATCTCTATTCAAAAACATATTTTTCTCCTTAGTTCATTTAAATTCTATCAATGCTATTTTGGTTGCAATAACTTTTATTTTGTTGTAAAAAATATAAATTTACACCCTCTATATCCATTGATACATTCCATGTTGTAAATGATTTGAAATAATAAAAATACATAACACTTTTCATACTTAATTGAATACTATTTTTGAAATAATTGAAAATATGAATTCTAACATTCAAAATTTTGAATTTTTGCTGATATGAAATATATTATATACTTGTTGATTAAGACATGCATGCAGAAATTAGAAAATTACATATCATTGTATGGTAAATTTGAACAAATTTAGCATATTTAATTATAAAAATTCATGCCCATTATTTAATAATTGGTTAATAATTACTATAAATTGATCTACTTTCTCAGATTTCGAAAATTGGTTGGAATGTTTTTTGATGAATGGTGTTGTTTTTTACCTTTCCTATGACCCCTTGAACATGATTTTAACTACTAAATTGCAAACCATATTGAAAAAATTTAATTCTATGAATTTAATTTCATCATCGGTGATAATGTATAATATTCTTGTGGGGGTGAGTTATTTCCAATTATAAACTGTATTTAATTGTGAAATCGTCAAAATACTGTCCATTTTATTGGATATTGGTTTTTTCACGTGTTTACCTTCATTTTACTAGAGTTTATCATTGTAAATATATATGATGATTGTGATTCCACTTTGGGGCTATTAATCATTACAAATTCAAGGATTTAAATAATCACATCATTTGTGTTTCAATTTTGAAATATTTTGTTATAGGTAAAATTTTGATGTAAAGTTTTAAAATTTTCACTATATTTGAATATTTCAGTTGGAATTATTCTCCTATGATACACATCAACATTTTCTATGAAATAAAAATCCTAATCGAGGTTGATCATTAAATCTTCCTTTCATTAATTCATTATACTAATATATTAGTAATTTATTCTTATCGTAATTATTAAACATGGCCATATAAAAGAGTATCTATTTATCATGTTTTTAACTATGAGAGTCGGATCACATGGATATCAAAAAAATATTTTACATCAATTTTTATGAAAATTTATGTTTGCTTAATTATTTTCAAAATTTTAAATTTTGAAGATTTTTTAAAACAAGACGATAACTCTGAATGCATTTTTATTGATTCTATGGGGGAAATGAGAATTTTATTTACATTAGAGAGTCCACGAGGGGAAATTTATTTGAAAAAAAAAATCTTTGTCTTATTCTAATTTATCACCATTATGATTTATTATTTTCTAATGAAATGGATTATACATTTTTTAGGATCATCGGTTCTTAATGGTGGGTGAACATGATATGGTAATTATTTGATATCATTTTCACATGTATTTCTATTATTTAATAGGTATATTTTGATTAAAAGGGGGTTTTTATTTTATAATCATCTGTTTTTATTCTTTTTCATTGGAAATTGATAATGTTTTTTTATGTTGAAATTGATCCCTTTCTCTTGAATTCATGAAACTATAATGGTTTTATAATTACATAAGAAATTTAATCCCAATAATTTAGGAATTTCTTAGTTATTATGGAAATGTATTTTGAATCAACTACATCATACAACTGTCTTTTCATTAATTGATTATGAAATTATATTCAATTTTATTTATGAGTGGATCATTTTTTATTAAAAAATAATTTTTTGGATTTAAAATATTTGATATTTAATAATTGAGTTTTTATTAATAATGAGTTACATTAAATTTAAAATAGATATGTACAACAATGATATTAATGGTTTTCCATTTATTTTTAGGGAACAATAACTAGATTAATTATAGTTATATGATCATGAAGTGTAGATGTTGACCATAAAATATATTTAGAATGGGTTTAGAGCACTTTGTTTCCTTCATTAGTAGAAATTTCATTTGGGAAGCATCCATTCCATACAAGGATTCATGCATCGTTGACCATTCCAAGTGGATTCATGAATTGAAGTTCGACAGGTTCATCAATGTAGATCTATTAAATATTGGGTATTGATGGTTTGAGGTATGGGAGCCTTCCAAAGGTCATAACTATAATGACTCAATTCAAATCCCTTCATCTTCGGTAGTTGAGGATTATGAAGATGAATCCCAAGATTGAGTTAATGATACTTATTCGTATGAAATGTGTTCTGATTGAGAAGGTATGTTTGAAGATTTTGTGAACATTGCATAGGGGATCAGATTCATAAACATGGGACTAATATGCTAAATTTTATTATTTATGTGGATTTGGGAAGGTTTATATCACTGAATCTGATGATGAGATGATTGGAAGTTTTATAGAACTACATGTCATTGGTACGAGTTTGAATCCATTGAATATGGTTGGTTGGCTATTTGATTATGTTGGTGAAAATCTGAGTTTCAATAATAAATTAATTTCCTAATATTTTCAATAGTTTATATTTAAAGTAAAACATAGATCATTCACCCTCTTTCCCATGGAATTTTCCATTAAAAACTATACTAGTGTTGGGTAATGTATGAATTTTTAATGTTTCGGAAAACCTCTAACACCATCAGTACTCAAACATAAAAAATAACACTATTCCATGAATAATGATAATCAATGTGATATCATGTCCTGCCACGGTCTTTCAATTTCTTCAAATGTACCCTTATTCGTGAAACAAACTGTAAGGTTACATGTCCAAGTCAAAAAATACCCATGGTTCCCAATGTTCAATGTTTTCCAAAAAATCATTTGAAAACCATGCTCACAAATTTTAAATATTTTTCACAATAGAGAATCTCCAATATCATCCTTCAAAATCCTCTTTCAATTCAAAACAACAATTTAAGAATTTAGTTGCACTAACTGTTTTAAAAAAAATATTATTTTAACGAATACTTCATTTAAAAACAAAATATCTACTAAATCAAAGAACTATCAATGAAAAAAAGAATATACCTAAGTGGTAGAGGATCCTAATTGGAATTAAATTTTCCCATGTTCAAAAATGGTTGAGAATGAATTTCTAGGTACTATAGAAGAACTGTAGTAGGTATTGTAGGAGTTGGAACTATTCATCAGGTTTGGGCCTTCAGGCTACTGGTATTGGCCTATGGGTCTTTAGGCCTTAAGGCTACCAAGGCCTTAGGGACACCAAAGAACATCAAGGCACAAAACAATTAGATTTCTTAAGACAATGAATTACCCATTCATACCACACAATAGTAGACACAGATGAGGATTCAGAGCATGTAGCATCAACCAGAGCATTGCTTAATGAATAGGAAGAAGGAGAAGGTATGGAAGTTGTCATCAGTACCTGTCATCATTAATCTCTACATGGGTTAATTCTAGTTGATCAGGCATGTGAGGTGGGGAGTTAGGCATCTTCAATGAAGAAATTTATGATGTGGGGTAGTTCTAATGTGTAGTCAGGTCTTGGGCCATCAAAATTCATGTAATGGGTCTTTGGGTCATGTACGGACCCAGTGTCATTGGGCCTATGGGTCATGTAATGGTTCCCCCATAACCCTTAAAAGGGGTATTATCTATAAATAATAATATATATAAATTTATGGCTTTCAGAGAATATAATCGTTAATACCAAACCTATAAATTTCATAAAGATAACTAAACCAATTCACACAAACCTCTTGGGATGAGAACAATTTTATTATTTTATGTGACAAGAAGGTTATCCTTGCTGAAAAACTCATGGAGATGGAGAGAGTTTATAAACAGAGCTCTCATGTACATTGGTTAAGAGAGGGAGATTGAAACAATGCCTTCATTCAGGCCTGCATTAAAGAGAAGAGAAGCATGAAGGCCAACCTAAAACTACAGGATGGGTCCTACATTTCAGATGTGAATATTGTTGGGAATATGGCGTTGGAGCACTTTTATGGTCTTTTGGCAGGGAGGAACACTCCGAGTTTTGAGAGGGATGTGCTGGATTATCCTGAATTCTTAAAATGCCTTCCTCTACTGGTGAATAAAGCGGATAATGTTTTCCTTTCCTATATTCCACAAGAAAATGTGATCAGGAAAGCACTGAGGAGTATGCCACAGGAGAGAGCCCCTGGCCCAGATGGTTTTCTGGCCTCCTTTCTCAGTGCGGCATGGGATGTCGTGGGACCACAGGTTGTGCAAGGGATACAAGATATTTTTGGTGGCAGGTCGTTGATAAACGGTGTATCCTCATCACTGGTGGTGCTTGTTCCAAAGATCAAGGACCCTATCCTTCTTAATATTTTTTGGCCCATTTTCCTCTACAACGTTTCGTATAAGAATTTGTCCACGATTATCAACATGAGACGGTCTAGAATTATTCCCAAGATGATCTCAGTAGAACAAAATGGCTTTATACAGGGTCGAAGCATCCAAGGGGAGGTCGTCATAGCTAGTGAGCTGGTCCATAACATCAATAGACATACTGTGGGATCCAATATCAATTTCCAAGTTGACATGAACAAATCTTACGATAGAATAGAATGGAGTTTTATCATTCGTTTCATGAGGGGGTTCTGTTTTTAGGAATGTTTTTGTGACATCTATTTCAGGTGCTAATCCTCCTCCTGGCTCTCTGTATCCATGATGGGAAAGTGTTTTGGTTTTTTAAAACCGTCTGAGGTGTTTAAAAGGGCGACCCCATGTCCCCAACTATTTTTGTCCTTTCTCAAGATGCATTTTCCAGGAACTTCGTTAGAGTCTTAGCGGAGGGAAAGTTGAAACCTTTTTATGGAAGAAGGAATGCCGGACACATCTCACACTTGATGTTTAGGGAATATATTCTACTCTTTATGAATGGCTGTAGTAGATACTTGAAGCACCTCTAAGACATCATGGACAGGTATAACAGGTTTAGTGGACAGTCTATCAACCCTTTGAACAATCATGTGTTTATCTCGGATAAGTGCCCCGGAAGAAGATGTAAGGTTATCCAGGGGATTCTGGGGTGCAAGAAGAAAAAAATTCCTATTTTGAACCTTCAGGTACCTCTTTCTTGTGGCCTAATTAAGAAAGTCCATTTCAATGTGATCCTAGATCGGATTTGGTGTAGATTTTTTAATTGGAAGAACAGGATTCTCTCGTTTGGAGGACATGTTATGCTCATTAATTGCGTTCTTATGTCCATTCTTATGCACATATTCTCTTTTGTCAAACCACCAAATGTTATATTGGAGAAAATGCAACGTATTCTTACTACTTTCCTTTGGGATGCTAAAATGGAAGGATGATGCCACTGGGCATCTTGGAAGCGGATGGCCCGTCCAGTGGAAGAAGGAGGAGTTGGTCTCCGTGACATCCAGGATACCATATTGGGACTATAAGAACGGTTATCCTAGGAATTAATTGTGGGGGAGACCCTCTTAGTGAGGATTTTCAGAATGCGGTATGGCTCACAGGGGGAGTTTAACATGCAGGGAGCGACTGGATTAGCTAAGTCCATGTTTGCTCATATTGAGAGCTTTTCTTGCTATTTCAGGTGGATTTTTGGCGGGGGGGAAATCAATTACTGGGAGGACAACTGGGTTGGTGAAATGCTGGCCTTCTCTGGTTTCCCTTCGCCGATGATCTCTTTCAGGGAAGCAAGAATTAGGTACGATTTTATCAAGGAAATTCTTAATCCCAACCAGTTAAAACTGTTTGAAAGCATCGTGACGAGTGATGAGCCAGACTTGTGTTTTTTCACGGATGCAAGATCTGGGAGGTATAACATCGGTGACTACATGAAAATCCTATAGCGAGATCGTCTTATGGGGGAATAGAGACTGGCTGTTTGGTGCAAGGAGATACCGATGAGAATGAACTTCCTGGTGTGGAGGATTCAAAACAGATCAATACCGACAAAGTATAATATACCGAAAACATGGATATCCCTAGTGTCATGATGTTATTGTTGTGAGCAACTGAAATTAGAAACGACGGCCCAAATTTTTTCCAAGGGAAATATGCCTCCTTTTTTTGGTCTCTCTTCACCCATCCCCTATTTCCTGGTGGTGAGTCCCGGTCTGTCCAAGATTTTATGTCTGTTTTGTTGCCAGGTACTGAAAATAGAGCAATGGAGCGGGCTGTAAGAACCATAATTTTGGTTTCTATTTGTTGGGTAATATGGTAGGTGGGGAATCAGGATAGACTGGGAACCAAAAGGTCTTTGATTTATATTAAGTTTCAGCATATGTCTCTCATTGTGCAACTGGCTTCGCTTGTCAAAGGGGGGCTCTCATCATTGGCAGTGTGGAATCTGTTTAACCGCCCCTACATTCAGCATAGAGGGAGAGGATGTTGGGTGAGGTGGCACCCTCCGAGCCAGGGTCTGAAGCTAAAAATTGATGGCTCATTTATGGGGGAGTCATGAGGTTAGGTCGCCTTCTTCGTGAATTTTGGGGATCTGTTATTCTTGATTGTAGTGCCTTTTATGGCCTAGAGAATTTTTTGGGTGCGGAGGATCGGGCTCTTTTTCCGGCTTGATGGTTTGTAGGCAGAGAGGGTTGCAGGTGACGGAGGTGGAGTCAGATTCTGAGGCTCTAGTGAAGATGTTACGGGGAAGCCATGACACACCTTGGGATTTGATATATCTCATCTGAAGGTGAAAGGAGGAGACCAATCATGGAAGGATTATTCATCATAGATGGAGGGAGTCCAACTTTGCGGCGGATGCTCTCGCTCACTTGGGCCGACAGGAGGAGTCACTTATGATCTATGATAGTCTGAACTCTCTTCCCATTGAGTGTTTTACCGTTGTGCAAGGGGATACCCTTGGAATTCATTACTTTCTCCCTCCTAGAAGGGCTGCTCCTTGTTTTATGTTTCCCTCTTCCAAAGAGTAATAAAAAAAGTAACTTTCAGCAGCACTGTGATGGAATCATTTTATAGAGAGACCTAAATAATGATTTAAGTAAAAAAAGATTCTTTTAAAAAAAGTGATTTTAAATGATTAAATATAGTCCTCAAATTCCTAGATCCATAAGAAAGATCATGAAATTTCAGTCAAATCCCAAAGATTCCAAAACCACATCCCAATCAAGTTCTAATGAGATTAAGGGTGAAGAGATCAGTAAAATAAATAAAAATTAGATAACCCCAGATCAAAAATATAATATATATATATATATAATAGATCCATAATTATTGAAATAACACCACTAAGGAGTAATGTGTAGACACTTTTAGTGTTATAAGGGATGCTTATTTTTATCTTTATGGGGATTTGGATGTTATTATATAAGAAATTGGTGAGATAAAAGGAAGTAAATTCCATCTTTTTAATGGATAGATTCTTGGATCATGATTAGGACACATGGTTAGAAAACATATTCACCAATTTTTCATGATATTTATCCCTTTGAGAAGTATTTTCCACAGTCACTTGGGTAGATTTTCACATTTCATAAAACAATTATCAAGTTATATGAAACCATTGGTAAACCAATTTGATACTCACAAGTTTTATTGTAATGTCTCTTGGGTTGATTAACAGTGATCAATCCATTAAAATTTGACTCTAGATCCACAGTTTCATACCATGTGGTTACCACTTAGTGATTACAAACCATTGGCTTAAACCATGTGTCTGGCATATTCCCCAAAAATATCAGTTTTTTCAACCATCTACTATTAGAACGAACTAAGACAACCTAAAATATAAACAATGATAAAACTAAAGGAGGTATGTGATATGAAGTGTATCACAAATCTAATAATCAATTCCGCTATAAACCAAAATTTTAGTGAAAAAATATCTTTCTATTTAAATTTACAGCACTACAATATTCTATAATTGAATCATGTACATATACCTTCAATCTCTATCGAAAGTGTATGAAAATAATTTTTTTTATTTATATACCTATCTCAAATTATATTGTTAAATAGTACGGTCAAACCAATAGTAACTAAAATGAAATAATCTTTCTGAAACAGTAGCATACAATGATTTAAAAATTATGGAGATCTAGATAAAAGAGTGTCCAAGATTGTGGTACATGATTGGTGGGTGTGTGGTGTTAGTTGAGTTAAACTATACAATTATTATTTATAGATATTCAAAATGTTTATTATGGAATTTATTAACTAATATAGTCTATTAATGAATAAAATTAAATATAATGCGACGAACTTGAATATTCTAAAGTAATTGATTCAATAAATTGATTTTCACTATTTCATGAATGTCTATTCAATCTTCCCCATTCCTAAATGTATTTATATATTGTATTGGGGATAAAGTTAATAATGATATATTTCAAAATAATTTTCGTCTATTTACACGTAAATAAAAAAAGAAATAAATTGAATGAAATAATATCCGATAAAAATCCGAAGAAATTGTTTTTGTATATAATCAAAATTATAAATCAATAAAAAACAATAAATTAAAATTAAATATTTTAGTTAGACAAAAAACTAAAATGAATATTTAAAAAAGTGGAAACTAAATATTGAAATACTATATAAAAATAATAAAGAATATGAGGTTTTTATCCCATTAATGATTTTATACCCACCCCATATATATCATTAGCTTGATTTCTTTTTGAAGATGGTCTTACGTCTCTATAAGTCGTCAGTCTATATTTTCATCAATCAATCTCTCCCAAAAAAACAGTTAGTTTTAGATCTCATTTAAGAGTAATTTTTTTCGATTATAGATTTCTTTTACAATTAGAATTAATTTACAACACTGATCATCATATTCAATTAATCTTATAATAAATCACTAGTATATATGTGGTTTTAGTCACTATTCATGGTCTCCTTCATCTTAACCAGAGAATATCACCCCTCAAAATTCTACAAGATTCACCTGGTAATTAAAATTTTACTTAACCCTTTTATATATAAAATGATTATGTCCTTATTTATTCATCATCACTTTCTCTCTTGATACCTGATTATTTTATTTTTTACTTCTATTTTAGGCATTAATATGATAATTTCAACAAGGGAAATGACTCTATAATTTCACCCAATAATTTGGGATAAACATTGTATAGAGGGTATAATATGATGAGGTAACCCAAAAAAACTATTTTATGAAAAAAAAATATGATGTGGGGTATCCTATTCTGATTTAGAGGAACCGTATAATGGAAAACCAACCAAGATGGGCTACCTATGTCTGATTTGGTAAAATATTTATGGAGGAAACCATATAAAGAATACAATTTTAAACTATTAACTCTTGTAATAATTTAGAAATTTCAATCTAATATATATGAAAACTATTGTACAATAATGTTATTGATCCAAGACACTAAATTAAATTCCCTTCTATTCCAAACATCAGTGGTGGAATTAAAATTTCATCTAAAAGGAATATTAAAAATCTTAAATTGAATCATTGAACAGTTAATATAAAAATAATATTTCAATTTGAAACAACTATTAGATGAGTGAATAGACACATATTATTTATCTCTAAAAAATTCATAACACTTATTGGATGAGTGACGTTAATAATTTAATAGACAATATTACTAGTTAATTATTTCTTAAAAACATAACTTTTTTACAAGGATTAGGAGTAAATTTTTATTCCTTTTTGTTAAAACATTATTAGTCAAATTATATTCATGAAAATTGGAATTCAAATAATATTGAATAATTAGTAAAAAACACTCTATAAAATGAATAATTTTGAAGACATTAACAAAAAAAATGATACCAAATTCATTCTTATGAGAATAAAAATGACTAACCCAATAAACGGTGAATAAAAATCTCAAACATAAGTAAAATTTGAAAAAATAAAAATGAAAAATTAAGATAAAAAATGTTATATTTTAATAATTTTATTTCATTTTTAATGTATAATTTGTGAAATATAACATTAATCATTTGAAAACACAAATGCATCATTATGTTGTCGAATTCATAATTAATAAATGAATATCTAAATTTATTGTGATATATTTTCATTTATCTGATGGGAACATTTCTAAATGTTCTAGGGTATTTTATTTCTCATTAACTAAAAAAACATGAAACAAAATAATACTAGGGAAGGAGTATAAAATGTGTTAGAAAATATTGGTGAGTAAAATGTGTGATTGTGTTATTAGTAGAGTGAAAAAAGAGTTATGTGTAGTAGATACTATGACTGATGATTGATGTGGAGCATAATAAAATGAATCTATACATGTATGTTTTTCTAGGTAATTGTTTTTAATATTTTGATTCTATAAACTCATTCGCAAAAATATTTATTATTTATCTGATAATTACCATTTAATTTTTTCCATTAATCAACAAATTTATTTATTTTTTTGGGTAAGAAATTTATAAAATAATTTCTCTATTGATTTTATAATATAAAATTATAATTGAAAAATATGGACTAAATTTTAAGGGAAAATTTCCCATAGATAATGAACATATCCTTAGATGGAATGAATCGATGAAAAGAAAGTATAACAAAAAATAATAATCAATTCCACTAAAGGATTACACATAAAATACTTATTTAATTCGAATGCGTTGTAGAATTATTTTTTATATATTATAGATTGTCTTTCAAATAAGAATAAATACACAAAAATGTGACTCATGGCAAGAGGCACCAATATTTAATCATTGGTATCTATGGGTATTTTTCACTATTAATTTTCTCATTCACCTTATATTGAGAATCTCAACTCCCTGAATTTCATAACCTCAATGTGTTATTGATCCCTAAAAACGGTTTATCAGCATGAATTAATGATTTTCTACTTATGTTTAGCTTCAAAGGGTTTACTGTGGCCCATGATTATTTTATTTTAAGTTGTAAAATTAATGGATGATGCTGATTTCAAAAATAAATTGTATAAAATATCTTAATTTTCATTTATAGTGTGATTTCTATGAATTCGACCATCAATTATGTATTAACCTTACATAGTTGGTAAACTATGATATTGGGTACCCTATGATATTGGGAAGCATATATTGATAATTAATAACAATATAGAGGAATCATTATGAATACATGTCCACTGTCTTCATTTGTACAAATCTTACAATGGTAACTATATGAAGATATGTACTTGATATTGGAGTTCTTAAACCCTAATAAATAAATGCTACCACGAATTCAGTTGTACATTATGAACTGTGGAGGTAAATATTATAAAAATTGTATCTTTTATAAATAATCTTAGGAAATAGTTGTAGATTTAAACCCCAAAATAAATGTTCAGTAAATTCCATGTATAAATATATGAATTAATATTTGACACTATAGACAATATTAAACATATAAAAACATTGACCATTTGGTAATTAATTAAAAATTATGAATTCAATAAAAAAATTCTCAAATTTACTTTTCAATTATAATATCACTAAAATTAAGAAAAATCTTGGACCCCAAAAATATTTTAATGTTGAACAAAGAATGGTTTTTTCAATTTAGTACCAAACAATTTAATTTAGTTGTAATACTCCATGAATATTTGGTTTAACTCAAAAAGAAAAAAATGAAAATTATTAAAAATTACGTCACATTTCACCCAAAACATTAAATTTTCATGAATAGATTTTGAAAACATGATCAATATCATTATCTATACACAATTAAAGTTGATTCCTAAGAAATCAATTCATTAGATTTAGTGAAATCGAATTTACCTCATAAAATGGAATGAAAATAAAAAAAGGGTAGTTTGGAAAACTATATTCCCTTTTAGATATTCTAATGTAATAAAATATGATTTCTCTTCTTAAAAGACTTTTTGGGTGATTTTTTAGTTTTTAGTTTTCAAATCATAATGATATTCCAAAATCATAGAATAGATTAGATAATGAAAATTTTTCATTCAACTATAACATTATATTTCACTTATTTTATATGAGAATCGAAATATATATTTTATTAATTAATCATATTGATGAAAAATATTAGACAAGTGAATTAAATAATAGACTAGATAAAATAATTTTCTCATCTATTATGTTTTAAAAAAATTAGCAGTTAAGCGATGGTTTGGATATTGGATTTAATCCATTATAATAAAGAAAATATTTATTAGATTCCAATATTTAATTTAATTGTAAATTAAAATTTAAAATATATCCATAAAAATAACTAAATCCCATAATTTTTTAGAGTATTACAAAAAATGGTAACAATGATTGTCAATAAAAAATAAAAATTATTACCCTCCAAAAGGTGGAATTAGTGTATTATGTATAAGTAAAATTTTCACTTTCAAAAAATTTTAATTAAAGCATAAAATGATTAAATATTGATATATTTAATGAATATTGAATTTCTATGTTATGAAATATTTCTTATCATAATTATAGATTTGTCCCCTACACAAAAAGGTAAACATTTTCCACAATGTTTAACTTTATATAGGAAGAAACATATAAAATATTTTATGGTAAATTTTCTGTGATAGTATAAAAGGAAAATAATGTCAACGGAGTTACAGTATACTCAATATTTTATATATAATCCAATTAAAAATAGTTTTTTTAGAAATTATATAATGTATATGCCTTTCCACTATTGAAAGAATGATTATATATCAATATAAATTAGAAAATTTTAATTCATAAACAACATATCTATTAAGTAATAACTCATAATAATAACAAAAACTACTATCATATCATTCCAAATAAATATTAATAGTTTCTTGAAATTGTTTGAATTCCGATTCATATTAATTTTCAATAACATAGAAAAACAGAATCTAGGAAACCATGTGATTCAAATTAAAATACAGATTATATTGAAATTTAAAGAGAAATGGATATTCCCCCTATACATAGTTATTATCAAATTTTATATTTTGAACAATATCCACATAAAAAATTATATCATTTAAAAAAATAATTTATAATGAATATGTATAAAATATAATTAATTAAAGGTATAATGGATTGAATCTGCAGGAAAATACCATATATGTACATTATTTTTTTAATATTCAATGGATTACTTTCCATTAAGACACCTCAGGTTCCTCTTGGTGTCTCAATATAAACACTGTTGTGAGTTGAAGAAAATAATTATTAGATTCAATGATTAAAAATATAAAATAAATCCATATAAAATTTGGTGGTAGCTGTAGAAATTTGGATAATTGATAATGATAGTTGAATTTAATTTGGTGGTGGATCTAATTTTTAAATTATCAATTAGATAATAGATTCTCTTGGGGTCTTGTGAGGATGTAAAAAACAGAAGTATTTTTTTATAGAAATAAATTATGTAATAATTTATTTAACTTGGTGTTTCCTCTCATGCATTGAAATTTTTATATTCTACAACTAGACATCCAAATAAAACTAACCATATTCAATTGATGTGTATTTCTTCCTTTTTGAAAACCACCACAGGATTGGAGCCAAAATGTTTTTATCTTAAATGAAGATTTCATCGGTATGTATGTATTTAAAGGAACACTATACTCTTTTATCTAAAAAAATTATATACTTTGAAACTTTCTGTTAAATTTACGAACTAATGTAAGAACTCTTCATGTGGTTTAGGAGGAACATAATAAAATTATGATAAAATTTTAAGTCCAAATATTTTAGATATAGGTGAAAAATAGGGAAATACATATATCTGTTATATAAATGTATTAATCTTATCAAATTAAAAAAATACATCTACAATATAATTGGTAATAAAAAACAATAATTCAATACATCTATGGATATTTTCAACTATTGTAAATTTAATTTTTTACTGAAAGTAAAATATTGAACAAGGTGGTCTTTTAGGTGTGACATGATAAAAATATATTTTTATCTCAATAAAAACATGGGTGAACTTGAAATTTATTTGAAAACTATATTTAAGATTTGATTTTCAAAATATTCATGAGAATATATTTAATCATTATCAATTAAAATGTATTTTATTATGAATTCATCATACCATATAAAGATATTCATCACCCAAAATGTTTGATGAATGTTGTGAGGAAATGTAATGAATTGAAATTCATTGACCAATATATTTAGATTTCAAAAAATTATAAATATCATGTCAAACATCATCACCAAAACATTTTCAAAAATCATTCAATGATTTAAGAGAAATAATCCTTCATTTAAATAGTAGTTTTCAGAAGAATTTAATTCATGATCTATTTCAAAAAAGTAATTCTATAAAAAATTAATTCGAGTTTTTATATTTAATTAATGGTGGGAAAATTTTTAGTTCCATTATAAAATATTCATAACAAACAATAAAAGTTTACATAATGTTCCCAATGTTGATAAAAAATTATTTCCAAATCATTGAAAAAATATCGAGACCAATTTTTTTGATAGGTACATGGGGTGAGTTATCATCAATTGATCTTTCCTTAATGTTTACTCATGTATCATAGGTATAAAATAATATAGTATATATTATTTTATACAAATTTTTAATATTAAGAGAATGAAATTGAATATAGGTTTCAATTTTTTTAAAATAATCGATTTAGAGTTTGTTTTTTTCTTTCCAAACGTCAATAAAATTCAATTATCACATATTTATTATATTTTTTCTTAGTAATAAAGGTTGAATAATTTTGAACATTTAATTTTTCATCATTTAGTAACCCGTAAATAAATTCAACGATTTCCTTAAATGTTTAAAACTGTATTAGTATAAATTGATGTTTGATAATGGAATGATTTTCACTATTAACCTATGAATAATATTGTATGAATATTTACCATAGGATTACTCAACAAATCAACTTCATATTATTTAATTAACATCATCATTAAATAATTATTTTTCGGGATTAATCATTTCAATTTGATCGTGCTATTATTAAATCAATATTTACTATGATCCAAAATTATAGTTTCAAAATATTTGAAACAATTTTCTTGATATTAATGGTATTTAATGTCTTTATCTATAAAATAATTCATTAATATTCCATGAATGGACCCTCATTTAGATTAAAGATAATATTATTATTGGTTTTTTTAGAATAATGAGGTTTTAATGGGTTGTTATAGGGACCCTTCCATGTAGTTTGAAAATAATAGGAAGAAAGATCCCATAATTTTAAATAATATTAATACCAAATAATAAAATATTCTATATTTTATAATTGGAAAAGTATCAATAATAAAAATTATATTTCAAATCTATACAATCTTAAATATAATCCAATTTAAATGATTAATCCCATATAAACAATGAAATGATAAAAAATTAACTTCACATTTAATTATTATTTTTTCATTAAAACCACTGAAATCTAATGCCAAGCATTACATGACAACGTAGTCGAAATTTTAAAGGGTCATTGGGGGAAAATTATATATTTTTATTCCTAACCACACTACTATAGTGATAGTTTAAGGTCAAACCAACATGAAGAAGGATAAATGTTTAGTAAGCTCCTATTTATAATAAACAAATTATAATAGGGATTGTAAAATTATTAAAAATGAGATTAAATTATTAATATAATTATAGTGCATGAATGGCAAGTGTGTGGTGTTAGTGTAGTAATAAAATTGTTATAGGAATGATATAGTCAAATGAAGATTTAATTGGATCAGAATTATTGAAATCTATTGGTGAAATAAGTTCTATAGAATGGGTTTGAAAATTTTTTCTTTTATGAATTCATTAACAGAATTAATTTTCATTAATATATGAATTTCAATCAAATATATCCCATTAATTATCCTATAGAATTACAATATTGGTTAAAAATGTTCAATGAAGTATATGAAATTATATTCCATCATTAAAAATCAACTAAAAAAGAATTTATTTAAATGAAAAATCATCGTACCAGAATGAAATAAAATATGATATAATGAATCCATATCATGATGGAATATAAAAAAATATACCCCCTTATATATTATAGGTATAGTGTGTATCTATAAAAGAAACGGATATCATTGGAAACTAAAAAGATAAATAGATTAGGTAAGGGATTTATACTTATATGTCAGGTTGTGATCTCCTATCATATCTACCTTCAAATTTATTTAATATTTTATCCAATATCATGATAATGAAATTGATCTTTCCCCACTTATATAGATTAGTAACTCGTATTTTTTTATATTACCTAGTCTAGAATTAGATTTCAAAAAAATATAGTGACATTCAAATGTAATGAAATTACTTGATCATATCCACATTATCTGCATCTCTTATCTCGAATGACAAGACTATCTACGGGTATGATCAATAATCAATAGCTCATTCATCATTAATTGAAAAAATAACCATTAATAATTCTAAATCCTTGACGTAATCATGATTATTATTTATTCTTCCTCCTAATTTTTCATGATGTCCTTATAGTTTTCATAATAATTTGATTTATTAGTGTCTATCAATCATCAATTTTGAATTAATAATTTATTTGTTATTATTCAAAGTGAAAATTAATAGATGATAATCAGTTAATTTTCAAAATGGTTGGGAACCCTATGATGTCATACAACAATTTGTGATGAACCTTACAAAAAGTGTACCCTATAAAGATGGGAAACCAAAATTGGTGTACAAGACCCTTAAAATGGAACACAATGAAGTTGGGTACCCTACATTTATTCATTAGATCCTTATAAAGGGGATCATATGAGAATCGATACCCTACATTATTTTGTGGTAGCCTCATGATAAGAACCCTATGAAAAATCGAAATTTTACCAAATTAAATTTCATTGAAAAACATATGAAAAGTAATTCTATAAACAATGAAAAAAATTTATCCATACTTATTACCATAAAAACATAATATTAAATGTTGATAAATTTGAAACATCAAAATAGGAATCAAAATGATTTCAATCAACTAATATTAAAATATTTAATATATAACTTTATAAAATTGTATACCACAACAAAATTACATTAAAAACATTTTCTAAATAATATATCAAAAAAAATTTAATAAAATTTATAAAAAATATTATATCCTATATATATTGGAAAAGTAAACCAAGAATAATTTAATCACTTTTTTTGAAAAACTAGAAAATTATATTAAAATAATTATAGATTAATTATTTCATCTAACACATGATAAAAGATAAAAATTAATTACAAATAAAAAACATTTATCCTTAATAATATTAAATATTCACAAAATAATTGTTGCATAGTCATATTAAAATAATTTACGTGAACTATTTATTTTCTACTGTATTTATATAGTTGAAACTACAAAAAATAACCACATATTTATATTCTCCATGATAGACAACTTTATTATCAATTAATACATTACACGAGTGTTTCTTTAATACTCTCAATATCATGAAATGTAATGGAATAAATAATTCATTCATATGGAAATAGAACGATTACATAAAATGAAGCATCATGTATTACTAATTAGATATTTCTTAAATTTCATGCATATATATATTTATTTTCCATATTCATAATCATGAATTCAAAATAAAAATAATTTATATGTTATTTATATTATAGGTTATCCATTTATAGTTAATTAAATCCTGAAACATAGCCTCATACTTCCAATCATGATAATATAAATGCATCATATTATTTCAAACATTAGCAATAAATAATAAATTTCATAACATGTAATCTTAATTTTTGCATACATTGATCAAGGATTCCAACCGTGAACTTATTTTAACAAGATTAAAACCCTATGAAGCCACATTATATAATATTTTAAGTATTTATGAATTATTAATACATATTTGAAATAGATACCATAATTTAAAATAATCCATATTAGGAAGAAATATCTAACCGATGAAGGAGTAATCAATAGAATTCCTCAATGTATTAGCCGAAAATCATATATTGTGTTTATCTTTAAAAATAATGCCGCTTCATTATAACCATTATATGAATCTTAATAGTGTTTTCTTAAAATTTTAACATGTGGGGGACCAACATAAAATACATTGTAGATAATTTGTACCACAATATATAGGCATGACAAGTCACTTCTTATGAATATACATATTACCAACAAACAATTATGTATAATCCATGAAAACATTAATTTTTTTCAATGAATACAGTGGTATATTCCCTTACTAGTTGATTAAATCAATGAAAAATGCCCAAATAATTCTTATTTACACCATTCTATTTAAAGAAACCCCTTTTGAAATCATCATCAACCGCTATTGTGATTTGGACTCTATAGAATATAAAAAAATCATATATAATCTAGACAAATATGAGAAAAATAATATTGAATTAAATTGTAATTATCATATAATTTATAAAAAAAATAAGGATCAACTCAAAATTCTATCATTTTTTATAATTACCAAATAATGACTTCTCTCCCCTAATACTAAGCTCAAATTAAAATATCAATATGCAATAGAATATTAAATGTTAAAACAAGTAGTATGTTTTTTACTCCACATTTGAATAAAACAAGAAATAATAATCACCCCTATTAAAAAATTAAGAGAAAACAGTAATAATTATATTAAAAATTCAGGATTTTACATTAAAAAAATAATTGAAAACCCAATATTCTAAATTTTTATAAAATTTTATTAAAAGAGAAACTAGCCCATAAATAAATAATAACAAACGATAATTCCATTAGTTAATGGAATTTTTTTTTAAAAAATATTATACATTTACAATTATTCAATTTTTTATCCTCTTGAAATGAAATTATAGTACATTATCCTCAAGTAGAATCCTCCAATAAAAATCATATACATTAATAATCAATAATAATGTTAATAAAATTAAATGATTTTATAAATGATGGGTACAAAATAGTAAATAGTCAATATTTAATAACATTTAAGTAAATCAATACATAAAATATTAATATATACTAACTAAGAAAAATAAAAACTCAAATCAAAACTCATGTAATCATAAAAACAGATTTAATTATTTGAGGTATCAATTTTCTCATCTAAATTACGTCACATGACAAAATAATGTTGCTTAGGTTCTATAAGATTATTCAATATTTCTATGGGAACATAAAATGAGTTAAATTTCAAATATGAATGCTTCAAAGATGTAATAGTAAAAAATCTAATTCACCCAAGTCAATGTTCAAATATTTTACAAAAATCAGTAGAATAATAACTATGTAATCCACATTAAAAATAAATAATTTTATAATAGAAGTCATTGCACTTAATTTAATGGTTAAATTTTTAAAAATGAAAAGTATTCATAATGTTTTCTTTATAAATTTCATGACAAAAAATTATCATTCTCAAAATTCTATTTTCTTATATGATTCTAGGAATGTCACTTATCATCTTAAATTCTAAATTCTACACAAAATATAAATAATTTTAAGCATCATCCTTGTTTGAATAGGAAATATTATTCAATTTTCCCATTTCTACTATCACATTGTCATTTTATTCACCGTCCTTTAGAACACTGAATTCAACATTCTTTTAGTTTACATGATAATGAAAAAATTATATTAATCTTCAAAAATACTCTTATATTCCCTATATGTTGTAAAATCAATTAATTCTATGCATTTATTTTTATTGTTGAACATAACACTCACATAGTTCTACAAAAAATAATATTAACACTACTAGAAATATTTGTAGAACCAAACAATCAAGAGAATATGGTAAAACATGAATATATTAACACAAATGTTTTCTCCCTGAAGAATAATTTAAAAAAATATTACATCCCCACATATGATAAATTATATGATTGAATTTTTTTTATTTATTCATTCTAAATTTCTCCATATTATATTCAACAAAGGGTATTATATCCTGAAGTGATGAAGATTTATAAAATTAATGCCACATATGTTCTCTACAACATAAATAATCTAATATGGTTACTTCTATTGAATATATCTCTAATAAAAATAATTTCAATCCATTCATCAATAAAGAAATCTCAGAATGATTATTATAGTCTAGACCAATCAAATAAATCCGAAAATATATAAAATTAAAAAATTTAAGATAAAATATAAAAAATAAAATCATTATGGGTTCCATTTGATATAAAATATTAGGCTCCAAAATTCATGATGGAAAAATAAAGAGGGTTGTAGTAAATTTATAATAATTATAGTAATTAAAAAGGAATTCGGTGGATAAGGTGAAAAAATATAAAAAACATACATTAAAGTATTTAAAAGAAAAAAAAAGTAAATAAACATTAATTAAAAAAAATTAATATAAATAGATAATCCCTTAATGTATTTATAGTATTTGAAATAAAATTTAATCTACATATACTCTTCAAACATTCTCTTACCCATCGAGAATTCAAGTCATACACTAGTTTGTATATCGCTTTTGTAGGAGCGTAAAGATTATTGATATTCTTTCATTATATAGAGAATGGGAAATCCAAAAATAATTCATTATAAACACTGGGAGACACAACATAGAATCATATCCTTATTTCCACTACGAGTAAAATTATAACCACTTAATTATCTAATAAATATGGCACAACATGTTATTATTTTTTTATAAAGATTGTATTATTCCGATACATCATTTTAATAGTGTCAAAACCATGAGTTTTAGTTGGTAGTATAAAGATAATAACTAAATAATATAGTCAATATTTTTAAAATAAAACAAAAAAATTAAAAACGACTACTAAATATAGTGTCTCCTTTGAAGAAAGAGAGATATTGTTTCCTTCATAAATGCAATTTAATAGTGTTTATTTATGAAAACCAACAATTCCTATGGAAAAAATAATCATATTATAAAAAATATAACATTCCAATTTTATATAACGACAATATTCATTACTACGATACTATATGAACTCTCTTAATCACTGTCTATTTTTATCATACATTTTATAATTGAAATAAAAATTACAATTTACTTTTGAGTAATATCATTGATCCTGATAATTATACTAAAAGAATACAAAAAATGGGTGATCCCATATTAATTTCAATATTCTATAATGATATAGTTTTATTATTATAATGTATAGAAATATAAAATTTACCTATGTTAGAATATTTTTCATTCAAAATATTAAAATTCCCATGTTTTTGGTATTTTATTATAGTGTTCTCCAAAATAGAGAAAAATTTATTCATTCTGATAACAAATATTATATCAAATTTATCATTTGAAATCACAAAATAATGTATTCATCGATTGAAGGAAACACCAACAGCCGTCCTTCATAAGTCATTAGAACCATGTCATATAATTAATTATCACTCCATAATTCATTTCCAATAATGATTTACTAAAAATTCAACACATTTTGATGTACAACTTTGATATATTTTATCTTTTATATAATAATTTGATACCAAATTCAATAATATCAATATTATTTATGAATGATTAAATAATTTTTAAAATAGAGTGAGAAATTTGGAATAACTCAAAGTGAATAGTAATATCAGTCTAACAAAAGAATAGTTTATCACAATTATTGTATTATTTTATCAAGTTCATATCATACATTATATTATTAATAAGGATTTATAGAAATTAAATTCTTTATTTTTAATATAATTTTATATTCCTAAGATGATGAAATGTGAAGGATCGATGTAGTTTTCATTCTGGATAAATCAAATTGTAATGATCATAGGATGGATATTCACATGTATATTTGTTTATATAAACACCATAAACTGAAATGTGTTCTCCATGAGTACTTATATATTCTTTTATAGTTCCATATTTTATGCCTTTCAATAAAATAGTAAATCTTATGGAGATATACAAGAAAAATAAAAAGTACACTTCCTCATTATGATAAAACATTTAACAAATCATTAGATTTTTATATTCATATAAAACACAATATGAAATCATTAGTAAGAAATAATTATTAGAATAATAAACACAATAATAATTATTGAAATTGTAATTATCATTATAATAATAGACAATAGATTAGACCCACTCAAAAAGGAGGTCATCAACTAATTCTGGATCAACATCAATTACTAATCATTTATTGATTTATATAAGTAACAATAAAAATTTACTCTCTATTCATCGTATAACATTGTAGAGAGTGTCATGAACATCTTTATAGTTCCCCGACTTGTTCAAATTTAATAGATTCCTAGTATATTTTCTTATAAAAAATTCTATAATTTGTAAAGGAATCTATAAATATCAATGAAAACTGATTTTATGTTGTCGTAACATATATTAAAATATATAAAGAAAATATTTTATTAACCATCCATATATGGATGATACGATATAGGAATCATGACTAATAATATGAGTGATTTATTAAATTCATTCAAAATTTTTTTGAATCACATGTCTAGATTGGGAAAAATTAATGTTCGTACAACATAGAATTTTGAACCCACTACAAAATAATGTCTTCTTAATTTATCACCCAAGGATTTATCTTAAATTATTAGTAATTTCGGGTTATTAATTATTTGAATCACAATTTACAATATCGTAATTATATTTTGGGGAGGTGGGTAATCTTTTTTTGAAATCTGTGGTAATTTTTTACAATTTCTATTTTTGTATATTAACTACATTCAAATCAACTATAGTCAAATGATTTTATTATTTTTCATAAGTATATGTTAGATATTGATACCAAAAACCATATTTATCCCTATTCAAATCAAGCCCCCAAAATAGATGATCTAATTCGTGTTATATTTTAGAAAATGCATGGTGTAAAACCCAATGAGAGAAGTGATTCCCCCTCATAATATTTTCTAATATACATATTTGGAACACCAATTATACATGGATATAATGGAGAGAGATGGAATCATGGGATAATGATTCTAATATATCCCCACTATCAATTCTCTCTTAAATGATAATTTAAATTTTATTAGAGATCTTTGAGTCCTTCAAATTCACTACAACATACTACATAAAATTGATATGATATATATAAAATTTACCTAAATCTTTAGAAATATCGAGATAGAAGTTGGTTAACAAAGAAATAACTTTACAATAATTCCTTTCCTCATTCAATTTATATGGTTGGGTATTTCTACTAGTGGTTTTATTTAGCATATTTCCATTTAATAGAGTGTATAAATGTTGAAAATAAGTGTTTTCGTAATTCTAAACCTGCTAAAAACCATTGAATTACATTTGTAAAAGAATATATACACATGACACTCTTGTTATCATTATAAACTATAAATCATTCACCAAATTTATAATGAATCCATAATTTTAGTGCATTCATTGATATTAAGTTCCCTATGTCATGGGTTAGATAATTATTGTATTGTGTTCATATCTACATGGGGACAATGTCAACCTCATGAATTAATTTAATCAACAACACCCATTTTATAATTATTATGTGTCCATGTAAACAATAAATATCATTCCTAAATATTGAAAAATCATAGTAGTTATTGTTGTTAAACCATTATTTAATCCATAAAATGTCATTCGACAATAAATAAACTAAATAAACATTGAAACTTTCTTCTTGAGAGTAGCCATAAGTTTAAAATCCCACGTAAGTAAATAATAATATATTTTCATATCTATTACTATTTATATATTAGATAGTGTTTTAGAGGCTTAAAATTAGAATAAATACAATCTTAAGCATTGAATTCTATAATTTTTTTAAAATATTTTTTATCATCTTTTGATGGCAAACCATTTTTTAATATATCTTTTGACAATTTCATAAGCTCTATTTGTCAAAATATTATTATTCTTTTATTATTAGGACATTCAAATTAACTTTTGATAAATGTTTGATATTTTTCCGACAATGTTCATTTTTTAATGAATAGTGAAAAATACTATATTTTACATCAGAACTACTTTTTCATCAAATTTAATTATATGGGTATATTATATTTTTAATTTGTTTTAAATTGTAAATAGAATATATTTTTACCATTTAATCCAATGGTTATTATAGTAATTAATATAATTTTGAAATTGGACATAAACAATTGTCAAAATTTTGATAGATATTGTTTCTAAAAAACCCGATATTTGTTTTGACAAAGGAAATTATTTTTAAATTAAATACTAAAAATTCTGTGTTTGGAATCTGGTAAAATGGATCCCATATTTGGAATCATATGGTCCAAATTATTTAATTAACTCTCTTGTTTTTTTGGGACATTATGAATAGTAACGACAGTAATTACCTTTAATTATCGTGATTAATTAGTAATCGGGTAGTTAAGAGTAATAAAATAATATCATAATAATAAACAATGACCCCAACATGTGTCCTAATGATACTAGTTGTGTCATTTGATACTTTGGGATGGCTTATGCCAAAATATGGGACCCCATTTAGTCACTTTTGGGTGATAATGACATTTTATTATATTATTTTTTTAAAGGGAAAGTATAACCCAAGTATGTAGTACCCAAGTAGAACAATTTTAGTTTTATCTATGTAAATGATCTATTAGACTATAAATATTCATTTGAAAGATAATAATATTTCCTACATTATGATATTTTTGTTATATGTTTTATACATTAAATTAATTAAAATTGTTATGACACCATTATGATGCAGCGATTACCTCACAAATGAACTATTTAAATAAAATGAACATATAATGTAAAATCTAAGACATAAACTTGTAAAAGACCTATTGGATGGTTTTATTTCGAACCCTTATCAACTTATACTATAAATATAATTTTGGGACCTTTAAAATATGAAACTGGTTATATAATAATGTAACATTTCTTGACTTTCCAAGAGGGCCCCTCTTCCCTCTTATAAAAGGCCCCCACCTCTACCAACTTACCAACACCTCTCAAGACTTTGGATCAGCCAAAATATATTCCTTTTTTCTCTCCACATCCCTCTATTATTCCTATAATCCTTACCTTATGCATAAATATCTTCATGAAACCATTTTGGTGCAAACCAAGAGGAGTTACCCGATTTAAAGGTAATGTCTTCTATAATGATACTTTTGTTTTATTTTACTTCTCCAACCCCATTAACTCTCTTTATTCCTTTATTTTGTAACAAAACCAGTATATCCAATATACTATGATGTTTTTATGAGAATTATTTGATTTACACATATAAAAACTACCGTCTAATGGTTAAATAACATACTATTTCTGTGGATGGCGAATTTCTGTATCATGAAACGATGATTGTTCAATATTCTTTTAACACCTTTCATTGATGACATAAAGATGTCACTGTATTTATATATGATATATATTTTTTCTATGTTTTCATTATGATTCTGTTTTTTTCAATTATGTCATACCTTATGGTTTCCATTATATCTAAACGCGATATCTTTAATTTAGGAAGTGCAGACTGCCTCCCCCTCAATGTGATTTGATTCGTTAATGCCATATGTGGGACATATAAAGGATGGAGTTAATGATATTATATATGATATTATACTGTAATTATAATATAACTTTATATCATTATGATTTCACTGCATTAAATATGAAAAAGAAATGAAAGTAGCGTTCATGCATACGTACGGCTTACCGTCTCCATGAACGGTGCATTTCATTTCTTACCTCTAAATATTATTTAATAATATAAATTCATGAATATAATGGATATATATGATATATATGATTTCTAAATCATGGATATAATTCTAGATATAATGGATATTTTACCACTTGAACAACATGTAATTATAAGAAGGTTATTTTGGGCTCATGTACCAAAGATCGACAAAAAGACCGTTATTAACTTAAATAATTACAAAATTTTCATAACATGGTAATAAGTTATATAAAAGAAATAATGAACTTTAAAACGGTTCTTATGTAAGTGTAAATTAACTCTACTTTATTATTCAAGAGATTAAAGAACGATCGAGTCAAGTCGGACACGAGGTAAGGTACTTCGTCTCAATCTCCTTTCATTGAGGCTAATTTTGTTTTATACACAACTTTCTTTTATACGGTGTATAAAACTCCTTGACTTTTAATTTTATTCAAAATGAATCTTTTTTATATGAGGCATTTCACTAGATGACAAAAGAAATGTTATGTCGTAAGTATGCGACGACAACGAATTCCCCACCGTTTTGACCATTATTTGAGTTTCAGCTTCCTCTACAAGCCATAACTTCATTAAAAAATTGAAAAATTAATACCATGTTTTACTTTTCATTTATTTTGGTGTTGAAATTTTTTTTGATAAATTTTTGATTATATCATTGTGTTTTTTATATCTTGTGATTGAAATGTAGAAATGTCATGTTTCCATTAAGCATGTTTTATGTGATACAATTATGTTATAGTTCTTGGGAATTATTTATGAAGACGGGTTGTTCCATGATAAACTAAGGGAGGGTGAGCCTGTGATAGATCTCCAATGCATTGGATAACGCGAAGGAGTTTAACGTTAAGGTTTCTCCGAAGAGATTTAGAGAATATACTGTGATGGGGTTTCCAAACGTAACCATGAGGGTTACTCCCTACGTAAGAATGTTATGAATGCCTCAAGTTTTCTTTATGTCTTATGTTTTCTATGAGTGATACATAAATCTTATGATTTCATGAGGTATGATAATGTGATTATGTTTTATGAGTAAAGTATGATTTCATTAATTCTTATGCATACATGGACTAATTATTTCATTCTGTACTATTATATCCCTTACTGATCTTTTTATGCTCATCCCATGTATTTGAAATGTTTTTCACATGTCAAGGGAAAAGCACATGATGTGTTGATAGTGTAGAGTAAGTGTCAAGAAAGAATAAATGTTTTATTTTTAATATATCACCTTTTATGAGAAAAATCAAAACAGTCTTTTATGTAACCACCTTATTGAAATGTGGAATGTAATGCATGATTTATGATCTAATTATCTAAAACTCTAAACCTGAAAAGATCCTCAATGTGAATTCTTGAAATAAATCAAGACTAATTATAATATAAGTATGGGGACTTATAGTTTGTATCAAAGGTCGGTTTAGATAACTTTAGAAATTATAATTATATTAAATGATAATCCAAAAATATTTTTTTATGGTCAAATTGAAATGATATATCATTTTAAGATAATCATGTTGCTTCATCTAAGACATTTTTGTTCAGAATGGTTTTCCGTAGAGGAAACTGGGAAGCAGTGCTAGGAAGGAATAGAGAAGGAAATGACCTTCCAAATTAGAATCTTGATATGGTCAGAATTGGAACTGAACAATTTGTTGCAGAAATGGCGCAGTTGATAGAAGCGATAAATGTTGGTGGTATCCATGCATGAGATCAGCCAGATCAATTGTAGAGGAACATGTCAGTGGTGTAACATTTCATGAGGCAACATCCCCCATCATTCAGAGGATCATATAAACATGTGCTAGCTATATGGTGTATTAAATCACTAGAGAAGATTTTCGATGACATGGGGTGTTCATACAATCAAAAGGTTAGTCTTGTTGTTTACAGTTTGGAGGGTGATGAAGACCAGTTGTGGTCGATGGTTAAAAATATCAGGAAAACTGATGAGATTGATGCTCTTGACTGGGATGAATTCAAAGGTATGTTTCTTGAGAAATATTTTCTTAAGGTTGTTCAAATTAGGATGGAAAACAATTTTGGGAATTGAGGCAATAGGAAGACTCAGTGGCTACTTATGATGAAAGGTTAAATTTATTGGAAAGGTATGCTTCAAATTTTATCTGAGACCTTGATAGTAAAATAAATCATTTTTACTAAACATTAAAGCCCAAATATTGAATGGCTTTATCTTCTTGTGAGTCAAAAGTTATGAAAAGCTTGTTCGATGTGCTGAGAATGTGGAAATGGAGTTTTTCGATGATCAAGTGTTTTATAACAACCAATGGAAGAAGAGTCTGAGGTGGAAGGAGAAAGGGAAGAATCCTTCAAATAGGTCTGATGGTAAGAAAACCATCTTTTCAATTTGTGATAAATGTGGTAAAAGGCAAGCTGGGGAATGTCTTCTAAATTCTTGAAAGTGCTACTGATGTGGTAAGATGGTACATAAGTCTCGTGATTGCACTGAAAAAGATCAGGGTGATGGTAAGAAAAAATTTGATTTACAGTTAGTGAAATGTTTCAAGTTCAATGAGATGGTTCATTATGAAAACAAGTGTTCGACAAAGAGCCCAAATGATAGGAAGCAGTTAGACTACAAGCATAATGGTGTGGTGAAATCCTTTTTAACTACTTCAGTATATATTGGTTCATCAAATGAAGTGGTATTAGGTAATTTGTTTGTTTTTTCAGATTATTCCAATGTGTTGTTTGATTCGGGGTCTACACATTCATTCATCTATGAAAAAATTTCTTGTAAATTAGGAATTCCATCCCAAAAAATGACTCCTGAACTTTTGGTAAAAACACATGGGGGAAATGTTGAGGAAAAAAGAATTTAAACCAATCTCCCTATCCTTATCCGTAGAAATAACCTACTTGCAAACATTATTGTTTTACCTCTAGTAGTGTTTGATGTTATCCTGGGTATGGATTGGCTCTATGTTCACCATGATAAGATTGATTGTAGAGATAAAGAAGTTTCTTTTCAGAACGAAATTTAGTTTGCATACAAGAATGACCCCTTACTATTGATAACATATCAAGAGGTTGGGAAACTTGTAAAAGATGTAAATAAATGTTACCTTGCACATATTGTTGAAAACAAAGGAACCATCCAAATTAATGATGTGTCAGTGGTAAATGAGTATCCTGATGTTTTTCCTGATGAGTTTTTTGGAATAATACTATATTGGGAAGTTGAATTTAGTGTTGACTTAGTTCCTGATTCTAATCCAATTTCAAAACCCCCTTATCGAATGGATCAAATTGAACTTTTTTGAGTTGAAGAAGCAATTGCATGATTTAGTAGAGAAAGGATTTATTCAACCTAGAACATCACCATGGTGTGCCCCTATCTTATTTGTTAAAAAGAATTATGGTTCAATGAGTCTTTTCATTTATTATAGAGCCTTGAATAACATCACTGTTATGGACAAATATCATGTGCCTCATATCGATGATTTGTTTGATCAGCTCCAGGGAGCTCAGTATTTTTCAAAGATTGACCTGATATCGGGTTACCATCAGTTAAAGGTAAAGGAAGCAGATGTTTCAAAGACCTCATTTCGTACAAGATATGGCCATTATGAATTTTAATTAATTCCTTTTGGGTTTACCAATTCACATGTTGTATTCATGGACCTTATGTATAGAAATTTCAATGAGTTCTTGGATAAGTTTGTGGTTGTTTTCATTGATTATATTTTTGTGTTTTCTAAAAGTAAAAAAGGAAAATGAGAGTCATTTAAGGGTTATTTTTCAAAACTTAGAAGAAAATAAATTGTATTGGAAATTCAGAAAGTGTGAGTTTTTGTTACAACGAATTTCATTCCTTGGTCACATTGCTTCTAAAGATGAATAACTATTGATCCTGCAAAAGAAAAGGTTGTTGATGAATGACCAAGACCCACAAATGTAACCGAGATTCGTAGTTGTATTGGTTTGGAAGGCTATTACAGAAGTTTTTTAAAAACATTTCATGGTTATCTAGTCCAATGACTAAGCTAACTCGGAAGGGTGTTATGTTTATCTAGAAAAAAGAATGTGATTATTATTTTCAAGAGTTGAAAAGAAGATTGGTGAAGGATCTGGTTTTGGTACTACCTTCCAGGAATGGTGAGTTTGTTATCTACAGTGATGCTTCATTGAAAGTACATGGTTGCGTCCTACTGTAGAATGATCATGTAATTGATTATTCTTCACGTCATTTGAAAACTCATGAGTTAAATTACCCTACATATGATTTGGAATTATCTACTGTTATATTTTCTTTAAAAATTTGGAGGCATCATTTTTATGGAGTGAAGTGTGAAATATATACCGATCAAAAAAGTTTAAAGTATATATTCACTTAGAATGAATTGAACATGAGATGGAGGAAATGGCTGGAATTAATCTTGGATTATTATTGTACAATTCACTACCATACGAGAAAAGAAAATAAAGTGGCTGATTCCTTGAGTCAAAAAAGTAATGCTTCATTAACCTAGTTATATTTGGAAAGTGATACTTCTGTTATGGATTTGATGATCTTTGGCATAGAAGTTGTTGGTGCATGATGTTCTTCTGTTTTGTTTCATGTATCAGTGAAATCCTCTCTATCAGACATAATTAAGCAAGCATAGAAGAAAGGCAATGAGTTTCAGAAAAAGGTAGAGCTGGTTCAGAAGGGTATGTTGCCTGAATTCAACATTGAAAATGATAGTGTTTTGAGATTTGGGAAGAGATTGAGTGTGTCGTGTGATTCACAGTTGAAGAGATATTTGTTATTTGAATCCCAGTGTTCTCTATTTTCAGTTCATCCTGGAAGTACTAAGATGTATAGGTATTTTCGAGAGTATTACAGGTGGGATTGAATGAAAAGAGGTATTGCTGATTTTTTATGAAGTGATTGACATGTCAACAGGTTAAAGCAGAGCGGTAGTAACCGAAAGGGATGGTTCAACCTTTACCAGTGCCAGAGTGGAAATGGGAGAATATATCCATGAAATTCGTTGTGGTATTTCCAATGACACCTTGAGGTAATAATGTAATTTGGGTTATTATACTTCACTTGACTAAATCTGCTCATTTACTTGCTATACGGGATACTTTTTCACTAGATCAACTTTCTCGTTTGTATCATAAAGGGATGGCCAGGTTACGTGGAGTTACCCTCTCCGTTGTATCTGATCGTGATCCCAGGTTTACTTCTAACTTTTGGAAAGACCATAAGAAGTCATTGGGTACTAAATTAAATTTTAGTACAGCTTTTCATCTTCAATTAGATGTGCAGTCAGAACGAAAAATTAAGACTTTGGAGGATATGATACGTGCTTGTTTGATGGATTATCAGGGAAGTTGGGACCAAAAACATTCTTTGGTTGAGTTTTCTTAAAATAACAGTTTTCATTCTAGTATACAGATGGAACCATTAGTGGCATTATATGGGTAACGGTGTCGAACTCCGTTTTTTTGGGATGAAGTGGGTGAAAGGAAGTGGATGGGACCAGGATTGGTAGAAGAGTTGGCAGAAAAAGTTCAGATGATATAGAAACACATGAGAACATCTCATAGCAAGTAGAAACGTTATGCGGACAACAGGATGAAGGATCTCTCATTTGAGGTAGGTGATCATGTTTTCTCAAAGTATCTCCATTGGAAAGAGTGATGAAATATGGTAAGAAAGGAAAGATGAGTGCAAGGTTCGTTGGACCATATGAAATTAAAGAAAGCATTGGATCAGTTGCATAACGAGTGGCTTTACCTCCGAGTTTATCTGAGGTACACAATGTTTTTCATGTTTCAATGTTAAGGAAGTACATGCCAGATCCATCTCATGTTATGAGTCCAGAGGTAGTTTACCTGGAAGAGAACCTATCTTATGCGGAACAACCAGTCCAGATTCTTGACCACATGGAGAAAGTATTGCAGAATAAGGAGAATCCTCAAGTAAAGGTTTTGTGGAAAAACCACATGATTGAAGAGGCAACATGTGAATCTGAAAATGAAATGAGGGATAAATACCCACACTTATTCGATAAGTAAATTAATTGCGGGGAAGATACTTTCTAAAGGGAGAAGTATGTAACATCCCAAGTAACTAAAGAATAATATATTTTCATATCTATGTCTATTTTTAAATTATATAGTATTTTAGAGGCTTAAAATGAGAATAAATCAAATCTTAAGCATTGAATTCTCTAATATTTTTAAAATATTGTTTTAAAACCTTTTGATGGAGAACCATTTTTAAATCATCTATTGACAATTTATTAATCTCTATTTTCTAAAATAAAATTATTATTTATTATTGGATCATTGAAATTTTCTTTGGATAAATTTTTGGTATTTTTCTGACAATGTTCATTTTTTATTAAATAGTGAAAAATACTGCATTTTACTTCAAAACTGCTTTTTCATCTAATTTAATTTTATGGATAGTGTATCTTTTTAAATGGTTTTAAAGTGTAGATAAAATATATTTTTACCATTTAATACAATGGTGGTCATTATAATTAATTTTACTTTTAAATTTGACATAAACAATTGTCAAACTTTTGATAGATATTGTTTCTAAAAACCCCGCTATTTGTTTTAACAACAAGAATTATTTTCAAATTAATTACTACAATTTCTGTGTTTGGAATTTGGTTAAATGGATTCCATATTTTCAATCATAAGGTCAAAATTATGTATGTAATACTCTTTTGTTTTTGAACATTATGAGTAGTAATGACGGTAATTATCTTTAATTATCATGATTAATTAGTAATCGGGTAGTTATGGGTAATAAAATAGTATCACAATAATAAAAAATGACCCCAAAATGTGTCATAATGATACTGGTTGTGTCATGTCCGACCATGGTATGGATTTTTCCAAACATTGGGACCACATGGAATCACTTTTGGGTGATAGTGATATTTCATTATATTATTTTTTTAAAGGGTAAGTATAACCAATGTATGTATCACCCAAGAAAAACAATTTTAATTTTGTATGTGTAACTTATCTCTTAGACTATAAATAATCATTGGAAAGATAAACTGATTTCCTACAACATGATATTTGTTTTATAATTTTTATACATTAAATAAATTGAATTTTTTATGACACCATGATGATGCAGTGATTACCTCATTAATGAATGATTTATATAAAATGAAAATAAAATGTACAATCTAAGACATAAACTTGTCAAATACCTATTGGATGGGTGGATTTAGAATTATTATCACCTTATCCTAGAAATATATAATTTTGGGACCTTTAAAATCCAAATCTCATTATATAATAATGTAACATTTCTTGACTTTCCAAGAGTGCCCCTCCTCCCTCTTATAGAAGGCCCCCACATCTACCACCTTACCCACACATCTCAAGACTTTGGATCAGCCAAATGCTACCCATTGTATCTCTCCACCTCCCTCTCTTCATTCTAGAAGCCTTAAATTAGTCATAAATCTCTTCAAGAAAACCTTTTTCTTCAAACTAAGAGGAGTTACCCGATTTAAAGGCAACGTCTTCTCTAATGATACTTTTGTATTATTTTTCTTCTCCAACCCTCTGAACTCTTTTTATTCCATTTTGTTGTAACAAAAATAGTATATCAAATATAATATGATGTTTTTATGAGGATTATTTGATTTAAACATACAAACACTCTCGTCTAATGGTTAAAGAACATACTATTTCTGTGGATAGTGAATTTCTGCCTCACGAAACGATGATTATTTTATCTTCTTTTAACACCTTTCATAGTGGACATTAATATGTCACTCTATTTATATATGATATATATTATGTATATTTTTTTCTTTATTATTCTGTATTTTTTATTTATGTCATACCTTATGGTTTCAATTATGGGTAAACGTGAGATCTTCATTTTAGGAAGTGTAGACTACCACCCCCTCAAAGTGATTTGATTCGTTAATGCCATATGTGGGATGTCTAAAGGATGTAGTTAATGATATTATATATGATATTATACTAGAATTATAATATACCTTTATATCATTTTGATTTCACTCTATTAAATATGAAATAGTAGTGAAAGTAGCGTTCATGCTTACGTACAGCTTACCGTCTCCATGAACGGTGCATTTCATTTCTTACTTCTAAATGTTATGTAATATTATAAATGAATGTATATACTAGATATATATGATATATATGATATCTAAATAATTAATATAATTCTCGATATAATGGATATTTTACCATATGAACAAACTCTAATTATAAGAAGTTTATTTTTGGCTCAAGTACCAAAGATCGACAAAACGACCGTTATTAACTTAAATAATTACATAATGTTCATAACATAAAAATAAGTGACATTAAAGGAATAATGAACTCGAAATAGGTTCTTATGAAAGTTTAAATTAACTATAGTTTATTGTTCAGGAGATTAAAGAATGACCGAGCCAAGTCGGACACATGATAAGGGACTTCGTCTCAATCTCCTTTCATTGAGGAATATTTTGTTTTATACACAACTTTCTTTTATACGGTGTATAAAACCCTTTGAATTTTACTTTAATTCAAATGGAATATTTTTTATACGAGGTGTTTTTCTAAATGACAAAAGGAAAGTAGTTTTGTATGTATGCGGCGACAATGACTTCTCCGCCGCTGTGACCATTATTTGAGTTTTAGCTTCTTCTACAAGCCATAACTTTTTTTAAAATGAAAAATAAATACCATGTTTTACTTTTCTTTTATATTGGTATTGAAAATGGTTTTGATAATGTTTTTATTATATCAATGTGTTTATTATATCATGTGATTGAAATGTTGAAATTTTATGTTTCATTTATACATGTTTTATATGATATGATTATGTTATGGTTCTTGGGCATTTTTAATGAAGACAGGTGGTTCTGTGATAAACTAAGGGCAGGTGAGCCCGTGATAGCTCTTCAATGCATTGGATAACATGAAGGAGTTAAACTTTAAGGTTTCTCGAAATAGATTTAGGGAATATAATGTGATGGGTATTCCAAACGTAACCATGAGGGTTACTACCTACGTAATAATGTAATGAATAAGTCAAGTTACCTTTATATCTTATGTTTTTTATGAGTTATTCATAAATCTTATGATTTAATGAGTTATGATAATGTGATTATGTTTTATGAGTAAAGTATGATTTCATTAATTCTTATGTATACATGGACTAATGTTTTAATTTCGTACTTTTATATCCCTTACTGAGCTTTTTATGCTCATCCCAAGTTTTTGAAATGTAATTCATAGGTCAATGGAAAAGTGCATGATGTGATGATAGTGTCGAGGAAGTGTCACGAAAGAATCATTGTTTTATTTTTAATATGTTCCCTTGATGTAAAAAAAATAAAGTCTTTTATGTAATCACCTTGATGAAATGTGGAATATAATGCATGATTTATGATCTAATTCTCTAAAACTCTAAACCTGAAAAGATCCTCAATGTGTATTCGTGAAATAACTCAAGATTAAGTAATGAATAAGGCTGGGGCCTTATAATAAGAGTGTTATTTCAGGATAAATCTCAAATAAAATGATGGTAAGACCCAAAAATCTACGAAAAATTATTAAATCATGAAAACATTCTTTTTTACTTCCACTGAAAGTATTAACTCTACATTCATAAGATCAAAAACTGATATATCTTCTAACACTACGTTAATTATAACTTAATCGCTTTTAATATAGTTAGACTATTTAGAGTGTTTCACATAATTTTTTTAATTTATTTACATTCCCATATCCACATAAATATGAATTCCATAGCTGCACTAGGATGTTAATCCATGATGACTACTATTAATGGGTTTTTGGGATGATAAATTATAATATCCATTAGGGACAAGATAACCATAATTATATTCATCAATCCTAGAGGAATAGGAAAATATTCAAAAATTTTCTATTGACGCCAAAAGTTAGTCCTTAAAATATCTACAGGAATAACCAAATATTTATGATTCCATTATCCCAATTCAAACATCAAAAATAATTTATTCCCCTCCAATTGGTGTAGAAAATTAATGATTTGGTGAAATGTGCATTAGTTCATAACAATAAAATTTCAATTATTCTAGGAATCCATATAAGGTTGTAGCCTTTATTAAACCATCGTTTAAATGAATACTGGATCACCATATGAGGATGCACTAGGAATAATAATACCATTATAATCTACCACAAAAGAATAAAATATCAATATTTTAAACACTATTTGTGTGATATTATAATGGTGAATTAAAATTATATTGGTTTCAATCACTAATTTAATATTTCACTCCCTTCAGGTTTAAGATCCATTAATGGAAAATTATGGGTAAACATGCCAGTATAAAAGTGTCCCATGAGAGATAATTCCAAAGGTCTAATTTTATTACTATTTTGTGAACTAAACATGTCATTTCATAGATTTTCATTTCAAAATAATCATAGTACTATCCATACCTACATTCTAGATGTAGGGTTCTATTAGTCTATAATTATGAAAATCTTATTTTATTGAAATCAATTTGTGATTTGGATTATATGCATAAATCCATACCAAGGATGATATCAATGATGTAAATAATAATAATAGAAATTTATTAGATATTCATGGATTATCCAAACATATTATTTAATGAGATTAAATTACTAAATTTCTCTAATATCATACCCATCATATTTTTATAACTTATAAAAATCTTTGTTTAGTTAAATTAAACTCTGAAAAATAATTATATATTCATATTTATAAATGAATTAAAATAAATAAATATAATTCTTATCGCATTCCATTGATTACAACCTTAGAAAAGGAGACACATTCTACTCACTCTACAATTCTCACAAGTTTCCCTATCTACGCCTACAAGAAAGAGGTATTGTTCCAACAATGGATTTTCATCAAGCATTTGTTTATGAATTATAACTGTACTATGGTCATTAGCCTACAATATGAGAAGTGGTAATCCAAAATAATATTTAATACATAGATATTTTTTTCAGTGGCATGAGATTCTATTAGAATGATAATTAGGCCTCATGTTCACAGCTTGACTACACTAAAAGAAATAAATTTGTGATCCTATACTATAATAATAAAGAGCCCTACCACATTTACTTTCCTATATGTATCCATGATATAATTATTCCTCCATGTGGAATTTAAAAAAAACTATAAGAACTAGTTACTTCCATGCCCTTATAAGAACTTTTTTCAATATTTACTATCATTTAAACCAATTTAATATAAGCTTTGGTGATGTTATTTCCATATATCTTTTGGAAATGATATCCTTAATATATTATTATACCATTTACCCATTTATTTATCATTCTATTTTATATAATTTGTGAAGTGTAATAGTTTAATTAATTTATAACTAGACACCATCAATGATATCACTTCTTTACTAAAATCAAATAATTATAATATGATACCCAGTGAAAAAATATTACGATAAAATTTATATAAATAAGGTTCCTAGTAAATATTTAGACCAATAATTTTACACTTATTTAACACTATCATTACATCATAAAATCTATGTATATTTACTTACATCACATTTTTTCTAGACACACCTAGTACTATTACTGATTCTCAACACTATCAAATATATAGATTATATGGTTACTTCATTCCTATTATTAAAATTATTATACATTTCATAGGTTTGTAAGAGGGTAATAGAATTAAAAATATTACGTAACATAAAAAATCGAGTAATCAAAACCGTGTGAAACCAAACATTCTACATGATCTGTTTGAGATAAAACCTATAGAATTTTAGGATTGATTAGATGCATATCCGATGGATCATTTTAATGAAATCCCCCAAATAGATCAGTTAAAGTTCAACATGGTTGAATATTTTACAATAATACATATAAACAATATTCTGGTATACAAAATTATAAATTTTATAATTAAATATATACAAAACTAAACATTTCATCTTCCCTCTAACCTCACACATGTGTCTTCATATTGATCATGTTGTTTCATATATTTATTCCTTATAATAATTAATTCAGGTAAAATAATGAAACTAGATTATATGAGTATGATTATAATCACTTTTATAAATCTGGTTTGAATCCCATTTCAATTAAATTAGTTATATCAATATTTTCATCATTATTATATAAATATAAAATTAATATTTTATACATGGTATTTGTTTATTATTAACATTCCAATAATTCAAAAAATATACAAAAATACCATTGAATGAACTTGATGTTCCATTTAATTATATATTCTTCAACCTAAATATTCATATTCATAATGAATGAGACACATAAGGAAATTGTTGAATTGAGGAAAGAATAAAAATTAAAATATAGATTACCCATGGTATGTAAATATTCCATCATAATTATTTTAGCCAGTAATATTTATAATTTAAATATTTTCCGTTAAATTCATATATCTAGTCTTCATGTAATATCATACACAATATCTATAATGATATAAGATACGATTTGTAATGAACTATCCTAAATCTATATGAAATATTGCTTTGAAAAACCATAATACCTCATATTCACAATCAAAATAACTAATGGGTAGATTAAAAAGGTGAAGAATAATGTTAATCATGTTTAGAGATGATTTATCCTTTTCGGGGGGGGTCAATGAGTGAATAATGAATATATAATTTAACAAAAAATCTGGAATGTCCAATAATTTTATTGGAAAAAGGAGACAAATCTAAGGTTTGTATAAGTTGGACACATAATGATTATGAAAATGAAAAATATAAAATATGATAATTATATGAATATTAAAACTCATCACATCACAGTAAAAAATATCTATATGATCAAAAAATGAGTGAAACTAGTCAAGAAAATAAAATTTCTTAATAGAATCAATTTTAGCTTCAAATTATTTTACCTTCTTTTCTCTCCATTATATAATTAAATAATGAAGGAAAATAAAACAATTATCATTAAATATAATTAAAATTACTTTTTAATATTAAAAAATTTACTTTTAATCTAAAACTATATAACACCATTAAAAATAAAGTCCATTATAAAAAAAAGTATTTTAATCCTGAAAGGATTTTGTTATAATTTTATTATTATATACTAAGTGTTAAATTAAAAATTTTAATTAATTTAAAATTGTATATGTATGTCAAAATATGGTTAATCAAATTTATACTCTTCAATCAAATTTATATGGGATATCTTATTATTAAAAAAGGTACTTTAATAGTATATCAACATATATTTAAACTCGGTATTCTACCCACTATAAGAATTTTCCATTAAATTCTATTATGATAATATCAGAAACTAAGGATGCTTTTGTCTCATAACATCCAAAAGTTACCTTATAACTTTCTCATATTTATGGATGAACCATAAAACATTATCCAAGAGAGTAGTCTTATTCTGCCTCATTTGATCCCTTCAATCTAGAATCTACAAAATTGTTTCCTCATAAGATATGTCATTCCCCAAAGGTATGTCTTTTGATTTCAATACAAGTGAATTAATATGTATTTTATTCTTCAAGAGCGATGCATGTAACAAATCATGCACTTAAAATATATTGGTTGGTAGCTAAAAGATATAAGAAAACATACCCATACGATCAAAAATCATGAATGAAAATATATAAATAAGAATAATATTCCCTCTTCTTTAATGTTTTGAAACATTATTATATGGAAATATTCATAGGAATACCTTTTCCGAAACATTGATATTCTGATCCTGCTAATGATTCTCTATATTTTCTTTGATGACTACATAATTTCGTAATGTATTTTTTAGTATATATAAACTTATATTCCATTTTATCATCCAGTTGATGTCTATTTTCAAATATCTATGTAATTTCATCCAAATACGCTTGAGTTTTTTATTTCCTACCACATTAGGATTTAGAAAGATCCATCTAAAAAATAAAGTGACATCTTTCGCTGATTGAAAATAAAATCAAAGGAATGAATTGGTAAAAAAAATTTAATCTAAGTAATTTGGTATAAACATATCCTATATGTTTTTAATGGTTTATTAGACTTACTATCCTTATAATAATTATATTCTGTGAAAAGGTTCTACTTCACATTTCAAACAAGCTAAAGACTTGTATAAAACATCGAGGTAAACCACGGTTCTTAAAAATATACAATAAAATGTTTAAATCCTTGTAAACATACTAATTACTAAATGTATATCTTAGACATATGATAAAGGGATAATTATTCAATCAATAAAATTAAATATGACGAAATTATAAGTATATCAACTACAATCCAAATAGTAATACTAGATATCATTGATTTTGGGATTCTGATAATAAAATACTTAGTAATGTAATTCCATTTCAATTATAGTATGGGTATTGTTTATAATGTATTCATATAAATAAATTTTATATAATTGACTTTATTATATAATATTTATTGAGATACAGACTCTACAATATACCTTGTCATTTAATCCAAAAATATATACACATTTAGATATGAAATTCTCTTTATATAAACCAAATTAATAGAGAATGATGAATTATCATATTCAAGCTAAATATCATTATATTATTATTATATTCATGGAATTAAATATTGGTTCCTAAAACGTCTAATTTGATCATAATCATAATTTAACTGAAGAACATTTATCTATTTACTTTTATTTCCACGTCCTAATGCAATGGATATTTTATCTGCACGTAGATTAATGATTCAAAATTCAACTGATATATAATCTTTCACCTTTCCTCAGGATTTCAAGATCCATTTCATATAAATCCATAAAAAAAGGTTTCCATTAAATCCTAATAATTGAAAAACATGCACGGTCTTTCAGACTCATGGAAGTATCCACCTTTCTCGTGTTCCTAGGTTGGCAGTGTATTGAGAAGTCATAATCGTAAATCAATTATAGTCATCAACATAGGTACATATTGAAATATTTCTATGTGAATGAATAATTACTGATTTTATGATCTATATATAATAGACCATTCACAATAAATATAACTCTTCTAAATTTTCAATGATTTTTTCTTTTTTTTTTCCAAATCATGATTTATAGAATTTGTCCCATGACATTAAACTGTGAATGGGGCTTATGCTATAACCATGTCATTTGAAATGGGTATTCATCCATCTCCCCTATTTGATGCTTCATTATAAGTCAAAAATAATTTCTATAATATTTTAGTGTTATAACTGGTGAATTTATCAATATACTATACAGATCCATAAACCTTTTTTCCACATTAATCAGTTTATAGCATCTTCGATCCTTCACATGTCTCCATGGTTAGTATAATATCTAGAGAAATGAATTTAACATATAAGTATCTATAATGTCCTTTCAACCCAATAATGAAATTTTTTATTCACAATGGTTTGTTGGGGCCATAGATCAATAACATTTATCATTGAATGATCCATCAATATATACATGCTTCGATTTATATGATCCACAAATAAAACATTGTTTTATATAATTCAAACATGATAAAATTAGTGAAGAGATTATGATTAATCATGGTATTCAGTAAAATCATTCCATTATCCTAATGATATTACATTATCATGGAATATGAATGAATATATTCTATTAAAAATACCAGTAAATGATCATGGTCATGTCTAGAGAGTCAATTCATTAGATCCATGATGATAGTGGGGGAATTGTTATATAAAATGGAATCACTATAAATTCCTAATGACCATACATTATATGGAAGTAAATATTAGGAATATATTCATTCTATTCCTTCGCTCAATTTTTTATAGAATGATGATTATTCATAGAAACATAATTAAGTTTAAATAGTTGGTTAAAAAGTTTAATACATTGTAATTTGAAATTATAATTAAATCAGATATTGTTATGTTATCGATAATAATTATAGTGTCCCCATTGATCCTAATTCATGATAAACAAAAAGAACATGTTCATATCATGGTGATGCAATAAGATAAATGAATTCCTTATATATATTTTTTATAGAGTTTCATCATTATTTTCTACAACTCATTTATTAGAATTCTGTATATATTCTTGAAGATTTGTGTAGTTCCACATATGAGTTATATTGAATGGTCAACATCATTATTTAGATAAATTATTGGAAACTCTCCTAGAGATTCATCAATAAACTTTCATATAGTAGAAATTTCATTAATGTTTATTTCAATCACAATCATAAGAGGTAAATACATATTTTTAATAGGTATCATGACCCATTAAATGAAACTGATTTCCATTGGATGTTTTTATTAATCCTCACACATATAGATTATCATGGGTTGATTCATAATATAATTTTTATTTCATTATTTTAGAAATTTATATGAATTCAATGTACAAAGAGACAATAAATTTCCAAAATCAAATAAAATTCCATTAAAGGAATAATAATTATATTTCTGTAAGGAACAATATTTGAAACATTAATATGCTGTACCCAAATCTAGAGTGGAGGATAATAATTATTTAACTATCACAATCTACTTCATTAATTGAATATTGATTAATCTATCATTTTTCTAAGCACTCACCTTTATGTTTTGGGAATAACATTTGTAACTCACTTATTCCCAAAATATTAAGTTTTTTATATAAATGGTGTTATAGGATTTTCATTATATCCGTATTTTTATATATTCATCTTTTATTGTAAATTTGTTTCCCTATTCACATATTTTCCATTCATAAACATATTCATATTCCATTTAATCATTTACTAGTGTTCTTCTTCCCTAATTATAAATATGATAGAATCTGAATCTTATTTTCAATATGTTATTCATAAAATTAACTCCCCAAAAACAATAATTATCACTTAATTGGTGTGTAAAGAAACTAATAAAATTTTAGTTTATTAGTCATATATTAATATAACTTGTTCATAAAAATTACAAGGATTTCTATTCTATATAATCCGTCATCTATTTTTCCATGAGGAAAATCATGGAATTGTATATTACAATTAATGTAATCATGATTCGTCATATTTATATTAATTGAATAAGAAATAAAGGAATAGTTTAATAAATTAAAATCATTTTTAGTATTCATATAATCCTGTAAATTTTTTCTTAAGTGCCTAAATTAGGAAGAAAAAATTCAATATACGACCATATTTTTAAACTATGAAATTTAGAATCATTATCAATTTAAATCATTCTTAATTATTTATAATAATAATGTGATTAACCCAATGAAACCCCCATGTTTTTTATCCAAATGTAAAGTCTTATCCCACTCATTATGCACCAGTGGTGATCATGTTAACACCCAATCCAAAAAATTCAGAGATATAAATACATGGTGAATCTGTTCAGCAAAAACATATTCCTCTCAGTCTACATAAATGATTTATTTTCAATGATAACCATACAATATACACACTACAGAAACATTAGGATTGTATTGATTTCATAGACATATCACTGAGTCCTTCAACAAGGTTCGCTAATCATATTAGATAAAAATTACTGAAACACACTCGAAAAATAAATAACATGGATAAAGAATTACATATACAAATATAAAACCATTTTCGATTAGTATTCAATACATGTCATTATTACACAGGATTAAGGGCTATAATGGTTTATTTTCTTTAGATAATAGATATATAATAATATTATTTTAAACAATATTCAATGTATCCATCAAATATCTTCATATTAGTACCCTCATAGAAATGAAATACTCAGAAACATATATGAAAACCTAGGTATGTAAATCCTATGTAAGTGTGAGGAAAGAATCTCAAGAAGGGTAAACATTTGATATATTAATCATATGGAAACATAAATGATCATAATGGAATGATAATAAAATCACGTTTGTGATATCAATATAAATTATTAACAGCTATAAGTCACTAGATCATAAAAACTAAATTCCTATAATATCCATATTCATGATTCATTATCATAGTAATGAAGAAATAATTATTCAATATTCATAATTTATGCATGTGAGATCATAATAATAGGAAATCATAATCTAGAGATTATGTCTACAAAACCCAAACTAAGACTTTAAATATTCAACATAGACATTTAAAATGATGTAAAAAATTATCGTCATTAACTCTTATATATATATATATGTAAAATTTCCCATTTCATTGGAGGTAGTTAACATAAACAACCATAACATAACAAAAACCAATCATATGTGTTTTATAAGATTACAAAACACTAACTATTTCCTCATTTCCTAACCCATGGAAAAGAATTGATATTCATAGAAAATTCCACACATTACCACAATTCATTCATATATATTTAACATGGTTAATCTACATTAATCACATACACATATAATAATAATAGACCTATAATATAATGGACATAGATGAAAGACTCATTTATAGAAGAATTTAAAATTTTATTTTTCAAATTGGAGAAAATAACATTTTACTTTCATATTGTTAAAAATAAAAATTTAAAAATATTTTAAACATTATTTTTTAAAAAATAATCATGGAAACATAATATGATTATTTCAAAGAATAAATTATCCATAAATTTTTGAACAATAATTAATGATTTAAATCACAAAAATAATATTTTCATCATAATTTTTGTAAAAATTCAATAAATTACATTTTCAATAAGTTTTATATAAATATAAATTTAAAACATTTATAAAAAATTCAAATATGGATGTATATTATTTTAAAAAGGAGTTTATTATTTTCATATTACATTATTTAAAACATTTAATGAACTTGGAAATGGATAGAATGTTTGCTGACCTAAGTTTAAATGAAGTTAGTTTTTATTAATATTCATTTACTCATTAACTTTATATTTTGATGAGAGGAAATTTGTATTATTATATTGATTTTATAGGATTTAAAAAATTGAAATAAATCTATTTGGGTTTAAATGATATTATACAGAATATTTCTCTCAAAAAAAATTAATATATACAATCATGGAAGAAAATGAGAATGAAATTTAAATTTCTCACAATAAGCCTCGTCCCAATTTAAATGAATTCTTAAAATAAGTATGATAAATTTAGATTTATAATAAATATATAACTATAAAATATTCATATATATATATAAATATTAATATATATCATTTAATTATAAATTCTAATTATCCCTTAATTTACAATTCACTATTAAAACCATTATTTGGGTGGAAATCATTATAAATTCCATGTTTGTTTCACTATGATTATTCTATTGCATTAATGTGTGAATTATTTAAAAATAATTAGAAAATAAACAAAAAATATGTATCATATTTATTAAATATATACATATTTATAACTATTCGTATAAATTTGTGATGAAAAATAACTTAATTGAGATGGTAGTCTATATGTATTCCCAGTTGATGTTTCCAATTTTCAACGGATAGAACAGAGAAATATAAATAATAATTATTCATTATTGAACCATTATTAATTAATATATATAAAATATATTCATAAAATATATCATTAATAATATACACGTCAATGGAAGAGGAAAAATGAACTATATCACTTAATGAAGGTGGCAGTCAACACATACTTCTCAACACCATTATCGTTTTCCAATGGATGGAATGGATAGAACGTTGACATGATAAAATCATTATAAAAAAATTAACAATGGTAAAAATATCACATATTTACAAGAAATCCATTATAAAGAATTTCCATGAATTGTTTTGTATAAAATTTACTATATCAATACATGTCGGTGGTAATCTAATCGTATAGCCGAGTGACATATCGATTTCAAATATAATTGATTGGAGATGGTAAATAGTTATACCATAATCATATTAACATTATAATATATTTGTTATCATAAATTTAACGTGTTTTGATGTAAATATTATATTTCTATGAGGAATAAGATCATATTAACATTAAATGTGGTGGGTTAGATGATTACCTCCACTTGGGAACCCTCCTTTGACATAAAACTTACGCCTTCTAAGTATTGCCTCTGGAAAAGGATTGGAGACCATGAAAGAAGGGAAAGAATATATGACATCTTCTTATTCGATGTATTTTAAGTTTTCTATAGGTATCGATGTTTTTTATAATGGTTGAAAAGTAACCCCCTTTTATAAGCGATGTGTGGGGAAACATTGATTACTTAAAACATAAAGTATATAAAGTAAATTTATTGTAAAGTTATTTCCAAGTAGCCAATAAATATAATTTAGTCTAATATATGTCATATATATCATCAACCAATAATATTTTATTCCTATTTATATTGATCTTTTATCCTCATATCCTAGCTTAACCCACCCCTAATAAACAATTTTATCTTTAATCTTGATTACAATTTTTTACTATTTTGATTATTAATTATAAAAAAACAAAATTATCCTCATACATAAAATTAATAATTATGATTCAAAGTAAAAAATCCATTAAACCAAATTTAACACCAATATGTGATAACAATCCATCTCGAAAATATCATTCATGACTAAAAGAAACCCATTTTTCAGAAAAAATAAATTTTATGAATAAAATAATGTTTTTATTACATTCATACAAAAAATAATAGTTAAATTATAAAATATTTGATACAATATATATTATAAAACATTAATTAAAAAAATATGAACTTTTTATTTAATATTTTACAAACATCTTTTTCTCCAAAGAATGATTTTCATAAAATATTAAGCATTACCATCAATATTGTTTTGAAATCATTCGTAACCATTTCATAATTAATATATGAATGATTAATCTTATATTATCATGAAATTTAATCGAAATATATTTTTATCAGCAATCAGTATATGTTTTTTAATCATGAAATAATTTTATTGATATTTACGAATGATATATTTTGAATTAATAAATACAGTTGTAGTACATAAAAATTTCAATATAATTTACATATATTGGATATTCATATTCATACCATCAATATAATGTATATTTTATTAAAATCATAATAAATAATATTATTTCAATAGTATATTGTAGTTAGTTTAAACTCAATGCTGCTTATAAGAAAACATATCAAATAATAGAGTTTTATTTATGGAGATATATATTATGGAATTTTAGATTGTTAAAACATTATCCATACATAAAATAGTATCAAAAAATATATATACCATTTTATGATTTCTAAAGAATAGTAAGGTATAAATAGTGAGAAATTATTATCAAATATATGTGAATAGATAAAAATAGTACAAATAAATAAAAAACACATTAAATATCCAATATACTTGTGAATACAAGAATCTAATATATTATTGTTTTATACAATTTTTCTTTTAACAAGTAAAATATATTATTAATATAATAAATTATTATCTCTAGTTTAATTAGTATTTTATATGAAATATAAAAACGAGTGGTTGTTAGGATGAATGTATTCTTATTAAAAGAAGAAGAATTTAGTATGACATTAAAAAACTATAAAATTTCAGAATTGAATTTGAAATAATTAAAATAAAATTTGGATTTATGAAGTAATTAATATTTTTATATAAAATTTTGAGATTTTTTCTAAAAATATTCATTTTTAGTTGAATAGTCCATTTTATCTTTTTTACAATTACCATATCGTTCATTAAATTATTGGAATATTAGAATGATTTATAAATTTATGAAACCATATTCATGAAAATATAATTAATTCATGATTTATATTATAAAATATAGATATTGAATCTATTTTTCAAATAATCATATATGGTTTTACAATGTACGTAATATATTTCTAATAATTTTTAGTACATTATATATTTAATATTTGAAAATAAATTTCAATAACTTTTAGAAATTTTTTATAAATAAATGTATTTTATAATATGGTCATAGTATGTCCACATGAAATAAGGAGGATGATTTTAGGTTTTTAGAATAATAGAAATCATAGATAAAAATACGTTTCCATGGTAAATGAAACAAATTTAAAAGTAAAAAAATAAAAGTAAATTATAGAAAAAATTATTATAACTATATAAGAACAAATACACGAGGTTCATAATGATCATATAAATTCTCCTATCCATTATATCTATATTTTGGATCCCATTTCCTAATTGGTACTTCCCATTATTAAATATTAATTAATATTTTCAAATATGCCAACACTTTTGACTTATAAAAGTGGCTCCCCTCTCCCTCCTCACGATAAATATCACAATGTAGGAAAAATATCCACAATTTTTTTCCAACTCTTATTGAAACATTAAATTATTTATTATGTTCATAAAATACAATCAATAAAATTATTACCCCCTTTAAAAATAACTATAGTCTAAGTAATGATGGTTAAAATTCACACAGCTCTTTCACATATTGTGTTTCATTATGTGTAAAAATTATTCCTAAAATTATATATCACCATTACTAAATGATTAAAAAAATATAACTAGTATCCTTCTATTTTATTATAATATTTGTAAAATCATTATGATCCCATAGATTTTATATTTTTATAAATTAAAATAGAAATCATATGTGTGTGTTTCTTCGTTCATGTAGAATATTACCTTCTTGAATTAAAGCGTTCTATATTCATTCTCCTCTGATATTGGTTTTTATAAAAAAAATTAACTATTAAATATGATATAAATGGAATTAGTAAGATAATAAAATCATAAAAAAATATTAGTATGTTCAACTTGTTAACATCCATCAAATGAGCATCGAGAAATTTAGAATGAAGGAACTATAAGGAGCATGTGTAATATGTTTTCCAAAAAACTAAGGTAGTGAAGGTTACTGAATTATGTGGAGTGCATAATATTTATAAGGACATGTGATCTAATTAAATTTATAAGGTCACACAAATTCATCAATCATTGTTCAATATCAACTCATGATGACATGAATCCCCTTTGACTAGCCCTCGTGTTCTTGAGAAGGAGTCCCGGTGAGGGAGGTTGGACACAATGATGCCTCCATACATGTTATGATAATAATGTAACTTGTGAACTAGTAGAATCTTGAAAATCATATAAAATAAATTTTTAAGCCTCATATGAATTAGATTTATGTTGATATTTGTACGAAATAGAAAAATAATTCACAATTCCTAACGGATCCCTTTTTGGAATATCGACTATATCATCCAAGAGTAGGTTGGCATGTCACCTTCATCACATGAATGAAATTTACATGTCCATTTGATTATGAGATTCCCCTTATTTCCATAACAAAATGGATATTTTTTCCATTGTAATTCTCAAACAACATCATGGGGCCCATCAACAATCATGCTTCACACCAAAGACCAGAAGAGTGGTTGTCCACAAAAACTCCAATACAACATCATAAAATATCATATCATCATAAACAAATGAATGAAATAAAAAAGGGGAAATGAGGGATATTATAACAAAAGGAAGATACATTGATATTAATTTTAAAGGGTTATTATTACCCAAATGATCACAATTTATCATTCAAAGGCCCCTTTCACAAGACATATCAGTCTTTTGATGACCCCTTGTCATGCTGGTATGATCTCATGCGGGGCCTTAGACCTATCATCCTGATCCTGAGGATCCCCCCTTGAAAATACATCTTAGTATCATGATCAAACCCATAAAATTCCTAATTTATCATGTGAAATACTTTACATTATAATACAAATTGTTCAATGACTTCGAGAATTCTCAACACAACCCATTGAATTCTCCTTGGCATAACTACATAGTTAGGAGAAATAGATTTTGACTAAAAAGATACCAAAAAACATTGTGAAAATATAAAATTCTCACTATCACAAATAATTATGTTACTTCATGGATAACCTATTATAATATCATGATAATAAAATTATAAAAAATACTTCCACCAACTACAGCTCATATTTTTGTGATATGTACCACACAATGTAGAGTATAATTGAGGTGGAGAGGCCTATAAATACCTCCACATCATCACAAAAAAAATCAAACACAACAAGAGAATAATAAATTGGATTTAATGACAAGACATATCTTATAGGAATGTCATGTTATCACAATGTTCATCCCTTGTTAATGTGTTGGTAATTTCCTAAGGGACCAAGCATCCGGGATATGTGCTTTGCATTATCACTCAATAGATCAAATAAAGGAATTATAGAATATTTGGAAAAAAAAATTGAAGGAGTTATTGCATGGTATATAGGTCATGTGAAACCCAAAATAATCTAAAAATTAAAAACCTTGAGGAACATATTGAATAATTGATTGAATAAATATTGTAAAAGATGATAGAAAGATGTGAATATGGATAAAGTAATCTTCATGTTCTTTGCATGACCTACCCAGATCATGATGAATCACAAGGAAATGTTCCGCAAGTCATGTGTAACTCTCTCTACATAATTTTTGGATAATGAATTTTCCTTTGGACATGAAAATAAGGTCAAATGACACCATCCTACCATGGTACCAAATTCTCAAAAAATCCATAATGCTTGCCTCCAAAATCATGTGATAATACCCGAACATGTTATCTAAGTTATACTACGACATTATGGAATTTCAGCCAGGTCCAATGATCTCCTTGAGACATTTCATCCCTATAATTTGATGGCCTCTATCAAATAATATTGATCATGTTACACCATCCAAATATTCCATCCTTGATCATGTGTTATTCTCAACACATATCATCCATGACTCATGATATCCACCAGATAAGTGATCCTTGATCATGTGATGTTCTCGATAAATTCCATTTAAATATTTTGACATCATCTATTCAAGACATATATATTATACGGTTGTATTTATACATTTATTCTATGAAATCATTACAAGTATGTGAATCATCACACATGACATATAGACACCCGAGACATGTTAGGCATACAACCAGGATATTGAAACAATGTAATCAAAACATGTTAGGAAGATGTCAGTAGACATGATAACACTACCTAGTGTATATATATAGTTATTCTCTTAACTAAACTCCATGAATTTTTATTCAAAAAGAAAAAAGTAATATAGAATTCTTTATTAAGGCCTGAGCTCCAATGAGAGCCAATTTAGGTTTAAGTCCCTCCATGTCTCCAACATTAAAACCCATGGGACCCAAACCCTTTTACCAATTAAGTCATTCTATAACACACAATCTTCCATGATACATTTCATTTTGAATAATTTAATAGCTTGCATTTTACGCAACTTCAAGACTCTAACACACCGTGACCAGTCAAAGTAGCCGTTATAAATAGTAATACCCAATTTTTGCAATTTTATAAATTTTATCACTCAAAATAGACTTTATTTTTAGATTCGTAATATCAAAATTATCCTACGGTAAAATTTTGGTACTTTTTGGATACCATTTATATTTTGATGAATAGTAAAAATAACTAAATTTTCATTAAAAACAACTTTTTTAATCAAAATTATTAATAGTGATAAATTATGAATTAGAGTTTTTTTAATGTATATTTAGAATATATTTTTCCTATTTAGTACAATGTTATTAATTGGATATAATTTTACAATTAAACTGGACAAAAACAAGTATCTATCTTTTGATAGTTATTATTTCTTAAAACACACTTTTTGTTTTGACAGCAGAAATTAATTTTAAATTAATTTCTGCCAATTCTGTGTTTTCAATTTGGAAAAATGGACTCTATATTTTGAATTAGGAAGTCCAAATTGTGTAAATAGGTAGCTTATATTTTTATACATTTTTAATAATTACTCCGGTAAATATTTTATTTACCACGGTTAAAGGGTAAATCCGGTAAATAAAGGTAAAAAATAATATTAAAATAATAATAAATTACCCTAAAACGTGTTTTAACCCTATTGTTTGATACATTTCCGACCATGGGAATCTTTGGGTCTATTTTGGGAGCCCATGGATTCACTTGTATGTGATAATGACACTTTATATTAATTAAGTTAAAGTAAATACAAAATAACATAAGCATATATCTTTTTGAAAAATATTTTTTAAATTGGGTTATATATATTATATTTTAGACTATAAATATTCATTAGAAATATAAAAATATTTCCTACATAATGGTATTTTATTTATAATTTTTAGACCTTGAAAAATTAAAAATATATATGACAAAATAATGATACAATAATTTCCTTATTCATGAAAGAATCAAATAATTACTATTATAAATGTTAAAATAAATATAATTTGCATGTTTTGATGACATACAATAATTATATTGGTTAATAAGATAGGTTTGGAATGAATAAATTAATTTTATTATAATTAATAATGTTTTTAAGACTTTAAAAAAAAAAAATTATTAAATATTTTCAAAATTGACCTAAATAGTTTTTAAAACAAATATTATATTATTAATTGATATTATACTCCTAAATATCTAAGGATCGGCCAAATGACTTATATAATGATAGGTGTTTCATTAATTGACCACTTGGGTGTCGCTTTAATGTATATTGTATGTTTATTAACTATATATTACAAAAATACAATGTGACATGGTAAGTGTTAAACTAATTAACCAAGAGTTAAAACTAAAAGATATGGTTAATATAATGACCCAAACCAGTCTAAAATATATTGGTTGAATGTATTTTGACCCATCCCCACATTAGACATTGAATAATAAACCTTCCAGTCATTAGAAAACGAATATGAATTTATTATAAATTAATACCTTTTGTTTTTCTTAAAGATTCCCCCCTTATAAAAGGACTCCACTTACAACTAATTCTTCACACCTTCAAAACCTTTTGGTTCAGCCAACCCCTACCCATGTACTCTCTCAACATCCCTCACTTCAACCTAGAGGCCTTATTTTGATCAGAAATCCAACCTAAGGATCCCTTTTGATCAAATAAAAAGGAAGAATCCAAAGAAGAGGAGGTTAACCTACCCTCAACCAAGGAAAAGTACAAACTAAGGGGTTTTCATCTCACTCCTTATTGCCATAAGATTCATAAAATATTTATACTATTATCTATCTTTTAGTGTATGTACTACCCATAGTTTTATTCTTTTTTTATGACACTTTAATTTATGTGTATCTACATATTCATTATATGATACCTCTTTCATGGGGTGTATGTTTCGTTAGTTACCAAATTGGTAAGGGTTTATTTCACAATCTCTTCATTATCCGGGGTTGTTTATACGTAATTATCTAGTAAGACCTTTTTATCATCAACAAACATTTTTCTTAAAAATGTATTTCAAAACATTCTTAATATTTTACAGAATATGGGTTAAAGTCATTTATACCCATGTTTTACTTTTTAAAATAAGTTTATAAAGGAATCTTTCTGTCGTTTTCTAAACAAGGTCCTTTTTACCCTTTTCAAGAGAATTAAATTAAGAATGTCTATTTTTATTTATAAAGAGGGGGTGGCTATTTTCCTCCATTATAAAATCTTTAAACCTTAGTTTACATACATATAAGAATATTTTCAAAGTAAATTCTTTCTTTTATAATTATTTGTCTTTAAAATGATTAAAAAAAGAGATATTTCTATCAAATAGTTCTGATTTCATCCATGTCAACATCCTTTGATAAAATTTACACTTGTTTGAAGTTGATTTGTTATGATAAAAATCATTCATATTGTATTTAAGGTTTTTTGATATGTTTGACTATGGATGAGCCATTTTTATGCCATTAATGGCTTGTGATTAATTTTTTGGCATTTCGTATGATAGTTTTAATACAAATGTTTGTGTTATATTTCCTCCTTTTCTAAGTTGAATATATTGGACTAGTAAGTTATGGTTTGGGGACCGGTAAAAGTAATCCCTCCAGGTTGGGGTCGAGTTACAACAGACCCTCCGGGTTGGTGTCCGGTTAGTAGAGGCACTCCAGGTTGGTGTACAGTTATTAGAGGAACTCCGGGTTGGTGTCCGGTTATTAGAGGCACTGCGGGTTGGAGTCCGGTTACAGAGGCTCTCCATGTGGGGTTCTGGTTACAGTTATCTATTAGGTCTTGGCACGAGGCCTTGACAACGAAATTAATGTTCAGAATTATACATGCCCTTGTTATGAAAGTGGTTATTGATATTTCATGTGATTATTCGATTAGGAGATTATCCAGGTTAATAATTAAATCGAATTATTTCATTTTATCTTTTCCATATTATGATGAAGGTATTGTTTAAAAGGATTTTGTTTTAGTTATACATTGCCTTAAATGTTTATTCTTATTTATGAATGTTTCTGGTGTATTGTTATCCTTACTAATCATCTGAGCTCACCCCTTTCTATGTCTTATTTTTTCCAGGATTCCATGAATTAATTTATTAATGACCTACAGGGATAGTATGAGGGGATATGAAGACACGATGTTGTTGTAGTTTTTTTTACTTTATGATGTAATGTATGACATATGAATATATCTAGTGTTTCCAAGATTACTAATCTAATCGGTCATTCGAGACTTGATCTTTTGTGATCATGCCAATGTTATGTAATAATGCACCGACTCAGGGTAACCGGGGTTAGGGTGTTATAGTTGGTATCAGAGGAAGTTTAGTACCAACCATGGAATCTATATTTAGATAAACTCTAATTAGAGCACATATACCTAAGATGAACTTTGAGGATTAGTATATAATAGCTTCCTAGAATTTTGGTATTGTAGAGATTTTGTGAGTTTTCTGAGCAATACATCCCTATCTGGATACGAGCAGGTAGAGGTGGATCTGGAATAGATGTACTTAGGGGTAATACCCAAAAACACCGCTTTAAGCTATACTCAAACGGGAACTGGTGCACGACAACGGGCATTGCTGCACTCTTCGTTACGACACTCCCTGGGGATATGCTTAGGATAATTCTCATTTTCATTACAAATCATTATGAAGGGTTAATGAGTATATACATCCTCAAAGAAAACATTATTTTATGATTATGTATTATATCCATAAATAGTTCATTTTACGTTAAGTGTTTTACAATTATGGAATTATGTATTATGATTCATAAACTGATCTAGTTTATGCCATTATTTAGAAATGGCACCTAGTGGAAGGAATGGAAACCATATCAATGAACGCACTCCATGTATGGGTTTTCCCACCTGCTAAAGATAATTATAGTGGAGCTGGTGATGCAACTAGTGCTGCTCATCTAATCACCATACTGTGACAACTCACTCAGGTTATGAATAATAACCTTACCCGTATTGAGCACCTGGATCCGCAGCGTGGAGGATCAATGTTAGATCACTTCATGAGGCAACAACCACCAACATTCAATGGGAGTACAAATCCCTTAGTAGCTGAGCAATGGATAAATTCCATAGAGAAAATATTTCGTGCCTTGGGGAGTAGTGAAAGGGAAAAAATTATCATGGCAGTTTACCACTCACTGAAGATTTTGACCAATGGTGGTCATTGATACAAAACACAAGGAAATATGAACAAGTATAAAATATGGAATAGAGGTAGTTCAAATATATTTTCTTAGAAAAATACATTCCTCGTGACCATCGAGCAGATATGGAAAGGCAATTTCTGAGTCTGAGACAAAAGTAGGATGAGATTGTCACAAAGTATGAGGCTAACTTTACAAGGTTAACAAGCTATGCTGGAGATTATATACGTAACCCAAGAAGGAATATTGATCGTTTATTTGATGGGTTAAAACCATTTCTTCATCGAGCATTGATCTCACAATCCTTCTCGTCGTACGAAGACATTGTATCATGTGCTATCATGACCGAAAAGGAATTATCTAATTCTTTTGAAAATAAAGTAAAGCAAGAGAAGAAGATAATAATGGAGAAAGAGATAGATAAAGGTAAAAATGGAAATAAATATTTTCCATTATGTGAAAATAGTGGGAAGAAACAACCCGGTACTTCCCTTAAAGTAATGGGAGTTTGTTACAAATGTGGAGAAAAAGGTCACCATACTCATGATTGCAAGGGAAAGAACAAGGATGTTAATGTTAAATACTACAATTGTAGAGAAATGGGGCATTATGAAAATGAATTTCATAAGTGTCAGGGAAACTTACCTCAGAAAAGGCCAAGGGATATAGGCTAATATTTTGCGGTTACTACAGTTGAAGATGAATGATTAATGTATTTGTATTTTTGAACTCAAGGATAATATTCTGGTTATGAAAATAATGTGATATATATAAGGATTGTACTGAATTACTTTTTTTTCATTAAGGTTTTGATATGAATACGGTAATCATATTTTCAGTATGTGACAATAAGAGAATGTTTACTATGATTGGAGAATCTAATTTTGCGATTGATATTTGAATTTAGATACCTTTTATGGAGAGTCTGGACAGAGGTAATATGGATAAATATAATGTTTTGGAATGTATTAAGTTGAACTTTGGATAGTATTGTTCAAGGATAAAACATTTATTATAATTATTTTTGTAATATTTTGATACTATAGTTTTAAGAAATGGACAACCTACAGGTTGGGAGATAACCCGTCGCATCGGACAAAGCTGTAGGAATCGAACCGACAACCATAATGTGACATGACATTATTACCTATCACAAGAATACAAGAAGTCCCTAGTTATTACAAAATATTTTTTCATTATAATGGTATGTCTTAATGATTGGAACCTTATATTAATAGGATAAATATAATATTTTTGAGTTATCTTTTGGAGTGAAAGTTGAGTTTGTGGAAAAAATTAATTGAAGGATAAAAACTCTACATGTCAAGATATATATATATATATATATATAATATTCTATAAAGAAATTAATTCTTTAGGGAATAGATATTAAGATCAAAATGTGTTATCCTAATAACTTATGTTCTATTTAACTGATGATATTTTAAATCATCATATATTGATGGCATTGAGGCCATGAATTCTACACTTGTTTGTGATTGATGACCTCAATCACTCCCTATAAATATTTACGTTTTTCCTCTAATTACATGTCTATAATTGCCACCAATGTTCTCCTATTCTAAACCCTAATTTTTTTGTGACATTATTTTTTCCCTTTCCCTCTTATTAAAACTAAATTTTATTAACCATATTTCCGATATGGGTTTTCCAAAAAAGTATTTATTATTGTCAACCATTTATTTTCAATGAAAAATTTCAAATTGTGAGGATTAAATTATTTGAAAGAGGGTATAATTCAACACCCCAAGCTTCCATGATAAGTTTCCTTTTGAATAAAGCAATAGTTTTCATTGTACGCAACTTCGAGACTCTAACACATAACGACCAATCAAAATAGCCGTTATGAATAGTAATACCCACTTTGTCAAATTTTATAAAATTTATCTCTAAAAATGGACTTTATATTTTGATTCAGAATATTGAAATTAGCTTACGATAAAATTTTTGTACTTTTCAGATAACTTTTATATTTTGATGAATAGTGAAAATTACTAAATTTTAATTAAAATCAACTGTTTTATTCAAAATAATTACTAGTGATAAATTATGAATTTTAGTGGTTTTAAAGTATATATAAAATATATTTTTACCATTTAATACAATTTTGGTCATTGTACATAATTATACAATTAAACTGGATATAAACAAGTGTCAATCTTTTGATAGTTATTATTTCCTAAAAACAGACTTTGTTTTGACAGTAGAAATTAATTTTAAATTAATTTCTCCAACATTAGTGTTTTGAATTTGAAATAATGGGCTCAGTATTTGGAATCAGGATTTCCAAATTGTGTAAATAGTTAAAAAAATTAGACTTTTTGAATAATTACTTTGATAAATATTTTATTTAACATGGTTAAAGGGTAAATCCGGTAAATAAGGGTAAAAAATAATATTATAATAATAATAAATTACCCTAAAACATGTCTTAACCCTATTGGATGATACATTTCTGACCGTGGGTATCTTTGGGTTGATTTTGGGACCCCATGGATCCACTTGCATGTGATAATGATGCTTTATATTAATTATGTAAAAGTAAATTCAAAATAACAAAAGCATATATCTTTTAGCAAAATAATTTTTACATTGGGTTATATATTTTATATTTTTTACTAAAAATATTTATTATAAATATAATACGATTTCCTATATAATGGTATTTTATTTATATAAAAATTAAAAATATATATGACACAATAATGATTAAAGGTTTTCCTTATTAATGAAAGAATCAAATAATTGGTATGATAAATGTTAAAATAAATATAATTTGCATGTTTTGATGACATACACGAATTTTATTGGTTAATATGACATGTTAGGATTGATTTAATGAATTTTATTCTAATTAATAATGTTTTTATGACTTAAAAAATCAATTCTTAAATATTGTCAAAATTGACATAAAAGAGTTTTTAAAACAAATATTATATTATTAATTGATATTATATACCTAAAAATCTAAGGATCAGCCAAAGAACATATATAATGATAGTTGTATCATTAATGGACCACTTGGGGGTCTCTTGTATGCATATAGTAAGTTTATTAACTATTTATTATAAAAATACAAACTGGCATGGTAAGTGTTAAACTAATTAACCAAGAGTAAAAAATAAAAGATAAGGTTAACATAATGACCAAAACCTTTATAAAATCTATTGGTTGAAAGGATTTCGACCCATCCCCACCTTAGACTATTAATAATAAACATTTTATCCATTAGAAACCGAGTATAAATTTATGATGAATTAATAGTTTATGTTTTTTCTAAAGAGCCCCTCCTCCCCCTTATAAATGGACCCCACTTCTAACCAATTTTTCACACCTTCAAAGCATTTTGGTTCGGCCAAACCACACCCAAATACTCTCTCTACTTCCCTCACCTCAACCTAGAGGCCTTGGTTTGATCATAAAGCCAACATAAGGATCCCTTTTGATCAAATGAAAAGGAAGAACCCGAAGAAGAGGGGGTTAACTTACCCTCAACCAAAGAAAAGTACAATGTAAGGTGTTTTCATATCACTCATTATTACATTGATATTCTTATCATATTGCCACTATTACCTTTTGTGTGCTTTATGTTCTTCCCATAAATGTATTCTTTGTGTAAGAAACATTAATTTATGTGTATCTACATATTCATTGTATGATACCTCATTCATGGGGTGTATGTTTCGTAAGTTACCAAATTGGTAAGGGTTTATTTCATAATCTCTTCATTATCCAAGGTTGTTTATACATAATTATCTACTAGGACCTCTTTTCCATACATATCCATGTTTCATAAAAATGTATTTCAACACATTCTTAATATTTTACAGAATATGGGATAAAGTCACTTATACCCTTGTTTGACTTTTTATAAGAGGTTTATAAATGAATCTTTCCGTCATTTTCTGAACAAGGTCCTTTTTAACATTTTCGATATAATTAAGGCAAGAATGTCTTTTTTTAACTTATACGGAGGGTGAGGATATTTTCCTCCATTATAAAATCTTTGAAGCTTCCCTTACAAGCTTATACGAATCTCTTCAATGTAAATGTTTTCTTTTATAATTATCTTACTTTTAAATGATTTAAAAAAATATATTTCTCTAAAATTGTTTTGATTTTATCTATGTCAACATCCTTTGATAAATTTTACACTTGTTTGAAGTTGATTTATTATGATACAAATTTTCCATATTGTATTTAAGGTTTTGTGATATGTTTGACTATGGATGATTCATTTTTATGCCATTAGTGGCTTATGATTAATTTTTTGGAATTTCGTATGCCATTTTTAATACGAATTTTTATGTTATATTTCATCTTATTCTAAGATGAATGTGTTGGAATAGTATGTTCCAAGATGGGGACTGATAAAACTAAGCCCTCCGGGTCGGGTTCTGGTTAAAGAAGACCCTCAAGGTTGGTGTCTGGTTATTAGAGACACTTCTGGTTGGTGTCCGGTTATTAATGGAACTCTGGGTTGGTGTCCAGTTATTAGAGGCACTCCGGGTTGGTGTCCGGCTATTAGAGACACTCTGGGTCAGAGTCTGGTTACAGAGGCTCTCTGGGTTGGGTTCTGGTTACAGTTATCTCTTAGGTCTTGGCACAGGGCATTGAAAAAGAAATTAAAGTTCGGCATTATGCATTCCCTTGTTATGAAAGTGGTTATTGGTATTGCATGTGATTATTCTATTAGTAGAATATCTATGTGAATAATTAAATAGAATTATTTCATTTTAACATTTCCAAATTATGATGATTTACATGTTTAAAAGGCTTTTGTTTTAGTTATACATTTCCTTAAATGTTTATGCTTATTTATGAAAGTTTTCGCTATATTGTTATCCTTACTGAGCATCTGAGATCACCCCTTTCTATGTCTTATTTTTTCCATGATTCCAAGAAATAATTTATGATTGACCTACATGGATAGTATGAGGGGACATGAAGAAAAGATGTCGATGTAGTTTTTTGAACTTTATGATGTGATGTAAGGCTTATGAATATATCTACTGTTTCCAAGACTACTAAACTAATCGGTCTTTAAAGACTTGATCTTTTGTGATGATGCCAATGTTATGTCATAAGGCACCGACTCGGGGTAACCGGGGTCGGGGCGTTACACATTCTACCTCATCTATCAGTGGATTAAAATATTTACTGAACCTTGTGAAATATGATTACTTCTATAAATATGTTATGTAAGATGTATTTCTAAGGTCCATGCACAATGCAAGCCAACCATGGTGTGAGTCCCTCTACATCATAGAAAATCTAACCCTTTGTATCCAATCTCTCATAGGATTATTATTCATCCTCATTCATTGGAGGATTGAGAGTTCAAGTGAAATATGACAAATCTAATTTCTACTGTAATTTGGATACATTGGAATACTTCTTATGTCTCGAGCTCCATTTCAAACACCCCATAATGTCCTCCCCATTGTATAAGTAAAACATTCATATGAAATGAGACCAATATAATATAATACCTTGTTTCTCACATTGAGAAAGGATCATGTGATATTAGGGACTTACAATGATCATATAATTGGAATCATGGACCACTATTATTTAGGGAAACATCAATTTTTAAGTCCCACTCGATGAAATTATATGTATTCCCCCATATAAGGTCATACACCTCATGGAATGTCGTGAGGGTGATATTGATATATGAAGAATCTAATCCCACTTTTATACATAACAAATTGGATGACTCCATGAAGCTCAATCTCAATACCCAGTCGATATGTTACCACACGTATATGTCCTTTCTTCATGATGTTAAAATTTGTGGTTTTAGTGAAAAAAGTGGCGTTTCATTCCGTTTATAATTAAGATATGTAGGATTCCTCATAAAGGATCAATCAAATCCTTGATATAAAAACTAAATACCAATATGACAGTAACTTATATAATCAATAGTTATATGGGTTTAAAATATAATCATCTACCCATTAGTCGGGAATGGAAGAATAAAATCTGATACATGAAAATAGGATAAATAATATACCCAACATTCCACATGGAAGAATTCAACTTTGGTCATTTTGTTAGGTAAACTATTCTCATATATGGTTTGTGAAGAGAAAACTGAACGTGTGTTAAATTAATATGATAGTCCTAGAGTATTAAATAATTCCCACATAAAGGGTTTGATGAGCTCAACCTCCCATACTCTCATATAATGTGATTTCATAAGTAACATTGTGTTTGAAACTCTAATTAGCCACCCTCATTTATAACAATGTTATGTACTCAGCTATGGATATGGAAACCATTGGGAGTTCATGATTAGTGAAAAAATGGGGAACACATTAGTGTAGAAAACGTTTTTTAAGGTGGTTATTTTGTCGTTTTTACGTTGGCTTTTGGCCGACGTTATTACAGGAGATGTTATAAAAAAAAATTTACATCAGTTATTTTACAAATGACATAAAAAACACAAATACAAAGAATTCTTCATGTCAGTTTGTTAAAATATCGATGTGGAAAGTGATTTAGAGTTGTGGTTTATTATGTCTATTATTTAATAACCGACATGGTATATACTCTTTAACGTCGGTTATTATTTAAGCGACGTCATAAATAACTCCTCTTAAGTGTTTATCACATCGGTTATTATTATAACCGACCATATAAACCTATATGCGAAGTAGTTTCCAATGTCGGTTAATTAATACCCGACATGAAAACATATATACAATGTCGGTTATAAAATAGCCAACAAAAAAACTATTCATTTCAATTTGTTACGTCGATTATTTCATAACCGAAGTAAAAACCATTTCCCATGCATTTATTACGCCAGTTTCTGAATAACCGACGTTAAAACTAATACCAATTCATTTTTTACTTCGGTTATAAAATAAACGATGTAAAAACAAATGTTTTTAATAAAACCAATCATCCACTGCTATGACCTTCCAAAAGACCTAAAACTAACAAAAAAATAACCATAAACAGACCAAAAATTAACCAGATCCACCCTCCCACCCCACCACCACTAGACAACCCTCAACACCGATCAACCACTACTATGCGTAGCCAAAATACCTAAAACAGACCAAATAAACCAAAAACAGACAAAAACCCGTCCAAAAATAGACCAGAACCCCACCACCCCACTGAACAACCCCCACCACACCCCTATACACCACCACCCCACTAGACAACCCCAGACCAAAAATAGACCAAACACTGACCAGAACCCCCCCCCCCCCCCCACCCCACTAGACATCCCCCACCGCACCCCTGGACACCCCACACACCCATGGGCTACCCCCACCCACCCCCACAAACATGGACAAACCCCACCCTCTTCGACACCCCCACCCCCTGGACAACACCCGCACACACATGGACATCCATCACACACCCCTAGAACCCCCCCCCCCCCACTGGACAACCCCCACCACACCCCTTGACCCCCCCCCCCCACACCCCAGGACAGCCACACCCCCTGGACAGCCCCATACACGCCTGGACAACCCCCCACCTTCCTGGACCCCCACCCCCTGGACATCACTCCCACACCCCTGGACAACCCTCCCACACCACTAGACCCCCCTCCCTCACCCCACTGGACAACCCGCACCACCCCACTAGACACCCCCAAACCCCTGGAATGCCCCCACCCATCTAACAGCCCCCCACATCCCTGGACAAACCACCACCCTCATGGACACCCCCACCCCATGGACCACACTCCCACACCCCTAGACAACACTCTAACACCACAAGAATCCCACCCACCCTCCTGGAAACCCCCACCCCACTGTACAACACTCCCCTAGATAGCCCTCCCACATGCCTAGAACCCCCCCCCCCCCACTGGACTGCCCCCTTGGATATCCCCCCACTCTCCTAGACATCACTCTCACCCTCCTAGACACCCTCCCACCCTCCCACCCCACTGGACAACCCCCACCCCACCCCTGGACACCCCCACCTCACTGGACACCCCCATATAAAAAATATAACAAAACCCGACAAAAAATACGCAAGAACCCCCCCCCCCTAGATAGCCCCCACCACACCCCTCCCCCCCACCCCTGGACTGTCCTCCACCACCTGGAAAAACCCTAGATAACTGGTGTTGGGAGAGGAGGCGCCGCCATCCCTAGGGGGATGAACACCACTTGAATGTAATAATGACTCTCATATGTGATGCTTGAGCTCTCAAAATGTTTCATCAATTCGTTCATCCCCTATAAACATCATTCATTCTATCAATTTGATACCAGTAAAACCAGGGGTAAATTCCCTCATGTGTGACTAAAATTCATGGATCGTGGGGGTGGAAATATCTCGTATCTTTCGGGATTGGAAATGATGCTCCCAAGGCTGTCCATGAGATGCCTGAAACCACGTTAACAAAATCCCTAATTATAGGAAGAGGGCACTGGTTCAGTTGGTGGAGAGGGACACGGAGAAGACGACTACGATGATCCGAAATATACCCAACAAGTACACGTATGTGATTTTTTAGTTTCCCAAATTATATGATTTAACAAATAAAGACGGGATATGATGTTAATGTTCATGGACCAACATCGCATGGAGGGGACAGAAGAACACACAAGTAGAGACTGTACCAACAATATTATCTTTTCATCCTTTGTCACATTAATATTATGAATTTTAGCCACCAATGATTCTATTTTTTTATAACACCCTCAATGTAAGAAGTTGATGAACCTGGAAACACATTTCTTACTGATACACATGTCAAAAATCCTTATACACGACCAGGATGTTCAGGGTTTCCCAATGCAGCTGATAAAATATATTTCCTCCCAACAGCTGTAAATACCCCATTTGTGCTCTGCTCCTCAATAGAATCCCATATTAATTAATTGAACAATTTTGTAATTATTGAAATTATATAAAGAATATAGTTAACATAAATAAAGGAAAAAAATATCTTACAATCCTCTTAGCTACGAGTCTCAAATATTCCGAAATATATTGCCCTTTTTTACTTATTTGATCTCTCTTCCATTTTTCATGTCTAGATGGACGAGATGGAGGGGCCACCTCTCTAGATATTGAAGACTCAGCTCTTAGTTTTTGTAATTTTTCCGCCATCATATTTTATTCCAATAATGTATACCCACCCTGAGATAACGTTTGAAGGTATAAATTATTAGAATGGATCTCCTAATTTGATTTCCTTGTTTGAAGTAAATTAAGATTAATAAATCATTAAAAACATTTATAAGATCATTGATATATGAAATATTATAAAAGATTACATTTCCGTTACCAAAAATGAATCTTTTATTCTAATTTAAACAAATTTTCTATATGTGTCTTCATCTATGAAAGGATATATATGACATGGATTGTTAGGACTCCTATGACCAAAAACAAAATCAAATGAGAGGGTTGATTTGAAATACCTCCATCTCCTAGAAGCCATCGATAATCATTTCTTCATGACTCCTCCAGTGTCAATAATATAAAATGTAATCTAATAAAGAAGAGGTTAAACATATTATGTATACTAGAAAAATTTACAAAATTTGAAAACAATAGAAATATATCTTACCAATATCGTCTCCCACAACTAATATATTTTCTATTTCTCCACACTTCTCTGTTCATCGTACTAAATGCTTTCTTTTATCTTACCCTAATTTGATAAAAAACTCTTAAGATCATTTGCATTTGAACCTCTAGGATTATCATCCTCATCATACTCAACGATTATCCTCTGATCCTGTATATGGGAAAGTGATAATTTTGGTAAACAGTTGAACCAAAATTTACCAACTCATGAACTCTTTGTTGTAATGGGAGAACATGAGGAAAAATTGGGAACATCAATAGGTGCATGAGAATGTTCATCCCTATAGGTATGCCCAATATGATCATAACCAAAATCTTGTGTTTGATCAACTGATTGATATATTATTATCCTTCAAATCCAAAAAAACAAACATTATTTCACAACGATAAAAATTCAAATATTACAATACTAATGTAAACATAAAATAAAAAATTGTACTGATTTTCGTAATAGTAAACATGGATAATATGGTAAGAATGGTAAACAATCGTAAATATGGTAATGTTGGTAAATATGGGAAACATTGTAAACATGGTAAACCTGGTAAACATGGTAAACATGGTAATGTAATATTCAATGAACAAAAATAATAGATATATAATTTATGTAATGGTAAAAATAATAATGTAAAATAAAAAAAATCAAATCAAACAAAAAGTTATACTTATTAGTTTTAATACATGTTTTAATAAAGAGAAAACATAAAATATCATACATTTTTAGAAAATAATTAATGTAATCATGAAATAAACAAATGATACCTGTAATTTAAGGAATGTAAAAATGGATTATTTTCCCAAATTCATTCGTCGTGATCATTCCTTATGGCACCGACCATGTCTTCAACATGCTCATCATTATTTTCTGATAATCTTTCCATGAAATAAGGGATCTCACATTAATCATCATCTTCATCATGTTCATCATCACCAACAAATTGTTTTCCCCTTGTAAAAAAAAGATCACACTGCATATCTGACTGATCTACTACATAGAAAATTTGATTTTCATGTGTTTCCATTATAAAAGAATTAGATGTGTCTTCTAATCTATTCAGATTAACAACCGTCATTCCTAATTCATCATGTTTGACACTGTTGTTGCTGATAAACTTCTTATAGTTAAAAATAGGAACATTAATTTTAAAGTAATCAACCTCCCATATTTCATCAATCATTCAATTATATGAACTTGATGCAAAAAACTTGGTTTTTTTCTTTGGCACTCGTAAAATGTATTGCTTCTGCAAACACCAATACACCACTATTCTAAATTGCACTATTGTTGTCCTAAGTGTTCATATGAAATGTATATCCTGTAATGTCATAATTGGACCATGTTATCACATTTAAACATGGACCACCCACTACCCATTTTAATTTCTCTGATACATCTGATCTACCAAGAAAGGTATTTTTAAATAATGAAAAAAATGTTTTCATTGTGCTCATTCACAATCGACATTTCATTATTCATTGGATGGAATTTTTTAATTTCATTAATATTCCATGTGATGTATGGTTGAGCATCAACAATGTTATTCAAGATATATAATTCTAACTTATACATCTGTTCAGGTGACAACTATTTGAATTTCCTGCGACGAATCCCCTTACCCTCATTATTAACTCGATCATGGCGAGATGGAGGAAAACCTATGTGATGAGGAGCAGCCATGTAGCTTGTAGAAAACTCTATAACCTCATTAGAAATATACTTTTCAATAATAGCAGAATTAGGTCAATATGGATTCATAGCATACCCCTTAAATAATTTCATATACCTTTCAAAAGGATACATCCAACGAAGATATAAAGGACTACAAAGCATTATTTCTCAAACCTGATGAATCATTAAATGCACCATTATATCATAAAATTTGGAGGAAAATACATTTCCATTGAAAAGTATAAAAATTTCATCCTTTTCCAAAATATTGAATATATTCACATCAATGACGTTATTAAAAAATGAATTTAAAAAATAACACAACATTATTATAGTATTTCTGACACAGATGTGAAATATTCCACGCAATGCAACTGGTAGATGTTGTTGCATCATGGTGTGAAAATCATGATATTTCATACCTGTCAACTTCAAGTCCTTCAATGAGACGAAATTTTTTATATTTGAAGAATAACCTTGAGGCACTTTGATTTCATGAAGAAACTGATAGAAAATATTTTTCTCCCTCTTGGATGATGTATGACATGTCGAGGGAAGAAATGTTCATCTTCCATTATGAGTGAAAGATAACTCCAAACGTATTCTATTGATAATAAGTCTAATCTTGAATTTAAACCATAATTTGTCTTTCCATTAATATCTAACAGTTTTCAAATAAAACTATCACATATATTCTTCTGTACGTACATGACATCAATATTATGTTTAACATCATTATATTTCCAATATGGTAGCTCCAAAAATTTGGACATTTTCTTCCAAATATGACTATCCTTGCAGATTATTGTGTATTTCCCAATGTCACATTAGGGTTTTCCACCCTCTCAAAATTTAGATCATGGGATAATGGATTTGTAGCAATATAAAATTCTTGTGAGCCATTGAATGCCTTTTTTAGTCTTCTATAAGAGTGATCCATATGAAAAAAACCTTCGATGAACCATGTACACTGTTTTCCTCCCATGATGAAATTGACAATATGAAGTCTAATATTAATAAATTGGACATGCTTTATGCCCTTTATTTTTCTCAATGATCGAATTTCTAATTCATCCCATATTTGATTCACCCTCTTTCTTCAATTTCTCCTCATCTGGAATCTTAGGCTTATAGGAATGATTTCTTTGATTTTCCAATTTCCAACTAACATTCAACCACTATGTTGTAATATTTTTTTCCTTTCCAAATAATCTAGTGTGTTGGATATTAATTTACATAATTTGGTCGATTTTATGATGGCATTGACAATCCCAATTTTTTACAAATTACAACTATAACTCCATCGACCACACAATAAAATCACTATAGAGTCACTTTGGAACAATGATGACATTATATGCTTGATCTCTGTACTATATAAGAAATTTCATATTAAGTTACATAATAATAAAATAATAAATTACTGATTTACTATTGATTTATTTTTCCAAAAAAAATTGAATAATATGAAATCAAATCTCAAAAAATTAAAATATTAAAAAAAACAAAAAAAAACTAGTGTTCTATAAATAATCAAGCATAACCTCAAGAGCATGTCATCACAAAATCAACAAAATAATAAATTTTATAGAATATTCATAAAATAAACAATTTATTATGACATTTATTTAATTATATAATTTTACATTATTAAAAAATATGATCCATAAACATATTAATAATAACAAAAAATATGTTTTGAAAGTTAAAAATACATATCTCACATCAAAATCCTCCACACATAGAAAATTGAACTCTTAGGAAATTGATAGAATGAAATTTCAAACTACAAGTATATATAGACTCAATAACTCAAACCAATGTGGATTGAATTCACTAATTCATTCATCTCCATAACTATCATGAAAACATTATAAATTATTCCGTACAAAAAACATCAATTAAAAATCATGTTCATGTTCATTGAGTGATGAAAATTAGGATATATATATCATTTAAATATTACAAAGAGAACCCTTTAATTATCACTCCAAACGAGGTTTGAAAAATAAAAAATCCATTTTTGAATTATTGTTTAAAATATATATTATTATCTTATAATTTAATTTACCTTACTCATAATTTAGGTTCTATATTTCAATCACCTAAATGAACTCATTATTTATAATTTTGACCTTTAATGGTCGATTTGAATCAATCTTTCAGAAAATAATTTATTTAATGTTAACATAGATTAATTTAGTGTCTAGTGCTGTAGAGATTCTCCATGGGATTCCTATATACAATTTTACTCTACCTTTAATGAACATATAATATTATCTTATGAGTTGTCTCCTATAGGTGTTATCTTCACAAAGACATATTCCCCAAAGATCTTGTTCGTAAATTTAGATTCCTAATATTATAAATCCAATTGAAAAAAATACTTATCAAAATTTAACATATTTAATTTAACATTAACTAATTATTGATGAATAATGTATCAAAATCATTTTAAAATCATTTAAAATGAATAATTTTTAAGCCAGTGATGTACCTTGGTCACTAGAATAATTAATTATATAGCAAAGAAAACATTTCAATTCTTGTTTCCAAAAAAAAAATTAATGTTATTATACCGTGTAAATAATTATGGGAATAGTTATTCCCAGGTAAAGACACCTCTTACAAAGACATAAAACCCAAAACTATCCTTAATATTGAATCCCAAAATGTCATAATACGCTTATCCAATAAATTTTATCAATTTAGTAGTTTGGAGAATGTTCATGAGGTATATGAATATTCACTTCTTTTTCCCTTATTGACAAAATAACAATAAAATATTAAAATAATATAATTAGTTTAATTTTTTGAATATAATTCAATAGTTGTAAATTGTCTCACAATGTAGAATTTTAGAAATTGTGTATTATTGTGTTAGTTAAATTCAAATATATTTGAACAGCTGCTATCCATGTATCAAAATCTGTTCAAACTGATTTTCTAATCAAAATTAATAATCAAAACAATAAAAAAGATAATAAATTTTATTTACAATTATAAAAAATTCATGGGATATTCCTAAACAAATATTTTTTACTTATATGATGAAAAATATGATATTAATTTAAAAAAATTTGAATTAAATTTAATAATCAAATGATGATGAAACTGCTATCATTCATATTCACGTTCCTTTTCCCTTGTACTCCATTATTATTATCCATGGATTCTAATTTCAGGACATAATAAATTTAAATTTATCATCATTGGAGATAAAAAGTATAAATTACATATTTGAATAGAAACCAAAATTTTATTTTTGTAAAATTATATACAGAGATCTCTTGGATATATCTCTTCCTTACAATTTTCTCAAAACATTTCATGAATTTCCAATTACATAGAATGGTTTATGAAATACTAGTAAAAGAATAAAAAGTATTTACATTAAAATAATTGATCCGAAAATAATAACTACATATTTACTAATTTATTGGAATCAATAATTTATATTCCCCATTATACTATGTTCATGATTAGCTTTTAATAATGGAGATGAAAAAACTCCCTTTAGTTGCACCTCGAAAATGTTATTTATTTAGTGAATATTGACCCAAATTGGTCAAATACACTCTAAAAATGTCCACAACCACATTAACAAAAACTCTTAGAATGATACATCCTCCATACTACTTGCATTCTGATTTTACTATTTATAGATTGAATAAACAATAAAATAGAAATTCTATTTGACCAATATTGAAATCCATATTCTAAATTATTAAGACATGAAAAAATTTATTTCTATATATTAATATTTATAAATTTTCATATGATTTCCAATTAATTTCCTCAATACCACTCATATCTAGAAACATCCTCTCTCAAATTTATTTAGAATCATATTTAAATTCTTTCATACCCTATAAATAATTCTGATTTAATTACATAAAATAAATGATTTTCTTTGTAAAGATAATTCTATAAGGGTAAATCCTTGTTAGGGTATCAAAATTAGTTATATAGGCCCAAAAAACATCATCAAACATACAATATTAAACCTTCCTTAATGTAGAATAGGTAATTTCAAAAATATCTTTTATATCACTATTAAAAACATTTAATTATACACTGGATTGTGATTGGTTTGTAATGTCAGTCCCATGAGGTCCTTTATATTTCTAAACAAATGATTAAAAATTATATTCAGTGAATTTTTATTAATTATCAATAATTAATTATTTAAAATAATTAAATATTGAAAATATATTATTTTTTAATAATTTAACTACACTCGTAAAAATATTATTGTGAAGTTCCACCACTTTTAAAAAAAATATTAACATATTGAACATACAAAAAATATATTCACTTCTATAGGAATATGGGAATGGTTTCACGAGATCCAATCCAAAAAAATTAGTAATTCAATGTAACGGCCCGACCACAGTAACCCAGAGTCGGTGCATTATTACATAACATTGGCATGATCACAAAAGATCATGTCTCGAAAGAATGATTAGTTTTGTAGATATTGAAACACTAGATATATTCATAAGTCATACATTGCATCATAATGCGAAAAACTACAACAACATAATCTCTATAGTCCACACTAATATCATCTCAGAAAATCCCTACCGGCTAGTCATAAAATACTTCTTCACATCCTGGGAAAAATAAAACATAGAAAGGGGTGAGCTTAGATGCCCAGTAAGGAAAACAATATATCAGAAACTTTCATAAATAATCATTAACATTTAAGGCAATGTGTAACATTTACAAAATCCATTTAAAAGAGAACATCATGAAAATATGGAAGAAATAAAATGAAATAATTTCATTTACATATTTACATGGATATTCTACTAGTTGAATAATCACATGCAATATCAATAATTACTTTCATAATGATGGAATGCATAATGCCAGACTATCATAACCACATATTCAAGGCCTCGTTCCAAGACTACAAATAATATTTGGTCAAGGCCTTGTGCCAAGACACTAGTTTGTCTCATGAGACCTACCGATTTATCGAGGAGCTGTAGCGGGCTCCACCCGTCACATGCTAAGTCAAATTCATTCCTCATATGAAATGTTTGAAACATACATAAACATTAGTATTAAAACTAGCATATGAAATGTAAAAACATTATCCAAAAAATATGAATTGTATAAAAATAGCACATCCACAGTCAAACATAACTCATCAAATATAATATAAAAGATTTTATTGTAACAGATTAACCTTAATCAAGAATAATTAAGTATATTTCCATAGATAAAAATAGTCATCAAAACTAATTGAAGGAAATATCCCTCTTTTATATGAAAACTTTTTAAAGTCTCACTATTTATAAAGAAGCCATTTAAATAGATTTATTAATAAAAGTGTCCCACACAACTTTGAAACATTTAAAAGGAATTTTGATCTGAAAACTTTAATGGCCATATAAATAAATCCTTAAACCTTTTTTAAAACATGGACATTAATGATAAATATTTATAATAATAAATCATTAAATAATTTTAATATGATATTTTAGTTAGAGTTCCTAACCCAAATAGAGACACTTGAATACAAATAATTGAGGTAACAAAAACATTTTAATATAATGAGAATAAAGGTATTCATGATATACAATGTCGAAGTACAGTATACACACTATATAAAAGTGATTTGGTGTATAACAACAAACAATTCTCAATGGAATGTAAATTGAGATGAAATCTCTTATGAAGACCATATCCATAGGTTAAGGATAAATAAATGACATAATTAAGTGTGACACATATTAATACACTCGATAATATTAGATATTCATTGTAAATCAATCAAAGGACATTCACGCATGTTCTTGTAAAAACAACACCAATGAATTGGATATTTAACTCAACAAATAGAGATTGAGTTAATATTAATCTTATCAAGTTCATATTGATGACTTGAGAATTTGATAATGGAGTGATTATGTGTATCAAAAGTATATCTACAAAAAGGGGAGTGGAAATTATGACATAAGCAAATGAATAGTAATTCCACGCATAATCTTGGAGTAAAATAATCAATGAAGTATGCATAAAGTCGAATGAGTGGAAATTGAAATTTTAAATTCCCTTATTGATTTGGTAACTTAAGAAACATACACCCATGAAAGAAGGATCATAAAATGATTATTTAAATATAAATAAATTAATGTATATTACATAATGAATACAGTAATGGGCAGTACACACACTACATGAAATAAATAGGTGGTGAACAATGGAAATCTCATGAAATTAAAAGTGATATAAGAAACCCCTTAAATTGTTATTTTCCTTTGGTCGAGGGTAGGTTAACCTCCTGTATAATAGTGAAATAATTTTTATTTAATTATACAAGAATAATATACATTAATATGTTTAATATATGACCTTTAAACATTGATTTGTTAATAATATCTTAGTATTATTGTCGTTACGGGTGTTAACAGATTCGTTTTCCTATATATTCTTTGTTATGTGAGCCATATGTTTTATGGATGGGATTTATATTATTCATATACATAATTATATTATGTTTTTAAGAATTATTTTTAACAATCATATGAAAATTATTCTTGAATGGATACGATGGGGAATGAATCTCATCGCGTTCGTGCAGATGGTAGTCCGTACGTACGCACGAGCGACAATATCATTCTTTAGATATTAAAATAATATATAATTGAATGGTATATAATATATAAAGAACATCATCATGATATATTTATTATTTACATCAATTACACATCATTATCATACCCATCCAAAAAAATGTATTGAATAACAATTACACCACAACGTGGAGATGGTAGTTCGTACGTATGCCTCTGTGGTGACATGTCATTCAAAGGATTGATAGAATACTGAATATGGATCTACCATATTTTTAATAACATCAAAATATATAGAATATACTGGAGTTTTTATTTTATAATGAAAATAACAAATAAATAAGAAGTGGAAGATGAAAGGAACTTGAAAGAGGGCGGTAAAAACATTACCTCTTCTTGAGGTTCTTCTATTTGACTTAATCAAAAGGGCTCTATAGGTTGGATTTATGATCAAAATAAGGCCTCTAGGTTGAAGTGAGGGAATTTTAGATGATATTTGTGGAGGGGTTGGCCGAACCAGAAGGCTTTGAAGGTATGAATTTGAGAGAAGGGAGTGTTCCCTTTTATAAGAGGGGTGAGGGGTACCTTAAGAAATACATAAAATATTATTTTAGAATAAATTCATATTCAGTTTATAATTGCTCAAAAGTGACTTGTTTATATGATAAGGTGGGAATGGGTCGAAATAATTTCTACTGATAGATTTTAGACAGGTTTGGGTAACTATATTAACCTTATCATTTATATTTAACTCTTAGTTAAATAGTTTATCATTTACCATGTCTCATTGTATTTTTATATTATATGGTTAATAAACATACTATAAAAAGACAAGAGAAACCCAAGTGGTTAATTATTAATATATATAAACTTATCTAAGTCATTTGGTCAATCCTTTTATTTTTATAAATAGAATATCAATTAATAATATAATATTTGTTTTAAATACTCCTTTACATCAATTTTGAGACTATTTAATAATTGTTTTTTGTTAAAGTCTTAAAATCATTATTAATTAAAATAAATTCACATAATCAATCCAAACATGTCATATTCACCTATAAAATTATTTTAATTCTTAAAAAGTATCATATGACATTTATTTGGATATTTATAATATCAATTATTTTAATATTTCATTAATTAGGTAAATAATGCATCAAAATTGTGTCATAAATAAATACAATTATTTAATGTCTAAAAATTATAAATAAAATATAATTATGTCGGAAATTGCTTTATCTTTCTAATTAATATTTATAAACGAATTTATATAATGTATAACTCTATATTAAAATTTTTTAGTTATTAAACATTGATTTGAACTCTTTTAACTCTTCTTCAAATTAATTAATAATAAATGTCCTAATATAAACCATGTAGACCAAAGAGGTTCATATTTTATTCCAAAGGTTGTTTTTGGTCCAATTATATATATCAAATAGAATTAGGACATGTGTTAGGGTAATAATAATATCATTTTCCCCTTAATTACCCTATTTACTTTTAACCGTGGTAAATACAAGTAAAAAGTTACTATTCACCGAAATTTATTTTTACCTTATTGAACCACATTTTATAATTGATATTATCCGTGTCTCTCAGATATTTGAAATTCCACTCACAGAAGTGGTAAAATTTGGTTTTATGTGAATCTGAAAATTATCCTAGGAGATGTGTAAAAGAGGGTGAAAAGTTCTACGAAATTTTTATATATATAAAATTATTATAAATTGACTCCAGTGAATTATATTGAACTTATATAGTTATTATCTTTCTATTTTGACATAAAGTAAATTTAAATAAAATGAATAATTATTTAAATATAAATTCGGTTTTCAACTATAACTCAGTGTTTTTCGATATTCATAAAAAATTGAAAGTCTTTAGAAAAATACCAAAAATTCACCCAATGATAATTTAGATATTCCAAATCCCAAAAGTAAGTCCATTTTGAAAGATAAAATTTTTAATATTTCAAAAAGTGGGTATTACTATTTATAATGTCTTGTTTGATTGGTTGTGTTGTCTTCAAACTCGAAGTTGCGCACAACACACACTATTAAATTATTCAAAGAGAAGTGTACTGTGGAAGCATTGGGTGTTACATTCTCTCCTCCATCAATAAATTGCATCCTCACAATTTTTAAAATTGGGATTGGAAATATAATTGAAATTCCCACATGGGAAAAAGTGTCAATAAAACTATAACTTTAATAGAAAGAGAGTGAAGTACCAAGGTCACCCGAGATAACCTATACTAGGATTCCATATAGAAAAACATAGATATGGATGATAAACTATGTGTCAAGTTTCGATGGAGAGAGATTGAAAGCATGATCAGGAAAAAGTTAACAATAAGAAAACCACAAACATGTGATGGGACAAATGATCATTAGTTTCCTAGTGGGAAAAGTATACAGACAATTTTTTAAGCTACATTTCATAAAGATGAGGAAATTATTTATGAGATTGACCAAAAACATAAATAAATATGCTTACTTTTTATGTATAGTTTCATTTTTTAATAAATTTCTACTACTAACTCAATTTTTTAAACAATGTGTACTCCCGATGACTTGGTCACACCAGAAGAGCTAGATTCTACTTCTAGAAAATCACATGATTCAAAATTGATAAACTATATATTTACCTTGTCATTAAAGATTAATCCAAACCAAAATGGTTAGTAAAATATCACATGATCCCCCAAATGGATATTACTTTAGAGAAAGAAACACTGATATTAATTTTTAAAATTAAACCAACATCACCCAAAAGTTAAATAAATACCATTCAATAAACAACTGTCTTTAAAATCCTTCAATATAATCCAATCTAATATTGAAACCCAAAACGTAGAAGAATTTGGTTAGGTAGTCTTCCATATTAAATTGTATCTCCAAATGACATCGACTACTCTTAATGTCAGATACATGAAATTAATTAACCTAATTACATATTCTCTATTATAGGATAATAATTTCCATAAATAACCAAAATCATTTAAATAAAAATAATTAGTCACACTAACTAGGGACATCATATAGTCATGTTATAGGTGATAAATCCCAATCGCACTTTGGTTGTGGGTTCAATTCCCAAAGATTTTACTGATGTGACGGGTTGTCACATGGTCTACGTGTTGTCCTTTTTCAAAATCTATATTTTATAACATTACCAAAATGAGATATATTATTCAAAAAAACCATAAAATTTTTGAACCACAAATGTTATCTCATACCATGCATTTTCATCCCAAAATATAATTACGTGCAATTTCCTCAAACCCAATGATCATATAAAACCAAATGGTTATTTATATCTATATCCAATGTAAAATTGATATGTTTTCCTCAAAAATCAATCTCACATGGAAAACTAATGGGTTACAAAAACAAGAGAAAATTATTCCAATGTAATCCCACCAACATGGAGCACTAATACTTTTAATCATTTCTCCAACCACATAGATTCTTATTTGACAAAGAAAATATCCTCTAGAATAGGGCATTCACTAAGGTAATAGATAGGTCCCCAAAATTTACGGAAAATGACTGTAAATCAATTCTTAGAACTATTTTTATTTTCTTCCATACTACACTTCACTTTTCATCAGCAATTAATAACTTTATGTCCTTCTTTCCTGCATGTAAATCATTTCTTTGTTCCATTGAGACACATTCCTGGGTGTCTCCTTCCATATTTCCTATTTTATGGAAATCTAGGATTCTTCTTTCCATGGTCACCACTGCTGGAACTCTTATTATTCATCAACTTTCTTTTCTTTGTTGAGTTTGGGAGTTTGTTAATATATATATTTTGATCATATTTTTGGAAAAATTATTTGGCATGAACATGATATCTTTTACGCCTATCGCCATTCCATTTTGTTGCTCATTTCCTCCATCGTTCCCACATTGTACCTCATTTTCATTGTTACTATGACTTTCTTGGAATCCATCCATTGAATAAAACCGGAAAGCATTGTGTGAGTAATGGTAGTAATAAAATCATTTAGAGAATATCATTACACCATATTCTTAATATGAAAAACCTTATAATTAACCAAGGTCATTTATTATCATCTAATATTAAAATAATTCAAATCAGTTTGTAAATAAAATGTAAATTATATTAATAATATCCCTTGGGATTTTCGTAACAAAGAGTGCAGCAAGGCCCATTGTCATGCACCAGTTCCTGTTCGAGTCTAGCTCAAATCAATGTTTTCGGGTTTTACCCGTAGGTACATCTGTGCCAGAGCCACCTCTACCTGCTCGTATCCAGATAGGGATTTATTGCTGGGAAAACTCACAGATTCTATACAATATCAAAATTATAGGAAGTTATTCTATACTAATCCTCAAATTCTGTCTTAGGTATTTGTGCTCTAATCAGAGTTTATCTAAATCTAGCTTCCATGGTTTGTAATTAACATTCTATGATACCAACTGTAATACCCTGACCCTAGTTACCCAGAGTCAGTGCATTATTACATAAAATTGGAATGATCACAAAATATCTAGTCTCTAAAGACCGATTGGTTTAGTAGACTTTGAAACACGAATTACATTCATAAGTGTTACATTACATCATAAAGTGGAAAACCACAACAACATAGTCTGCATAGTACACACTCATATCCTCTCAGACTATCCCTCCAGGCCAGTCATAAATACTTCTTCACATCCTGGGAAAAATAAAACATAGATATGGGTGAGCTCAGATGCCCAGTAAGGATAACAATATAGAAAAAATTTCATAAATAAGAATAAACATTTAAGTTAATGTATAACTAAAACAAAATCCTTTTAAATTTTAACTTCATCACAATATGGAAGAAATAAATTGAAATAATTCCATTTACATATTCACATGGATATTCTACTAGTAGAATAATCACATGAAATATCAATAACCACTTTCATAACAATGGAATGCATAATGCCAGACTATCATAACCACATAGTCAAGGCCTCGTGCCAAGACTACCAATAATATTTTTTCAAGGCCTTGTGCTAAGACACTAGTTTGACTCATGAGACCTACCGATTCAACGATGATCTATAACAAGCTCCACCAATCACATACTAAGCCTAATGTATTCCTCGTATGAAAATTTTAAAACATAACATAAATATTCATATTTAAACTAGCATACAAAATGTCAATAAATGATCCAAAATCGATGAATGGTATTAAAATTGCACATCCATAGTCAAACATAACTCATTCAATACAATATGGAATATTATATTGTAACAGATTAACCTCAATCGATAATAATGAAGGATATTAATATATATGAAAATAGTCATCAAAACTATTTGAGAGAAATATCCCCCTTTTTATTAAAACATTTAAAAGTATCACTATTTATCAAGAAGTCGTTTAAAATGGATTTTTTATTCAAAGTGTCCCATAACACATTAAAAAATTTAAAAGTATGTTTTATTTGAAAACATTAATTTCCATATAAATAAATCCTTAAATCCATTTCTAAAACATGGACATTAATGAGCAGATTTAGTTTAATAAATCTTTAAAACATTTAAAATGACATTTTAGATAGAGTTCCCAACCAAAAGAAAAACACTTTAATACAAATAATTGAGGTAATTAAAACGTTTAAATATCATGAGAATAAAGGGGTTCAAGATATTCTATGTCAAAGTATATTATATACACCATATAAAAGTGATTTGGCATATAACAACAAAGAAGTCTCAATGGAATGTAAATTGAGATGAAATCTCTTATAAAGACCGTATCCTTAGGTTAAGTATAAATCAATGACATAATAATGTGTGAAAAATATAAATACATTTGCTATGATTGAATATTCAGTGTAAATAAATCAGAGGACATTCACAAAAATTCTTGTAAAAACAACACCAATGAATTGGATATTTAACTCAATAATTTGAGATTGAGTTAAAATTACTCTTATCAATTTCATATTGATGACTTGATAATTTATCAATGGGGTGATTTTCTGTATCAAAAGTATATCCATAGAAAGGGGAGTGGAAATTATTACATAAGTAAATGAATAGTGATTCCACACATAATATTGGAGTAAAATAATCTATGAAGTATGTGTAATGCCGAATGAGTGGAAATTGAAATTTCGAATTCCCTTATTGATTTGGTAACATATGAAACAAACAACCATGAAAGAAGGATTATACAATTATGATGTAAATATCCATAAATTAAATTATATTACACAATGAATACAATCATGGGAAATGCACACACCACATGCAATAAATAGGTGGTGAACAATGGAAATCTCACGGAATTAAAAGTGAGATAAGAAACCCCTTACTTTGTACTTTTTCCTTCGTCGAGGGTAGGTTAAACTCCTGTATAATGGTTAAATAATTTTTATTTAATTACACAAGAATAATATACATTAATATAATATCATATATTATCTTTTAACATTGATTGGTTAATAATATCTTATTATTATCGTCGTTTCGGGTGTTAACAGATTCGTTTTCCTTTATATTCTTTGTTATGTGATCCATATTTTTTATGGATGGGAAGTAGCATAGTCATATCCATAATTATATTAAGTCTTTAAATATTATTTTTAACCAAAAAAATGAAATTTATTCTTGAATGGATACGATGGGGAATGAATCTCATCGTGTTCGTGGAGACGGTAGTCTGTACGTACGCACGAGCAACAATATCATTCTTTTGATATTAAAATAATATATAATTGGATGGTATATCATATATACAAAATAATCATCTTGTTATATTTAATATTTACATCAATTACACATCATTATCATACCCATCAAAATAATAATGTATTGAATAACAATTACACCACGATGTGGAGATGGTAGGTCGTACGTACGCACGTATTCTGACATGTCATTCAAAGGATGGATATAATACTGAATATGGTTGTAACATATTTTTAATAACATAAAAGTATATATAATATACTGTAGTTATTATTTTAGAATGGAAATAACAAATAAAGAAGAAGTGGAAGAAGAAAGGAACTTTAAAGAGGGTGGTGAAAACATTACCTCTTATCATGTTCTTCCTTTTGACTTGATCAAAAGGGCTCTTTAGGTTGGCTTTTTGATCAAACGAAGGCCTCTAGGTTGATGTGAGAGAAGTTTTGAAGATATTTGGACAGGGTTTGGCCGATCCAAAAGGCTCTGAAGGTATGAATTTTAGATAAGGGATAGTTCCCTTTTATAAGAGGGGTGAGGGGCACCTTAGGAAAACATAAAATATTATTTTATAATAAATTCATATTCGGTTTATAATGGCACCAAAGTAACTTATGTCGAGGATAAGGTGGGGATGGGTCGAAATCCTTCCACCAATTTTTTTTAGACAGGTTTGGGTCACTATATTAACCTTATCATTTATATTTAACTCTTAGTTAAATAGTTTAACATTTATCATGTCTTTTTGTATTTATATATAATAGGGTTAAAAAACATACTATAACAAGAAAAAAGAACCCGAAGTGGTTCATTATTAATATATATAACCTTATATAAGTCAGTTAGGCGATCCTTAGATATTAAAAATTAAAATATCAATTACTAATATAATATTTGTTATAAATACTCCATTTTGTCAATTTTGACACTATTTAATAATTTATTTTTCATAAAGTATTAAAAACTTTATTAATTCGAAAAACATTCATTTTAGCAATCCTAACATGTCATATTAACATATAGAATTAGTGGAATTCATAAAAAGTCTCAAATTACGTTTATTTGGATATTTATAATATCAATTATTATAATATTTCATTAATTAGATTATTACTGCATCACCATTGTGTCATAAATGAATTAAATTATTTAATGTCTAACAATTATAATTAAAATAACTTTATGTAGGAAATATTTTTAGCTTTATAATTTATATTTATAGTCGAATTTATATTATGTATAACCCTATATTATAACTTTTTTAATTATTAAACATTGATTTTAAATCTTTAAACTCTTATTTGAATTAAATAATAATAAATGTCATCATCTAAGAAAATTGGACCAAAGAGGTTCATATTTTATTCCTATTGTAGTTTTTGGTCGAATTATACTTAGCCTATAGAATTAGGACATGTGTTAGGTTAATAGTAATATCATTTTTACCCTTAATTACCCTATTTACTTTTAACCATGGTAAATAAAAGTAAAAAGTTACTATTCAGAAAAATTTATTTTTATCTTATTGTACCACATTTTACTCCTTGATATTAATTGTGTCTCTCGGATTTTTGAAATTTAAATCACAGAAGCTATAAAATTGAGTTTTATGTGAATTTGAAAATTCTCTTGGGAGATGGGTAAAAGACGGTGAAAAGTTCTAAGAAATTTTAATATATTTAAAATTACTATAAATTGACATCAATGAATTACATTGAAATTATATAGGTATTATGTGTCTATCTTGACCTAATATAAATTTAAATAAAATAAATAATTATTTAAATAAAAATTCGGTTTTAAACTATAACTCAGTGTTTTTCACTATTCATCATAAATTGAATGTTATCAGAAAAATACCAAAAATTTTCCGTAAGCTAATTTCGATATTCTGAATCCCAAAATAAAGTCCATTTTGAAATATAATATTTATAAAATTTGAAAAGGTGGATATTACTATGCATAACGGTTAGTTTTATCGGTTGTGGTGTGTTAGAACGCGTAGTTGTGTACAACACATGCTACTACATTATTCAAAGAGAAGCGTACCATGGATGCTTGGGGTGTTACATTAAACCTCATAAAAACCCATTTTGGGTAGCTCATATCATTTTATAATATTTTAAATCCCTTGACACTTGACGCAGACAATCACAAGACTCTTATAATCATTGACCCATGTCGGTCTGTAGAAACTAGTTTGTAAGACTGCCATGGGAGCCCTTTATACTTCATTTTTACACCCCATGTAGATGAATGACAGCTCATAAGGAGGGGTAGCATTTTCCCCATAGACACTCATCTCCTTAAAATTCTATCAAAACATCTTCTAAAAATAAGATAATCATTTCAAAAATCACACTTCAAATTAGATAAAGACTTATTCCTTTTGTTTTGTGAAATATATAAATGCATGTAATCAATATAAAAAGAATTAAAAAATTATTCAATGAAGAATGAAATTTATCACTGAAGAAAAATACAGTTTCTAGACTAGGATTGTAGTATTGATTTATTTCCATTCATCAATTTGGGTAATGATAAACTACCAAAAGTGGTGAACAAGGACGTTATTAACATCATTTTATCCTTTATGCCCATAAAAAATCCTATTAATAAATTTTCCATCTCATGATCCTTAGTTTGGAAGTATTCATAGTTATAAGGAACATGGTGGATGAATTATCTGTGAATATGATAAAATTGGACCATATCAAGTATTATCTTATCTTTTACAGTGAAATGATGAAAAAATGAAATTTCATTTTCAGTTGTGGTATAATTTTATGAAATTTTTCAACAGCGTACTAGAATAATAAATATCATTCACCCATTTAAATTTAAGAATCCCAAAATGGAATCTAAAACTACATTACTAAATTCATACATCATATTAATATAATGTTTCCACTCTGAGGTTATGATTATAGGTGAAGTTGTTAGTTTTAGTTTGATAAATCTAAATGACTACTAAAACTTTCCATCAAACATAATGGGAGCGTACTTAACCAGATACTACCCAAAGTAAAAATTTATTTTAGAAAAAACAATGAAGAAACATCAATAAAAATGGAATATATAATGAAAATAATTAGTATCATATCATTTTTATGAAGAGAAATTTTGTGAATAACACTAGTTTTAGAAATGAATACCTCTATTACATTCTTCGAAAACATCAGATCCAACTTTTTTTCTTGTATAACCATGAAGCCAAAATTTTCTATACTAAAAATAAGGTTTGTTTATGTATTTATCATTTTAAAAAATTTATGTTTTTATGTATTTTTTTATTGTGATATTTAGTAAATTATAAATCATCCAAGAAACCTCAGTTATTCATTAAATTATATCGGAGAAAGTTTCTCGCATGAATCTTTGAAATGTGTCTAGAGAACCACACAATCCCATGTGAATTCACTATGATGAAAATGGCTCAAATACCATGGGAATATTGTCTTATCCTATTCATTATAAGTAATAAAAAAATTGTAACCAGAATTACCATCATGGAATGAAAAGAATACATTTCAGGAAATATATTTAATAAATTTTATAAAAAATTAATTAGAAAATGGGTTTTCATAATGGATGTGTTAGGTTTTATATTTTCTATAGAGAACCTTTATTTCAATATAGAACAATGTTGGAGTAACTAAATATTATCATTGTTATTAACTATAAGCTACTCTTCTTATAAATTACCTTGACCTTACTCACCCATGAACTATCTGAAATGGGAAATATTAGTCAACAATCTAGAAACCTGATAACTTCCTCATAGAAAACATCAATCATATTTTTGTTATATATTTTATTCTCTCTATTATCAGTATAAAATCAGTTTATTTGACATTGGTAAGGATTATATATGATGGAGATATATTTATCATGTCATCAATAGATCCGGAAATGACAGACTTTAATATTTTAGATGATATAGAAGAGACATGATCTCTAAATGAGTTGAATGTTGAAATTATATAAGTAAAATTGCCATAGAAAATTCATTATTCTCATGCTACTTCTCAAATGAATTAAGTGTAGATGGTATTCACATAGTCATTATTTTTAATAGAAAACTATGTTCCACTTACCGATCCTTTGATTGGGGTCAAAATGTGTTCTAAGAAAAACTCATCTAGAAGTCCGAGAATTCCCCCCTCAAACTCATCACAACGATCATTATACATTATAAAATTAATTTCCATATTTATTTATAATTGTATCTTAATTATACCACTAAATTCATATTCCATTATCTAAAATCATCTTCAAAATCTTTTAAATATTATTATCCTCAAATATTATCATCTCTGGAATAGATTATTCCTTTAGTTGGATGTTTATTTTTTAATGTATTGAATTATTATTTTTTCACAGAAATACAAAATAAATTTCCCCCTTGGAAAATAAATGAAGGAACCCTTGTGACTATAAATGGCCTTATATGAATTTCTGGTAGCTCATTGTCACATTCTATTTCAAATATCAAGAAATACTTATGAAAAAATAGCATTCAAACCCCCACTACAAATTTATCTACTCCCTCAACTAGGTGGTTAATGATCAATATTGTATTTTTTTAAAAATATGGTGGGATGTGGGACTCCAAATATATAATTACAAAATAATTATAATGGAATAAAATTAATTATATCTCTATGAATACATGTATAAATAAACAGTCCACCATAATCTCTATATTTTCATTCAATGAAATGACACCATAGATATTGAATATTAGGATGTATCATAATCATTATAAAAACAATGAATCCTATTGTGATATTTTACATAGAAAAGAAATCCTTGTTTCAAAAATTTAATTATATTTTATCATGTAATTCTAGATAATAAAATATATTAATTAAATTCTCAAGGAATTGAACTTTTATAATCAATATCCTAAGACAATTGAAAAATTTAAATAGTTTTACATATAATTTAATGTATTATATTATTTCTTAGGACTAAAAGGTTGGAGAATAATTCATCAAAATAATAGATATCCATTTAAATTACTTCCCTATCCTTTTCATCACATTAATTTTTTCATTAATTTTATTAGTAATCATTAGTGGGAATAATAGGGTCTAATTTGTTTTCATTACTACATTTTATAATCCAAGATTCATCCATTTCCATATTTTTGTTTCCAATTTATTCTAGTATTTATATTTTTCATAACATTTGTACATTCCTAAATTCATGTTGGGTTTATATACATATTCTAGTTTCTAGTTATAAGGAACTTTCTCTATGATTCAATTATATTGTTCTTGTTTGTTTATATATTACTTTACAACCCACATCTCTAGAGATGTACACCATTTCCAATCCCTAAATTATCATCATTACATATATTTATACATTTTAAATATAACATTTGGCATTATATTAATAACACCCATTATAAATATATTGTAACACAACCCTTACTTCATAATGGGAATTTTAATAAAAAAAAATCATTGAGAAATAATTTCATAGAATATTTTTTAGATCCATAGGTTGCAACAGTTTTTTAGAAATTTTATCCCATCATGAAGTGGTTAGATGTTTTATATAACCCAAAATATTGCTATTTTAGAATGGTTTATACCTATGATATATCATAATATTATTCACCATAGAAAATTAATTTTCATGATCATAATAAGAAATATCATAATTTTTAAAATAGTATAATGAATGTTAAATAATTTCATAGTTGTTGAACTAATAACTAAGTGTTTATTATTATTTTAATTGAAAATTATAGTCGATTAATCCATGTGATAGGGATAAATACATTAGAATTTCCTAAAAATTTATCTTCATCAAGAGAATTTGTATCAATATTTTTGTTCTAGTGTTTTCAAAATATACTTCATCTCTTTTTTTGATCAATGACTAAAATATCCACTAGTAGTTTGGTCCACTAATTCTTTTTTTATAAGCAGTGATGATTTTTGTATAATGTTTCAATAGGTAATTAGGAAGTGCATTAGTTTTTTGGAAAATTTCTATGTAACCCCATAAACTAATAATATGGTTGATGGAATATCACTCCCCAATCTTTTAAAAATAATGTTATTTTGTGTGTAACATCATATTTCATTCTCCTATTATAATATTACCATGAAAAAGAATTTAAAACCTAATCCCATAATTCAAAAAATTTCTATACCATATATGGGAACCTTGTAATAGAATTTAATTTGATGAATAGGGGAAATAATGTCATTTTATATTCTTCCTCATTATGTCCTCTATGTTTTAGCTATTAAAAATAATAGTACAAGTCCCTAATGAGGTCAACATTCACTTCACATGGAATTCCATTGAATACTAGAAACTATAACAATATTGATTATTTTTTCTCATAAGACAAAAACCATGGCGAATTCTTAAATTATTGAGTATTGCACTAGATAGTAAGATACCAAAATTCTCTCCAAAATTTCCTCTTTAATGGCTCAAATTCAAGTGGATTATTCTTCTCAAGTTGTTTATTAATCTATTTTTAATTGTTTTATTAAAGATCCACATTCTCAATTTTTTTTAATGTTATATTGAATTTAATTACCCATTTATTTAAGATATAAATGGAACATGGTTTTCCAAATAGATAATTTATGAATTAATAATGTTATAAGAGTTCTGAGAATTTTTTTAATATTATTTTTTATCATATTTAGATATTTATAAATTGTATATATATATCTATATTTGAAAATCATAATAGTCATGAATACAATTCCTTAAAAATTTTCCAAATGTTTATGACCAATTTGAGGTTGTTGACTAGGACTGGGTCAAATTAATTGTTTATAAAACTTATTGATTACTAATGTATTAATGAATAATGGTTTATCCAACATGAAGGTCATTTAAATTGTGTGTGTCTATGATATAAGAAAATAAATTATAGAAACTAATTCAAAAAATTATGATATCCAAATGAAATTACATATATGAAAAAATGGTGATAAGAATGTTACTAGAACAAAAGGAGTTAAGGGGAAAATATAGAATATATCACCAGAAAAAGGAAAAAATTATAGTGAGGGAAATTTATTGGATTGTTTTAATAATATTTTTCCAGATTCAGGAATATAATATATATAATGGAATTGATTTTAAATGTTTTCTATCCTATTATTAGGCTATCCAGCCTATGATATGATGAATCTTATAATTCATGGACTATATAAAATATTCCATAACAAATTGATGAAACAATATTTTCTAATGAATCAAATTTTAAATTGAGCCAAAATACAAAAAATATTGGATCCATGCACATATAGGTTATATACATAAATAAATATATTTTACAAAGATAAATTTATATCAGTAGTAGTTTTCAACGATACTAATGTTTTAGAAAATTTTACTGTTTAAAATGAAATTATAGAATCATATAATCATGTTGTTGGAGGAATGTTTTAATAAGTGACACCATTAAAATAAAATTCCCTATAATTAATTACTTGATAATGGTTTTAAAAATTATATTCATATATTTAATTACATGTAAATAAATTATGTAGAGAAACAATATTGAGATAAAATTATGGGAATCCTCTAAATGGAGCATCATAATTTCAACTCCCTATGATCAATCTATGATTCTATATTTTTCAAGAAGATTATAAACTCTCATTAACTTGATTTAAAATTTGATCCTTCCAATTGATTGAAACAATGTTTTCTTATATTATTAGATATCATATTTTATCATTCAACTATAAATTTTTGGTTCCATTAATATAATGGAAATTCTCATGGTAATCTGAATAGTGATGTCACAGTCTGTTTTATGTTGCTTCTCCCTAGATCAGAAATGTCTCACCTATAAATTTGCATATTCCACATAGGCAATTCATGAAATTCATCAAAATATTACAACCTCCTCAGTACACATGTTAATATTGATAATATTCTTCAAGAAAAAACATTATCTCAAAGTGAAAAAGTCATAGAATTACAAAAATATTGGGGTGATCTCCATAACAATATATAATTCCCTCTATACGATTCCATTGATTATTCCATCATTAAACACTCATTATCATCATCAATTTAAAATTTCAAATTTTGAGTTCACTATTAGAAATTTAGAAGCACATGAGAAACTTAAGAGATTTATTTGCCAATGTCAATTTATCATTTACATTTTGATTATCCCAAATTCGTTATTAAATTACATTATAAAATCATTATGGTGTACATGTTCGAAGGTCATTTTAGTAATGTTTTGAAATTTTATGTTCGCATATAATTGTTCCAACAGTCATATTAGATAATTTATTGAATATAAATGGCTCCAGTCAAGATGTAATTCATAGATATATTCCCATAAAAATATCATTAATATCTAGATTCATTAAATCTATTCAATAACTTTTATATACAATAGATTATGAAATTTATTTAAATTAATCATTAACAATTTATCCTGATAAATGTATGGATTAAAATAATATAATCATCTTCCTTCGTGATGACCTGTATAGGAAATGAGTCACTAGAAAACAAAAAATAATATTTTCTCCCTCTATTCCTCTATTTCAGTAAATCTATCCCCAATCTATTCTTTAACCAATGCGAGAATGTAAGGATCGACCTTCCCTGAGAATTACAGGAGGTTGATATTATATCGTAAAACATTTTTTAATCTCCTTATATAGATTGAATCATACTTGTAGGAACTCAATACTTCACCATTAATGTGAATTTTCTTTGATTAAAACTCTCTTGTTTGTTCTAGTTTCAGTTTAGAATCTACCCTTTTTTTAAAATTCCAATTATGACATGAGTTTGTGTTTTAGTCATTCTCAAATGAGATTGGGTCACCACCCTCAAAATTGATTTTCATGTATGGATCATTATAATATCTATCTAACATCGATTTGTGTTTCATTATATCTATCATTTTGGGTTAAAATAGTTTTCATTCTATGGTTCAATGTGTATTGGGCTTTCTAGATCTTATATATTCACAATTTCTTAATCAATTATACATCATCATGAAATAATATTTCCTTTGTTTAGGAACTTGATATTAAATTTTTCTAATATTCTATTTTTTGATAAAAAGAGGCATTGTCATTCACACCCTTTGGAATTTGGCTTTCACATGTCCTAGTCAATGCAGTTGGATAGAGTGGTTGATTAATATTTAAATCATGATTAATTGACATTATATTTTTTTTTATCATCCTCATTACCATTTATTTGTATGAATGATAAACCCCATTATTTAACCGTTATCTAATTTTGTAGCTTAGATTAAATGTAATGACATATTTCCTCTTTAAATATCTAATATATGGTAAACCGGGATGTATACAGGATCAATTATCTTTAATAATTTCACAATGTGCATGATATCTAGTGTCTTAATGTGATAATTTCAATGGTGGAACTGATTATCGAAATGCTTTCACAATTTCCACAACACTAGGAAGGTAAGCATCATCAACTACATAATTGCTTTATTAAATGGTAAAAACTAAATATTTCCATCATTATTGACTCTATTTTTGAATGAAATATACAATTTGAGTTTTCATTAATAGTATAAGAGAATAAAATTGTAGAATTAATTAAATTAAATAATATTTTGAATTAAATCATTTTTTAATTCGGAAATTAATTTTAATAAACTAAATGATTAAATTTTTTAAAAATGTAGTTGATTAAATCTACAAAATTAAACCTAGTATCAATTCCTATATAAATCATTAAATACAAAAAAATATAATTATTTTCCAATGAATGACAAATTTAACAAATAATTACCCAAAATTACAAAATATACCATTTTCCTGATGTTCTAACCATAAAACTCCAGTAGAAACAAAAACAATGTGTGAGAAGTTTAGAAATACATTTCACATCATATGTTGAGGTTAAATAATATTTGATACTGATTAAGAATATGATAAAGGGGTAACTAGAGTCAATATTATAAAATGATTTTACGAAAGTGTTATTCATAATGAATATGCCTTAAATGCCTTACGAGATGATTTAAATGGAATTAATTGATTTGAAAAAAGGGTTTTTGATCCATTGGCACTTATGATGGAACCAATATAAGACTTATGTTGTACAACACTATATTTTTTAATAAATCTTGAGAGTATGATTGAAAAATACATTAGTGACCTTAAACATTGTCTCCTAAGGAATGTAGCTGTAAATTACATAGGAAGATATGAATAGATTTTTTTAGGTTTTCATAATGTGTATATTGAAGCTCATGGATATCATTAATCTAGAGATACAAAATCAAAGCTAGAGTGTTATAGGAAATTAGAAGAAAAATAATTGAAGAATTGAATATTGTAATCTCTTCATTCCAAACATACATGATAAAACACAAGATAAATAGAATGTAAGGATCATGATAATGAACTGAATGAGATAGATCGATCTCTCATTCTCATAAAAATGGAATTTATTAGAAAAGGATATAAAAATAAAATAAGTTCGCCGATAATTTCTTCCCCATCATCAGTTTTAAAAATGAATTTATTAGTGGAATTATGTAAAAATATTACCTAACCATAGAGATAATGCTAAGAAAATACCACAACAACCACTCATACTCAAAAAAACATTAGAGATTATTTTAATTTTGTACCATTGAGGTGGGTCACTATAATAATGTGATGTGATGTACACGTAATCTTTATTTGGATAATTTAATTACATATTTCATTCTAGTTTATCATATTAATTTATACCACACAATATAATCACTGAATATTGAATCAGCACATCAGGTTTGGGGAATTTAACTATCTATCCAAAGCTATATTGGAATTAAAATGAAATCTATGATATATAAATTGCGTTTAACCAAAATTTATTTGAAAATACTTCTGGAAAATCAATTTCTTATTCCTTTTTTGGATTTTATGTTATGTTGGATGTTGATTGATTATCCGAATATAAATCCCATATTAATTTTCAGGATAGTGAAATCCCATTTAATATGAAATATTATCATTTTCTCAATTATCAACCTAATAATGATCACCTCGTTCATGAAGATTCTATAAAATAGGTTCGTATATTGAGTAATAATTTTGTTGTACCTAAAATTATTTGTGGTGATATCATTAATAACAAAATCTCTATAATAAGGGAATACATGAATAAAATCACCAATCAAATGAATGGTCTTCTATCAAAGCACGATGTTGAGTTCAATTAAAACAGAAGAACAATTTTATCTAGTTATAAAGAAGATATATTGAATGGATTATTTTGATTAGGAGTAATAAAAAAAGAATATATCAGATAATTTTGACCGTGTTTTTATTCTACAATGTGATATACTATAGAGAGGAGTTGGTCACTTTGTTACAATGAAAGATGGATTATTTGTTGCATTCATTGACTATTATGTGCATAAAATGAAAATAATTAACAATAAATATCATTTACCATATATAAAATAAATATTTGATCAACTCAATATAGATCAATACATCATAAAGATTGATATTTTATCTAGATAACTTCATTTAGGTGAAAATTTGAGGATTTTTCCAAAATATGTTTTGAAATGGGACACAGATAAAATTAATTTTTTATCAATTCCATTATTGATAAAAACATTTCTGTCAATCTACTTGGATAAAATAAATTGATCATTTAGGGACTAAATTGAATAGATTGTGGTTGTATTTATGGAAAATATTCCGCTATAATGAAAGGGAATGGAAGATAATGAAGCCTATTTTACCATTTTTATGAATAACAGTATGTAGGATAAAATGGAATATAAATTCAGAATTCTTGAATTTTGGATATTGAAATGATCATTTTAAACAGTCCAAAATTCTAAAAGATGAACATTGTATTTTATGTAATTTATATCGTGCAACACTATGTTGAAAAAACAAAAAAAATATATTTCTTTAAATGCAATCTCTTCGATATCACGTAGAACATGCATCCTTGAGTATAAATATAAACTTATATAGTATAATGTTATAAAATAGTAATTAAATTAGATATTATTTATATTAATAACTAAATTATCAATATTACAATTATTTATTTATTATAAATAAAATAATAATCATTAAAAAAATCTTCCTAAATACATGTATTTATTATAAAATATGGTTCAATCATACTTAATAAAAATAATTTAAAATTATTTAAGCCTTTTAGAAAATTTAATTGAAAAAAATGAACACCATCATTCAAATAATCATATAAAAATTAGATTATGGTAAATTTATGATTTTTTTTGGAATGGTTCTATTTTTTAATAAATTGTTAAATTAATGATTTTTTGAAATCCTCGTTTTATTTTAATAATTTAATATTCTAATTTAAATTTTAAATTTGTTTTATAGTAAAATTTTTGGAATTAAATTTAAATTTTAACTTGTTTAGTTTATTTTAATAAATTTCATATTGAATTTAGAAATTAAAATATTCCACACTTATGAAAAGATTCATCATGAAAATCCAACTTTCTTAATGTTTGTGGGTTTAATTTTAATTTGTATTCTTCCACTTTTATGAATTTAATATGGAATAATTTCATCCAAATTTGAAAAAAGAAAAAATTATTTTATTTAATATTTTCATCATTATTTGTGACCCTTAGGAATAGTAAAATCAATAGAACATAATTATCATTGTTAAGTTAACAACATATTTATCAAGGTGTCAATATATGAATATAAGTGTTAGATAGTACCTAAAAACATATCCAATTAAAGGTTTTTTTGAAAATAGTTAAATATATCACCTCTAAAATCCATGAATGACCCATTTTTTATAATTTTTTTAGCATAATAACATAGGTGTAATTGATTCTTTTTAAACAATTTGTGTGTTTTCCCTCCCCAACTTATAAAAGGACACCCATTAAACCCAACATCTCACATCAAAAAACATTTGGTTTAGAAAATACCTAAAACAAATACTTACATAAACCCATCCCAATATCCCATGGGATTTTTTTGATCATAAGTCCAACCAAGTAAGGATTTTGTGGAAATGTTTAAATATTGTCTGAAGAATAGGTAACATTCATAAAGGGGTATTTTTATTTTATGTATTCTTACACAAAATTAAAATAGTTATAATAGTTTCATATATAATAACCTAAATATCTTAAATATAGTATAATTTAATATATTAATGGAATTAATTATATCAATCACCTTTTCTATGAAATATAAACTGAAATAGCCAATCCTGTGTACAATAGACTACCGCCTCATAGACTGATTTAATTAGTTTTCCAAAACCACAATTATAACTTGGATATAATGATGCTTTTAAAACATTTATATGTTATTAATTATAATATTCAATTTCTTCAATTATAAAATCTCATATTCCTTCTTCATTAACATGTTGTTATATAATGATAGCATTGCACTTTTGTAAGGAGGACTACATCCTCACGAAGCGATGTGATTCATTATTGACATGTTCTTTATATGAAAATTTAGAAGGATATATTTAATGAATATAGGTGATATATAAGAAATTATATTTATTATCTATGATTAATATATAACACACTTCTTTATAATTTCACTGAATAATGGAATGATATCATCACTCGTGCATATCTACGCCCTACAGTCCCCATGAAGTGATGTGATTCATTTTCCATGTACATAATTGATCAATGATTATAAAAATAAATATCATTATTCAATATAATTTTTATAACATTAATATAATTCTTTTGATAATGTATATATGTTATATATTAAAGAACAATATCATTCATTACAAATAATGAGTAAGAAAACAAGCCAATTTACACCCAAAATAATAAATATAAAGAAATATTAATAGAAATTTTTTATAAGATCATAACTTATGATATTATAAATATGAATATGGTTCTTTTATGAATTTATAACATTCTTAAAACCAATATACATGAGGTAAAATTTTATTCAACTAAATGTATTCATGACTTAAGGGACTTCATCTAAATTTTCATCCATTGATGTATATTTTATTATTGTGCACCTAAATAATTTTATATGGTGAAAATACCAATATTTTTTTATAAAATAACATGAATCCTTAATACCTCATTGTATTTTAAGTCTCAAATTGATTTATTTCATCAAATGGCATTTTACATAAATGTTACCTAATTGTAATAGACATCATCTCAATTTCACTTAATTGAGACTTATTTTATTATTGTGCATATGATTTCTGTTGAATGGTGTAAATACACCCCCATTATCTTGTAATATCATTAATACCTCATTATTCATTGTATATTATGTTTCAACTGTAATTATTTCTTTGATGTTAAATTTAACCAAATATTAATATGTGGTTATGTATTTTATATTAATTTCATTTCATTGAAGCATGTTGTAATGTTATCCACCTAATTTATTATATACAATGTATATACTTACAATTAAACATGTAATATAAGATAATTCTAAGACATGATCAATATATCACTAGGGTGGTGGAATGAATCAATGATACCTTTATCTTTTTTGTTTATATTATTTTAAAAAAAATTACATCCAGTATAAGAGTTATAATGTCGTTAAAAAATAATAAACCATCCAAAACTGGAAAAAATCATAAAAGACTAACTAATTATCTGGATTAGTTTCTTCCTTGGTATTGTTTTTAAATAATAAAATACCACAAAATCTAATAGAAAAATAATTTTTTTGTATAAAACAAGTAGGATATATCCTTAAACATGAATATCACTATATTCAATACAGAAGTGTGTATGATTCATCTGGCACAAATCTATGAAATATAAGTATTTGTAACATGTTAATAAATATTCATAAATTTCATCAAATCATGTTATCACATTTCCTTATCAAAATTCACAAATATAATATTCAAAAAAAAATCACTTTCCTTCCCATCAAAATATTTGAAGTTCGTCAGGATTTGTATGTATACACAGTCCCAAAACCCCAATATGTTTATTCAATATGATTGATCAGTCTAGAAATAATGTATTCAATAATACTATTGAGAAAATTCTAAAATATTTCTATATAGGTTCTTAAATCCTTGTTCTATTACCTTGTTTGAGGATATTGTTGGATTTGGTAATGATTGTATACAATTATCCTTCCTCTTACTCATATTTCTGAAACAATTTCTCTGAAATCCATGGTATAAAAACATCTTTTCACTATAACATAAAAACATATCTCTATTTTTTGCATGTGAATATTGTTCAGATCCATCATAATTTACTATGTACATCCTTCCTTTTATAAATTATCCAAATATATTTTGTACAGGAATACGAGAAGTTTTCCCCCTTCACCAAAATTTCTTAGACCATCAAATTTTCATAAATTTTGGCTCAATATTTTAATTCATTATAACTTATCAAATGTTTTTTAAACATCTCAAACATTATAGAATTTTTCAAAACTAATTTTTTTTTACATTCTGTACATTTTTTAGTTCGATTCTGATTTTATTTCTGATTTATTCATTATGACGAAGTCATATGTGTAATATAATATTACTCATTATGTTTCTCTATTCCAATTGAAAAATAACCTATATCTGAAACAATTATTCTATAAACATTTCAGGACATTTTTTATACTATGAATTGTATTTTTTGTCAATAAAAATAGATGTAACATCATCATATTCATGCACCATATTGGAAACACTTAACCACCAACATCAATCCTCTCTGTAAATCACCTTTGGAAACACTTCAACACACTTCCACTTTTCTAACATTCCTCAGACCAATGATCAAATATTAGATGAATTCTAACATCTAATGAATTTTATTAGTTTCATCTAGTGATTTATGCCATGGTCACTATTTGATTCATATGGATTTCTATCACCTCCAGTCATAATTTCGACACCACAATTGACAAAAACTATTAAATTTTTTTCCTTTTTATATTCACCCAAAAAATGAAAGAAATTTATCCTCATGAAAATGGTTGAATAAATATTTGATTGATCTCTAATACCATTTTCTTCGGTCCCAGCAACTTCTTCTTTCTCATCAAAATCAAAAACCACTACTTACTGAGCATTTCCAAAAACATTTCTTCCATAGATTCCCTTTTGAAACCATCATTGAGTCTAATGATCAGTGTTAGTATTACTCTTATTATTTGGTTTTAAACAAATCGTATGAAATTATGTCGAAAATAATTCTTTCCTAAACATCTTTCTCTAATGATTTGATTCTTTTTGCTTATTGGTCTAACTGAAAACCAACATATTCATTCCTCCAAACTAAACCTCAATCCGATTGGAAGAAATTTTTCTCCCCCATTGCTTCATAAGGATAGAATCCAAATTTTTTATAGACATAATATGATTTATGATAACTCTAAAAATATAAATGAATCATAAAATTATAGTCAGAGCCATTAAAACTCAAGTACAATTCTGCCTGACGATTGAAACATCATTACATACTCAAGGTGAGTCTAATGAGTCATTTTTTCATGAAAAATTCTTTTCTATAAGATTTAATTTCAAAATAATTTTGAGATCAATATTTTAAATAATATTTTGATTCTCATAGCCATTGTTTACAAAGTGAGGTAGTTTTATTCTCTTCAGCAATAGAAGACAAAATATTATTCAAAATAATCCTTGAGATTCCAAATAATATATACTACAAACATGGTACCATTAATACCCCCATTGGAATTTTTTGTCAACCAAGATTCAAAAATCATTGAAATTTTGAACATTGGGAAAATGATCACATTTCAACAATTCTAATCCAATGTAAGAAAACTCATTGTTGGAAACAGAAATAATTCAAACAAAAACCATCCTTCCAAAAATTAATGGCTCATGAAACATCATTAGTATTTCATCAATTTTTAATTGACTTATTCCACTTACCTGTACACATGTGTATCCAAAAAACACCGTATAAAACTATTATAATTGTATTGACTATTATATTCTGAGTTCATAGCTTACCCATAAAATCTCATACATATATTCTTCGTTAAAAGTTTGTGCACAAATCAACAGATATATTATCAAAACAATTATTATCATTGAAAATGCTTTCCAAAGGATGGATGAGATAAGGGAAAGAATAAAGAACATGAACCTTGTGAGAAATAGTTAGATTCCAATTTTTAACCTTTTTTATTAAAATATTCCATTGATAAATGTTTTATTAATATATCATCAACTTGTTCTAATGTAGGAACATGCTCCATCTTTAGATCATTATTATATAATTTTTTTTGATGAAGTCGTACAAGGTTCCAATATATATTAATATAGAATGTTTTAACATGTTTCCTTCATGGATGGTAGAAATTTTTTCATCACAACTGCTAAGTAGGGGAAATGTTACGTCAATAAGTTTTTCTTATAATTGACTTTTCATCCAAATATGTTGAGTAATGGATAGGGAGGAAGAAACCTACCCAACATAATCCATAATTATAGTTATTGAATTTTATTTCTTTGTATGACAACTACCACAACATTTTACCATTAAGGAAAATACAATATATTTGGAGCTTCTATCATTTAAATTTCTTTCAGAATCATCATTTTAATACCTAAACATATCAATAATTTCTAAATCGTCATATTGTAGTTTGGAATTTTTTGTTCTATTGATATATCTTATAAGTATCTTTGCAGAAAATCAATTTGATTATTTTATAGCACTCTGAATTTTTGCATATAAGGTAATATCATAAAAAATGTCTATTCTTGAGACATTCCCATACACCAAACATCAAATAATCTTATGAATCTCAATAGAGTCAACTTATTATCATTATCCACCATCAGTCAACTTCGTTCACAATAAAATTAGTGTGGTACAATTTTTTATTATTACCATGATTAACTAATTAAAAAGTTACCTACCATATTTCTCTTGATAATGAAATATGTGTTTCTTATACTGTGATATTTTTAACCCAAGAAACAATTTCATTCCACCCAACATAAACCTCTCTAAAAACATATTCATATCTTCAAAAAATATTTTAAAAATTCATTAATCATTCCTATCAATGTTAATTTCATCAACATAATCAATTAAAATAATGGAGAACCCAAGAATATCTTTGATGTACATATTACTATTTACTCTTTCATTCTTAAAACTAATTTTTCAAAAGAAGGTATCAAATTTGGAGTACCATTTTCATGCATCTTATTTCATCCCATAGGACTATTTCTTAATCTTTAATGCATGACATTAATCATTACCCAAAAGAAGCTATTTGGTTATTCAATATAAAAATTATCATCAAGTAATCCATTTAAAAATGATGATTGGAAATCCACTAAAATATATTGTAACATCACTCTGAAAAAATATCCAGAAATATTATTATTTTTTCTAGCAATTCTATTATAGAAAAACACGCATCAAAATATATACCTTCAATATTTGAGTAACCATTGAACCATTATATTTCATTATTTTTTATTACATCTCTACATTCATTCACCGTTTTTTAGAGAACACAAATTTTAGCAACAACATTTGTTTTCATATGGTTTAGTTATGAATTTACATGAATCACTCATTTATATTTAATATATATCCCCATTAAAATCCTAAACCCATTACGAATTCTCAAAATAATTATTCCAATATAATGTCTAAACAATTCAATACAATGAACCATGTGGAATAACTTTTTATGTTCTTCTTGTTTTATCCTTTTGAAGCTAATCCCCAATTATGTTTTGACCTACCACATACTTATTTATCATTAGACGAGGTTTTTTAGATTATTCCTCACCACTAGAATCATAGGAGTTCAAATCCTCATCTTGATTAGTATTAAGATCTTTTTCATCATTATAATAATTGTTAACAAAAATTATTTCATCATGCCCATCTTCCTTATCTGAGAAAATTTATTTAGAATATTCCACATGATTTTAAAAAACACTAACAACAACAGAGTGAATTAATTTTTCCAAATAATTGTTGAAACATTTATAACATCTTACTTATAGCGAAGGACCATGAAAAATCCCATCTTCACCTCTCCTCTCAAACATAAACATTCAGGGTTTCCACATTTCATCTTTATGATGAAGAACTCCAAAAAATTCTCATATGGTTCAAACCTGGAGTTTTGTCATAAAATATTTTATGAGAAGACATATCAAAACATATCTTATAGAAACGTAAATTTTGAATATAAAATGTAGTGATCATAGATTTCCTCCAAATGTAATGAGAGAGATCATGTTCATGTAACATAGTTCACATGATTTCAACCAAAATTCTATTTCTATTTTCAGAATATCCATTTTGTGAGGCGGATATGGTGTTCTGAACTATTGATAAATTCCATGATTCTATTGATAAATTTTAAAATAATCATTCTTTTATTCCCCACCATTTTATTTTCACAACTTCTTCACTGAATAAACACATTCCTACATAGATTTACCACTAGGTCATTTAATCTTTTTCATATCATGGGACATATGTTTCATATAAATAATACATGTAATGTAAGTAATGTCATCAATGAATGTAATGAATACTTACCTCTATGAGATGATTATTTTCTCATTCTCCCATTAAATATTTGAAGGAATATGTTCTAGTGACATTTTTTAATAAATTTCAACTTTCTTATGAACAAGGTTTTCAATCATTATTTTATGAAAATTTAAAAAACAAAAATCTATTCATCATGGAATATCAGAAATCCCATGAACTATTTCACTAATTGATAATATTATAATATTTCTCTTATTCATGTATTAATGTTTGTCCATGTTAAACGTTTCGTTAACTCACTTATCCCTTAAAAAATTGATTTGATAATAACAAAGCTATATTTCAGTCAGTAAGTCTCTAAAACATGTATCTGAGCTATTTATCCAAGGAAGGATTCTCTTTCACCGTACCTATATAAAAAGTATTATGATTCCAATAACATGAATTTTTTCCCTTTTTATTTTGGCATCTTTTAACTATGTTTTCACCAATCTCTCCTATAAAAACCCATAATTTCATAAAAGCACAATTTGGTCCAATATCACAATGATGTGAAACACCTAACATGTTTTGTTTCATACCTTAAATAAAATACGATTTCATAGACGTCAAATATTCTTCCGCAATAATAGTAGATATTACACCCTTGATTTAGATGGATTAATAATTGACAACTTTCACAATTCATAATTTTAAGTCTCTTAAAATTATTTAACAATATATATCTCATTCCATATGAGAATAATAACCAGTATACAAAATCTAAGGGTGTTTTATTTTTATATCATTGAGTGAGGTTTTTATAAATAGTAATTTTCATTACTTTTATCTTTCTTTATAACAAGCTTTTGAATGTTGTTATGAAAGAGTTTTTATTCCCTTAACATAAATAGACAACCTTTTGCAAGAAGTCCCGTTTTTTCCTATATTATGCAAATAGATATTAAATGTTGTATCCCATTTTCTCCTTTCACACCATAATTGTCATGTTTTTTCCTTTAATATTATTGACTCCCCATGAAAAATTTTCATATACGATTTATCGATGTGTAGAAATATTTTTCAAAAAACCAACACATGTTTTACATAAGTATGAATCTAACACTATACGAGATGTATCGATATAAAGAATATTTTCCAATAAAAAAATAGTTTTTATTGAATTTTTGACAAAGATTTTAAGAAAACTTATTCTCTTCATTATTAGGACATTATTGACCACAAACCATTCTGTTATCAACTAGAATATTTATTCTCAAATAGGTTTTGTTTTTAGAGATAGTTGAACTATTAGTTGAATTAATGTTTTCCAACTTATACTTTTTAGAAACATATAACTTCTCCACTTTATTGGTTTTTTCCAGATACATGACCTCAATGATTTTTTCATCTTAGAACCAATTTTAAATTTATTATCAACCATTGAAGGAAATTTTTTATCTCACATTGGTTTTCCCATTATTGAGTTTCAACCAACATCAGAGACAGAATTCGTGAAACATGTATCCCTTTACCCATCATTAGAATTTTGTTAAGAGAGTTTTGAATTTTTTTCATTGTCTGCTATCATTATTTTTATATTTCCATTCAGATACTTTTAATTCTAAATATAATAATTCAAATCATTAATCTCTTCCAGATGATTATAACTATCATTAAGAAAAAATTCATGATTATTTTTATAGGAATTTTTATTTTTCAATATCATTATTTCATTCACAATCCATCCAGTCATTTTAAGATATTCATTCAATTAATTTTTAGGTGAAATTATTTTTGGGTTTATCCTCATTCTTCAAAACAATTTCTTCAGAACTCTACATTGTTGACAATGTCAATAATAGTATACCCTTAATAAATCCTACCATACATTTTTAGTTTCCACAACACTTTAATCATCATAAGTATCTTTAGGTAGAAAACATCTCCTTTTGGATTTGATTTTTTATATTTCCCTTTAGAATATTATTTATCCTTATCAACATGGTTCATCCACGATCTAGTTGATATACTTTCATATTCATCACTATCATCTTATTTAATTCTTTGAGGAAAATTAGATACAATGTTCCTAATGGCTTCACATTCAAAACATATCCATGGAATTTTTCCATATATTTACTTATACCTCTTCTAAAACTTTTAGAAATCATGGAATAAAATTCATCAATATTATTTCATACATATTTTTTATAATTATAATATTCATCATCTTCATCATTAATATTCATAGACTATACTTTCTTGGATTCAATGATGTAAATTTTCCAATCATTTTTTATTCATAATTATCTCCCTTCTCATTTTACATGTAATGATAGTACTATATTGATCTTGAGTTGATATAGACTTGGGATATGTATTTTATAATGAAGAATAACCATCATAAAATTTTTTAGGTAGAATTATCAAGATCTTTTCAGTGATATTTTAATCATACACATTTTCACCAATACATCTATCAAGGATAATATTTTCATGTACCATAGTGAAGAAGTTACAAATACATTCAAATTTTTTTTATTTTTCGATCTTCCTACCTCATTCTCAATATTTTTAACTTTTTATTATTAACATTACAATTTCCTTCATAAATTCTCTTCAGCCTATTGAAAACACCATTTAAAAATTCATGAAAATTAACTCTTAAAAACTAACATTTAGAAAGTAATGATTGTGAATCAGTATTACATCTCACAAAATTCTCAATATTATTCTTTTCAAAATATGTGAGATTTACCCTATAATTAATAAGAAAAAAATAATCAATTTTAGCTTTAATAACATCCCACCAAAGATAAAAAATATTAGCAAACATTATATCCTTCTATATATGATATTTATTATCATTAATGAACGAGATTCCATAAATTTTCACAAAAAATCATATTATCCATCACAATGTATCTAATAAACAATTAGAAAAGAGTATATTAAAGAAACCTTGTTCCTGATACCAATTGATGATACCCATCTAGGGTCAATTTATCAATGATTGGGGGAGGTTTAATTCAGTGATACCTTTTTCTTTTATGTTTCATTTCATTTGAATCAAAACTTTCCTCCTGTTAACATGTTTTGAATTGTATCAAATAGAAACAATCACATATCCATATGAACATAAGAATTTACAAGTTTCAATACTCAATAAGTGTATCTAAAAACATGGTATGGTTTGGAAACAATCTAATACCACACAATTTAATAAAAAAAATCATTTTTTGTGGATAAGAAAGGTAGGACAAACCCTTACACAAATATAGCACTATGTTCAATATAATAGTTCCTATTGATTCATGTACCACAGAATATTGTAATATATATTTGTGTTAGAAGTTAATAAACATTCACCAATTGGATCATGACATTTTACGTTGATTCCTTTTTAACATTCAAAAATATAATCTCCAAAACAATTATTCACCTTCTTACCCAGTAAGAGTTAACAAATTCTTTGTGCGTCATAATGATACTCAGTATGATAACCCCAAATTTACCATTCAGTCTAATTGATCTGTTCGAAAATAAATACATCCCAAAATACTACTGAATCAATTTTGAACTAATTCTATCTCATTATGGAAATGTCTGCATAATTTCTTAGTTTGATAATATAGTGTGATATGCTAACATTTGAGTATAAACTTCTTTACAATTCATCTTCGACCAAGAAGTCATTCTATATAATTCTTGATTCGTAAAATGTATCTCATTAGAACATAAAAACATCTATCACTTCTAAACATGTGAATAGTCTTCAGACCTATTAGAAAGTACCATGTACTTCCTTTCATTTATAGGTGTAGAAAATATTGTTTATGTGGGAATCAGAAATGTTTTACCACTTCTATATACTTCCCAAAACATAAATGTTTCTTACATTTAAGAATAATATTTGTCTTCTTCAACACATCTGAATTAGTCATTACTATTCTAGAATGTTCTTGAATTTTATCACAACTACTTATCACTTAGGACTTTCTAATCATTTTTCGGTCCAGTTCCAATTATCATTCTAATTTTTCATTACGATGAAGGGATATTTAAAACAAATGATTCTTAATTATTTTTTCCCAAAATATTAAAGGTAACCAATACTTGAAAATATTTTTCGATAAAAATGTTTTCACATTCATTCAACTTTTGGGGTTCTTTAGTTTTTTATAAAAAAAATCAATACTTTTATAAATTCCTAAAACTCCTTGAAAACACTATAGTACCATCTTCTACACACTTTGAAAAAAATTTCGAAATGCGTCAAAATGGTTCTCATTTCATTCATTTCATTAAAAATATGATCTTATGTCTGATGATGTGAATAATCGTATAAATTTTATTGGGGGCTTCTTCTTCCTAATGGATTAGTCTCTATTTAATTTCGACGTATTGGGTTAACCTCAAGTCCAATAATTGGATCCATATTTTGTATGACTAATCATGACCAATTTTACAAAACCACTTAATGTTTTTTTATTGACCCAAATAAAAAAAATTCATCCGGGTGAAAATAGTTGACTAAATTCTTGATTAACCACTAATCACATTTTTCATAAATTCCAAAACCTTATTGTTTTCCATAGGTCACAATAAACTCCACTTCACTAATATTATATAACAAATATATCTTCCTATGATTCCATTTTAAAACAATCACTGTGTTTGATGACCAATGTTAATATTACATCAATGATCGGTGGCACACCATGTCTTATGGACTGATGTTAGTAGCAATTTCTTTTCATACAAACATCATTATATGAATAATTGTATCTTGTCTATTATTGGTCTAACTAAAAAGTAGAATCATATTTCATTCATACAAAAAGTCTATATGATTGGTTGAACACATTATCTGATATCTTTCATATGGATAGACTAAAAAGTTTCCTAGAAAACATATGATTCATGGAAATTCCATGAGTAACAACACATCATCATTATTTCATAAAATCCATTCAATCTCTGATAAAATTCAATATTATCGTCGAATCATCATTTTAGACTCAAAGTGAGTCTAATAAACCTTTAATTCTTAAAAAAAATTACAGCATGATGAATATTCTTATCAATTTATCAAATGATCTTTAAAATCCAATTGTGAGTCTGGTAACCATATTTTATAATGTGGGCTGATTTATTTGTCTTTGACAAAAAACAAAAATTTTCGAAAAAATATATTCTAGCTAAAAAAATAACATCTTTCGTTCAGGGTCCCAAAAATATATTTTTTCTTTAATAGTAAAATATATTTTATATTTAAATTGGATTTATTTCAACTAAATAGATTTTCACATGAATGTTACCATGTTGTAAAAAATTTCATAAATCAATATTTTTTCATTGGGTGATATTAACACTCCATTGGATTTAATTTTTTATGATTCGATGAATAATTTCAGTAGAAAAACAAATATTTCATTTCCACTTGTTTAATGTCTATTTAAATTTGATAAACATAATCTATTCATTTGTTAATTCACAATTTATAGTTATGTTATTATAAAGGGTATATTCATCAAAATCATTATAACGAGGACTATTTATGAATTATTTTCCATTAAAATAAATTATGTTATCAATTCCAAATAAACCCATTCATTTAATTATCATCTAGTTATTCATGATGATTTCATGTAATTGAAAAAAAATTCTAATCAATAGTACATAAAATGATTTAGGAATTTTTTTAGCATAATCAAACATTATTTATCTATTCAATCAAAAATACTTTTTTCTTTACAATACATGTTTTCATAAAATGTTTTCAAAAATGATTTTATGAATTAAAAATGAATTATTAATAAAAAATCTACAGATGTTTTACATTTAATTTTTTTGAATGGAATCATTATTTAATTATTGAGACAAGTCTTTTATATATTTTAATGAAAATTACGATGTAATACTTTTTTAACATGGTTTGAATATACACATTTTCTTTCAATCAAGATTAATCAATTTTTTAATTATTATATTATAAGTTTCAAAGTATTTATTTAAATAAATAAAATTTCAAAATTTTTATAAACATTTAGTGTTATAAATATTTTCAATATTAAAAATATATTTTTATATAGAGGTTTGTAGATGATTCTATTATTATCTCTATTCATCAATGACATCAACCCTTTGTTTTATATTTACAATAATAGGTATTTGTTTTATTGATACCATATTTATTAATTATATAAAATATTTATGATCACATTGAACATGCAGTGTATTGAAATTTAATTTCATGATTAATTTTTTTATTCATAAAATTTCCCTTTAAATATGAAATTTCTATGATCATTAGAAAATTAAATATCCACTGAATAAATATATTATTTTCATTAAAATGATTATTTCATGAACTTTATATCTTTTTAACATACGATATTTTACATTGTAGGTTATTGGATTGACTTGGGAAATTATTTTTAATCATCATTTCTTATTCAATACAAGCATTTATTGATGATACATATTTTACAAAATTAAATAGATAATTCAATATTTGGGGATTTCAATGGACATAAAAATATAGGTTGATCATGGTTATATATTTTCCCTTGATGCATTTGTAGTCTCATGAAATGAGTTTGTGGGATATACTATGTTATATAGGTTATTGGTGTACACCGACCAATCTGTTTTAAATATTATTATGAAATGTATTTACAATAAAGGTATCATGTTCCATGAGATCAACCCATCTGATAATTAATAATTTCCTTCATTAGAAATTCAATTTTAATAATCCATAATGTTTTCACAATGATATTATCTCTAGATTCATTTCATTTAGATATTATTTATTTAGTGGATTGAATTATCACTTATTTAACTTTCCGAAATGATTATTCATTATATAGTTATGATAGTAATTTTATTGATTATATTGAATATTTTTCATTTATTTACCATACTATATTGAGTATTCTATTCTAACCATTAAAATAGAATGTGTGTTCAGTTATTTAACATAGAAAGATTATGAATACTGATTCATGATAGCTTCCAATGAATATAATCATTTCTCTGAATTTGAAATCACTTAAATTTTATTTCCATTCCAAGGATTCATGGATGTGTACTAATAATTATATTAAATAATATCTTATAGGGAATAATTATTTTCAGGAAATAATATTTAGTTTTTTATTTCAAATTTAATTTGGGAAACATGAATAATTAAATGTCACTATGATTTTTATAAACAACTATGTCCATAAATATGTGATTCTATATATCTTTTGGCAATTTAACAAACTAAGCCACGATCTCCATGTTACTGGAGTAAAGTTCCTTAGTTGGTATCAATGAATGTTTAATATATTCCTTGTGAACTAGTTTAGTAAATCATAATTTATGGATTATAACCCTATGAAAAAATTTATGAAAATAATAAAAAAATATTCATAATGTGTAGATATGGAGTATAATAGGTGGTTTTTTGGGAATATAATTCGTTATGGATACTAAATGTAGATTTGATTCTCGAAAATATTTCATTATGGGCAATAACACTGAAAAAGATAAAAACGATATTAATATAGTCATTACCTAGTGCATGATAATAGGCCATATTGCACACCTAATTTGACACTCCCAAGAGATGTTACTAGAATTATACACAACGTCATTAAAATAAATTATAATTTATTTTAATATATGATGGAAAAAAATTATCTAGTTTAAACCAAATGATTCTTATATGGAAAATTAGTTTTCATTATTTTTACAACCTCTAAATGATTGTACAGTTTTCCCACTATCATTATTGATATTAAAACTATGATTAATTCTTTTAGTCACTAGTTGGAACCTGAAAGAATCATGTTAATACTAAACCTGAAGGATTGTTTGGTTACAATGAGAAAACAAATTAGATTATGATAGGAGTAAGATATATAATTATTATAACAAACTAATTATCAGAAAATATGTTTAACAAACTATCCATTAACCATGTACTAGACTCACCATATATGAGATGGTTGGAGTTATTTTAGATATCGAGCGATGATGATCATGGAGGAGAAGAGGCACAATTTCCATCATGATAAAAATTTGGAAGGGGAGAAAATCGGAAATGGTTAAAATGATTAGGAAAATTTAATATGTGTAGAAAAAAAGTTCACAATATAATTATGTTCTGAGGAAAAATTAAGTGTATTATTAATGTAATTATATATTAGACATGGTATCCACATATTGTTCATGACCATTAATATGGTGATCCTATTAATTATCAGATAAAATTCATTCTTCTAAATGCTGAACCATATACCATAAACATAAATATGTTATAATAAAAAGAATTATGTATTTATTTATTGACGTGCAATAACTAATTTGAAGAGTTTTTTAATAATGGTATTTTGTTTATTAAAATCACGAATCCTCTAAGGGTTGTGTCAACTTTGAGAGGAACATATTTCATCATCAGTTAAAGAGTTGAGGATCCCATAACGGGATTATGATTTTATTGTTGATTATATCTTTTATTTCGTAAAACATTCCTTTTTAAAATTTGGGATGTTGGAATTTTACAAGATTATGTTTATTTATAGAAAAAAATTATTTAAATAGAACCAATTATGTGATTATATAAAATATTTATTTAAGGAAGAGTGAATTTATATATTTTGGACATAAGAATAATTTTATTTCTAACCATATTTTTTCACTTTTCATTAATGTTTTAATTTGTTATGGGTTATCAACATTTGGATACATTGTTTGAATTATATTAACATTACATTATAAAAATGAAAACCCACATGATGGTTGAAATAACATAACATCCGAAAAGGAATCGGGGCATGAAATTACAACAAATGGATGATAATTTTTTAATACCGACCACTTCCCAATGTGATATCCTAAATGTATTTCATTTTTTATAACAATTTTATGATTAAATAATAATTATGAACTGATATTCATATTATTGTTTTTTATATATTAATTTAATATATATGATACCTTTTTCTAACCATATTAGTTTTTGAAAAATATTTTTAAATATAAGGAATTTCATGTCACACTTTTGTGGATTCTTCGATCCATTAAAATATATTTTTAACTATGTATGCCTAAAAATTAATTTTGGGATATTTATTTCATATTGTATATGAAATATTGAAAATTGATCAAATTTCAAGCAAAGGATAAAATTATTCATATGAAATATAATGATATCACATTAGTATATTCTTTTATTTTCTTAGAAATTATATGAATTCATAAACATTTGGAAAAGGAACCTGAAACATAAATTTTATAATTTTAAATTCATATTAGATTAATCAAATGGATTGTAAATAATCCCATATTAATGGTTTTGTGGTCCTCAAACTTCCACTGATCATTGAATTTCATGGGATGAATTACCTTTATATCTCTCTACAATTATTTACACTTTTATTCCATGCATATTTCATTACATGCCTCAAAAATTTCATAAATAGAAATCTAATTATTTTTTATTTCAAATGACCTTTATACATCAATTTCACTCTTATTAATAAGATACTCTATTAAAACTTTTTACTATGGGAGTTTTTAATAAATGAATTTTTATATATGAAAGCATTGATTTTTGAGTGTAGGAAAAATTGGAATGACAATATTTATTTTGGTTGGGGAAAATGTAACACCACAAAATATAAAATAAGAACATTTTATTCGTTGTTATATTCCAAATGGGGCATTGAAATAAAATATACCATGCTTTATTTTTCTATAAATTTAATATCTTTGATATCTTGTAGAAAATGAAACCCTTAGTCTGAATGGACCATAATATAGTATATCATTATATACAACTCCTTTAATCTTTGGTTATGAATAATATTAATTAATTATTATTATTATCATTATCTATTGATTTGATAGAAAATAATAATCTTGTAGAATAAAATATAATGATGTCGAAAAATTTTATTTTTTATAAAATATGGTATAGTACACCTTTGCACACATATTTTAAATTAATTTTTACGAGTTTTAGATAATTTATTTGATATAATTAAATTAAATTTTACAATAATCATATAAAAATTATCTTATGGTGATTTTGTTTGCATTTTTCGGATATGATTCTTTTATTATGAAAACTGAAAAATATTTTTTATTGAAAACTGTATTTTTTCAAAATAATTCATAATAATAAATTATATTTTAAATTAATATTAATGTAAAATTAGATAAATTATATTACAATTTTACTGCATTAGATCATTGTAATTAATTTATTATTTATTTTTATTATTAAATCATTCCATAACTACGATAATTTTCTATTTGAAAAAATGTGTTGTCTTCAAATTTGTGGGAATTCTTTGTAATTGGATTCCATCATTTGTTTTAAACATGTTGATGAAAAATACCCCATTATGAAATAGAAAAACAAGAGATCCTATTTTGAATAATGGAAAATGAAGAAACCCATTACAACATAGAAAAAAATTACATAAGGAAGAAAGGCCCCAAGGATTGGAAGTTGCCTTGAGTATCTAATGGTATGCAGATATCAAGATAGACAGGGGAAACATATTCTCCCCCCCCCCTAAACGACAATGTATCATTGAAATCGTTCAAATAAAATATGTCACCCTACTTCCAAGAAGTTGGGATGTGCTGGAAGTATAAGGAGGAGATCTCCCCTCCCACACAAATTAACATGTGGAGGGAGAACAATATGATAGGTTCCGTCACACATTTTTATTATTTGAGCCTCCACTCGACAAATCTTGTGAGTAAATCATAGAAATTCATCGCGATGAAACACAAGTAAAGACAAAAATCATTTTTATAAATCAAATAAAGGAACCCATCCACCCAACAATGGGGAGAGATGAATGATTGATGAGTGTTAGTACAATCATCCCACAATCGAGGACGCCCGCCCAACAGTATGTGCAAGAATATGTAATTTCATCCAAATGTAATGAAACAAAATCAAAATTCCATAGATACACATGTGATCCCATCAAATAACAAGTCCCACAAACATAAACTAAGAAACCTAAACTACATGCCATTTTTAGATGAAAATATCAACATGTGATGTCTTATACATCGACATTGTTATTGATGGATAATCCCCAAATAGATCCACCCCCAAAACCCTAATAAAAAAATACACCAATATGCCAGATCATTTTATACCACACCAAGCTATGGACATCTCACCCCATCCAATGAACAAGATCGTGCCGACGATGACCCTTTAGCATATTGATCCCTGAAGCTCACGAGGATGGAAAGATTTAAACATTCCTTGATCTAGAACAATGCCAAATCTATAGAATAGGTGTCTATAAACACATTGTTTCCCAACATAATAGAGGGAATTTCCACCACCACCACCATGATATGTGAGAGAAATAACAAAGAAAAATAATATAATGTGGGAAACATGATAGGTTCGACTATGAAGATGGATCTAACAAGGAAGAGGTGAAATTAGACGAGGAAGCAACCAAGAACCGATTAATGAATCCATCTCAAAAACCCCCACTGACAAAGACTGACTAGGGGAGAATGGATAAAAAAATAAGAGAGTTGAATCATCCTGTCTCTTTGGGGTGAATAATGAAACCCTAAGGAGTTACTGCTCTAGTGGAATTGAAGGCCATCATAAAGAGAATTATTCTTTCCATCATAGAATTGAATTAAATTTTGAATTAAATATTCCATATTTCTAATAATAATAATTTAAATTTTCAAATTTAGTCAACTTAATTTTCTACAATTCTTAATGGGAAATGCATTATCAATTAATTTTCATGCTTAAGGTAAAAACTTATTCACTTGATGATTAAACTAAGAATATAAGGGTTAAAAACGACCAATAATCATATGAAACTCCCATTTTATAAAATCATTTAGACCTTATAACCCATGAGGGTCGATATTGACATATTTTGGAGAATTTCTTCAACATTATTTAGTTAAATTAATTGAAATTTTTTAGAAATTACATCCATGTCCACTCCCCTACCTATAAAAGGACACCCCACTCCACCGCGATTCACTGTTAAAAAAATTGGCTCCAACAAGACAGAACCATATAGAATAATAATCCCCCTAAAAGAACATATACCCAATATATGACCATTAACCTATCATGATGGCATTTTTGGTAGAAACCTACTGATTTTTTTTGGAAAATAGATAATGTTCTTCAACGAGTGTTTTTGTATTTTTTTTCTTAGACACTATTAAAATATTATTAAAACATTATTATATAATATAGATATTCTCTTACATATAATGATATTTTATTATGTTATGGGAATCAGATATATCTATATCCCATACTATAAAATGGTAAATTGACCATGGATCGTGTGTACAACAAAATATCCCATTGCAAACCGATGTAAGTAATTTTTTCATTATTAAACATTTATGGATTGATATGTTGAGGAATTTAATAATTTTATTTTATATTTATTTTAATATAATAATTATAAAATTAAAATTTCACGTATTAATACTTATTTTCCATGATTTTTATATTACGATCACATCAACCATGTGTACGGAAGACAAACGCCTCATCGAGCATTGTGTTTCATTTATCACATAATAATTAAATAGAAATAATAAAGATTTATTTATAGAATATATGTATAATATATAAAATGATATTGATTAATTATGATTAAAATTTATCCCACTTCCTTATTTATTGACTCATTAATGGAAATATATCACCACTCATGTGTATGTACGACCTACCGTCTCCACGAAGCGATGTGATTCATTTTCCAATTGAAAAAATTAATGAATGATTACAAAAGTGTATATAATGAATAAATATGATATTTATAACATTAAATTATTTATATTATGTAACTATATCACATTCCCCAAAATTATAACATTTATTACAAAGCATTAATGAAAAAATAAGGCAATTAGTACCCTAAACAATAAAAATAATTAAGTATTATTAGAAAATGGGTGGTAAACATTTATAACAGGTTCTTATTTAGTATTATAATTATGAATATGGTTCTTCTATAAATAAATAAAATTATTAAATCCATTATATTTTATTTTCATGCATCTCAAACCAAAATTGAAGGGTGAGGTAAGGGACCTCGTCTCAAATTCCCTTCAAAGAGGAGATATTTATTACTGTAAACCTCATTCCTATTATATGGGGTACATAATTCCACATGCACATGTAATATATTTATCAATTCATACATAGTGGTATTTTATGTCTCAATTTGAGTAATTTCACCGAAGGTTATTTTTCAAGAATATTACCATGTGGTAAGGGAAATCATCTCAATTTTTTCATCATTGAGGAACATTTTATTTTTATGTAGATAATTTATTTTATATGGTATAAATTCTTACCATTTTTCATGTAATATCATTAATAATTAATACATAATTTTATTTTATCTGTCAATTTAATTTTTTATACATGTGTATTTTAATTTAATGTTAACTTGTTGAAAGAGTTTTCATCTCAATATCATTTTATTAATGTGTATTGTAATTTCATTCCCCTAATTTAATTTATAAGGATTATATATATTATATTTCACATTTTATGTCATGATAAATTATTATTTTTTGGGTTTTTATGAATAATTTGGAATTACTTTATATAATGATATTTTTACAAAAAAGATACAAAGTGGAAAATAATTTACTAAATATTTTTTTTATATTAGGTTTATATTACATATTACTTATCTTTAATATATTATGATTATGTGTGTAATGTAGTTTCACTGTCAATTTATGTATCCAATATTTTTTTATATGTATTAATATTTGATACAAATAATCGATTCATTGATTAATTATAACATAAACTTTATAATAATAGTATGGGATCATTTCATGATATCATTTTTATTATGATTGATTATATTTGAATTCGTATTGATGGAAATTATTTGACCATTGGATAATAAACCCATTAATAATCCTATACTATAGTTATTCATGATGTTTTTACGTATTATTACTATTACCCTCCCTTTTGTAATTTATTTAATTTTGTAAATGCTTCTAAAAAATTCCGTCTTAATTAATGAAATTTTTACGCCTTTTTTTAAATTTAATTTTTTTGAACCAAATATTCATATCATTTTTTAAACATGGTTTTATTGGATTTTTTCAATACTTTTAATGAAATATGTGTTTTAATATGTCTATAATGTATAGAATTTAACATGATATTGACCAATCAATGTTTTAAATCATAATATATAAATTTAAATGAAATTTTTCAATGAATCATATTTTTAAAATTCTTTATAAACTTTTTTAAAATATTTTCAATGTTAAAAAGATTTTTTTCTCCAAAAAGTTTTTAATGATGTTTTTACAGTATTTTTAGTAACAAATTACGAAAAATCCTTATTTTAAATATAATTTAATGTCGATATTTTATATTCATACCATTATTATTATTTCTATTAAATATGTTTCATCATTTGCACCAAGGAAATTATTGACATTCTGTTTCTTAATTAATTTTTTTTTGTTATTAAATTCCCCTTGAAATATTTGAATTTACGTGATCATTAGGAATTAAATTCCACATAAATACCAATATTATTCATTATTGGTATGATTTTTTCTTAATACATATATCATTTCATTATACATTATTTTACATTGAATGTAATATGATTGATTTCACATGTTATTGTTAATTTTCATTTATTAATTGATATAGAATTTTTTTGAGGATGCATATTGTTACAAAATTAGATCACGATCCGATATATGAGGAAATTTTTTAGATATATAGAATTCGGTGATGGATTTTATAGATAGCCTATTTATGAATTGGTATTCTCATGATATGAATATGATAGCTATACTTAGTTAAATGGTTTTATGGTGTATACGTATCCATTAGATTTAGACTGTCTTGTGAAAGGTCTTGACATAAGACGTGTCATGATGCCTGTTATCATGAAATTAAATAATTTAGAATTTAATTCATTAAGAATCCACATATTATTATTTATTGTGTTTTCATTATGATACAATCTATAGATTCATTTCATTCATAGATTATTTAATAAATGTAATTTATTCTCTATTATTTATTATTATACTTTGAGTATGCATTATCATGTTCTGATAGTCATGTTATAGATTAAATCACATATGTTTTCAGTTATTTACCTTTACATTTAGTTTCTTCTTTTCAAATTATATAACTTCAATTTTTTTTAATTAAATTTTTTTCCGATGATTATTCATATTGATTCAGGATAGCTTATTATATACTTAACCCATACTGAGTATTTGAGATCCCCATTATCTTTTTCATTCAATAAAATATAGGAAGTGTACTAATAACGATATCCACATATATGATAGAGGAAATAGTTATATTCTCATTAAAAAAATATTATAGATTATGTTTTAAAATTATTCTTGGGAATCGGGAATGTATCTAGTTTTACAAGACTATTAAATTATTTGGTCCTTGGTATGTGATTCTGTGTATATTATTCCATCTTAAAAAAAGTATGAAACTTGATCTCGGATAAAAGATACATGGTATTACATCATTCTTGGATATGTTAGTCCAAATTAATGGTAGAACATTATATCCATAAAATTGAAATTTACCAAGTAGTGTACTATAATGAACACTATAACTATGACCCATAGTTTTATTGGATTGACAGAGTATAATCTATGTTTTATAAGAAATTTTTTAATTTTATCAAATACACTAATAATATTAATGGAAAAAAATTATTGTTACCTTGGATAGATGAATATAAATAATATTACGGGGAACTGAAATTTTTTTAGTCATCCATCCTCTATATAAAATACCCTACAGTAGAGAATAGTTAATAATATACGGTGATTCTATGAAAAATAGTTATTTTCTTTCCTCATAAATAATGATAAGACAATTTTATATTCCTCATTCCAATTAAATTCATACATGAAAAATTACCCAATGAAATGAATAGAGATTATGGTAGTTGTCATTACATTTATGATATTAAGTTATTATCTCCTTGAAGAAAATGTGAAATATACATACTAATAAAAAAGAATAAGATTTGAATTCACATCAATAGAGTTGAATATTCCCCAAATGATATAGTTATAATAGTTAATCTATTATTACTACTCAATACATTTCCACCATGAGAAGGAATATAATGTTGTTGAAGTTATGTGTTGAATAGATCATGCCACACTATTGATAATGAGGACTGAAAAAACATAGTAATCGTGGATTTTGAAAATTATGAATCAATTAATAATACGGGAATGAGATAAATAATTTATTGGTAAAATGAATACAAAACCTTCCATTCACATAAATATCAAATTATCAAATAATGTTGATGTAGATATATAAAAGAGTTATCTAATTTTGTGAAGTTTAACATTGATAAAGATGGATCTATATAGTTTTGAACTCATATGTGTGTCTCATCAAAATTTTAATTGAAAATTAAACTATTATATTATTCACATATCTCATATTTCTTCATTAATTTAGGAATTATTATGATATTTATACCTCAAAAATAAAACATATAGTTTGACATCATGATGAAAAATATTTTAAAATACATATCTTAATGCTTGGTATGTGAGAGTTTTAAGGTTGAATTGGAAAAATATAATTTTTTTCATCCTGTATACATAATATTATAGAAATAGAAAAACTATCCATGGATTTTATTATTGGATTCCCCAGAAAACTAATTCCAATAATAATATTTTAGTTTTGGTTGATATACAGACCAAGACACATAGTTATATTTCTTTCAATGAAAATATCTCACTTTCCCTAATCAGCATGATATACATAAGCATATGGTGAGGAAACCTAGACTATCATATTCTATTGTTTCTCATTAATAGTACCATTAAAAATCTAGTGGATAATATGAGATTTTGTTTAATATATATTCATATATGTTTGAATATATACCTCCTTGGTTAAAGATATCATTTAATAATATTTTACATTATTGAATTCATATGGAAACATACAATAGAATTTATGGGAAGATATATAATACTGGCATATGCTGGGGTGAAGTTAGATAGAGGAAGATGATAGTACCTGAACTTGTGCAATAAATGAAAAATATGTTTCAAACCATTTACAAATATATAGAAGAAGAAAAAAATATAAAAAATTAGTTATGTAGATAATCATCAATTAGATATTGTGTTTTATATTGGAAACACATTGTTCCTTAGAATAACTATATTGATGTGAATAGTGATATTTGGGGTGAAATGAATGATAAGACCTGGATACATGTTTCCCTTTAAGATCCTTGACCATGACATGTACATAAAATATAACATTTCACTCAACACAAACCTCTTTAATGTGAATGGAATGTTCTTTATACCAATTTTTAGGAAGTCCCTACAACATCCATTATATGTAATATGTATTGATTTTTTATAATAGGATCACAAAAATTCATATGAGGATCATTCAAGGGATATCTATGTTGAAAGAGATAGGGACACCCTTCAACTAAATTTGTTTCTTTGAAATCATAAGTTTTAGGTGGCTACACCTGAACATGAGGTTGTGATGAAAAATAAGTACTATCACTTGTGTTCATCCTTTTAAAAAAATCGAATGATGAATTTATTTTTCTGTTTGGGTGAGTATAATTGACCAATGTTTAATAAGATATTTATCTTCACAAAAATATTATATTCATTAAAATGTAAAATACAAATCACTAAACCAAATAAACAAGACATAGTGAAGTGTATTGTCTATTTTTTCAATTTTAATATAATTTTATATGAACAATGTCATAAAATAGTTTAATTGTTAATTTCATATCAAAAAATGAAAAAAAATTATAATTAATAAATCAATAGTCGATTTTCTATATAAAAATTTCTTTGATATATTTTATGTTTTTATGCAACAAAATATTTTACTTTTAAGTATCTGAGATTGAAAAAAATGATTTTATTATTTGATTTATTATGGAAATATTATGTTATGAGGAATATTTGATATTTTCCAAAAACAATTGAATTTTAGTTGAATTATTTAATCCAATATTTTAACAAATAGAATTCCTTTTATGGTGTTATTATTTTATATGAGTGAATAATAAAGTTAGAAAATATTTTTTACAAAAAATATGAATAATTAGTTGTATTAAAAATTTAGAAATATTTATTATAATCTAGATATATATATATTTAATGTTTTAGAACATAAGTAATATTTTTTCTCAATAAATTGTTTTTAAAAATTTATGTTCATATTATTTAATGTTAAAATTATATCACTTTTTTAAAATGACTAAAATTAAATGTATTATAATATATTAATTATTATTTCGATATTATATATTGATGACCATTTTATTTTTATGAATTTTTTAAATGTTACATATCTAAAAACTAGTTATTATAGAATGAAAAAAAAATTATAAAAGGAAAAATCAAAGAGTAATAGTCATCAAACAAATATAAAAAGTTAGTGGAAATGTGAGTATATTTATTGATTGAACTTAAAACATTCCATGTTTATTATTTATCAATTTTATAGTAACTTTAGTTGATATTCAAATCCATTTGTTAATAAAATATGTGAATTTACCAAAAACAATCGAATTTCACTTAAACTTTTTTTTCTCCTCTCGTCAATTCACCTCTCATAAAAACCGTCTATGTTCAAACAAAACACTATGAAACCCTATAATAATCACACCTAGACACCATAAAGTAGTTATTTTCTTCTTAAATGTCCACATCTAAATTTTTTAACACCCTTCACAAAATATATAGTCCATCTTCTGAGGAAAACATTTCAAAAAACTCCATCATACATTCTATTTCATTATGATAACATAATCATCAATATATTTTATCAGAATAACTAAACATTATATAATATTTTTCAATAATATTCTTATAAGTTATTATAATTATCATAAAATAATTAACAAAACTTCCCTTTTCCATTACATTAAATAAAAACATAAATTGTGTGCGTGTGAAAACTATAACTTCCAAGAATATTTTTTTATGATTCTTCTTCACCTCATAATTTGTATTTTATAAATGGGAAAAAATAAATATTTATTCTATATACGACATTTTTATGGTTATTAAATTAAAAACTACATTCCTCATTTATCTTGTTCATTGAAAATTAAAATCATTATTTATGAATATGTGTCGACTACAACCACATACAAAGGATAAAATATATTAGTATCTACATCATTATTTGGTCGATTTAGTTATAAATTAATGAATATATTTTAAATATATATATAATTATTATATATCATTAATGATTCCTTTTAAAAAATAGTGAATTATATATACTCATAATGTAATCAACGGATATTATTAAATAACGTCAAAACACATTTTAATTGAATTCAATTTAATGAACAATAAAAAATTTCTATTGATAAAAACTATAAACTTAAAAAAATATATATATAATCTATAATCATAAATGGGTTTTTAATTATTATCTTTTAAAAAATTAGAATTACTTCCATTTTAAAAACGAAATTGGAATAAACAATCCACACCGTTTTATAAAATTCTTATACACAAATACAATTAATAAAAACTAAATACATAAAAGGAAATATATTTGAATAAGTTTATTCAATTGATAATAAATATTCTTATAATTATGATAATTGAGTAGGAAAAACATACTAGGTAATCAATATTGATTCTAAGTGACTTTGGTAATTATAATTTCAATTTTCAGTTATGAAGTCTTTTTTGAACATCGACTTTCAATGATCCTTATCAGAAATATTCTCCATTTACATGTTATATACAATTTTATATCTATATGTAATATTATTTCATTATTAAAATTCACATATATTAATTATTTTATCATCGATAAAATTATAATATGTTTTCAATAATTCTCATCTTCTTATGTGATTATATATCTTAAACTGTACATTAATTCAAGATCATGTTTTATCATAGAACCGAAGTTCTCTATCACTATGTTAATATCTATACATGTCTCAAATTATCTTTAATAAAAATTTGATGTTGGATGGTTAATCTATTTTTAATGATAATATTTGTTACTATGTTTTATTGTTTGATTTCACTTTCCATTGTATCATGAAATAGATCTATTATCTTTGATGTTATGTTTTATATCTCATCCTATAAATGATATAATAATTTTATCTCCTAATGTAACTAATATTTTATCAATTTATCATGTTTATGTTGTTATTTTTGTGTTACTTATTGATATTTAATTTGAAAACCATTCTTATTTTTATGTTTTAGTTATATGATGATTAAATGTTTTTCTTATTGAAAAATTTCTTGTGATTAATATTTAAGTGATGGGTGGTCCATTTATTTACCTATAATTCATTGGATAAACATTATATCTCGTCATATAATATTAAAATGTGTATTTAAGATCGATTAAAATTTGGAAACCAGTATCTATGTCTGATACATGATGAAAAACTAGATTTTTATCGAGATCCACTATAGGAAACTCATGATGATTCTTTATCATCAATGGTGAGTTTCTATGAATATATTTGATCTACACTCCTTTGATATACGATGGTTCTCTATTTAAGAGATTGTAATTTATGTATCTCGATAATCTAATAATTAAATGATTTTAAATGTTTGATAATATGATATTATCTGTTCTCATATCATGATATATAATCAAATTTTATACAATGTTCTTTTAATTATAGATTTTTATACAGGTTCTTTTTTCTCATATTTTTAAAATCCAATCCTATCTAACATATATATGTGTTTATTTCTTCCTTATAGAGTCTTTAAACTCACATGTGTATTATGATTACATTTTCCAAGGAATGATTAAGATATTAACTAAGGTTTGATCAGATTGATATTATTAATATGAGATTATGTGGATATATTCCCAAGAATTAGAAAATAAGTTTTTTGTATATATAATGAAATGAATATAAATTTATTTATTATCATGATGTTATGATTGTTAAGTAATTTAATTTTATAATATTATAAATTTCATAGAATAAGGTCATGTTTATGTAGGTTCACCTCAAAGATATGATTCAAAATTCATCACAATGATAAAATCCTACATTAATTATGAAATCAATTTGAAACAGAAAAAATCCACATGGATAATTCAAGGGAAGCAATTATATTTTCAACAGATCCTAGTGATTCTCTATACAGATCACTAGACTCATGTCCCGTGGGAAATAAATGATTTGAGAATAGTACATACCCTTCTTTACAATGATAATGTTCATGATAATTAAATTTTAATGATTTTATAGTTGGAATTTTAAATAACCTCATTTTATATATATTTCAGTTATATTTATAATCGAAATATCGATGAAGGTCATCGCAATTTATATAAAACCCAACTGTGTGGGTTGTATCACCATGTAAATTTTGTATTGACTTAGTTTTTCATAATGCATTGGATATTATCTATTAAATGTTTCTTAGGTATACCCATAATTATGTTTTAAAAGGATTAAAGTGAAGTTAACTATTTATATGGATATCTTATACCCTTAAATAAAACAAAGGTATGGTTCCCAAATATAGGATGATGAGGAGTAGAACCCCCCCCCCCCACAATTTAGTTTATACCTTCATCAATGGTTGTAGTTGTGCACATATCCCTCTATAACATCCATTAAAGTACCAATGGACTTATTTTGGCTGGTCCATTATGGGGTATTTTTTATAAGAATATTTAAATATAGGGATGATTTTAAGGGCTCGTTATAGTCATATTTCATATGATTAATACCAAAATTTGGTTTGAAGTAGCAAATGGTCACATCCCTAAAATGATAGTGGATGTTTACCTGAGAAAGGAATCTCTTTATAGACTTGAGCCGTTAGGTACAGATATTGTATTTGTTTCAATATGAATCTTATATGATGATTAGAATCAATCATAATTGATTGATCATGTTTCTGAAGTTGAATGAGATCTAGAAATGGGATTACATTACCTTGTATCTTGGAAATGAACTTGGGGGGAATATTTCTAGTATATAAATAATCATTGACGTATTTTAATTCATCTATCATTGATTCATAATTAGACTTATTTTCTTTAATAGAAATTACTGCATCATCCTCACACTTTTATAGTATTATAGCCATCACATTCCACTTATCTATGTTTGATGATCACTAGGCGGGTTATAACATGTAATTTTTAACAAAATTGATCATAGTGTACATTTTATGTCCATGAATCCATGCCTTACACTTCTTTAATGGTTTATTCTACCTCTTTGGAAAATGTATCAGTGTTTTTTCCAATTCATCAGTATATAGACCATTATTGTATACATGGTAATCATTGAAGAAGTTAAATGAGGTATAAAATAATGTATGTATACTATATTCATTTATTTCAAATTATCAAGGTTATTGACTATATTTAGGGAACTCAATGAAATAAAAATTATTATTCCTATCACTGTGAAAGAAAATTATTGTATATTTTATCTTACAAGCCCTAACAAGATTTCTATTCCCTTCATATTTTTATATTGAATAATAATTAAAAACTACTACATTTAAATAATCCCCATTAATTTATACAGATCATTTCCAAAAAAATTATAGTAAGAAAATAATTGATTGAAATTGAATTAGTGTTCAATATAGGGTTTCATCTCCAAAAAAAATAAAAATTACTTTCTTAGAGGGGGATGTGTGGATAATACTGCAAAAATCATACAGGAATGGGTGAAGATGTTCTACCATTATAAAAAATTTCATATTTACAAGGAATTGGTGAATCTAAAGATGAGGTTAATGATAAATATCCATCATCTATTTGATATATTTTTTCTCTTGTATTCTGGCACCGACTGCTAATAGTACATCCTCTTGAATAGTCAAAAAAATATTTCTGTATTATGATAGATGTTGTAAAATTCTTATAATTATTTACATACTATCTAGGTTCTTATGGTAGTTTTAAGCTTCCCTAGTTTTTCATTTCTCAACATGGAGGCTATCGTGGCGATATCAAATTCTTGATGTACGATCCTTTCAAAGGCATAGTCCCATCATGTTTATCATATCTACACCATGGAAATGTTTTTTGTATAGGATAGACTAGAGAGAATGTATATACCTCACACCTAATACATCTCTCTTCAGTGATTATGTTTAATATCATGCTATGTAGTTGACTAGGGGAACACAAAAATTTAGTGAAATGATGTTATTGATATTAACCAAAAACACTTACAAGATCATTAGTAGTATCATTGAAAATTATCTATCAAATAATTTTTATATATATAATGAAAACTAGTTTGTTATATACTCACTATTATACCACCATTTTGGTTTTGAGTTATGGAAAAGAATTTAAAATCAAATAGATAATAATGTCTACTCAACATTTCAATATGAGGAGTATAATATAAATATGTAATATTCTTTTCATAGAGTTTATGGATGTTCTACTAATTATTCTAGCACTAAAAGTTCATGAATTCCTCTTTCCTCACTTAATATCATCATAGTGGGAGATAACCAAGGTATATTACGTCACCAAATTATTTCCCTTAAATAGTTACTCCTTAATGGACTTGGTATTTTCCTCATCATATAAAAAAATTACTCTACCTTATTTGGAAAAAATATTTCATTTCAGTTTTTTATACAATTGTGGTGTTTTGACGCAGATTTTCTACAATAAATCAATGGGTAAAGTATATTCATGATCAAATGATGATGTTTTGTGAAAATATCCATTCGACATGATGTTGTATTAATGGTTAGTGAATAAGTTCATAGTGTATCTAAATTGTCTACATCCTATAAATATTGATATGATATCATTCATAGAGAAATTGTTAATAGTGGGGATCTGTATCCTTAGAAATTTATATATCTCTAATTAGGATCTCTTTTATGAGTTTCCTGAATATAATTCACATGATTTTTTCCATTTGAGGAATTAAATAACAAATACTATGGGTATATATTCTACATCCACTAATAGTGTAACTATTATGAAGGCTTCCATAGGTATTTTTTCTTTCTTCTCAGTATGATGATTCAAAAATTCCTTTATTTTCATCGAAATAATTTGTTGTTCATCATGAATTCTATTATTTATTGGAGAAGGAATATGGTCTAGTTCCCATGTTTCTGTTGTTGTATATTTTTACACAACCTAGCTTAAGGGTAGAACATTCAATAGATTCATACAAACTGACAACATATATAAATGATTGTTTATTTATTATGGTTGATGATGAATAAGGGCCTCCTCATAGATATTTTATAAATTATTTTGGATTATCTATTCAAAATATGTGTGGATGAATGCTTTCTCTAGTGTCAGTATCATAATATGCCGATACCCTGTATTGATATGAGTGGGAATATGGGTCATCCCTTATTGTGTACTAGAATATGAAAATTATCTTCTCTTCTAGAGGAAGGTAAAATATGTATATTACCTATATGAGTGACTCGAATATTCTATGATTTTTTTAATTATTTTTACAGGAATATGATGAAAACATTATATAATATGAGAATAAATATAATCCTATTTCTCTGTTTGCACCAAAATATGAGGATTGAATTATGAAATTTATATGGGTGTACAAACAATTTCAATCCTCCTTTGTCGAGTGAATTATGTCAAAAAATTTCTTTTGTTGGGGAAGTACTATTATATTCCCCCCCCTAGAATCACCTTGTTTTTTATGAGATATACCATGGGGGACATTGATATGGTTAACTACCATGTTTATTAATATAATATGATATAATAATAGTATATTTGAGACAACTTTTTTGTTTTCTCTATACACTATGAGTTTTATCATCACTTATGGGATCTCATGGATCACTTATTTGTGTGAATCGGGTTGAAAAATCTATTCTAATCTCTATGGGGATATGTTATAGTGTTTTGTGTGTGTGATATTTTCTGTGATGATTGATAATAGAATCCCTCTAGATAGATTTTAAACACTATTTGAGAATAAAATGTACTCTTAAATGTCTGAAAGATATTGTTGGATACCATTTTCAAATTATAGGGTGATTCCTTTTAAGGTATTTTAGGAGGAAATATGTGAACTATATATTTTATAACCTTATACAGGTGTGGTGGAATATGCAGAACCAATTCATGAAGAAACTTCTATTATTCATCCCATGTTAGGATAGTATTTTGGTGATTGTACTCCCTTGCCAATGCATTCATTTAGTTTTGATGAAGTCACTGTTCTAGTGAAAATACAAATCTATTTATCAAGGCCATTATAATTCATGTGGATTGAGTAGATGAATATTTTACCTTCAAGGATTCGATCATATTGGTCGTTGGGTGGTCTCACGATGGGGTTCTAAAGGAAATATTTTCTGATGACAGGAAAAATAATAAATTTTGTATCATAAGTAGGATTATTTTCATTAAATCACCTTCATTGTACATGGATACTTGTTTGGATAAATACATATTAGTATTTATCATTATTAGAAGGGTGTAAATTTCAAATTCACGGTTATGAATTAGTTACTCACATTGACAGAAATTCATGGAAGGTTCAATTTTATTCATAATACCTTTATAGACCACATAATTTATATTCGAATGAGAAATACATTCGAAAGACAAGTGTCCACTTGGATAATATTAGTGAAATCTATGAAATACTCATTATTAAAGAGAGGGGTTAGTTAGGATCATCCAATCATGATGGTGGAATTATTTCCTAATAAAACATTCAGTTATTTTTTATATCAAACAATTACACAAATCCCAATGTGATTCTAGTTACCCCCATTATGGTGACTCGATCAAAACCATGAATTGGTGTGATCATGTTTATATATCAATGTTACACCATGTTTTGTAAGTAAATTTTTACACTAGATAGCCAGGTACACGAAAATGTATTATCCATCAACATAGATATTGGTATTGTGCTATTATTTTTATGTCAATATGATGGGAATCCATTGTATCTATATAAGAGTAATTTGGAAGCCAGACAATTTTCTTCCACAAAACGACACATATTATGAGGTTACATAGGAATAAAATCTATAGGTATTCAATTATGTTAAATGAATAAATAATATGTATTATAATAATGCATTCTCATTTACATAAATGGATTAGAAATATTATAGACTAGATAAATAATAAAAATATACATGAATAACCATTAACATTTATCATAAGTAATCTTGATTCGAGGGAAATTTTATATACTTATAATTCATTAAATCCTTCTTTATAACTAGTGGAGATGGAATCATTAGAATGGTTGATCACATATTCACAATAAGATAAAATGAGAGAGGATAACATTGATGATGATATGTGACCATTTAATTTGTTTAAGGGTATAAAAAAGAGCATAAAATACAAAATTATACTTCTATCATTCATTTATAATCTATCATTATTCATGGAATAATACACTATCGAAAGAGAATACAATGGTCATAAAATTACTAAATGACTAGAACTACATAACTATACATGATATAATATCAAAATAATAAGGTATAATAGTTATTCATAAACATAATAATATAAAATAGTTTCATTATTCAAACCGCACTATAAGGACTATCCTAAAGTAGTGGATATCGGACCATAGTTTATTTGTATGATTAATTATTCACATTCCATTTTTGGTTGATAAAGTACAACACTACATTGGTTTCATTCCCCATTCTGTTTAATATTATATTATAATATATCAATAATTATCCACTAAATTAAAAGGGGAATATAAGTTTAGGTCTAAAATCCATGCCATAAAATCTTTTCACATGTGTTTGAAAAGAAAATAAAACATTCATAAGTTAAATATATAAAATCTTTTGAATAAATAATGGATTTCAGAAATATTAGCCCATTATATAATAATTTTCAATCACAAAAATAAATATGGATTCATTAGATAATATCCCCATTGAATCATAATTACAAATAAATCACACTATCATTGATGAAAAACATATTGAGTCATTTTATGTTTTATTATAAATAGAAGAAGTAATATACATTCATTTTGAGAATATTAAGAAAAATCTAAATTAATTGGAATAAGATATTAATTTAAATCCTATGGAAAATTGTAATTGATTCTCACTGTAAATTAATATAAATGACTTCTTGAAAGTACAATCATGTAGTAAATGATAAAAAACATTGTTTTTATATATTTATATAGAATTCAAAATTGATAGATATTGAAAATTTTACAATGATTCATTTATTAATACTTCGTTAAGAAATAGAAAATAAATATAAAATAGAATAATAAATAATTTTTGGTATAAATTTTATGATTCTTGGAATCATATAAAATCATGGAACTAGACGAAAATGATTTGAGGGGAAATTAGGGAAATAACATCAAATTTTTAAAAAAAATTCTATAAGGCATATTATGTACCAATGTCGGTGTAAATTTAATGAAAACTTGATAAAAATAGTAATAAACATATGAGAATAAATTATATTTTATTTAAGAGCTATATATTAATATATTTCTCTCACAAATGTCTAACTATAAATAATCAGAATTCGATGTTGACTTACAACATAAAATTTTTCCTTATGTTTTGACATGATTCATATATTATATAAATTTGTTTCTAAAAAATATATAGTTATTATAAACATATATAATATAAATTTTTATATATATTAAAATTTTATATTAATTTATAATTTTCCATCACCAATTTATTTCTAGTTCTTCAAAAAACATCATTTATGCTGATATCATTCACATTTTTATACATATTTTTGTTCTTGATTTCTAATCATTGCACATTGGCAATGGGTTCGTAATATATGGAAAAATAATCATTCCATAAATTACTCATTTATTTATTATAATTTTTTTGAATTATACATCAAATTCAATTATGAAAAATGAACATTTTACTTCATTTAGGTGGTATACTTCATGTATGATTAAAAAATGTCAAAACATTCCAATGGTTTAGATAGAATAAAAAGGATAAAATTATTATCTTTATATAATAATAAATTTTCAAAAATATAATATATATTAATTAAATAAATTATTGTAACTAGTAATTTGATGTAGTGATGACAAATTTAAAATTTTGGATTATAGGGATGGAAGATAATATGTATGCGTAAGAGACAATTTTCATTCTAAATGGATGGATGATAAAAAATAAATTGTTGTTCTTGGCCAGCCCACGTGTGAGCTCCGTTAGCCCATGGGATGGGGTAACCTCACTGATCGGGGAAACATCTACTACCCCAATCTTTCAACTTCTATTTTTTCCTCTAACCGTTCACTCTTTGAATCACCAAATTAATCTATTCCCACTCTCTCATCGCAGTCTCCGACATGCTCATTTTACCCAATACACCACAATATGATGTAGCGTTGCCTACCCACCTTCTTCTAACACTTCCCTACTCTACCCTCCCTCCATCACTCGTGGATTACCTCTTTTTTCACTGATCTGACCATGAGGAGGATTTCTTGGCTGTGTCTCGCGTGTGCCTCTCCTCACCTTCCTAAAGACGAAGGAAACATACCCCCCTCTTCTCCTTTGATAACTTCTGGGGGGACGCTTGAGGTGAATACTTTTTTTTATAATCATTCTATAATTATTAATTTTTTTTTATTTATTGTCGTGTTTAATTTATTGATTTTTTGTAAATATTGGATTCCATAGAATATTTCCCCTATGAAATAATATTTTTTCCTAGTATAGTCTCAATTTTTTATTTATAAATATGTAATTTTTTGTGGATAAATAATTTCTAAATAAAAATTTTATTTTTTAATTTGAATTAATTGTTTTATTTCGGTTCGAAAAATTATTGGAATTGGGGATTCCAAATTTCTATGACCGTATAAATTTCAATTGACCCATATAATTTATGAATTTTCCCTAGGTAATTAGTATTATTTATAATCATTTTTAAATTATAATTTATTTGTTTTTTTAATTAATTTTTTTGTTTAATTTTTAGTAATTATCTAAAAATGAAAATGTTTTACTTCTAAAATAATGGAAAACTAAAATGAATTTGTTTTTAGAGATTATTTTTTTATATAATGTTATAAAATATTTATGTTTATAGATTTCATTTCATTTTGATAAATACAAAAAATGAAAAACAATATTTATTTTTCAACATCAAATCCTACTTTAAAATTCGGTCTTTTAATGTTGCATTTTTTACTTTTAAATGACATTGTTAATATTTTTTTATATAGTTAATATAAATTTGAGTTTATATATTGTAATGACCAAAAATATTACCAATGAAAATTCTTCTTAATCGTATTAAATGTATTATTTGAATGATTTTTATATAATACATATGCAGTACACTGGTTTTATGTTATTGGATTTCAAAATACCATTATAAATTGCTACCGTTTATAGTATAGTCATTGAATAGTGATTACATGATTAGTATAAATATCCAGGTTTAAAAAATCCAATTTAATCAAACAAAGGACGTGATGTTCCCATCCTGTAAAATTGCTCCATATGAAGCCACTTTATTAGAGACCGAAAATGAGGTGGCATCATTGGGTTTATCTCTTAACCAATTTGAAGATTAGAGTCAACAATTTATGCACGAAGAGAACATCCTATAAAGGATGTAGAAGTTGATAAAGATTACCAACTGACTGATGTTGTCTGTGCCACCCTAAAAGTTGGTCACCATCATAGAACAAACCCTTAGGCCTTATACATGTGTTATAAGGGGTTATGTAACAAGACCTTAGCAATAGAATTATAAGCATTTTTTTTTCTATAGAATAACAAATTTACATACATTTTATTATTGTTTCTTTGTAATTGGGTTTTAAAGAAAAAATAGTTTTTTATATAAAATTAAATTAAGAAATCTATTCTATTGAATTATTTATTTTTAAAATAAATAAAATTTTATCCAATTTTTTTCATAAATTAATTTTTAGATTTAAATTATATTATAATTATAGGAAGTCAATTGTAATTCATATTGTTGTTTGAAATTTGTTTCTATCAAAATCAATGAATTTTAAAAAAAAGACGATTTTTTTGAAAGTAAAAAATTCATATATTTAGAAACATATATAGATAAAATGGATATTTTTTTGGAATTGGGATGTCTAAATTATCATACAGTGAATTTTTCATTATTTTTGGAGACAATCGAATGTTGTGGTAAAAATTAAATAATATTAAATTTTATAATGAGTTTTATTACATCATAATGTCCTAATGATGATGTGATAAAATTATAAAATTTGGGGTTTTGGCCAAAATATGGCTTACCATTAAAATAATGTTATTTTAGGTTTTTTTGATTTATTTTACAACTATTTATTGGACCCTCCAAGGATTATAAAATATTTTAACCTAATAAAATTGTTTCCTTGATAGTGTGACTCACCTACACAAAATCAATCCTATTATTTTAAGAAGATAGGCAATTGGCCTTATAAAATAATGTTTTAAACTACACTTTTTCAAAAACCATGGTAAAAAATCCTAGGTAGTTTTTTGTTTTTGATTAGTTTAATGTGTGGTGTCCAAAACTTAAATAATAAAGAACCCCATATCTTTTCCTATATAATCCCACCCTAAATCCTACTTAACATTCACTAAAATCCATTGTAACTCTACCAACCCTTCACTACTATCTCTATAATCCACCCAAGGTGCAACAATCTCCCAAGAATACTCTCTCAAGCCTCTCTCATGCCTTTGGGATCAAACATCCAAGTAAGGGATTTCATTGTTTCTCATTTTCATCCATGTTTCATAATGTTTTTATACCCTTTTAATTCAATTAAAAATATTGTGGATATGATTTTTCACCTCTCTTATGCATCTCTCTATATGTTTTAATGATTAGAAACCATTTCCTCCTCATTAAGGTCACCTTTTTACACCTGCTACCATTTTGTAAAACATTTGTCTCTTCTCATTTACATTCAAGAAATTATTTTGTATTATATATATAAATTTCATTATATATGATGGTACATGTATCTATATGACCCACATACTGTAATTTCATGTACATATTATGTGAAACCCCTTTCCCTCTCATGAACCATTTTTATTATTCTTATGTCACACTGTTATGCTGCCAAAATTGCACTACAGTTTTCCAAACCAATGTATTTGTGTTGTGAATACCATGCCCATTTCACTATCAAGGGCTTTCACCTTTAAGCACATTTACTTATTGATTAAGAAGTTTCATGTATGAATTCGAAATTTCTTTATCAGGGAATAAATTATTATTTTTAATGAATCTATGTTATATGAACCATGTGGAAAACTAATTCATGAAATGATATAATTATGAAAGCAGTGCCCAGATGGATCTCAAATGCATTGGGTAAAGATTAGTATCATGAAACATCAAGTAAAATGATGGTTTATTCATTATAATTCAATTTTAATGAGGTTTTACTCATTCTATAATCACAATGAGCCTTGTCTCATGCTAAAATCATGTTATATGTTGCTGCCACATTTCCATGTTATGATAATAATTCCATATCATTCCTTTATGTTTTTGTTTCTATAATTATCCATTGATTTTCTTATTTCCTAACATGTACTTTATTTTTCATGGTATTCATTTTTTACTCCGTTATTGTGCTTTATATCTCACCCTTTTCATATGAATTCCCTCATGTTATCCCATGAAATACTAAGTACAATGGTAACAAATGGGCATGTAAAATAATTTTTTAGTAAAGATGTTTATTTTATGTTTTATGTTTTTATGTAATGTTCCTCATCCCCTAGGACACTATACTAATCGATATTATATATTATATCGATTGAATATTTTATATAGTTAGTAATATTTATGTTTGTAAAATAGATCATGGTTTTTATAGTTGGTATCATAGGATTGGTTTAGTTATTTATTGGATTATGATTATAAAACCCTAGTCAAAGCCTTAGTGAATGGACAAGGTATAATAAAAATGTACCTAAATTTGGTTGAGTAATGAGTAAGTGGTTTATAAAGATAATACATCCCTATAAGGATACAAGTATGTAAAGGCAGCTCTGGAACATATGTGTGTAGGGGTAAAACTCAAAATCACCTCTTTGAGCTAGACTCGAATGAGAACTTGTGTACGACAGGACGCCCTGATGCAATATTTGTTATGACACTCCCTGGGGATATGATTTGGAAAATTAATAACGATATAATAAACCATTGTTAAGGCAATAACAATAATTCCACTATGACTATATGTGGGTGGGAATTATATCATGGATAACATAGATTATAGTCTATAAATTAATATGTTAAGGAAATTGAATTAATTTAAAATTCATATGATTTTTTATTTGGATTACCCTTCATGTGTTACCCCTAACATTCCTCTTATTCCAACCACATTCAGGTAATAGGAGGACTCGGGCTAACAACTGATGTGATGAATAATGTGATGACTATTATACATAGATGCTCAATATGATGGGAGTGTGAATCAAGAACATTGTCACGATACACTCTCAATTAACTCACGTTTTGAATATAAGCATGGTCCAAGATGAACTTTCAACCCCCCCACCCCTAAATAGAACATGTCGTAATCGAGAGCTGCATGAGACAAAGGCGTCCTACTTTTAACGAATAAAATTCTCCCTCAATCTCCAAAAAATGGTTCAAATCCATTGAAAATATATTCCACATCCTTAAATGTTCTGAACAAGAGAGGGTACTTATAGCTAATTATAGTATCGAGGGTGATTCATATAAATGATGGGAATTGATCAAACTTATAATGCCTGAGGGGGAGATGTTGTCTTTGTAATGGAAGGATATCCAGGAAATGTTTTTTGACATATATTTTCCTCGAACCCTCCAACAAAATATGGAAATAGAATTCTTTTATATCATGAAAAAATACAAAAAAAACATCAGATCGTATGAGGAAAACATTTCAAGGATCACACAATACGCAGTTGGCATGGTAGTTACCCCTGAATGCATGGTATACGACTAATTTAGTGGGTAAAATCTATCCTATGGAAATCCCTAGTGATACGTGACTTCGAGATATATTAGTAAATTGTCTGATGTGTCCTCAAAGTAGAAATGTAGATAAAAAAATATTAGGGGTATCACATGGATAAGCATCGTAAGGTGGACTTCTATAATGTAGTTCCACTGGATAAATCCAACTATGCTATGAAAATCCATCACCCCACTAGTCAAAGGTACAGAAAGAAAAAATAAATAAATTTCATGAAGGGGACGAGAAAATTCTTTTGGTGTGGAAGAGAAGGGAACCTGGTCATTAAATTCTGAAATGAAAAACCCACAGCTACGACAGAGGAGAGGAACGATCTATTTGACCCTCAATGCATTTTTCATTACTTCAACTCCAAAAAACTGGGGCACTTTTCAGACTAGTTCTCTATGCCAGGGGTTTTCAGAAGAAACCCACAACCTCAATGGTCTCTAGGGAGATAATTTTTAATCACTACCATCGAAGTTAGCCCCTACAACGAAGTGGTGGTAGGTATGCTAGATATTCATTCAATAATAGCATATATACATTTTTATTCTAGTTCTATGCGTTATTTTATATCCCAGATGTTTAGTTGAACAATCATAACCCCACCACAAATCATGTTTGTAAAGATTTCAGTGAGAACGAAAAATGGGGCAATCAATTCATCCATGGAATATAACTCTTCACCTATCATAATTTGTGGAATGAACATCCTGGAAAAACTCTTCATGATCCCTTTCGTACAATTTAATGAAATTCTTATCATGGATTGGATTTTGTTATATAGAGCTAATATAAATTGTTTTGATAGGGAAATCACAATCTATATGGTGAATCGACCCCTGATTCTGTACAAGTGCAAGGAGAAGGAGGAATATTCTTTAGAACCAGAATATCAATCCTGGATATTACAAACCAATGAGAACACGTATCTGGCTCAGATGATTGAGTCCAAAAAAGAAACCATCCTTGATCACATCCCTATTGTGAAGTAATTCACTACATGGATTCCCAAGGAATTTCATGGTCTTCATCCTAAAACAGATGATGAATTATCATTTGATCTTATACATGTGGTATTTCCAATATCTAATGATCTATGTAGAATGGCTGATGTGGAACATGAGGAGCTGAAGAAACAACTTGAATTGAATATAGATGATGTTTTTATATGCGCAAGGGCTTCTCCATGGGGTGCACATGTCCTCTCTGTCATGAAGAAGGATGGGTCAATGCGCCTTTGAGTTGATTATCGAGAGCTCAACAAAATCACGATAAAGAAAAATTTTCCTCTTCCACAAATTGATGACTTTTTAGATAAACTACATGAAGCACAATACTTCTCCAATGTGGATTATTGGTCTGTATATATCCATGTAAGGGTGAAGAAGTATTATATCCCCAAGACTACTTTTCATACAAGATATGAGAACTATGAATTAATATTAATTCCTTTTAGACACCATAATTCTCGATAAATCATTATTTAATTGATGAATATAGTATTTAGACATTACATGAAAAAAATTAGTATTTTTAAACGATATTATACTATACATTAAAACTGAGTAGGATCATGAGGAGATTATATGCACTATAATATAGTCCTTGTGAAAGCATAGGAACTACGAAAAATACATGAATTGTGAGTTTTGGTTGAAGGAGGTCCCATTCATGGGTCATATCATCATAATCAATGGGATATCTGTTGATCCTTCCAAGCCAACTACTATAGAGGGATGTTCGGGGAAAACATTATTGATAGATATTCATAGAATCTTGGCATTAGTTGGATATTATCGACGATTTTTGAGAAATTTCTCGCGACTGTCAGACCCTCTTACCAAGAAAACTCGGAAGAGAGTCATGTTTTCTTCAAGTGGTGAATGTGCGGAGAGATTCAAGGAGTTTAGAAGGAGGCTTATCAATCACCAATCCTCACACTACCAATTAGTGGAAAATATATTTCTGGAATTTAGATATTCTTTGAAGAAGGGTATGGATTATGTGATGATGAAAAATGACTATTTCATTGGCTATGGTTCAAGTTAATTGAGTGTTAATGAGAAAAACAATCCAACACTTGATCTGGTGTTAGTTGTAGTAATCATCGCGTAGAAAATTTGGCTGCATTACCTCTTTAGGGATAGCTATGAAATAAATACTGATAAAAAAAGACTAAAATATATTCACACTGAAATATTTGAACATGCTCCTAAAAATATTGTTTGAGATGATCAAATACTATGAATACTCAATCTATTACCTCCTTGGGAGAGTGAACAAGGTTGTGGATTTTCTATGTAGAAAGGACCCAGCGATTATATCAATAATGAGAATATAATAGGATCAAATCATCTAAGATTTGATGAATATGGACATGGGGATCATAAATAGGGGAACATCATCAATCCTTCGACAACTTATTGTCCAACAATCTCTTTTCATAATGTTAATTGATCCTAAAAAGGATGATGTGGGAATTTAGAAGAAAGTGTAAACAATCAGAAAATGAAAATCCACAGAACTCAAAGTTAATGAAGAAGGAATTTTGATATTTGGTTCATGTATATGTGTTCCATGCTATCCATAGTTGAAGAAACAAAATTTGGTTGATTTATATAGTTTAGATTTCTCTATTCACCCATGAAACACAAATAACTATCGAGATCTACTAGAGCATTGATTGTGGGATAATATCAAGAAGGAGATCGCTGAGTATACATCGATGTTCTTGGTATGTCAACAAGTGAAGACTAAGAGGAAAATTCTAAAAGGATTCTGCAACCATAACCCATTCCATCATGGAAATGGGAGAACATCACCATGGAATTTGTCACTGAACATCTGATGACATCCAAATGCAACAATGCTATCTGGATTTTCATGGAACATATTACATAGACTTCAAAATTCATTGAAATTCAAGAGGAATTTTCATTGGATCAACTGGCACTAATATATGTCAAAGAAGTGCTAAGGAATCTTGGAGTACCATTATATACATTATTCGATAAATATCCCAGATTCACCTATTTTTTTGAAGAGTTTTCATCATTCCTTGAATTCTAAGATAAACATTAGTAAATCTTATTAGCCTCAAAATAATACCCAATCTGACCAGTCTATCCGAACACATGATGAAATATTGAGAGCATGTTCAATGGAATATAAAGAATGATGGGATCAATATCTTCCTCTGGTTGAGTAGTATTACAATAATTTTTTCCATTCAAGAATCCAAATGGATCCTTATGAAATCCATTATGCGAAGAGGTGCATAACACCAGCCTGTTGGGATGAAGTTGGGGAGTAAAAAATCCTAGGTCCAGAAATGATCAATGAAATAGTGGAGAATGTTAAGACCATCCAGCAACACATTAATGTTGCTCAGTTTTGAAAAGATGGCTATGATGATAATCGTTGAAAATATCTAGAGTTTTATGTTGGAGACATGGTATTCTTATGCATAACACCGAAAAAGAGAGTTATGAGATTTGGGATGAAGGGAATACCTAGTCTAAGGTTCATCGTCCCTTTTGAGATCCTTGATCGCATTGGGGCAGTGTCCTATTGACTAATAATACCATTGTATCTATCTCAAGTACATGATTTAATCCATGTATCGCTATTGAGGTAGTACAAAACTGACCCATATCATGTACTCAATCTAGAGGGGGTTCCATTGGAGAATGACCTCTCCTATGAAGAGAAGTGTGTGAAGATGTTAGATAGTAGTAAAAACGTTCTACGAAATAAGACAATTCCCCTCACCAATGTGTGTTGAAAAAAACCACAAGATTGAAGAAGAAAAGTGGGATATAGAGGATGTGATGAAGCAGAGTCACCCACACCTGTTTTATTGGGGGAAAAAGAAATTTTGAGGGTGAATTATCTTAAGGGGGAAGATTGCAATGACCCAATGTTTTACTAATTAAAATTATTATGTAATGATTAAATGATTTATTTGGAAAATTGTTATATAAGACATATAATCTTCTTTAGTTTTATGTTATTGAATTTCAAAATAATTTTACGAATTGTTAACATTTATAATATAGTTGTTTAACAGTGATCACATGAATATTAAAAATATAGGGCCTCAACAGACCCGATTTAATCACACTAAGGAAGTGATGACCTCATCCTATAGAATTGGTCCATATTAATCCCATTTTTTCAACCTTATTATGGAGGTGGTGTCACGAGGCTTGGATCTTGACCATTCCCAAGATGAGGTTCAACTTGTTAAGCTCGAACAGAACCATGAACATGAGAAGTGAAAGTTGATAGGGATTATCACCGGAGTGATGTAATCTGAGCCACCCCAAGAGGTTATCACAATCACACACCTTACCCTTAGGTCTTACGCTGGTGTTATTAGGTGTTATATAACATGAAATTTTAAATATTATAGTGTGCATTTTTTTGTATACAATAATGAATATAAATTCATTGTATTATTGTTACTTTTTTAAATGAGTTTTAAAGAAAAAATAATGTTTTTTTATTAATATTCAATTATGAAATCTATTTTAATTAATTAATGGATTCATTTATAAAAAAATATTATAAAAAAATATTATTAATAAATTAATTTTTAATATACAAAGATTTAGTTGACCATCCAAGGCTTATATAATATTTCAACCTTTTAAAATGTTTTCATTGAGATTGTGACTCAACTCTACATAATAAATAGTAATATTTTCAAAAGTTATGCAACTAGAGTTATAAAATATGTTTTCCACTTCCCGTTGGTAAATACCCTAGGAAAAACCATGGGATTTTTTGGTTTTTATTAGTTTAATGTGTGGTGTCCAAAACCGAAGTAATAATAAATTCCCTATCTTATCATATATAAACCCACCCATCCTCCCACATCCACTTCAATCAAAGAATTTGGTTTAAGAAAAATCCATTCACAACACTCTCTAAATCATTTCCAAGGTTCCTATGATCCCAAGAAGCCACTCTCATGCATCTCCTAGTCCTTTGGGATCACATTTCCATGTAAGGGATTTCTTTCATTCTCATTTTTGTCTAAGTATCTTAATGATGTAATACACATGGAATTTCATTCACAAATGTTGGGGAATGATTTAAAATCTCTCCAATACATCATGATTATTTTTTTAAAGATGACAAACCCTTTTTATCTAATTAATTCCTCCCATGTATACCCGATATCATTCGGTATGGAATTTCATTCTTCCCATTTACATTCAAGAAATTTCTTTTTATTATGAATCTAAATCAAATTTCATATGTTAGTAAATGTATCTATATAACCCTTTAGTGTAAATTCCATGTACATATGATGAGATACCCATTACTCTCTCATCAATCAATTTTATTATTTCTTATGTCACCCAGTTATGTTGTAGAAATTGCACTGTGATTTTCCAAACCATAGTCATTATGTAGTGAATACCATGCCCATTTCTCTATCAATGGTATTCACAATTATTAACATTTACATATATTTTTTGGTGTTTCATGTATGAATTATACATTACATTATCATGTAATAAATGATTATGTTTAATGAATCCATGTTATATGATCCATGTGGCACACTTATGCATGAAATGAAATGATTTAGAAGCATGCGCCCTGATAGTGCTCCAATGCATTGGATAAAGATTAGTATAATGATATATCATGTGAAATTAGGTTTTTCTCATGATAACTCATGTGAAATGATGGTTTACTGATGCTCCTTATGAAATGAGCCTGGTCTCATGCTAAAATCTTGTTAAATGTTGTTTCCACATTTCCATGTTATGATAATAATGTTATATCATTATTTTATGTTAATGTTTCGTTTATTCTCCATGGATATGCCTATTTCGTAACATGTACTATATTCTTCATTTTATGCCCTTTTTACCCTCTTATAGGGATTTATATCTCACCCTTTTATTATGCATGTCGTCGGGTTATCCCATGCAATTCTACGTATGAAGAAATGTTATGGTCATGTAAAATAAGTTTTCAAAAAATATGTTTATTTCATGTTTTATGTTGTTATGTAATGTTACTAATCCCTAATGACACTAAACCTCTTAGTCTTTCATGTTGTATCAAGTAAATATTTAATGTAATAAATCATGTGTATGTGTGTAATAAAGATAATATTTGTTATAAATATTTTTATTTTTAGATGTGAAATATATTAATTGATGCATATTTGTTGATTTATATTGTTAGAGAAAAATTAACAATAATTATTGAATGTTAAATAAATAATAAATTTGTTGTAATATATAAATTTAATGTTTTTCAAGATATTATGATTCCATTAAAATGAAAATATATTTTCATCTGGAATTCTTATGTTATAATTTATTGTTTAAACATTTCTTCATTTTTCCTATTTTGGAGTTTTTGGATAACTCATACATAGAGTTGAATTTACATTAGTATATATATTAGTAAACCTTTTCATGGGTTTTGGTAAACGTCTATCGTGTGATTATTATTTTTAGTTTATTGAGTTTTAATATTGGATTCCCTTGAATCATTTAATTTTCTATTTGGTAAATATATGTATAAATTAATTGGGCCTTAAAATGTGAGTTTAACCTTGGTAAATTGGATTTTCTAAAGTGATAAAAGTAGTTATTTAATAATACAAATTCATTTGGCTTAGATTTAAATGTTGTTTGAGATTCTATTATAATCTAAAAGTTTTGACTTATGTTAATGTATTTGATAGTTTATTTTGTTCAAATTACTAAAATGGATTCAAGCGGGTTTTGTGATTCTTTAAAAATTTGTTTCCCATTCTTTTATCATTTTCTCATGCCTAGAAATGTTGGGGTTTTATTTTTTTATATACATTACTGTCTGGGTATGTTTCGAACATACTTTTCAATAATGAATGAGAGTGAAATTTAATTATTTAAATCATTTCATGACTTATATTAAAATTTACATTGTATAATAAATCTTATATTAGGTTTAAAGGAATACCATTTACTTAGTGAAGCTATAATGTCTATTATTCTTATTTATGATGAATTTAGATACATAGAATAGTATAGCTTTTATATAACTTAAAGGATTATGAAACATTTTTTTTTTGTAGTTTTGAAATGATATGTTTTCATTTTTAAACATATATTTATTTTTTTTATTGTTTTTTTACATTTTCATATTATGGAGGTTATCATGTGGATATTCTCACAAGTAGTCTGAAATTAATTTTTCAATCCCACATGTAATTTGATTTTAAATGTATTTATAAGTTTATATCAAGAATGTGTGACCTCCAATCCAGCCCATTGTAGTCTAATCCTTAAAACACCCATATTTGAGGGGCAACATTTTTTAAATTTTTCTCGGGCACCAAGATTATTTTGGCCGATATAGTTGATACTTCATTCACAAATAAAATGGCACTATATTTATTATAAGAATTTTATTATATCATGATAGATGCAGTATATTTAATGTAGGTGAATGATAAAATAAACATGAAAGGACTTGATCAATATAATTACATCTTCTTCGAATATCTTCTATTGTATTACACATAAAGCCTTAATAAAATAATATTTTTGTAAAAAAATAAAAAAATAACCTATTAATAAAATTTAGTAATGAAAAATTAAACTATATATTATTTAATACCACTAAAAATTATATCTTTAATTAGTTTTTCTAGATTCAGAGACCATTAATCTTCCTAACCATTGATAATATAGTCATTCTATAGTTAAAATTATGAATACTGTATATAAAGGGTGATGATAATGTCTAATTGAAAAAAATAGATTAATAGATGAGCTTAAAATTAATGGGAATGCCATATAAACCCCTTTTAATAGAGTTTCTATGGAATATGTAACACCGAATATATTCCCTCGACTAAACCCAAACCAATATTAAAAAAATTCAAATAATGTAGAACTTATTATACGATAATTTCATTATAGAGACCCAGTTTTTTATTGTAAGATGTTAATATATATATGTGTGTGTGTGTGTGTGTGTGTGTGTGTGTCTGTGTGTGTATATTCATAGCTAGCCACTGATACACTGTGCGATTTCGAGGCCATGTGTTCCTAGAATTAATATTATATAAATATTAAATATATTTTATATTACATGTGTAGATTTAATTAATGAAAATGAGAGAGTCCTTAATCATTTTATAATATTAGAAATCAGGGATAATGGTTATGTTTTAAATGTGGTGTTTCTCTTAGGTGTGACATACAAATTAGTCGGTGTGGGACATTCGGACGCCTTTCTTGTCTGTGGTGCATTTAAGTGAACTAATTAATTATTTAATAAGTTAATTAATTATATATGACCTGTAATGGTCTAAAAATATGTATATAGGAAGAATTTATTAGTTTTACCACATAAATCTCTGATCACTGGTGAATCTCTCCTCCTATTCCCTTTTATTAATTCCTTCGATGTACAACAAAAAAACATTGGATCAGGGCGAATCGAAGCATAGAGAACACATCAGCTTCATCCAATAATTTTTTCAAGTGTGTTATTCATCAAAGATTAATCCAAAAAAGAGGTAGGACTCGTTATATGTTGTTTCCCACACATATAAGTAAAGTATTAATCATGATCAATTCTGTCTCTTTGATATGAGTAAATTTGGGACTTAGAATGAGACCATTTATCAAACTAAATTATCATTTCAATTTATATCTTGATATGACGGGTATCTAACCCCAATTTCCCCAATATGAAATATTTGGCCCAGAACTGTTGTAAAATGATGTTTATCACATTTTTTGGTGCTTTTCCACTACCATTCATAGCATTCTTAATTTATAGAAAACGGGTTCACAATTTCACTTTTTAGTATAGAGTTAAAATCTTCTCGAAACCTTAGATTAATTTAGTGGACCAAATGACACATAGATGAACAATTTACAGATGGATGGATATACGAGATGTATTTTTTTGGTGAATGGGTCAGATCGACATTGTGAGTGTGTGTTTTTTATCCGGTGTGGTTCTTGATTAGGTTTATAACCCCATTTTCTCAATGGTCAGGCTACGATGGGATGATCTATGATAAGGTCAGTATTAAGTGCAGGTCGCACACATGATCTCTTGGCGGAGGATATTTGGAATAGAAGTGATGACTCCCTGACTCCAATCTCGGGAGAGGTGGTTAGATGTGGACAACATGACATATGTTAATAATTAATAATAATTATATTATTAATTCCTATGTGTTGATAAAAATTATAAGAGGATTTTTAATTATTATTATATTAAATAATATTGATGATGGTGAAATAAAAATTTTGTTGTATATTATACTATAATATTTAATTTAATTAAAGATGATAAATGTATTTATGTTTTAAAAGGAAATAAAAAAATTTAATAATAATTATATGAATAATGATTCATTTATAAAAAATATATATGAAGAGACTCATTTAGAGGAGTGGAGGGGCTTGCCTCTCTATCATGGAGCATACCACTATACAGGAGAGGGAGTTTATTGTGAAATCCCCAATTTAAAAAAATTATTATATTATTGATTATTTTTTTGAACAAAATAAATAAAAAATGATATATAATGCAAGAGGCACCATGTATCGTACATCCCATTGAAATATAATGGGATTTACTCCAACATGCTTCCCTTTATACATTAAATAAGGTTTCATTAAATAACAATAATAAAATATTATTTTATTATTTTTGTTGGAAAACATTTAATCGAATGTAAAATCTTTGTGTGGACATCAATTGACACGTAATTATTGGGTTCATCACCCTGATGGTGAGATTGTTATTTTAAAACCAATATTTGATATCTTTTTTTGGAATCATCACTTGAATAAATGAAACATACAATAATAATAAATTAATTAATATTATAGGTTCTTTTATCCAACGTATCTCCCTTTTATTGTTTCAGAATTATGAATAGTCATTGATAATTTTACCCTAGAAATAATGGTAGTTGTTACAAGACCAATTTCAGGATTTAATTAAGACTTGTGTCTTATGCCCATGAAATTTTATTTAAACATGGTGCATTGAAATGTGACCTTTTTACCAGGTATGTAATTGGGGAATTTGAATGGCCTATGTCAAGCAGTTTTTCTACAAGGATCAAAATAGTTTAATCCATTTAGCTATCTAGTGCTATTTGATGAGGCAAATTAGTGAAATTACATTTTTCCCTCAGACCAACGACAGGCCTTGTGCATTCGTCAATATTGTGGTTGAAACATGTTGTGTAGTACCATTACATGACATATTTTGATACATGGATGGAAATTCATGTTTTATTGAGGACACGACTAGAAAAGAGAGTGGGACCATATTACATGTTGGTCCCCAAAATTCCATCTGCCTCTTTTTTAGGAAACAATAATATTTCATATCACCTTCATTTAATCTCATATTTTGTCCCTCGAGTAGCCTATCATGATTTTTTCCTTGTATATTGCAATGGTTCACTCGGAAGAAGATTTTGAGATGCGATGCGAGCTGTTATGAGTATGAAACTTCTTTTACTTGGAGCTTGATGATGGCAGTGATTGGGTAGAACCATCAGAGAGTTTAGATAGACAGGCTGAAACATTTTCAGATTAACAAGTGGTGCCTCTATCTATGGAGATGGTACTCCAATATGATATCATCATTTGGGTAATCCACATTTCTTATCAATGAATATACGGTATTGTGTTGTCCTAGTAGTGTGGTTCCTCTATCGATAGAAATAGTACTCACTTGTTGTATCAGCTTGAGGGTCCTCCATACTCATTATGCAGATACATATGGTTTTCCCCCAGGTCATTAGGGCTTGAGTCCTCTATCCATATAGATGATACTACACTATCACCGTAAGATGTGGTTACTCCATACTCTTTCTATATATAGAGATGGTACACCCCTATCACAATAGGGAGAAGGTCCTCCATCAATGGAGATTGTACTACCATGTCATACTTGGTTATGGGTCCTTCATACTTGTTTTACAAACACTTAGTGTAATCCCCTATTGTTATAGGGCAGGGGTCATCAACTTTGAAATTTATACCCCTTGATTGTTGTTACTGGTGATGAGATGTGGTTTGGCGAATATCTAGACTCACGGTGAAGAGTAACACATTCCCTACCAAGGAAGACTTTTGTGATGTGACCTTAAACCATGTAGGTGGGTAAGTGAAACCAAAAGTTGATATTATCAAGGTTTGGCGATTGATTTCCTTAGATATGTGTGTTCAGAGTAGATGCATGAGACAATGGGATCGTTGATTGACTTCTTATTGATCTTTTTTACTCTTACTCATGGGACGGGTTGTGAGATGGTTATCCTTGACTCTCTCATTTGTATTTCTTTTAATAAGCATATATATATATGTATATATTATTCTTTAGAACACACTAATTGGGTGTTTTTACTCTACTTCAAGGAGAGGAAATTATTTGTGGGGTATGCCATGTTCTTTCCATGTCAAGATTCTAATGGTTGGATGAGTCTACACCCCTTCTATAGGTGATGAAGGCTTGATGAATAGTTTATCCACTCACAGTGATTAGCCCATTGAACTTGGATGAGATTACTTTTACTTTTGTTGGGTTAAGCTGTATTCTTTCATTGTTCCTTCTGTAATAGATATCCTCCCCTCAATTTAATCTTTTACTATTACCCTTTAATATTTTAGGGGATCATATTATGTATGATTATAGTCACCCATATATTAGATTGTCATGCACGTTTTATGTCTCATGTAGATGAAAGATAGGTTTATCATGACCTCATAGGATATTTGAGATACAAGGTTCTTGGACTACATATGATGGTAGTTTCTTTGAATCTGGGAGTGAGCCTCTTTCGTCAATTTTATATTTCCAATTTTTTTATATTTTTATACTCTTCTATTTGGGTGTATATTTTTTCCCTTTTCTATTATGTTTATAGTACTGTACATGGTACCTTTTATAGATCCACAAATATCTTGATTATTTAATGTAGTTTTGCATCTTCTATTACATTCTCTCTGCACTTTTTCATTCAGTTGGTGGTGTGCATGTGTATAGGTACTTAGGAAATTTCTTCCCCAATTTAATTGTGCCTTCGGTGCTTGTGGACACCCCTTGCCTATGAAGGAAGGCTTGCGGTAGTTGTTGCTCATGCCATAGCTTGGGTCGGTTCATGATGAATTTGTACATATGACTGACATATCCATTCAGCAAGACCTTGACTACCTGCTTGTTGACTCGGCATGCCGAGCCATTTTTTCTAGGGATCATTGGTACATGAATCATCTAGTATTGATTCATTAAAAATCCTTAATTATTCAGATCCCCATTTTCCAAAATATATTTATATATATATATTATAATCTATCCATTTTACCCCTTGATAACTTCTAGGATGTCTTTGTGATGACACCCAGCCAGGGTACCAGCTACCATTCATAAAGATGGCCTTGAATGAATAATCCTTAGTTATGGGTCCATCCTTTTACCCCCTTACTCCAGGTGTATAGGTACCTACACCTACACCTATCATGTAGCAGATCATCCCAACAGAGAAGGTTGAGGACATATGCACTCATAGTGTACTCACTGAGTTCTAACATAAGAGAATATTTAGGATCTACCGTGAGCCAGATCTTCAGGAAATAGAGGATTTGAAAGAGTTAGTGGTCTATATATTGAAACATATTTTGGATCTTGACAGATTATGTGGTCGCACTATTATCCAGCATTTTCAATGGAGCTTCCTAGAATTGGTGGAGCCTAGTTATATAGATGCATCATGAGCTGAAACACTCATGGGAAGACTTCTTCAAATTCATATATGAGGAGTACCGGTTCGCTTTATTATTCTCTGTCATTATGATGGAGGGATGATGGTGGCTATGTATATGATGATGTGCACACATCATACACACTATTCACTTGAGATCATCTGAGATGGATACTTCTAAGAACAAATGTTTTATTAGAGACATCCTATAGAGACATGAACCTGAGACAACGGTGCTGGTTGGAGTTCTAAAATGACCAAGAAATGAAGAGAGTATATAATATAGGGAAGGGAAATGTTGTACATGATTTCCATATAAGGATTTCCGAGACTGGCATAGTGCTTTAATCATTGGAGAAGATAAATTCCTTGTAGCTGACCCTATTAGAGCAGGGGGATAAAACTTTTTTTGATGGTTTTGAATACATTAATTCTTGATAATACGATATAGTCTCATCTAGGAGACCTAGAATGTGTATTTTTATGTGACCATATAACTTTATGATTCTTAGTGGATGGAAATTTTGTAGGAGATAATCACAACACAATGTCTGAGGTCCAATCATTGGATTACGTCACATTACACGAGGAGGTGATGTGGGAGATCAAAACTTCTAAAGTAGTTGTACATTCCAGTGGGGGGGATATGTACAATGGTCTTAAACAGAAATATTAGTGGTCCAACATGAGATGAAGTAAAACATTGTTAATATCTTGGTTTATTACCTGTTAGTAGGTGACGACTGGGAAACAAGTTCTGACATTTTTTAACAGCTCCTTGTGGTCCCATATTGTATATGGGACAACATTTCGATATAATTCCTCACCAATATTTTGTTATCATTGAAGGGTCACAACATAATATAGGGTATAATTGATCGACTCAAGATGTCGGTATAATTCCATGATATTAAAGAACATAGCTCAATGGAGAGTTCGACACAGCTGTACGTATATGTGATCTACCGCCTTCATGGGTCACCCTCTACGATTGTCTTTGATCATGATGTTAAGATTACATCATGATTATGGAGAAGCCAAAAAAAGGTATTCAGGACCCAGATGCGGATGAGTACACCCTTTCACCCTAGACCGATGAGAAGGCCAAGAATACCATCTTGGAATTTATGAATATGTCGAGGTCTTGTGTGTTAGACTTCAAACGGATATGGAAGGATCATAGTACCTTTATAGAGTTTGCAGACAATAACATATTCAACTGTACCATCAGCATGAAACTTTTTGGGGCCCTATATGGGAGCCCCTCTAGGCCACCCTTGTGGTGTATAGTTATTGGTGAGTCATATCTTGTGGGCCCATAGACATTTTTTTTGATAATTTAGAATATAAAAGTCATCCTTGAGTGGATGACGATGGCCCATAGTAGAATGAAATCTTACGCATAGTGCCATCACATGACCATTGAGTTTGATTAGGGAGAACCAATTTTCATAAAAGTATCTCCTTGGAAAGAAATTTTAAATGTTCGGTGGGGGATTCAAGATATCACTAAGGTTTTTTAGGCCATTAAAGATCATCTAGAGGGTTGAAGAGGTTCTTAATTCCACTCCCTACGCCCACAGTTGGAGGAGGTTCATGACATCATCAAAGTGTTGCAGCTGAAGAGATATGCGAATGTATCTATTCATGTCATTACATGAGGTGAGCTAGAAATCAAGTATTATTAGGATAAGAACCTGCATGGATAGACCATGAATTTGGTTTTTATGTAACAAAAAAATGGAAAACGTGCATGAGAGTTTTTGGGAGAGGGAGAGCGAGGTGGAGGCTCAATATCCTGAGTTTTTTGCTCCATTTACTTTTTGGGGTTGAAATGATTAAAAGAGGGAATGATGTAGATACCTGATTTTTTCAGTATAATTAATTGAAGTATTTATATATATATTTGTAGAGCAAGGAGCTGAGATGATGCGTGATTCAGAGGATCTGTGAGCCTAGAATTAATATCACATGAATATTAAATATATTTTATATTATGCAAGCATGATTACATAAAGAAAATGGGATAACTCTGAAAAGTGTGACAAGATCCAAAATCTGAGAACATGGTTGTGTCCAAAATTTGGTGTTTACCATGGGCGTGACATAAAATTAGTTTTCATGGGACGTCTAGACCCCTCACTTGTTAGCGGTGAATTTGAATGATAGAATTATTTATTAAATAAGTTAATAAAATCATTTGGACCAAATAAAGGTCTATAAATATGTTCCTAGAGAGATGTTTCTTTGGTTTTATAATAGCTATCCCACCACTAGTGAATCACCCATCCACCTCCCATTAAAGAATCCCATTGATGAAATACTGTACAACTCAAGATCACAGTGAATCAATGCACGAAGAACTCACCACCTTCGTGAAGTCAATTTGGGACCATGTCCTTTACTAATGATCGATCCAAAATAGAGGTAAGACTCATTATATACGGTTTTATTCCATTGTAATAAAAATATAGAGCACGTTCAATTCTCTCTCCTTGATCTGTGTTAATTTGAGCCTTTCTATGATCCAATGTATCAAAATAAATTATCCATTCAATTTTTATGCCATTATTATCACCTAGATTTCCCCATAATGAATCATTAGACAAGAATCCATGGAAAATGATGTTTATTATTATTTTTATTAGTTCTTTCCCTCCACCATTCATTACGTTCTTCATCATTAGACCACGAGACCACAATTCAAATTTTCAAGGTCTATTTCAAAAGTTGTTGAACCCCCATAGATGTTGTGGGAGGAAAAATGAAATGAAAATGAACAATTTGGGGATATATTGATAAATGATTTGGATGGAATATGGTGAACAAAAAAATCGGCACCACGAGAGTGTGTTTGTGATCATAGGTGGTTTGGAATCAGTTTAATAACCCTCGTTTTCTCTGTTGGTTCATGATGATTACATTAACCTGAAGGAGGTAGATTTATGTATATTCAATTCATGTGATATCATAGTAGATGATGTTTGGAATAGATGTGACAATTTATGGGATCACATATCGGAAGAGGTGGTAAAATATGGTCAATGTGATGTTCATTAACAATTTTTTTAGAATTAATAATTGCAATTGGTTGTTAAAAATTAATGGAGAATTTGTTATTGTTATTATAATTATATTAAATAATAATGATTAATGTGGAATAAAAATTTTGTATATAAATAAATATAATTGATTTAATTTTATTAAAGAAGGAAAATTATTTTATGTTTTTAATGGAATGATAAACCAAGTAATAATAATTATATTAATTACATTTAATTTATTACAAATATATATGAAGAGATCCATTTTGATGAGTAGGTGTCTTGGATCCTTGCAATGGCACAGAACACAAAGTGTGAGATGGACAATATTATAAAATCACATATTTAAAAGAATGATTTATATTATTCATGGATAATTTTTTAAAATAAATAAATATATATATATAATGGTGGAGGTGACATGTAGTGTACAACCCATGGGGAGAAGAAGAGATTTTCTCCAACGTGCTTCTCTGTAATATTTGAATAATTTTTAATAAAATAATAATAAAAATATTATTAATATTAATATTAATCGAAAAATATTGAATCAATTGTAACATCTTTGCATGTCATGTGATTTATGTATCATCAATAGAAGCATCACACTATAATTTAGATGAAACTTTTAAGACCAATGTTGGATACCTTTATCGAGCTGGTGATTTGGGAAAACGAAACATCTAATAATAATAAATTTATTATTATTTCTGTATCTTTTATATGAAATATATCCATCATAAAGTGTTAGAACAATTAACCATCAACGACAATGCAACCCTAAAATTACAATGGATGGTTGAATAAAAAACATTGGTATTTAATTTGGACTTCTATCATGAGCCCATGAAAGATCATTCGAGCGTGATGTGGTGAAATGTTACCTTTTCACCGGGTCTCTGATTGATGTAAATGAATGACCTATCTCGAGTTTTTTATGAGGATCACAATGATGTGATCCCTTTGTCCATTGGGGACATCTGATGAATAATTTTAGTAAAATTGCTTTATTCCCTCAGATCAGTTATGAGCCTCATGTGTTCATCAAGATTGTGGATGAGACACATCGTGTAGTATCCTTACATGTTTTGTTGTGATACAAGTAAATAAATCAATGTGTTGGTGAATAAATGATTAGGAATAAGTGAGAGACCACATTCCATGTGGATCCTCGACTTGTCTTGTGCCTATTTTTTAGGAAACTTCAATGTTTCGTATCTCCATTGTTTAAAATCTTATTTTGGACTGTGAGTGGAATATCCGGACAATATATCCACGTATAATGTAATTTTACCATTTGAAGAATATTTTGAGTTATGATGTAATATGTTCTGATATTGATACTTCATTAGGTGTTTCTTGATAATGACAATGATCTAGTAGTATCATCTGAGTGCTTAGAGAAATATAATATTATTCTATAATATCAACATGTGGGTCCTATATCCATGGATAAAATACTCCATTTTTGTATCATCGTGTATGTACTCCACATTTCTTATCAACGTAGATATGGTAATTTTTTGTCCTATCAGCATGCATGTCCTCTATCTATGGAGAAGGTACACCTATGTCACATTAAGGCGGGTGTCCTCCATACTCATTATGGAGATAAACACAGTACTCCCCGATAGCACCAGAAATCAGGTCCTTTATCCATAGTGACATTACTCCCCTCTCGCGTTAGGGAGAAATTCCCCCATACTCGTTCTATTGATAGAGACGGTACTCCCCTGTCACACCAGTATACAGGTCCTCTATCCATGGAGATGGTACTCCTTTAATGTACTAGGGTGTGGGTCCTCCATACTTACTATACATGGAAATAGTGAAATCCCCCTATCGGCATAGGGTGTTGGACATATACTTGGTAATTGTACCCCCTTGAATATGAAGCATATTTATGAGGCATGGATTAGTGTATCTCTAGACTCATGTGGAAGAGGGACTCATTCCCCACAGATACCCAATCATCTAACGAAACCTAAAACTGTTTTGCGGAGTCATTTCTATACAATTCATATGGTATGACGGTGTGGTGATTAAATTATTTAGACTTGTACATTAAGGGTAGACACATGAGATCCAATGTATTATTGATGGACATAGTTTAGAACTGTTGGCAACTCATCTTCTTGGTATAATTTATGAGATGGACACCACATACTCTCTCAATTGGTTTTATTTTACCTAGAATATTTATATATATATACCTTTTTTAATAACTCCATGGGATTGGTTACTATCTTTACAAGATATAAAACGATGTTTAGGGTAATTCACGTGATTTTTTCTCTACATTTTCATGGTTGGATGAGTTTAATCTCTTATTATAGGTGAAAAAGTCTCATCGAGTAGTTTGCCAACTTCTCATGTTTATCCCCTAGAACATTGACGATATATCATTCCCTCGTGTATTGTTGAGCTGTACACATTCATTTTTCGTCTTGTGACTTCTATCTTACTCTTTCGATTGTATCATTTAATACTCCCACTTTAGCTTTTCATGCGTCCAACTGGGTATGATTATAGTCACCCATGCACTGGGTTTCCAGCATGTGATGTGTCTTAGGATGAATAAATATAGTTTGATCATGAATTCTTGGGAGCTTAAAGATAAAAGGTTCTTGGACCATGTATGTTGGTTATATATTTGGATTCAGGTGTGGGGAATTCTTAGCTATTTTACATGTTAGTTTTTCATTGGTTCATACACTTTTCTGGTTGAGTTTATTTCCCCCCTTTTATTTTCAATTTACAACACCATACATTGTACCATTTAGAGGTTTATTCATGTCTTGTTAATTTAAAATAGTGTTTCATCATTTATTCCTTTCCCTATAATCAATCTAATTTTTTTTCTATGTGTGTGTTTATAGGTACTTAGGCAATGTTCTCCTGGAGTTATTTGTTCCTTTGGTGCTTATTTCCACCCCCTCGCCCATGGATGCGGGCTTGGGGTGGTTCTGTCTTGAGCCCTTACTTAGGTTAGGTTGTGACATTCATCCTTATTGACATCACAACCAAAACATTTTTTGTTGAACCACCCCATTAATTTACCACGTTTCAAAATATGATTACTTTTTATACATATAATTAAATAAATAGTCTAATGAATATTAGATTTTGATAAAATGAAAGAAAAATATTATTTTCGAAATATTTTGTTTAAATTGAAATAGTTTTGTTGATAATTTTATTCATATAGAAAAATATTTATTTTCATGAAATAAAAAATTTATTAATTATTTACATAAAAGTGATGATATTAATATGTAGTGATTTCATAAAAAAATATTTGTGGTTAAAAATGTGGTTACTATCATAAATACTAGTTTTACACATTAAATGAAATTTTTTCAGAATGATTTATTTCACATATTTATACAATAAATTTGGTAAAATAAATATTATTTATGATATTAGATTGTTGAAATTATCCAATGGTGAATTCTTGCATATTTTCTGAGGCTGTTTTAATTTATGGTTAAAATTAATTATATAATAAATATACAGTAAGTATTATGACATCATAACACCAAAAAATGAATTAATTAATAAAATAATATTAATTAATGAAATAATAGATATATTTCTTGAAATAGTTTATTTCCAATTTTATTTGAGTAATTGATGAACCCTTTAATTATTCGTTCAAATCCTATATTATATATAAATTGTTATAAAATCCATTGTCATTGAACATGACTAACATTCATATCATTTAAGGTGTTATATTAAGAAGTTAGGTTCATATAAAAATAATATATATAATAACACTGCACATTAGAAGGTATTAGGATGAAAAACCATTACATGGTTTGTGGTTTGGATTATTTTATTACATATATTATGAAACCAGTTTTTAAAAATTAATAATGATTTCCCATATCTATTTCTATAAATAAGAACAAAATATTTCATTAAACTAGACTAAAACCCCCTGATCATGATTTATAAATCTCTATATCTCTCTAAGTCCAACCCAAGGTTTTCTCAGGCTCCTATGAAAATCCCTACAAGCTTTTAGAAGCCCCCTCTCAATGTATGTGATTCTATTTCTCCTATTCATTATACATGTACCTTATTTATATTTATACTTTATATGTCACAATTTCAGGTTGTATTTTTTTCTACATGAAAAAATATATTCCTTGTGGTTACCAATTATTATGATACCCCCATTAACTCTCATTAATCCATTCCATGATTCTTTGTGTACCCATGTTATGCTGTTGAAATTAGCCTATGTTTTTTCATTGAAATCAATAGTGTTGTGAATATCCATAACCATCTTTATGAAATGGTATTCACAAATTATTATATATATATATATATGAATTTATAATCTTATATATGTATCCCAAAATCCATAATTAGAGTTCTAAAATTGATAAAATACATCCTTACGTTGTATGATCTATGTTGAACACAAATGTATTTAAATAATATGAATGTGATAGGTAGGACCAGAATTACATATCCCAACATTCAAATGGGTAATATTTATTTATCATGAAATTCTAAGTATGGTGTGTGTTATTTTTCCATAGGAATAAAATATTATGATTTTTTTGAGTACAACCTTGAACTATACTTATAATAACATGTTTAATGATATAAGAACATTATTATATTGTAAAAATGTTATAATATAATATCATGTATCAATTTTCAGGTTTATGATTCTCAACAATTTATTTCAAAATTACATAACTCATAACTCAAATGTATTACTTTATTTATATTTTTATATTAAAAGTTTTTATTGATATTTATATCTAGACCAATTTGTTTGTATGCCCCTGGGTTACCCCCAACATTATTATATGATTTTTGGAATTTAAGGGTATGTTATATTGTTTAAAATAATTTCATTTTTTTCTATTTTAATAATAATCAAACAAGACTCCTAAATTATGTTTATAAATAATATTAAATAACATATGAAATTATTTGTTTTATAAAAATACAAAATTAAATAGAAATGAATATAAGAACAACTTGAAAATAAATGGATAATTATTTTAGAATACTATTTCTATTCTCACATATTTTGTTATCCTAATAAATAAAATGAACCAGTGAGTGATATTAATTTAATATATATATATATATATATATATATTAATTTTTACATTCATTCAATATATTTGATTGGGATTATACATGAACAAACACAATACTTCACATAAAAATCAATATATTTTTAAAGGATGTTTTATAGAATTTTAATAGGAACATTATTTCAAATAAAATTTAATGAATTTATACAGATTATATATGTCACAATAAAATTCATATTTTAAATTGAAACATAAAAATTTGGTTAGGGTTATTTTTTGTTATTTTTTTGTGATGTTTCAGTTTATGATTAATAGTGAAAAATATTAAATTGTAGTTCAAAACAGCTTTTTAATATAAATTATTTATAGTGATAAATTATTATTAAAATTTCATTTAATGATAAATTAGATAATTTTTTATTAGTTAATCTAATTTATCTCTTTGGAATAAATTTTACATTGATAGGAGATTTGCAAACCGAGCATAATTTTGAACATGTTTACTTTGACAACCCGCATTATAGTCCCGTCTGTGGGAAAATATTTAAATTTTTTCCTCCCACTTTTATTATATGAATTTATAAAAATGGATTCCATATTTTAAATAGGAAATTATTTATAATTTTAAATATGTTAAAAATAGTTTTTTATAAAAAAACATTAGCTAAAGTAATTAAATTTAATTGCCACGATAAAGGGGAAATTATGATTAAGAAGGGACTAAACCATAATGATAATAAACAAATGACTCAGAAACATTTCCAAAATAAACTTTTTAGAAATATTTTTACCCTATAATATATTTTATAAAATTTGATCAATTAGTGGATCCAATAACCTTGGGAAAACACAGGTTTAATTCCCTTTTCAAAAAGCTCCAAAGAGTGTCGCTCCTCTACTATAAAAAGACAGTCATACCTACCACTTTCGTACTTCTATCAGACCATATTAACTAGAATAATATTTATCAACATAGCTTATAAACATCCCTAAATTCACCCTATATGCCTCACCTTGGTATGAATTCATCCAAAAAATCATTTTTGTGTAACCAAATGTAGTAATCCAAAGAAAAGGTAACATCCTTCCTCCATCTATTATATTATATTTCATTATAAAAAAATTAAATAATATGAATTAAATGATTATTTAAAAAACCTTGTATTCTAAATATAATTATATATTTTTATGTTATGGGTTCAACATACACATATACACAATTCCATCTAATGGGTAACAGATTTATTGTCTGTGTGTACGATGATCTTCTACCTCACGAAATGACGATTGTTTGTTATTCATTTTCAGCCTCTCATGGTGGACATTATGATGGTCATTATAATCATATTTTAAATATTTGATATTTATAATTTCATTAAATATCATTTATTTTTATATAGAACACTGATTTATTATTTCCATCTATTGGGAAAATGATAACATCGTTTGTGGAAGTGTGGACTACCGCCTCCTCCAAGAAATGTGATTCATTCACGATGTACATGGAATGCATAATTCATGGACTTAATAGAACTATGTATCATATATGAAATTAATATTAAACTATAATTAAAATATAAATATGTATCATATAATTTTTATTCCTTTAACACAAAAATGGAATGAATGCATCATTCATGCGTATGTACAACCCAATGTCTCCATGAATGTTGCATTTAATTTCATACCAAAAATTTTTATGGAATATTATTGATAAATATAAAATGTATATATATGTTATTTAAATAATTATTAAAAAATTTTATATGTTCAGAACATGATTTAATTTATAATAATTACTAAAAATAAGTCCAAACATACAAAAAAACCTAGGAAATGAACACCTAAAATAGTGAAAATAGTGAATGATTATTACCAAATGGGTAAAAAGTTATTATAATATGTTAATTTATGATATTATACATATGATTGTTGTTATATAAGAAGTTATTATAATGTTTTAAATCCTTATATATCCAGTTAAATAATGTTCACCGAAAAGGAAATGCAATGTCATGGATATTCATCTCGATGTTTACATCAGTGAGATAAATGTCATGTTCACCACATACATCATATATGTGGTGTATCTATAACCCATTATTATATAATATATACTGAATTATTTTATTTTTATTCTAATTTGAGTTTAAATTTGAATTATTTATTATATGGGGATTTTATTTAAGTGTAACCCATGGGGAACCAATATTTTATAACCTTATTCCTTTTCATAGTGTTATATTAAATAATCATTTTCATTAATATTATATGATTATATATATAATTAATTGAACTATATATTGATTTATTTAAAATTCCCCTATGTGTATTTAATGTTGATAAACATAAATCTATTTGTTTATTTATTCTCACTTAAATGTTATGATTTTTTCAAAGGTTTACATCAAAATATGAATTTATTCTAGTTTATTTATAGTTTGATTTACATTCAAAGATATTACATGAAAATTTATCAACAAAAAAATTTAATATTGTAATATTATAATTATTCATGACCTTTATCAAATAATAGTACAAATTATTTATTATTTAGTACTCCAAAGGTTTAAGATATCCATTTTATGAAATCCAAACTTTATTTCCATCTTTTTTCATTTAACATGTTTTCTTCTAAAAACATTATATTATTAAATGGTTTCAAAATTTTATTTTAACATTTCCAAATTAATTAATTTATTCATTTCTACCATTTATTCCTTTAAATATTTTTTTCAAAGGAATCTTTTTATCACTTTCCAAACAAGGAATTTTTAAAACCATTTTTGTGCAAAAGGAATGTTCTTTTTAAGTAAGTTATAATGTATAGATTTACCAATTCATTTCATGGGATTTAAAGTTTCATGATTAAAAGTATTATTTTCAGTTATTTTCTTAAAAAAATTCTTTTTATGTAAAATTATTTTAAAAATATTTTTTAAAATTAAATGGATATTTTCCTCAAGAATTCCGTTAACAGGTATTTTTAAAGTATTACTATAATGGAATCACATCAACTCTTATTCCATAATAAACATGGCTTATTCTATATCTAAACCATACATAATATTTCTATAGATGGTTTTTGATTTAGTTTTCCGAAGATAGTATTGATAGTCACTTCCTCTATTCTTTTTAGCCCCCTGAAATATTTAACTTCATATAATACATGATCATTAAATTTTCCATAATATTTCATATCATTTGTGTTGGATGTTATTATAGCCTAAACTATATACAATTTTAATGTATGGTGAGTATTTTTTTATTGGGGAAATACTGATAAATCCATATCCTTTACTCAATATAGATATTTGATAATATAATTTTTTATGAATTAAAATCAATTACTTGATAATTATTTTGACATGTATGACACTAGTTGGGGGCCATTTAGTTTAATCCACATGGGTTTGTAACCAGTTAATGAAATCCTCATACTTAATTATTAGTCTCATGGGATGAAATCATTTGGTTAGCCTTAGATAATGGGTTTTTACCAGGAATTTTTTGAACCGTCTTTATAGTAAAGGTATCACGTGCATGGGAAAGATGGAATTTAATAATTAAGCATGGTATTCATTTAGATTGAGATATTATTATCCATGTTATTTTTTACATATCTTTGGATTTATTTCATTCTCAGTTAATTGATTTAATGGTATGTAATTCAGTTTCATTCCTTTCCATATTGATTTTTCCTTATGTAGTTATTTGAATGGAACTCGTTTTTAGTTATTTAAGTTTACATTATTATTATTATCATTTATTAATAATTTATTTTTCTGAACATTACCCTAACTAATCATTTCAGACCACCCTTATTTTCTTTACTTTACCCTGAAATTCCAAGATGGGTGATATCAAATATATGAAAGGATACAGTAGATATAATAATGTTATCCTTTAAAAATATAATTTTTTACTGAGTATACTCATTTGTAAAATAAGAATCATGAATAAATTTGATTTACCAAGACTACTAAACAATTATGTCCTTTTAGATGTGTTATTCTTGTTCTTATGCCAATGTAATGGCAGTAGACACCAGATCTAGGATTTTTGGTGCATATTATGTAAATGTTTTATTAGAGGAGTTTTTGTAGAAACCTTGGGAACTAGATTTAGGAAAGCACATAATAGATAACTTAACCCTAAGGTATAATATGAGGATTTTTAAATAATAAAATCCTATATTTTCTGTAATATAGGGATTATGTTGTATTTCCAAGAAATATAACCTTGTATGGATACTAAATGTGGAAGAAATCCTGGCATAGATATATGCAGGAGTAACAATCCTGACATGGTGTGTCGGGCATATCTCGACACAACGATGTATTTGAAAGGATGCCTTACTTTGGAATTGGTTTAACATTCCTGAGCTATATTCTCAGGATATTTAATATAATTTTAAATGAAATTATGGGGGACTTTTAAAATGAAAAACCTAAGATAACCCTAAGGTTTTTTTATATCTAATAAAATGGTTCATGATTTAGAATTCCTATAAAAGATCATAAAATTTTTTCACTATGATTATTGTTTTGGAAACTATGATTTATAGTTTTAGTTTATGGCTAGAACCCAAATGAGTCATGTTAACATTGAACATGAATGAAATGTTAGTGATAATTAGAATCTAACTGGGTTATTTCCTTTTATGTTTATAGAATAATGTATTTACCATATTGGAATTGAGAAATAGTTAGAGTTAAATATTTATAAAATTCACTCTTTATTATTCCTTAATATTCAGTAAAAGTATAATTTAGTGATTCAGGCATAAAATTTAATTTTTTGATATCCATTTCGTGATGTAATGGATGAATTAAAAATTTATCAAAGAACAAAAAAATTATGAAATTTTTTCTAGTAATATATCAATCCACAATATTTCCTAATAATATTTGGAAGTAAAAGAATCACTAAACATTATGAAAATGATAAAAAATCAATTTCTCTAATACCTTAATTATTTTCGAACCACTGGTCTTCTAAATCATTGAATATTTATGAATTTTAGGCCATAAATATTCCATTTATCGATAAATTATTTGTGATTTCTTACCAAAATTACTTACATAAATATGTATTCATTTTCTCCATGTTGGAAACTCTACATACCTCTAATGTTCTCATAGTTAGAAACCTATTATATACTAATACATGTGACCGCTACATTTACCATTATCACTTTTATCAAGTATTTTTTCCAAAAATTCTCATAATGTGGTATTTAAATTTAAGAAATATCAACAAAAATTATAATGGAAATAGATTTTAAATTTTTTGGATGTAATTTATTTAATCTGGGTATAATGTAACACAACAAAAATTCAAAAAGATTTAATTTTATTCATTAATGTTGGTGACACGTTGAACATAGTGCATAATGGAATTTAGTATCCCAATAATATTAAATATGTCTAATATTTTAAATAAATTCAATATATGATAGAGCTTGAAATTCACACATCATTGAGTTAGGTTGTGTTTCACACAACAATGAGTGTTTTGGATGTCTTGTATTAAGCACAATACTGAGTTTTTCAGAACAACAATATATAATTAAAAACAAATTATTTAATATAATAAGACTTAAACTACCCTATAATTTAGTGGTTGTAAATTTTAATAAATAAATTATTAAAATATATGGTTTATAAACATATAAAATTATTTCATTGGTTACAAATTAATTATAAATGAATATAAGGACCAATTGAAAATGAAGTGATTTTTATAGAAAACTATTTTTATGCACACAAATATATTTTATCCTAATAAAAGAAATAAATTAGTTAGTGATATTAATGTAATATATATATATATTATTTAATAAAAAAATTTATATTAATCAAATATATTTTATATTAATAATATAATAACTAACCCAATATTTCACAAGATATTCATTATTTTTATAAGGTCACTTTTACAAAATTTTAGTTGATGGAGTATTTTAAATCCCATATTGGGAACTTCTATAGATTCTATATATCAAAATAAACTTATTATATGATATAAAAACATAAAAAATTGTCTTGGGTGAATTTCTTGTATTTTTATGTTTAATTTGTTGATGAAATGTAACAAATACTAAACTTTAATTCAAAAAGGATTTTTCATATATTTTATTTATAAGGGTAAATTTTATTTTTAATTGGTTTTAAATTTTAGTTAGATTTTTTTTCAATTAATCTAATTAATCTAATTGGAATTTTTTTTAAATTGAAAATGGATATGAATGATATAAATCTTTTGAACATTTTAACACTAACACCCCGCATTGTCATCACATCTATCGGATTAATTTTAAATTATTTTACAACGTTTATATGAATGGAATTTGGAAGAATGGATATAATTCTGGGAACTATAATTATTTATAATTTATAATATGGTAAAATTATATTTTGACAATAAATATTAGTGAATGTAATTAAAATTCATTATGTTGATTAAGGTAAAATTATGCTTAACAAGGAACAAATCATTATACTTAAGGTCCAAAATGATCTATAAACATTTCAAAAATCCATTTTCAATAACTATTTTCAACCCAAACTCCTTTGGATAGAATTGGTCCCATTATTGGAGTGAAATTCTATTATAAAAACATGGATTGAATTCCTTTTTCAAATATTTAAAAGAATGCCACTCCTCCTCCACTATAAAAAGGCACTCATCCCTCCCACTTCCCCACACCTATCTAGACACAATGTATAAAAAAACTATACCAAAATAACTATTAAAAATCTATCCCCGTATCCTATAATCAAAACATTGGTAAGAAATAATTCCATTTAAGCCGTTTGGTTAAAAACAAAAGGAGAAACACAATGTATTGGTAATATCCCATTTCATCCTCATTGGTTTTATTTCATTCTCCAATAATTAAATTATAATTATTCCTTAATTATATAAAAACAATCATATCCTATATATTATCATATTTTTTAATGTAAAGGGTTTCACATAATATTATACTCAAATACATCAAATCAGTATCAATCTTAGCGTTTTTGTGTACAATGAACATCTTCTCCATGATGCAATGATTTTTCATTCATCCATTACCACCTATCATAGTGGAAATTATGATGGATATAATATTAATATATAATATAATATATATTATTAATTTATTAACTCTTATTTTTTATTTATATTGAACATACATTTATGGTTTCCATCATGTAGAAATACGATAACATCGTTTGTGGAAGTGTGGACTACCACTTCCTCAATGCGATGTGATTCATTCATGCTCTACATGGAATATATAAAAGCTGGTTTTAAAAAAACTATTAAAAATATATTAAATTTAAATTATACTATAATTATAATATATATATATATATATCATTTAAGTTTTTCTTTTTTAATGCTACAATGAAATTAATGTAGCGTTCAGACGTAGGTATCACCTACCATCTCCATGAAGTGTGCATTTAATTTCATATCAGTAATTACTATGGATTAATATATGTACATATATATGGTGTATATATGAAATTAAAATAATTTATTACATTATTTTGATGATAAAACCATGTCAAATTAATAGAAGCAACAAACAACAAGATAAATCTTATGCAACAAACTATGCAATTAACACCCGAAATAATGAAAATAAAGAAATATTATTGACAAGTGGGTAATATTATATTATAATATTTTAATATATGATATTATAAAATGAGAATGGTTCTTTTATAAGTTATTATCATTTTTAATCCCATTATACTTGAGGTTAATGATTGTTCACCTAAAGAAATCAAGGTATGAAATTTTCTTCTCACTTTTTACATCAGTGAGATAATTGTCATTTTCACCACTCACTTATTTTGTGCGGTGTATCTACAAATTTTTTTAAAAATTATATCATGATTTATTTTATGTTAATTTTACATTTAGTTTGAATTTTTATTATTTCTTCTTTGGATATTTCACTTAAAATTTACTCAAGTGGAAATGCAATTTCATTACCCCAATTGCCTTTCATTGGGTTATATTACATCCTCATGGTTGTTAATATTAATTGATTATGAGTATAATTAATTAGACAATATATTTATTTATTTACACTTCACATATGTGGATTTATTGTTGATACACATAAATATAATGGTTGATTCATTTTCACTTCAATGATATGTTCTTTTCATGGATTTAGATCAAAATCTCATTTTTTCAGGATTATTTACACATGAAATTGTTTTCTCGAAAATTATATGACCTATTTTCTATAAAAAATTAATTTTATTATATTGTGACTATTTATGACCTTTATCAAGTAATACTACAATTTTTTTCACTCTTTTTTACTCAAAATGTATTTATGATAACCTGACCACATTAATCTATTGAGTTGAAGGACATGTTCTCATATAAAAACCATGATTTAATAAAATGTATTAAAAATATTTTCATCCTTTTAAAAATGATTTATTAAATAAATATTTACCCTTTTTTACTTTTTTAATTTTTTTAAAGTAATCTATTTGACTATTTTTGAACAAGGGATTTTTCTATCCCTTTTGTGATGACCCAATATTTTATTATTGAAAATTCTTCTTTATCTAATTAAATTTATTATTATGTAAAATGGTTATATAAAACATATGTACTTCATTGGTTTTATGTTATTGGATTTTAAAATACCATTAGGAATTGTTACCTTTTCTAATATAGTTGTTGAATAGTGACCACATAATTAGTATATATATAGTGCATTAACAAATCCAATTTAAAAAGAAAAAAGAAATGATAGCCTCATCTAGTAGAATTGCACCATATTAAGATCATTTGTCAGATATTGGAGAGGCAGTGGAGTAACTGGGCTTCCCTCTTTTCAAATCCAAATCCCAGCCTCAATATGTTATGCTTGAAAAGAACCACCTATGGGAGAAGTGGATGTTTATAGAGATTACCACCCGAGTGATGTTATCCAAGCCACCCCAAGAGTCCTTCAACATCGCACACCTTACACTTATGTATTATGTGTGTGTTATAAGGTGTTTTGTAACATGACCCAGGGACTATGATTTTGCACATTATTTTTGTAGAAATTATATACATTCATTTTATCATTGTTACATTGTCAAAAAATGTTAAAATACATATAATATTTTTAGTTAATATTAAATTATAAAATAATTTTAGATGAATTAATGGTTTTTTCATTAAATAATATTATAATAAAAAACAGTTACTAAATTAATTTTTGTTTTTTACAAATTATCTTATAATTTTTATGAATACAACTGTAATTTTTATTATGGTTTACAGTCCATATTTTTTTCAAAACCCTTAAATTTAAAATAAATTTATGTTTTTATATTATTATTAAAATTTAACATATTTACAAAATTATTTATATTAAATGTATATTATTTTGGAATCATGAACATCGAAATTATCCAATGGTGTGTTTTTCATAATTTTCTATGAGAGTCAAATTTTTGGGTAAAAATTAAATCTTGTTTAAATAGATAATGTGTTTTATGACATCACAATGAACTAATATTGATGCAATAAATCAGTATAAATGCGATTTTCGTCCAATATATTTTTTAAACTTAAAATAATGTTACTTTGGGTTGGTTTTATTTATTTTAGACACCCTTAGAGGACCCTCCATGCTTTATAAAACATTATAACATTTTAAAATGATTTCATTGTGACTATGAATCACCTCAATATAAGTTTGCATAATATTTATTTTAATTTCGGCCATTTGAATTATAAAATAAAGATTCCCACTCAACTTTTGAAAAGACCATAGGCTAAACACCTAGGGAGGTTTGTGGTTTTGATTAGTTTAATGTGTAGTGTCCAAAGCCTAAATATTAAAGAATTCCCTCGCCTTTATTATATAAACCCACTCATCATATAATTCCTCTTCACGTAAAACCTTTGGAGCACATCCAAACCATACTCTACTCTATATTTAATCCTACTAAGGCTCCCCATGATTCCAATAATCCCCTATGAATCCTCACTCAAGCCTTTGGGATCACACTTCCATGTAAGGGATTTCTTCCTCTCTCGTTTTTATCCACATTTCATTATGTTGATACACCATTAAATTTTCTATTAGAAATTTTGGGGTTTGATTTAAAACCTCCCTTATATTATCCTCCTTATGTTTGAATGATGATATACCCTTATATCTCTCATTAATTCCTCCCATGTACTGTTGTTACCATGTCAAAATTTTCCACAATATTTCTCTCTCCTCATTTACATTCAAGGAATTATTTTATATTTTGAAACAAAATTCCATTAAATATATTGGGAAATGTATCTCAATTACACAATTAATGTCCATTTAATTTACATGTTATGAGATACCCATTTTTCTCTCATCAAAATGTTTTATGAATCCACATGTCACAATGTTATGCTACCAAAATTGCACTGCAATTTTCCAAGAAAATGTAATTATGTATTGAATACCATACCAATTTACAAATTTATGGTATTAAACTATATGAACATTTACATATTTATTAAACAGTCTAATTCAATAATTGTACATTCCATTATCAATTAGTAAATGATTATGTTAAATGAATCCATGTTGTATGATCTACGAGGCACACTCATGCATGAAATGAAACGATTATGAAGGATGTGCATTGATAGTGCTCCAATGAGTTGGATATAGATTAGTAACATGATACATCAATTAAAATGAGGGTATAATCATGAAAATTAATGTGAAATGAGGGTTTAATAATTATCTATGTGCAATGATCCTTGGATCCTGCTAGTATAATGTTAAATATTGCTTCCACATTTCCAGGATAAGATAATAATGATATACCATGACTTTATGTTCATATTTTTTTGGGAACCACTGATATTACTATTTTATAACATATACTATATTATTCATGTTATACCTTTCTTACTCCCTTTCTAGGATTTATAGATCACCATTTTCTTATGCATTTCCTTAGGTTATCCAATGCAATTATAAGTACGAAGGAATGTTATTGTCATGTAATGTATGATTACAATAAATATGTTGTGTTTTATGCTATATGTTGTTATGTAATGTCCCTAATTACCTAAGACACTAGACCATTCATTCCTCAAATTTTTCATAAGTGAAATTTATGTAATAAATCATGTTTCTTTATGTAATAAAGTGAAGTATTGTTGTAGTTGATATTAAAGGATTATATTATTAATTCTTAGGGTTATAATTAAAAAACCATAGTTAAAGCCTTAGGGATAAGAATATGTTTATTAAAAACATCCCAAAATTTTTGTGAGTATTGATCAAGTGGTTTATCAAAAGAATACACCCATGTATGGATACAAGTAAGTAATTTTAGCTCTATCATAGATGTATCTAAGAGTAAAACCTGACTTCACCACATTCTACAAGATTCAAAAATAAACTAGTGATTGACAACAGGCTTTACTGCACTATTCATCACAACACTCTCAAGAGATATGATTTGGTAAATTCATAAGCTTAGTATGAACCATTATTATGCGAATAAAAAAACGACCCAAAGAAAGTATGTTTAAATGTAGACCATGTATAAAATTTATTGAAGACTATAAATTTATTAATTATGGAAATTAATTTAATTTATATGTTTTCACTTTTTTCATTGGATTCAGATTTACGTGTCACCCTGAAATTCCTTTTATTCCATTAAATTCCTGGTAATATGAGGATTCATGATAATAACTGATGCGAATATCAAGGTAATGAATATTTTAATGAGATGCCCAATCTTATGGGAGATGGAATCACAAACATAGACATGAAACTCTCTTAGTTAACTCACATTTTTAATAGAAACATGGGTAAAAAGGATTGTTCAACCCCCCCCCCCCCAAAGAAAAAGTTGTAATCGAGTGCTTCATATTACAAAGGCCTCCTAATTTTATTGGATCATATAATCTCTCAATTGTCGAACAATGGATAAACTCCATTGAAAATATCTTCTCCATCCTTCAATGTCATGAACAGGATAATTTTTTTCTACATGATTATCATAAGGAGGGTAAAGATGGTCAATGGTGAAATTGATAAAAAATACAAATCCCGAGGAATAGATCAAGGTATTGGAATGGATGTATTTTCGGAATATGTTTTTCAATAAATATTTGTCGTGCACCCTCCAACATAAGATGGAAATGGACATCCTTTACCTCCTGAAAAATAATGACGAATCCATTAAAGCATATTAGGAAAACATAAAAATGTTTGCAGGATATACTATCAGATTTTTCATTTCCCATGAATTCATGGTTGGACGTGTCATTGTTGGGATAAAACCTAGACTAAGGAAAGCCTTAGGGATACGTGACATCAGGATCTTGTAGAAAATTCCCCAACGTTCTCTCAAAGTGGAAATGTAGATCGAATAATCTCAGGGGTATAATGGGGATACGAATCATATTATGGACTTTAATTCTGGCAGTCTGATGGATGAATCATGAGATTATAAGATATTACAGCACCCCACATTCTGATGGTGTAGAATGAAGCATCTCGAAAATTTCATGATGAAGACGAGGACATGGTTTAGGTGTGGATGATAAAGGCACTTGTCTATTAACTGCCAAGAAGAAAAACCTGATGCTGCAACAGAGGAGAGAAATGCATGGTTGGACCCTCAACACATTTTTCACTACTTCAACTGAAAATAACCAATGATATTTTCAAACAAGTTCCCTAAACCAAGGGTTTTCAATGTCATCCAACAACCTCCAAGGTAGAAAGGGAGATCAATTTCCATCGCTACTACAAAAAAAAACCCCGACAATGAAGTGGTGACAATTAAAATAGTTATTCATTAAAGAATAGCGAATGTACATTTTGGTTCTTCTTCTATGAATTATTTTATATCCCAAAAGATTAGTATAATAATACCAACAACCCCACAAATCCTAGCAGCAGAGATGTCTCTAATAATGAAAAATGGAAAAATCATTGAAAACCATGAATATAGCTCCTCCCCCATCATGATTTGTTCATTAAGCATCCCTAAAAAAACATTATACTACCTTTAGATTATTTCTATGCAATTAATGTCATGGATTTACTTAAAATATATATATATATATATATATATAACATAAATTTCCATGAGAGAGAAATCACACTCTATATGGCGAATCGACCACTGATTTTGTAAAAGTTCATGGAGGGGGGTGAATCTTCTTTAGCACTATCACTTGATGTGTGGATATTAATTACATATGAGCATGTATATCTTTCTTAGATGATTGATTCTAAGGAATAAACTATCCATGAAAACATTCCTATAATGATGGAATTCTTTAAAGTGTTTCTTAAGGAATTTCCAGGTCATTCCTTTATAAGGGATGATGAATTCTCAATTCATCTTATCATGAGATTTTCCAATATCCAAGACTCGGTATAGAATTGATGTTGTGGAGATGGAGGATATAATGAAATAACTACACAAGAATCTAGATATATGGTTTATATTCCCATGTTCTTCATCATGGGGTGCACCGAACCTCTTCGTCAAAAAATTGTTTGGTCAAAAAAATCATGATAGAGAAAAACTATTATGTACCCCAAATTGATTACATGTTTGATCAGCTATGGTGAGAAAAATACTTAAACAAGGTTGACATGCGTTCGGGATATTACCAAGTGATGATGAAGAAGGATAAAATCCCCAAGATATCTTTCGTACAAGGTATGGGCACTATGAATTCATAATAATGCCTTTTGGACTCACTAATGATCTATAAATCATCATGGATATTATGAATAGTGTCTATATAGATTACGATGAAAAAATTGTGCTAATAATTATAGAAAATATTCTAATATATCCTAAAGGATGGGAGGAGCATTAGGGGCAACTTATCATTGCACTAGAGACCTTGCGAATGGAAAAGATCAATGTAATATAAAGTAATTGTGTTTTCTGGTTAATAGAAGTCACATTATTTTGTAATATCATCTTTAGAAATCGTATATCTAACCTCCACGAAATCCCCAATCATGGGATGCCTGAGGTCTGTATCGTTGATAGATATCTATAGCATACTGGGATTATCTACATTTTCCCACAGATTTGTGAGAAATTTCTCACAATTTTCAACCCCTATTACCTAGAAAACATGGATGGGAGTTATGTTTTCTTTGAGCGTTGAATATGAAGAGATCATCATGGAATTTAAAAGGAGTCTTATCAATATGATCATGCTGAAATTACCCATAGGTGGAGATATTTTTGTGGTATTTTTTATGCTTCGAAGAAGGTCATGGGATGTGTGTTGATGAAAAAGCACAAATTCATTGCCTATACGTAAAATCAATTGACTCTTCATGATAAAACCAATCCAACACTTGATATGGTGTTGGCTATAACAATATTTTCATTAAAAATTTAGTGACATCACCTCTTTAGGGAGAAGTGTGAAATCTATAAGGATTACAAAATCCTCAGTTATATACTCACAATGAAATGTATTTATGTACACAAATGAAGATGGTTATAGATGATCAAAGACTATGACTGCTCAATACATTACCACCCTGGGAAAGAGAACAAGGTGGAGGATGATCTATGTTGAAAGGACCCAATAATTATATAATTTGTAATATTTGAAAAGGATAAAATATTCTAATATTTGATGAATATGTGAATTGGAATCACAAGGAAGAAAACATCATCAATCCTTTCACAAATTGTTTCACAATCATCCCTTTTGGAAATGATAAAGGATGCTGAAAAGGATGATGGAAGAATTCAGAAGAAAGGGGAAACTATCATAAAATATAAATCCTTGGAGTTAAATGTAATCGATGAAGGATTTGTGAGTTTTGGGTCAAGACTATGTCTTCCTTGAAATATAGAGTTAAATAAATAACTTTTGGATGATGCACATAGTTTAAATTTATCTATTCACCCGGGAAACAACACGATGTATCAAGATCTCTGATAGCATTATTAGGTGGATAACATGAAGAGGAATATCACTAAGTATACATAAATGTGACTAGTGTGAGCAGAAGTGAAGTCGGAGAGGGAGAAGTCTAAGGGGATGGTGCAACCGTTAACCGTAACAATATGGAAATGGGTGAACATCACCATAGGCTTTGTCATCAGACTTATGAATACATCCAACAGAAACAATACTATATTGGTTTTTTTCCATCATCTTACAATGACTACAGAAATTATTTAAATTCAAAATGATTTCTCATTGGATCAATGTGAAAAAATACAAATCAGGGAATTAGTAAGGATGTATGGAGTATCACTATCAATTTTATCTAATCAGGCCCCAAGATTAACTTAAATGTTCTGGATGAGTCTCTAACATTCCTTGAGTACTGAGCTGAGTATCTATATGGCCGATAATCCAAAAATTGATGGCCAATATGAGAGAACTATCCAAACACTTGAGGACATGTTCATAACATGATCAATAGACTTCAATGGAGTATGGGATAAACATCTTCATATGGTTGAGTTCTCATAAAATAATTGTTTCCACTCAAGCATAAAAATGGATCCATATGAATCCCATTATGGGAACTGGTGAAGAGTATAGACATGTGGGGATGATGCAGAGGAGTGAAACCTCATAGGTCAAGAAATGGATGAGATATGGTGGGTAATGATAGGAACATACATCAGTTCATTAAATTTTCTCAATGTTGACAAAAGAGATATGATGATAATCGTCAATGTGACCCAGAGTTTGATGTTGCAGACATGATATTCCACCCCTCATTACCATGGAAGTGGGTTATGTGTTTTGGGAATGAGGGAAAGAATATTCCATGGTACATTGGCCCTTTGGATATCCTTGATCGCATTGAAGTAGTGGAATATCGACTAGCCCTATCACCGAACCTATCTCATGTACATGATGTATTCCATTTATGACTCTTGAGGAAGTAAATATCCAAACCATCGTATGTGAGGAATCTTAAAACTGTACAATTAGAGTATGGCCTATCCTATGAAGAGACTCCAAGGATGATCTTGGATCATCATGTATTTGTTCTAAGAAACAATAAAATGCCCCTCGTCAATGTAATGTGGATAAAACACATGTTTGAAGAAGAACTATGGGAACTAGAGGAAGTGATGAATCAAATTTACACTCATATGTTTTAGAGTGGGGAAACAAGTATGAGGGAAATATTTATTAAGGGGGGGGGGTGATTGTAAAAACCAAAAATTTTATTAATGAAACTTTCTATTGATCTGATTAAATGTATTATTGTAAAAAATGGTTATATAAAACATATGCACCACCTTGGTTTTCAGTTTTTTGAATTTTAAAATACCATTAAGAATTGTTAAAGTTGATAATATAGTCATTGAATAGTGACGACCTAATTATTTTAAATATAGGGATTTAACAATTTCAATTTACTCAAAAAAGGTAGTGATGGCCTCATCCCATATAATTTTTCCATACGAATACCATTTTTCAAAGCTCATAAATGAAGTGGCATCACTAAGCATCACTCTCGACCAAGCTCAAACCGAGCTTCAACATGTTAATCATGGATATAACCACCTAGGAGAGATTAGGATGTTAATAGAGATTACCAACCAAGCAATGTTATTCGAGCCACCCAATAGTATGTTACCATCACACACCTTACCCTTAGGTCATATGTGGGTTTTATAAGGGGTTATAAAACAAGACCCCATCATTGTTTTTATGACCATGATTTTTGAATAAATAATATACATTCATTTTATCATTATTACATTGTAAATAGATATTAAAGAAAAAAAAAGTATTTCAGTTAATATTTTATTATGAAATCTATTATGATAAATTTATTGATTTATTAATTTATTAATATTTTAATAAATTATTACTACTAAATTAATTTTTATTAAATATAAATGATTGTATATTTTTTTGAATACAATTTTAATTTTTATTAAGGTTTCAAAAGTGTTTTTTACCCATGAATTTTAGATATTCTCGTTTATTATTTCCAATGTAAAAATTCTCATATTTAGAAAAATATTTAAATAAAATGAATATTTTGTTTTTGAATAAGGATGTCAAAATTATCCAATGGGGAATTTTTCTTAATTTTCCTAGACAGTCGAATTTTTGGGTAAAAATAAAAACTCTTTAAATATATATTTTGTTTTATGGAATAATAATGACCCAATAGTGATGTAATAAAATACTATAAATAGATTTTTTCAGACAATATATGTTTTAAACTTAAAATAATGTGATTTTAGGTTAGTTTGATTTATTTAAAAAGCCTTAGTGGACGCTTCAAGACTTATAAGGCATTTTAAAATTTTAGAATGATTTTTTTGAGAGTGTGACTCTCCTACATATATGATTGACAAGTATTTTAAAATTCTCAACCACTGGACATATATAATATTTTTTTCCACTCCACTATTTTAAAAACCCTTTGGAAAAAACAATTGTATGGTTTTTGGTTTTGATTAGTTTAATGTGTACTGTCAAAAACCTAAATAATAATGAATTCCCTCTCCTATCTTATATAACCCCACACATCCTCCAATTTATCTTCAATAAAAATCTTTTATGTTTTACCAATACCTTCCCTAATAACTCTAGAATCATCCAAAGGCTACTCAATCTCACAAGAATACAATATCAAGCCTCCCCCAATCCTTTGGGATCACACATCCAAGTAAGGGATTTCTTTCTCTCCAATTTTTGTCCAAGATTAATTTTTTTGGTATACCCTTATATTTTCAATTACAATGACGGGGTGTGATTTCTTACCACTCATATACACTCTTACTTTAATTTCAATTTTTATAGAACCATTTTTCATGTGTTAATTCCTGCCATGTATGCTTGTTACAATACCTAAATTTCGTAATGGATTTCTCTCTCTTCATTTACCTTCAAAAAATTCTTTTGATTTATGAATCTAAATTTCAATACATATGTTGGTACATGTATCTATATAACCCTCTTACTATCAATTTCATGCACATATCATGATATACACATTTTTATCTCATCAACCATTATTATGAATCGTTATTTCACGTCATTATGTTGGAGATATTGTACCACTATTTTCAAAGCCAATGTCATTGTGTTGTAAATACCATTCCCATTTCTCTATCACGGATATTCACATTTCTGTACAATTTTACTTATTGATTATAGGTTTTCATGTATTAATTACACATTCCTTTATCATGCAATAAATTATGATGTTTAATTAATCCATGTTGTATGATCTATGTTGAACACTTATGCACGAAATGAAATGATAAAGAAGGGTGCATCCAGATAGCACTTCCATGCATTGGGTAAATATTAGTATCAGGATATATCAAGTGAAAATTGGATTTAATCATTATAATTCATGTACAATGTGGTTTTAATCATGGTTCATGTTTCATGATCCTTTCCTCATGATTATATCATTTGAAATGTTGTTGTCACATTTCCATGTTATGGTAATCATGTTATATCATGCCTTTATGTTGATATCTATTTTGTGCTTCATTAATATTCCTATTTCCAGACATGTAATATATTCCTCATGTTAGGTATTTCTAAATAAATTTATAGTATTTATAGCTCACAAATTTCTTATTCATGTATTCATATTATCCCATTCTATGTTAAGTACGAAGGAATGTTGTGGTCATGTAATTGATGTTTTAAATAAAGATGTTGTATTTTATATTCTATGTTTTTATTTGATGTTCCTAATTTCTAGATACACTAGACCTAATGATCCTTATATTTTTATTTTGTTCATGTTTATGTATGAAATCAGTTTTATATGTGTAATAAAGAGTTGGGTTGTTATACCTTTTTACCATGAAAAAAGTAATTTACTTTTTTCTTCATACAAAATGTATGGATTTACCCACTATAGTTTCTTCGAAGCATTCATTTGTTAAATAAATGGTCAGTATAAATGGATATTTTCAAAAGTTATTTTCCGAAAAAATGATTTTCAATTTTTTTTTCAAACCGAAAAGTTCACTTTCATCATGAATTGCTTTTAGATATCTTTTTATACTATTCCTATTTATCAATGAAAACAACACTTATTATTTAATCCACATGAGATATTTTGAATTCATACCATCCGTAATTTTCATATGTATGGGTTTTAATTTATTTGGACAAGTATAGTATTAGAATTAACTTCCGTTACTCCTTTTATTCCCCGTGAAATATTCAATTTCTAATAATCATTAATCATTGAATTTCATCAAATTATATATATAATTTTCTAAGGATATTATTATTTCCTAATCCTTATTATATTTTTTAATATAGTGTTCATTTGATTTAATGGGGGATCATACACACACACACTTATATATATCCATTTATTAATTTTTATTTTTGATAAGGAACATTGTTTATGATTTTAAATTGAATTTTTCTAAAATTCATTCGACATGCATGAAATAGGTTGGGGACGGTTTAATACAATCCCTATAGGTAGGTGACTGGTTAATTCAGGAATAACTATTCATCCTTAGTCTGACGTGATGAAATCATTTTTCTATATTAAGATAAAATACATTTTAAATAGTCTTTTTGGTAATGGTATCATGTTCTGGGGAAACATAACGTTCTATAATAATGCATTATCCTAAAATTTATTAAGTTATTACTATCCATGAGATTTTGGGTTTATATATCTATTGATATATTTCATTATTATTTCATTGATTAAATGGCATGGTTTTTATTTTCATAAATTTCTATATTGATTTCTCCTTTTAATGTGATTTGAATGGCATATGTTTTCATTTCTTTACCATGCCATAGTAATTATTCTCATTGGATTATTATTTCGCCTATTACAATTTAATATTATTAATAATTTTTTCTCACCCTTATTTTTTCTCTCTTCTCATGTAATTCCTCAATGTGGACTATGAAATATATGAATTTATATGATAGATGGGAAAAAAATTCATAATGAAAATTATGTTGTAATTAGTGTACTCATTTGTAAAATAAGACTCAAATATGTATTTAGTTTACCAATACTTCTAAACATTTTAGTCTATTGGGAAGTGGTTTACTTGAATCATATAACATAGAATTGGTAGTACAAACTGACTTCGTGCTTTATTGTGTTGGTTCTATACATTACCCATTTTAACTAGGCTTATCAAACATTTGGGAATATATTATGTGCTCGTTATGAAATATGTTTAGAAAATGATTATAAAAGATAGGGGGTTTCATAGTTCATATCTAAGGAATGTATATCTATTATGATCGATTAGTATTAGAAAACCTTTATGATCTCCTTATGGATGTGTATAAAGAAATGTAAAAACCCCAAAATTTTGGAAATTTTAATAGTGATTGGTTTCCAATTGTAAATTGTTTTTTGAGTTACAATAAGATTATATGGATATTGAACAATTTTATCGAGCAGTAATAACCTAGATAGGGTAGAATTTATTTTTAAATAGATGACCACATTGTATGAAATTAATTGGTTATAAATTTTTTTTAGCTAGTTGATCTCGGATAACGTGGATTGAATCCATGAAATTAATTCATTATAGAATGAATGTACTTTATGAGTTGTCCCATATATATTCACAGTTTCAAGTTTATGCGTTTAATATTTTATAAATTATATTCCCCATTTTTTGATATAATTTAGTTAATGGATGGAAATAGAAGGAACCAATTCCTCCACCAAGGTAATCGTTAATATGATGATTTCCCAAATGATATAGACATCCTAATATAAGAAATATTTGAGACATAATTAAAATACATACTCAATTAACTAAATTTTTAATGTTAAACTAGATTAATGGGAAAAAAGAACATAACTCGCTAGAAAAAGAATGTTTTCAATTTAGACTACTGGGTGACAAGGAACTATGTATTTTATTTTAAATTATGATCCTATAATTATTGGACAGTTGATCAACTTCATTGAATAGATAAATTCATGGTTATTAAATCAATTGATAAATAGAATTTCATGTTGGGTGTTTATCACAGGATGGGAGAACATGATAAGGGGTGGACATATATCAAGAATTAAAATCCTAAAGGTGAGATACATGAAATGGTGTGACATGAATTCAGATAAATGTTTATCAATAAATAATTTCATTAAAATATCTAAAATATGAAATGGATGGATTTTCATGTCCTTAGGAAAATTAATTATGAATCCATTTGGGAAAATGAGGAAAAAATAGCAGAACATTCTTTATATTCATATGACTTCTTAATTGACTATGATTTTAATTTTTAATGATTGATTAGTGGGAGAAATTAAAATCCACCAAATTATTTGGTGAAATGACACATTGATAGATATGAAGATAATTTTTTTGGTTCCCTCTATATAAAAATGTATATAGAAATGTAAAAAATGTTTCATGGGTCTATACATATAAATAGAAGAGTGAATTTTAATTATGGAAGAGAGATAAAGGAATCTCATAGTTTTCTTAAATAGAAACATCCCACTTGTCAAAAGTGAAGTAATTATCATCCCAAAAAGTTCTTAAAGGTGACATGGAAATGCTATAGGGTTTTTATAGATGTGAACCTATCTAGTGAATACTAATTTGAGAATCAAAACAATGACATGGAAGAAATGAATTCTTTAGTACACCATAAACTATTATTCAATCGTCCAACAATAAAGAATAAGGACACACTGAAAACTAGTTTACTAAGTCACTAGTTTTCGATTATAATAGATGAAAACTACCTCTATATACAAGATAGTAATGTTGAGCTTATCCCATCAAAGTAGATGTCGTGAATTTTAACAATAATGTACTTATAGGTATGTTAATTAATAATTAAGGAAAAATGAATATCTATTTGATTCTATTTTAATTGATTCATTCATATCCCATATATTTTTGAAAACTATAAAAACACCAACTCAAAAGATTGAAATTCAGTTAGAAGTGAAAATATGATATATGTAAAATTATTTCATCCAATGAATATTTCATATCCCTAATCATGAATTATGGTATTAAATTCCAATAAATCCATATGAAACACCCTTTAGTGGAATTTTTTTTATTTTGGTTATTGATTGGCTTTCATTTTATAGAGACAATATGAATTTCTCAAATAAGTCAATCACCCGAATACCATTAATTTAAAACAAATTATATTCATGTGCAGTGGGGAGGATGGATCGACTTTTGATTCATTATTTCATTTATTGAGATTATTTCCATATGATAAATTATATCTAGAATTTATTAAAAATAATACTGAAAAAATCAACATTGGTGACATGGTCATTTTTAGAGAATATGATAACATGTTTCCCAAAGAGTTTCTCCCCCATAAATATAATTGAGAGGTTGATTTCCCTATAAATACTATATAAAAATATTTTTTAATACTCAAGACAACATAGAGAAAGAAATTTTGTTAAAATAAATTGGTGAATAAGATACGAAAAAATAATATATATATATATATATATATATATATAGGTTTTATACACCCAAATTCATCATCATGTGGTGCACCAATCCTTTTCATCAAGAATATGGAAGGGAAAATGCAGATATGCATTTATTATCATGAGCTCAATAAGATTATGATAATGGAAAATTATAATATAAAATAATTGATGTGTTGTTCAAGATGCTATGTCAACCGCATGTCATATCTCATTTTGATCATCGTTCGGGTTATTATCTTATAATAGTGATTTAAGAGGTTATACCTATGACATGTTTTCTTAAAAGGTACAAACACTAAAAATTCATAGTGATGGATTTTGGAATCAGTATTTCTCCATCTTCCATCATGGACATAATGAATAGAGTTTTCATAATTACTTTATCAAGTTTTTTGGTATAATTTACCGATGATACTCTTATCTACTCCAAAAATATGCAATAAGATGTGGGGAATATCAATGTTATACTAATGAAAATTTTGAAATAAAACATTTATGTGAAATATATTAAATGCCTTATATTAATTTAGAATGTAACATTATAAAATCATGTTATCACCAGGAAAGGGATATCTATTAATCCTTTTAAAACGTAGGTTATTAATGGATATCTGAGAAAAATATTTGTGATAAGGATCAATATGTTCCCTAGATTACCAATGATATATCATTGATTTTTTTAGAAATTACGATATTTTTTAAACCCACTAATGATGTGGATTTTTAAGGTAGTGTGGTTTTTTTGGAATAATGAATTTGAAGTTTCATTTTAAAAATGAATAAAGAGGATAATTAATAAACCATTTCTAAAATTACCTACCACTGGTGGGATTTCATATCTACATTGATGCATCAAAAAAATTATTTGGTTTTCTGGTCATGTATGATAAAAATATGATAATCTGTTCATACAAAAAATTAAGGATCCATGATAAAAAGAAATATTTTCTATAATTTAATATAGTGGAAATTGAATTAACTATCATGTTTCATTATCTCTATATGGAAACGTTTGACTTAAATATTGGTAACAAAATCCTAAGGTTTATATTCAATAAAAGAGCTCAATATCTACAACTAAAGGTGGATGTATTTGATCATGTATTATGATTTTTCCTTTAATTACAATAATGGGATGGTGGACAATGTTCTGAATTCTATGACTTGAATGGATCCTACCATACATTCCATGAATGGGACTGAAAGTGACCCAATATTCATGGGGAAGTTATCGGTTGAAGTGGGAGTCATAAAATAATACTCAAACATTTCTCAAAGAAATTCTTAACCATCAATTCATGATTAGATTATGGAGCCTCAAAATATGATAAAGAGATATAGAAAATAGTATCCAATATTCCATATTTAATATTTTCCAATGGATGATTTATAATATATGGAATTAGAATGTGTTTCTGATAAAATATGGGAATAAAGATGGAGCATTTTTATGATGCTCATCGATCATCCTTCATTATTTGTAATAGATGAAAAAATAATTATTCAGATCTGAATAAATACATATGGTGGGATAGCATATAGAGGTATATCTCATAATATTATCTCGATTCATGGTATTCCAACAAGTCAATGCATATTGAAAATAGTATGTGGGTACAATGAAACTATTTAAAATACTAGTATGAAATGGGAAAACCTGACCAATTATTTAGTCAAAGGACTCCCTATGAATTAACAGGTCAATAAGTCCATTTAATTAGTTTTTCATGACATAACAATGTTTATTTTTATCATTTTTATCAAGGATGAATTCAATCCTGACTAAATAGATATGAAATATAAAAGAGAAGTGCTAAAACTACATGTATTACCACTCTACATTGTAATTGATTAAGATTTGAGGTTCTCCTCGATGTTTTATAAATTCATGTATTAGTAATTTGATAAAGGAAAGGATGATGGGATAATCACCTTCCCATATTTGACTTCTCATATAAAAAAAATTTATTTGTGAATTCATGTATCAACTTATAAGGCTCTATATACGAAAATGTATCAGAAATCAACAGATTTCGATGATGCTGGGGAACATATGTTGATTGAAATTAATAATATATAAGAAATTAATTAAATGTTTCTAACCATTCATTTCCATATAAAATTCATACAATGTTAATAGATAATATACATTGATAATTATCGACAATACATTGATTCTGTTACCAATGATAATGTATTCTCTCAAATATAACCATTACCTAAGGTATTAATGATTGAGAAGAAGGGATTCTACTTCCAAGATACATAATCCCATTTCAAATCATCCATTTGATCTAATTTGCATCCTAATTTCTTGATCCCCCACCTATCATATCTCAAATGAAAGCTGTGTTCCCTATATTCCTATTAAGAAATTTTATATATAACCAATCACATGTACTATATCTAGAAGCGGTGCCTTTCAAAAATGGTTTTTAATGCGATGATAAAATAGTTAGTTTCAAATATCATTGAGAAAAGTTCCTATGAAACAAGACATCTCACTTGGTTAAAGTATTGTGTCTAAACCATAGATTTTAGGAGGTGACATGGGAATGAAAAGATGTCATAAAAAAATCACCCCCTTCTATTTTTATTTTTGAAAGGAAATTTAAAGGATAAAATTCTTAATTTTCGGATGAATGTAATTACAAAAGCTATTATAAATGAAATTCATTTTTAATAAATAAAGAATATTATTCAAAAATTTATTTATAAAAAGAACCTAAACTGAATTTAATTTTCATTCATTATATATTATATCAATAGTTTCTCTATCTGATATAAAATACCGTTGAAAATAATAACCATTGATAATATACCCATTCTATTGGTACAATTATTAACATAGATTATTATGGATTATGATATAATCTAAATAATATAATAAGAATAATTGAATGCCTCATCCTATAGGATTATACCAAATAAAACAAATTTGTTTGAGCTTTTTAAAGAGATGGAATCACTTGGATTTTCCAATGATCGGGACCAATTCGTGACTCCAATTCTAAAACTCTAGTGAAACCACTTATGGTAGATAATAATAATTATATATTTCATCGAAAAAACCATGTTTCCGAAGAAACCCCAGGAACCTACAACCCTCATACAACTTTTTTTTATTAAATATACTGGTGTAATATTGGCTTATGTATCATGAACATATTTGTGTAAATTTTTTTATTTATTTTTTAGTAAAATAAGGAATATATTTATAAATTTTTTAGTATTACGTCATACGTAAATATATATGACTAAATTATTAATTTTATATAAAATATTTTTTGATATGAATAAAATAGAATTGATTTTTGGAAATAAATTGTTCCAATTGGTAAACTATTTTTGATATATTAATTATTTTTTGGGTAAAAGCTATTTTTATTAAATATTCTAATTAAATAATATGTATTTAAAAAAATATACTAGCATAATTTGATGATGTCCTATGTAATTTTTATAAGGGTAAGTATGTTCTATCATAAAAACATGTATTTTCTAATTAATAAATAAGTTACGAAATGAAAAATCAAATGTATTAAAAATTACATTTGTAAAATAAATATTCAATTTTAAATATTATTTTGAGAATTTGATACGAGTGAATTTCTCATAATTTCTAATGGAATATGATTTTCATAGAAAATAGATAAAAATAGAAAATGTGTTTTGCAACATCATTATTTCTGAAAAGTTCTATAATATATACATAAAAAAATTAAAAACAAAAAATTTATTTATCCTTTAATATAAAACATTTTTTTGAATATATTGATTAATTTTAAAAACAATTAATGAATATCCAAATCATATATTATATTTTAATATATGAAAATAAATTTTTAATGAAAATAATTCATATCATCATCAAAAATATTATTACCATATGGATTTCTGTTCATAACAGAATAAAATATTGAAAACCACTCCACTTTCTAGAAAAATGGTTTTGATTTGGTTTTTCTTATTTTATTATGTAGATTCTAAATCCTCAGTTTTGAAATTAAATAATAATTCCTCTATATTTTACTAAAAACCTACCCAACCACCCTTTAATATTCACTAACAACCCATTTATCATTATGCTTATCTTCATATTCCTCAATAAATCCACTTGAAGACATTACCATTATCTTTGGAATCTTCTATGATGCTTTTAGAATTTCACTCTACTGGAACATGATTCTCTTCTCCCCCATCATTTTTGATGTACATTATTTGTTTTAAGATTTTTTGTTACAGTTGTTCATGTTGTGTTATGTTTTTACACATCCCTTTGTTAAAATTATGATGTAAAGTTAATGAGATACCATATTTAACTCTCATTAATCCCCTATATGAACAATTTGTACATCATTTAGGCTGATGAAATGATCCCCTACTTTTTCATGCATGAACTATTTTCTTGTGTATACACATCCCCATTTCCACTGAACTATATACACATGGATATATATATACTTCATTTATTGGTGAACCCAATGTATATAAACTAGAATACATATTTTTTTATGAAAATTTATGAAATAAATCATTATGTTGTATTATCTATGTGGAAAAGAAATGAATTTACATGATATGAAAGTGATTAGGGGGACTAAAATTATATTTCCCTCCCACTCTTTGAGAAATATATTTATTTCATGATATTCCATGTGTTGTGCATGAGAATTTTCCCTAATAAATCTATGTAATGATATCTCAGTGGGTAGCCTTGAAATATAATTATAAATTCATTTTTATAGCATATCATCATTATTATTTTGATTGATTCTATCATCATATTCAAATATTATATATATATATATATATATGATTTTCATAATTTTATGACTCCTTGAAATACCACTTTTTCACATGTGTTATATTCATCTTATTTTGATATCAGTATTCGCATATTGAGCTTTATATCCCAAGACGTTATATATATGTCCCTATGTAATTTAGTACACTATTAAAAGATAAATGGAATTTAAGTTCATGTTATATAGTTTTAAATAATGTATATATATCCCTATTTTTAGCTATTGATACATATATCAAATGACTCAAAGAAGCAATATTTATCGATATTTTTTTGATTGTATTATATTTATCTTTATATAAAAATTCCTGAAAGAATGTCTATTAATAAGTTGGTTGTCATAATATTAGTGACCACAAGACCACTAAGACAAATAGTGTATTGTAGGGAAGAGATTTGATTAAGTCTTGGCCAATATATATAACACAAATTTTCTTATGAAGTGGTGAAAGAAGGGTTCCATTCATAAGTGAGTGGATTCAATCCCTTGAAAATACTTAGAATATTAAATTATAATAAATTTCATATTCGTTCCATGTTAAATAAAGAAACACATTTTGAGAATATTATGTTAGTTAGTATTTTGTAAATAGAACATACATGGTAATGAAATGTTTTTGCAGAAATTTTTAGACTTATCCATTATATTTAAATATTCTTCTGCCTTTTTACCCATTTTTTGGTGATTAATGTTCACTATGAATAATATTCATTTTGAAAAAATTTATTATCCTCATAAAAAATTTGAATATAATGATTCCTCATTTGAAATTCAATTTTCCAAATTAAATGAGTACAAGGGAGGTAATTAAATTTAATATTAGTGTGCAAACACAATGAATGCGTGGTTTATAGAATTGTCTTTTTAGGCATAGAAATATATTTAATCTCATCATTTTCCTTGTAAAAACCACTAGATGAATGTTAATGGATTTATTGGCTAAAATATCCCAAAACATTATGAATATAATTAATAAAGACTTATATATTTAATTTTTAAAAATAAAAAACACATTTCATGGATAAATTTTTTAAATAAAATATATCTCCCAAAACCTTGAATTACATATATCTATATTTTTAATAAGATTCCAACAAATATTTAAATAATCATTTTTTTATACCAATGTAAATAATACCAAAAAAATATGTTTAATATTCTAACTAAAATTAATAATAATTTATAAAAAACATATATGAAAAAATAATATTTGTAAAGAAAGCATATAAATTAGTCAACTATTACTAGTCCTATATACATTATATTTCCTCAACCATTTCTTGAACTTCATTACATGATTTTATTGTAGTAATATTATAAATAAATATTATTTATACCATTTCAGAAAAAAAATATTAAATATTAAAAAATTCATAAACCAAAAAACATATCAGAATTATTATTAACTATATTTATATGTTATTTATATTATATTATATGATTTATTTTTATTAGAAATATTCACTTATCAATAAATAAATTAATTTTATTTTACATTATTATAAATAAAACATTCCCAAATTTTTTGCGGAGCATATATCACAAGCTTTTGAACACATGATATTAATTAAAGAGAAATATATTCTAAAATATCATTGAGTTACATTCAACACTCTTATAACAAAATATCTATCAGAAATATGATACACCATAATAATTGAGGATATATATATCTTATAGAAAAATTACCTTATTATGATTATTCCATGAATATATGATTCATATAACGAATCTTATCTCGGTGAGTGGTCTTTTTCATTGAATCTTTATCTCATTGATCAAATATTTCTACCAGTTGTTCCCCATAAAAATGATCATGGCATATTTTTATTTTCACTATATAACTATCCGACCCCAGAAGCTTAGAGCTAGTTTATTACTTATTACATTGGCATCATTAAATGTAATGAATTTCCAAAGGAACATTCTGTTTAGTAATCTTGAAGAAAATAGATACATACATGTAACTAATATTAAATTCGGAAAGGTAAAAAAATACAATACATAACAAAAAAATAATAAAATGTATACATGTGGACTCAATAAATGGTATACTCTTCATAAACTATTAAAGGTAAAAAAAGGAAAAGGATGAGCTGAAATGCCTAGTATGGGTTACAAATAGTGAAATCATGAATCAAAGATAATTGATTCATAATAAAATTTTCATATTCAATATGGCATGGAGAATAAATGAAAAGCACGTGCAATTAATAAAATGATAATGAAATTGCTTCCATATATTTTTTCCTAATGAAAACCTCAAGGATTTTAATATATAAATATGAATAAAAAAAATTTTTATTAATTGGTTTTCATGTATGCGAGATTTGATACCACTGTACTGTCGAAACGGTTTATGTTTGTGGGTAGATACCTATCATATTGTATTTTGGAAACAAACTTGAGAGGTTTGTCTCCAACTGACTTGTCTCATGAGACCTGTCAATGCATCGAGGGGCTATAGTGGCCCCCTCCCATCACTACAATTCTATACCATTAATTATACATTTATTTAATTAAAGTACAATATTCCTTCTCAATATCTGTATAGATTAGGGGATACGAGTTCATCAATATTTCAATAGTTAAAATAACATCCCTAATAAATATCATCTGTAAAATGGTATATGGATTAACAAAATAATCATATTGTGAAAACTAAAATATGGATATATAATATATTAACAATTTAAAATGAAATATTTTTTCAAAGGGTTTGTAGGTAGACCAGATAAGAATGATTAGGTTCACAATACCAGGTAAATTACAATGAAATGGAAACCAAAACAAATTCCCTTATAATATTGTAATCAATCAAGTGAATAATCATCAAGGTTATTATGGAATACTATAAATATAATGACAATCCTAAAATTATATATCAATTTTTAGTAAACATCTACTAAATAAACAAAATATGTGGTGAAAAAAATGGAATTGTAACTGAAATAAAAGTTAGATTAGAACCCCTATACCTTATGCCTGATGGTGTTCTCGATTGAACTAAATGTCCTGAATTATAAATTTTACATTCATTAATTAATAATTATAGAACCTCATATACCTTTAATTTATTTATTATAACCTTATTGTGTTCATTCTGTTCCTTTTTTATGGGTTTAACATGTTCAATTTTATCATTTTTGGAAGCAATTCCTTCCTTGTTTTACATGATCAGTTTACTTGCATTCATGAATGAATGATCATTTAAATGTTGTTAAACAACCAGAATTGATAATATATATTATTATTAAAATTAAAGAGATATAAATAATATTATATTGATTTTGTTTATATACCATTAGGATGAATCATTAGATAAATGTTAATGATAAAATCTCAGATTAACCCAGCAGTTTTGTGAACAATGATATTGTATTGTATTATTATCTTATATTATGGATGTGTATGGATTTCCAAACATTTAATAAGATATATTTCATATATAGTGATATGATTTAAACATTAAAATGTAATAATGACTAGTATTAATGGTAATAAATAGTGATGATAACATTACTAAATATGGTAACATGTTCATGTGATATGGAAACAAGTGTTCTTACCTCAGTGGGACATCATCCTTGACAAAATGAGTCATGTATTTATCATTTACCATAATATTTAATATTTTAGTATTCGCGAAAAATTCTTGTTTTAATGAAATATCAAAAAAATTCACTGTAATCATTTTTGGGTGTGTATAATCCAAAAATGAACTCCATTTTTCATAAAAATTTCTAATTATGAGAAATATAATTTTCATTAAAGTAATCATCTAATCGATCAACACCAACTGTTAAAATATTCATCATTATTTTAACGGTGCCTCAATTTTATTTACACTTTCAATGGTATGGTTACCATTCATAATATTTATATTACTATTAAAAAATTCTAGTTACTGTTCATTAGAGTATGATAATTATCATAATGGTAGATTACTATTCACAAAAAATTTAAGTTTATTATATCAGACTCCAAATATCACCACAATCAGAATCGTGAATGTCAGTTTTTCAAAATTAAAAACACAAAAGTGGAAAATTTATGTTTAATTACACAGTTATGACTCTCTCTTATAAATAACCAACTATTATTTCAAAGAGACTCCATGATTTATAAAATACAGGTTATCTAATGAATTGAACATATTTAAGATAAACATAGCATAAAATTTTAGGGGTGTTATATTTTTCCCACCTTCCGAAATTCCGTCCTCAAATTTTTTTCATGTATAAATCCCTTTCAAAAGAAGTGGGTTTTTATTCTACATAACGTCCTCAGGTTCCAATGTTGCTTCCTCTGTTTCGTTGTATCTCCAATGTATCTTTACTAGATGAGTTGTCTAGTTTCTCAATACCTTCTCCCTTGTGTCAAGAATCACAATAGGCTCCTCAAGTTTTGATAAATTAGGTTACAACTCTATTTCTTCATAGGTGAACCCATGCATCGAGTATCGAATTTATTTTTTTAACAATGAAAAAAGGAACACATTATGAAATTTTTAGATACTTTGTGTAATTGCTAAATTGTAAGCTATAAATGAAATTGTTTCTAGAATTTCAACTGGTCTGATATACCTAGGTCTTAGTTTCAATTTCTTACTGAACCTTAAGATACCCTTCCAAAGTGACACTTTTAGAAAGACATGATCTCATACATGAAATTACAAATCCTTTAAATGATTTCTAAAATATATCTTTTTCATAATTTGGGATAATTTAATATGGTCATAAATTTTATTTATCTTTACAGATGTATCTTTCATATGTGTCGGGCCTATAAGTTTCTCTTGCCAACTTCATCCCAACGTGTTGGAGTTCGGCACCTCTTACCACATAATGCTTCATATGGATACATTTGAATGTTGTAATGAAACTATTATTGTAGGAAAATTGCGCCAAAATAATGTATTGATACCACACACCTATAAATTCAATAGATCATGATATAAACTTATCTTTTTGTGTTTGAATAGTTCTTTCCTAGTATCTATTGATTTGGGGGTGAAAAGCAGTACACATTTGAAGCTTAGTATCAAAATCCTTCTCAATAAATTTATTTAATTTTTATATAAACGAAGGATGTCAATCAGACATAATTGATTTTATTGCATGATTAGGTCTTATACATTCATTAGTATAAAGTATTTCTAGGTTCTTAAATGGTGAATCCTCTATTATAGAAAAGAAATGTAATGATTTTTTGAGATGATTAATAATTACACAAATTGCATTATTATATCTACGTGTCTTCAATAGTAATGTGAAACAATAAATCATAATTTCATCCCACTACTCTATAAGAATATGTATAAGTTTCATGAACCCACTAGGAAGTTGTTTCTTTTCCTTCACATGTTGAAAAACTAGACTCCATGACACGTAGTTAGAAATTTTTCGCTTCATGTTATCCCACCAAAAATGTTCCATCAGATATTTATACATAGTAGTGATACAAGGGTTTATATATAAATTTGAGCTATGTGAAACGTCCAACAATTCCGTTTATATCTTAGGTGCCAATAAAACACATAACCTCTTCCCAAATTTAGTAACACAATCTACATTCACAATGTCTTCCAATCCTCCATCCTAAACATCTTTTAATTTAATTTTTAGATTATCATCATCAGATTTATATATTTTTATCTTCTCCGATAAATATGGGTGAGAAATAATTTGAAAGAGGAAAGATGATTCCCCTTCCATAAAAATTTCCATGACCATATTTAGTAGATCCATGCATATAGGATCTCACTCAATCCTTATTTGGGTAATAATTCCATGATCATTCCTTCTTAATGCATCTTCTACCTTATGTTCCCTTCATGGGTTGTATTTTATTTAAAAATGATAATCTTTGAGTAATTCAAGAAATATATTTTTCCTTATGATGAGTTATTTCCCTCTACAACTTTTTTTCAAACTCTTGTGATTCATATATCTCACAACGTTCACTATTTAGATAGTGTCTCCATATTTTCAGTGAAAAGATTACAGCTGATAAATAAAGATCATGTGTTGGGTACGTTTTCACTTGAGTCTTCAAATGAATTGATGAATAAGAAAAAACATTATCATTTTTTATAAGGATTCAACCCAACCCATTCATTGATGCATCACTATTTATCACAAATTAATCATTTCTATATTAAAGAGTCAAAATTGGATAATTCACCAATTATATTTTCAATTCTTCAATGGATTTTGTACATTCTTACACCCGTGAAAAATTTAATTCTTTACATGTTATCTTTGTTAGAGGGTTATCCAATCAAGTCCAATTCTTCACAAAACACCGATAGAAACATTCTAAGACAATAAAACTACATACCTTTCTTATGTGTGTTTTCTTGGACCATTATTAGATTGCCATTGTATCCACAGGATCATCTAATATTCATCCATATAGATAATATTTATATGAAATGAAACTGATTGAAGAAATAATTCACACCTTCTAAGCATCCCATATAATTCAATTATTTTAATAGTTTTCAGAATAATCTACAAGTGATTCTTATGTTCTTTGTAAATTTTAGAGTATACCAAGATATCATCAATAAATAAAACTACAATTTCATCAACATATTCCTTTAAATTTATATTTATTAGATCAATGAAAATAGATGGTACATTAGTCAGTCCAAAAGGAATTACTGTAAACAAGTTTTTACCATACATAGTTCCAAATTATTCCCTTTGAATATGTTACATCAACACACAAAGATAATGAAATCTAGATCGAAGGTCTAACATAAAAAAATGTTAGTCTCCATGAAGTTGATCCAATAAATCATCAATTCTTGGAAGATGAGAATTTTTCATTGTATGAGTAGAATTTATTTCCCTATAATCAGTGCATAGCCTCATGGATCCATCTTTCTTCTTGAAAAAGATAAAATGGGATTCCAATGAAAAAAACCTAGGTCGAATAAATCCTTTATCACTCAATTTATCATGTAATTTATTAAGCTCCACTAATTCCACAGTGGTTATTATATAGAGAGTCATTTATATATGTCTTTCACCATGAATTAAATCAATAGAGAACTCAACCTACTACTCTGGAGGATGTCTAGGTAAATCCTCATAAAAAACATCAATGTATTTTTTTCATAATAGGTACGTCTTCAATTTGATCATTTATTTCCTCACCCATTAATATTTTTTTTTCACTTGATCCCCAAGAATATTATTTAGTATATCTACTTGGGTGGATTTAGATAAGAATCAGATGGTGGGGTTTCTGTTTTGAAGATAATGTATTTTGAACCATTCTAAAAAATTGTAACTTCCTTCTTCTTGCTATAGATATTCGCATCATAACATCATATAGAATTCATACTGATAATTATATCAAAGTAGATCATGGGTATGGTGATAATGTTTGAAACTAAAGCATGCTTTTGTGAAATGTGGGGTACTGATCCACATATCATTGGTGCAATGATACATCCCCAAAGAGGTTTAATTGACAACTCAATTATTAAATCAAATTGGACATGTCAATTTTTCATGGAAAACATTGAAGGTATAAAAGAATGTGATGATCTAGAATTAGATAAATAATTGGATACGTTTGAGGAAAAAATTAATGTACCTTCCACCACATCATTAGGAACTTGAAACTCTGTAGTTGTAATGGCATAAGCTTTCACATTGTATTATTGCGTTATCGGAGTTATGTTTCCTAATTACTTAGGACACTCATTTCCATAGTGTCTCATCTATCTTAAATTAAATCATTGAACATAATTTAATTGTTTTGTCCAATTTCATTAACTATATTGATGACCCTTTTCTCCACACTTATTGAAAAATCCCATGCATTTAATGCATTTTCCTAGATGATTTATTCCACAATTATTGAATAATTGAAATTGTATCATTACCTTATTCTATATTGGCACTTCAGCTTTTCCATGGTTATTAGTATGCCTATTCTAGTCTGGATTTCCCTTAATCAAATTTTATCTTGAAAATTCCTTCTTAGTTTTTATGGAACGTAATAAAATTTCATCATATGATGAAAATTTTTGAGAATCCAGTGCCCTTCCAGGACAATTCAAAAGTCCATCAATGAAGTGATCAATATTGTCTACTGAATCACATACGTAATCTATGAAAATACATATATAATAGTGTGAAGGTGTCCTCATACTTTGAAATAATATATTCTTCCTGTTAAATTAGGCTATGGGATTTACTCTTAGTTTTAGTTTTTTTTTCACGAGGGAAATATTTTTCGATGATTTTATTATTAAAAGTTCTCCATTCCATATATTTTATTTCTAATTTCTATGTGGTATTCTAGATCATATAATAGAGTTGTTCAGTATCGCCCTTGAGGAAATATACTGCATGTACTACCTTTTCATTTCCATTTCATCTTAATGACAAAAATATATTTTCAAGGGATATGATCCACTACTCATATGCCACTGTATTAGTAGTACCACTTAATGATGGCGGCTTTTACAGCATGAAATGGTCCAATACCAATGTGGAATGATTATTCGACATAGATTTTGTATGTTGTCCCAATATGGTCATGATATGTTCCACCCCAACATTGACTGTATTGACATTCTCAGTAGATAAATCCATAAAATTCCATGGGTATTGATTATCGTTCTTCCATTAGATTCCATTAATAGATAATGGAATATACCAAATTAGGTAATAAATAATAATTTCTATTTAATAAAAAATCAAGATAATAAGAAAATTTATGCACAACTAATATCGCAATCATAAACATAGTTTATATGTACTTTTAAATTATTAATAATGATTTGTAAAGAAAATGTGAATTATCATATGCATATCCCATGGCAGTGTCAAACTATGTGAATTGTAAGTCCCGTTTTCATGTAACAGAGTACCATGGGTCAATCCCGAAACTATTGGTCAGAGTTGTTACTCCAAGATACATCTCTTCCATAACCATGTCCACTTGTACTATCCAGAAAGGGTTGAATTTTCTAGGAATTCTCACATTATCCCTACATTACCCGAAATCATAGAAGTTATTCATTGATTTTCTTCAAAGTATATCTTAGGGTTATTTCATCTAAACGATGTTTCCTTAATCTTGATTGAAAGGTTTCTTCTAAACATCCTCTGATACCAACTGTAATACCTTGACCCCAAAAGCTTAGAGCCGGTTCATTACATATTACATTAGCACGATTGAATGGAATGAGTTCCCAAAGTAATGATAAATTTATCCTTATTGAAAAATATAGATACATACATATAACTCATATTACATTGGTAAAGTTAAAAAAATATACTACATAACAAAAACTAATAAACTTCATCCACGAGAACTCAATAAATGGTCTCATCTTTGTATCCTATTGAAGGTAAACAAATGAAAGGGTTGAGATCAATTTCTTAGTTAGGGTTACAAATAGAAAAATATTGAATCGACAATAATTGAATCATAATCAAATTGGCATAGTAAAATGGAATGGTTAATAAATAAAAAACACACGCCATTAATAAATTGAGAATGAAAATGAATCTAATGATTTTGTCATTGCGAAAACCTCATGGATAGTAATAAAATAACACAAATAAAGAGAATGAATATTAATGGTAAGTCATGTATCTAGAACATGATACCACTATACAGTCTAAATGTTTTATGTTAGTTTGTATATACTCATCTGATTTTATTTAGGAAAAAAACCCGAAGGTTTTTTCACCAACTAACATGTCTCATGTGACCTGTCAAAGAATCGATGGGCTATAGTGGGACCCACCCATCACTAGAAGTCAAAATAATTCATCATAAATAGATTTAATACAAGTAAAATATGCCTTCTCAATATCCATATATTTTAGAGGATACATACTCATCAATATTTCTATAGTTAAATCAATATCCCAATTAAACACCTTATGTAAAAGGATACAGGGATTGAGACAATAATCAAATCTATGAAATCATAATTTGGATATATAATATATTGAAAATTTCAAATGAATTATGATTTCAATGGAAATACAGGTATACCACATAGGAATGATTAGTTGCACGATACAATGTAAATCACAATAAATTGGATACTGAAAATAGACGCATAGAATGTTATAATAAATCGAGTAAATAATCATCACTGAAATCACTGTATACTGTGAATATGAAAAGAATAAGGTTTTTATATATAAAATGTCCATAAACACACACCACATACAAGAAATAAGTGGTGAAAATGTAAATCTCAAATAAATAAATGTGAGATGACAAGTCTATTACCTTATGTCTGAAGCTTTTATTGATTTAGCTTAATGAAATGAATAATAAAATTCATTTTCATTAAAGAATATTTCCCGAACCACATCTACATAGAATCGATTTAATATAACCTTATTAGGTTCAATCATTGATTTTTTGGGTTTAATATGTTACATTTTATCGTTTTGGAAGAACATTCTTCTTTGGTTTTCAATATCAGTTTATTTGTATTTCTGAATGGAAGGTCATTTAAAAGGTGGTTAAACATCCATAATTGTATATATATATATATATATATATATAATGACTGAAATTATATAGATAATGATTATATAATAATTATTTTGGTTAAATACCAAGAGTATGAATCATTAGATAATATTTAATGATAAATGTTTGGATTAATAGGGCAGTTCTGGGCACACTAAACTTGTTTTGTATTATTATTTTATATTGTGGGTGTGTAAAGAAACAACAACATTGAATAAGATAAAATAAATATTTTATGACCTTGTTAAACAATTAAAAAGTTTTCATTAACAATCATGAAGATAATAACAAAAAATTGAAAACTTGTCATCCTTAAATGTGATTTATTTCCCCATCTCGGAGGCTGTTTTCGTTTTTTGTATAAGAGGAGGAGGAAAAGTTAGATGATGATGAAATATTCAATTTGAATGATAATATACTGGTTATTTTATGTTACTAGAATTAACATATCCTTTAGATGATAGGAGGTGAGGATAAAAAAATAATTGAATGGAAATTGTATAAGAAGTTGAAATAAAAATGAAGAGAGGTTCCCCTCTGGAATAATCATCATTGTGTATCTACTTAAGGCCTTTGTATTTTGAATTTTTTTGAGACCATCAGGTCTTATACAAGAGGAAGTATTTTTATGTTTATATGGAACAACATATATAAGGCTCAAAGCATGAGTGGTGTGGGAGGAAGAGGGGGTGAGGGTGGTTTATATAGTGGAGGGGAGGGGGGTATTCTTAATAGTTTAATCCTTAGTTTATTATTATACCCTAAGACAATAAATAATGATTATTCCTTGAAAATAATGTAATTCATTCATGTGTTTTTGAACCATGTTTTCTTACCCCATTAGGACATCCTTCGTGAATTAATAAATCATGTATCTAGCATTTATCATAATTTATCGTATTTTACTATTCACAAAAAATCCATGTATTTCCGAAAAATACCAAAAAATCACCCTAAATAATTTTTTTTGTGTGGAATCTAAAAATGAACTCCTTTTTTACAAAAATAATTTTAAAAATTTATAAATTTTATTTTTAATTATAATTATAATTTAATCGAACAATACCAAAACTGAAAATTTTCATCCTTATTTTCATGGGGCCTAAATTTTATTTACACTTTCATGGGTGTGGTTAGCATTCATAATAGTCATATTAATATTCATAAGTGTATTATACTATTCATAATGATATGTTAATATTCAAAATGGTAGATTACTATTCATGGAAAATTATGTTGATTTTATCATAGTCCAAATATCACCCTGATCGCAACTATGTATGTCCATTTTTCGAAATTCAAAACACAGTATTGGAAAATTTATGTTTAGTGGCTATGTTATGACACTCTCATCTAAATAACCAAGTGTTGTTTCTCAGAGACTCAATGCTTCATGAAATACATGCTATCTAATTAATTTAACGTATTAAAGAGAAACATACCATTAATGTTTTGGGGTGTTATACTATATGTTACGTGATTAATAGCTATCAGGTATGCAGATCCGCAAAAAAGATTAATGAAAATAATCATGAAAAAAAGTGATGTTTAGTGGAACTACCATTCAATATGATACCTTCTATACTCAATCAAGATTCCTAAATATATTAATATATATAGGGAATATATTCCCATTTATTCCAAATTTCAATACATTTTCCCAGGGAAATATCAATGAGAATACCTTCTATCCATCATAAAACTCTAGATCTTGTCATTGGTAATTTTCATAAATGTGTTTTACTATAAGCTACCACAGTGTACTGTAGAGTGGATCTAAAATTCTATTCTATTTAGTTAGCAAGTTAAAATATGGACATCATTTTTATATCTTTCTTCAAGAATGATGCATTAATATACATAATTCTATAGATCAATTGACTACGAGACATCAGAATGCTCGATAAAAATCTATTAATGTAAGAAAATTCATGTATATGAAGCTGTTGATCCAATTCTAAGTTTATATCCATGTTTAAGTATCTCATCATCTCATATAGGTTGTGAATGTATCTCTCAGAGAATCTTATGAATGAGGAATAAATAGAGTGATAATATAAATCACAATATTTAAGGCTTCCATAGGACTTCTCATAAAAATCTTTGCAATCCTAATATCTTGTTTTGAAATGATTAAGATTTCGACTCCATGTGACCAGAGAAAACATTAATTTATATCTAATAATTTTTCCAAGTCAATGAGAAGATAAGATTTTAGTAAAATATTATGCCATCCAAAGGTGACACACTACAAAAAATAAAAATGAAAATGTTTTCAATTTTAAATTTTAATTTAGTTTTTATTATGATAGATAAATGTTATAAACTCAAAACCAAAATTTAGAGAATTTTAATAAAAATGGAAGTCATACAAATAAAATATACCAATTATAAAATATTCTCAGAGTAATCTGGTGTAAAAAATAAAACTTATATTAGAAAATAAAATAAAATAATGTTAATTTGGAAGTTAATTTATTTTTTATGATGATCATTTATTCAATCCTGGGTTGGAGGCAACTTCACAAGGGTTTTCCCTTATCCAAGACCTTGTTAAACTCATGAAACTATATAAATAAAGAATCATATGTGGGATAATTTCATGTTCATGTAAATTTACATGAGATCCCTGCTAGTAGAATCCCTACATTTGTCTTCCACCAAAGCATATCTTATCATTCGGTATAACTCAAATATTTTTAAAAGTTTTTTTAAGAATAAATAAATAATACGTAATAATATAATGATAAACAAGACATGTTATTTATGATTTTTCTTATTTAATATATTTCATATTTTTCAATTAAGGAAAATGAATTATCATGTTCAAATGTAATGGATTGTTAAATTTAATAAAAAATAACCAAATAAGTAATAAGACTATTTTATGATATTTTGTTTTAAAAAATTTCCATTTATGTTTTAAATTTTAATGAATTAACTATATTTGGGATAGAACTAATTTTTATGTAAATAATATTCATAAAGTAATATGATTGAAAATTAATATGGAATAAGACTAATAACAATATATATTTTAATATTTAATTTTCCTATGAAAAATATTTTTGTATTTGTTTATTCTAAAGTAGATGTTCTCAATATTATAATTTATGTTTGAGTAAATTAAATTAATTTTTCAATTTATCATAAAAATACTATATTAAGATGATTATTTTAAAAATACTCATAAATAGTTTACTTGTAGGTGAATAGTGAAAAATGTTGTTTTTCCTAAATATGATGGTTTTATGAAAATATCAAGAAGTAAATTTGATTTTAAAAAATATTGAAATTTTTACATTTCTCAAAAAAAAATTTAAAAAATTATTAATTTGAAAATAATATTTTGAATTTTTAAGTCACACGTTTGTCATATTTGAAGATCATGAAATAATTCAAACTAGAAAGTTGTTTTTATGTTCATATATTAAAATTTTGAAATTATAAATGCTATAAATTAAATATAAAAAACACTCTTCATATTTGAGATCAATATTTCCATATTAGTTAAAAATATATTTTTTATTTCTACATGTAAAAATGATATTATTAGTAGTACATCTAACTGATGTGAGAATATTGAATTTTTTTTCAATGAAATTATTTTTTATCAATATATAATAATTTTATAATTTTTTATGTTAATAAATTTTAAATAATTTCATTAAAATAATTTTATTCTTATATATATATTAAGACTAACATAATTAGTAATTAATAAAATAAAAATTATGAAAATATTATTTTTTAGATTAATTTTTTCAATAAATATAGATTTTATATATATTATATATTTTGAATAAAAAGGAAATTTTCAAATATTTGAAAAATGAAATAGATTAAATTGATTCCAGATTTTTCTTAATGGTATGAAAATATTTCATGAGTATTAATCATACATTCTTAGTAATACATAAATTTCTTAATTAAAAAATAGTTCACCATGGTAGAAACCCAAAATGGTAAAGTGTAAGAATAAAATTTTAAATGACTCATAACATGGTTAAAAAATGTGTAAAATATCATGGATGGAGATTTATTTTCCATAAATCACCCTATGCTACATTAATGTCCTTTTTTTGATCTGTGGTCCTTGAATCATGATTTTGTATGCTACTACTATTATTGAAATGATAGAATACCCATTTATAAATGGATCCCCACCACCCTACTTCTTTATAAACCCAAATCAACATCATTTTACCCAAAATAAACAAAATTACATAAAAAAATAATATCCAATTATAGGATGATTTGGACTTCTCAGAGCATGGACTCTTGAATCATTAATCCATTTTGTAAAGGATATTTCAAAAGAGTATGTTAAATATTTATAATTACATTTTTCTATTTTATTTATTTTTATTTCGTCTCATAAATCCTTAAGATCAGTTATATATAGTTTCTTATAGGGTCACTATGGTAATTTATAGACTGTAAAATTTTAATGATAATTGAAAAATTAGTAACTACCCCCACAAATTAAGAATAATGAAAATTCCATCATGATTTCTTGCATCCAACTACCTCAATGAATAATGTGTTATATTGTTATTCACATAATCTCATTTGTATTTAATATGTAATAATTATAAGTCTAAAATAAATTTATAAACTTCTTATTATTTGAAAATTATAAACCACTCCCTATATTACTCTCATTCAAAATAAAAGTAATTTTTCACTCGTGCATATGTACAGATTAACACCCCCTAAAAAGTGATCAATTTCATTTATAATATTATTTTTAAATTTATATAACAATCTTAAATCTTGAAACACATCCCTAATTATTTCAAATAATAGTATTATGATCCTGTAATTTTAACATTATTAAAAAAGAAACACTTTCATTACTAAACCGAGCAATCATATATAGTAAGTGAAGGTTAGGGTCAATTTAACCACGTATATAAACATTGTAATAAATTTATTATATATATGACTATTTAATATTATAATATAAAAATATTATTAATTAATTATAATATAATATATTTTATTAATGGTTCTATTAAATTTATATCAATCACTCACCTCACATTAAGAGAATTTTTTCATTTGTTGAAAAATTATGAAATTGGTAAGATAATAATTTAATCATAATGAATTGTAATAAAATATCTAATGTTTTTAAAATATAAAATTATTAGTGAATATAAAACATATATTAAAAAATATAAAATTATATTGGAATGATTAAAAATTACTATATAATAAATAATTTACATTATAATTACAAAAAAAGGAAAAAATAGAAAAAAATTAAATATGAAGCAAAAACTAAATAATAACATAACAATATATTCATAATAACTGAATATAAGTATTGTTTTTAAAAATATATAAATATAAATAATGTTATTTAATATGTTATTAATATTTGTATTCTTTTTATTAAATTGGATAGGGAATGTTAGGCTAACATGATTATGGAAGGTGTTCATTGTCTATACTTTCACTCCTCGAGACAAATTTATTATTTTTCATGAAAATTATTTTTATAGTGTACTTAATGGAACATTTATGTGTATTATCAATATTTCCTTTTCTTAAATTATATTTTAAATTCATATTCATTATCCTTCCATCTTATTCTCTCAAATCGAAATACACCAATGTTTTATGACTATTTCAATCTCAATTTTACTTTATTGACTTATGATTTTCATTCACAAATTTTTCAATATTTTCATTTCTATAATGGAAATGTATTTATATTTTTCATAATATTCATTAAATTTTAGTTATTTAAAAATCCATAATTATTTCTACCTTTCATGGTTAATCAATTTATAAGATAATGAAATTCTAAGGAATGTAGTTAACTCAGCTACATTCATTTTGTTATAAATCTTATTTTGGAATGTATTTCATCCATGAATGGTTTCTTCTATAATAATAAGGTATTTAATATTTTATTATCTTTAACATTTATTAAATTATTAATTAATTAAATTATATTTCCTTGAATAATTTCACACAAAAAACTATATCATTGATGAAAATAATAACCATCCTAATTAATATTTCTTTCCTATCATTTTCTATATTTTCAATCCCCTTCAAGTTCATCATTTATATTTCAAAACCAAATTTTCCTTTTATCCATTGGCCATTTTATTTCCCATTTCCTATTTTCACAACTATTTTATTTGATAACTTTATATAAGTTTAATTTTCGGCAAATCTATTGAAAATGTTTTTCCATTCATGATTATATACATTATCATACACTATAAATTTCATTTACAAACGAATTATGTTGTTTTAATGTATCCATTACTGAAGATTAATTTTATATATTAATAATTTAATGTCTATTACGTCAATTTATAAAAAAAAATTAATTACACAAAACATCCATATTTAATGAATTATTAAAAATTATAAAAAAAACATGTTTTCAATTAATATTCAAATTTCCATTATATGTTAAAAGATTATTATCCTATAGATTTATGATTCAGGGATTGTATTCTATATTTTATCATCATACATTTTTTGGGGGGACTAAATTAAATTAAATCCCCTGTATATTTTCACATTGTATTCAACTAATTTATATAATCATGATTTTTCATCGAATTCTCTTTCACTCTGGATAATCAATTTTCCAAGCTACTTTTTGAGAGAAATTCACATATATACCCATATATTGGTAGTTCTCAAAAAATTATTTACATTACTATATAAAAATAAATTATATAAATTTTATGTAAATATATTTAATTTATTGATTTGGGAAATTATTGACTTGAATGTATACCAATTACATTATATGGTGATAGTTTGAGAGATGAGTACATATAAATAGTTTCTATTTATTGATTGGGAAAATTACTTACACAACCACCTATCCATTACTCTATAAGTTGTATGTTTCAGTAATACTTATATAAAATTTTATTCCATTTATAGATTGAGGATAAATTTATAAATTTATATTTATTCTCACAGTACGGATGATTATTAATTACCAAAGAATATTGGATAAGAATTACATAGTTTTGTTTTTTCTTAATATGATGAAATAATTTTAATTATTAATTTATGGTTGGTTCCCTAAACATAAATTTATTCATCTATAGTTCCCATGAGTCAAATTATCTTTGTATTTTCATATATCAAAACCTCAAAAAAATATTTCCACGACATAAGGAAATTATTGTATGATCTTAATATCCATGATCATTAATTTCCTGGAATATGTATTACACATTATGATAATGATGTTTTTGATATTAATGTCTTTGTTTTGGACATGGAAATGGTAGTCTTGAATTATGAATTTCATTTACATTGAATATGAAATTATTATACATTTCATAAATGTTTTTCGTGGTTATCCATAGATATATGATTCCTTATTTTCCAATATATTATTACATTAAATTATATTGTATAGTCATTAATTATTATTTAAGATGATATTATTCTCAATTATGATCAGTTATTTTTATCTTTTATGTTAATACATACTGAGCTTCTTGGATCACCCATTTTTACATTTCTCTTTCGAAAGGTTGTGATGTAATGTTTTATACATGATATTTATAGACCTATTCCGTTTGAGAAGAATTTTTTGAAGATATTATTGAATTATTTTGGATTACTTATTTTTTAATTTACTCATTATATGGTTCATTTTATGATAATGAAATGATATTTATTATTTATTGAGTTTTATTAATTCTCCAAATCGATAATCATATTGGGTATTAGCGATATATATGATTATTTAATTTATATATATATTTTATATAGATTTATATGTCATATTGTTTTCTATTGGTATAAAATATAGTATGTAATGTGTGTTTTTAACACCAAATTCATGGAGTTCCAGTCTGGGAGGACCCGATAGATGATAATTTTTTTATAATTTCAATAGGGGTTTATAAGTTATGATTTTTCATGATTAAAACATTAGAAATGACACTTTATATTGGATGAGTTGATGCATGATTTATTTTTTTGTCTTTTGATTTGGATTGAAGAATTGTAGAGAAAATCCTAGGACTAAAGCAGAATATAAGGGAATATGATAATTCATTAAAAAATATCGAGTTCTTTATTTCATAAAAATTTCTGAAATGGATAGAAATTATCAAATGGATTAAACTACAACCCATATTCACCAATGGGTAATCGACATATAAATACTTGTTCAGTGTTTACTCAATACTCACTCATGTTCCTTATGAGTGGCCCTATAAATAGAAACACAAGTAGAAATTTTCATGGGATATTACATTGTTAATAAAAATATATTTACAGTCCATTATTTATTTTTGACAACGTTGAAGAGTTGGGATAAGATTTATAAGAAAACCCATCATAAAAAATCTGAGATTTAATTAAGAAATTTTAAATTTAGAATAAAATCCAATTTGATTATTTCAAAGGGGAAGATATTTTGCGGTTTATTGTTTTGGAAGTTATCATACATCAGTTATATTATATTGTTAACTATTTTGGAATCAAGTTAATTTATTTTAGTGTTAAAAAATTTTTATGTCCAAATATATCATGTTATTGATGTGGTTCATGGAAATATAGATATTGTTCCTATAAGAAAAAGAAATTTATAGGAACTATTGTGAGAAATCATTAGATTGTACCACACCAGATATCAGGATATATTATAAATAAATTAGGAAAAATTAAATTTAAAAAAACCAATGTATAGAGTTTTGTAATATCTTGGATATTCAATGGAATAATTTATGAGTGAACAAAAGATTTATTTTATTACATGTCATTAATGTGGAAAGAAACACTCAAATAAATGTATCAAAGTCACATGAAGTAAGTTTTCCTATAGAAAATGTTGGTATATAATAATAAATTTCCAAGGAATGATAGTGTTATTGGATAACATAACAAAATATGGTTTTATAGAAAACTCATTTATAAACATGTAGAATGTTCTTTCTGTTATAAAAAAGGTAATGGGGTGAATTTCCAAATTTAATCTATTTAATTAAATAAACATGGATAATTTAAGATTAAACATATTTTAAATGATAATGGAATTTTGTGATAAATTATATAAATAAAAATATGATAAATATAATATGAATTATGAATATATTAGTAAAAAATATTATTTGGGAAATCACAATGGAATGTATCATATACAGTTTATGAAATTATTCATATTACTATTGAATAATATAATTTGTATAACAAAAGATAGAGAAAACATAGTTTGATAATTGTTTTTAAATAAATTGTTCTGATACACTAATCATACACAAATTATTTTGAGATGCATATGTTATTTCTCCCATAATCATGTTGGGGGTCAGGAAACTAGTCCCTCCCAATTATATTTGGTAGAACCTTCTTGATCATCTTTGGTGCACAATGAGAATGTCACTCACTTTTGAGGTAGTTATAACCCATTGTATGAGTATATGAGAAAAGAGAGGGTTTCCTTGAAAGAAACATTATAATTTACTTTTCTTATCCTGTGAAATTATGAAATACAATTTTAAATGAGATATTGACAGAATTGACGATAAATAAAGGCCTCCCAGTGTTGGTTGGATAGGTTAGATATGGATTCATTGTTTCTAGATGGGGTACCACTGTGGTTTTAGACTCTAGTTTCTAATCCATATAGAAAATGTTCTAAAAAATTGATCAATTTAAAGAAGCTTGGTATTTAGGAGTGAATAATGCAAAATGTTTGAAAAGAGGGTTTCTCTTGATGGAAAACATTCATATTATGAGGTCCAAGACAATTGAGGATTCAATTTTGGGTATGGAAAACAAGGTAGGTCTGTTTTTTGGAAAAGTTATCATTTTTATTGTGTAATGATATATGTTATTTTATGAAACACTAGGGGGATAGGGGCATGGGTTAAGAGTTCTTTAGTTGCAACTAATTGGAGGATATATTTAAGTTCTATTGTTTTGATTCAAGAAACAAAAATAGATGTGGAACACATCAATTCATTCTCTAAAAATATGGGTTTTTTAGAATGTATACATGATAATATATGCAATCAGAATATATTGTTATTCTAGAAATAAGGAACAGTAGTAGAGCATGTAGGTGCATCTTCGAAGTAACTTACAACCAAAATAAGTATAATAGGTAATGAACTCAATTTCTTTTTTATGTATTCTATATAAAAATCCACTGAGATATTATCTATATGGAAACAACATTTATCATTTCATCTCGGTAATCATCCATAGATTATTAGTGGAGATTATAATAAAATGGGTGATGCATCAAAAAAAGAGAGGAGGCATTAGTTTGAATAATGGGTATGCCCAAGAATTTGAATAATTCATGGATTCAAAGGTTTTAATGGATATAGGGTACATGGGATGAAGGTACACATGTTTCAAGAATGAAAAAGGATCAAGAAGAATATGGAGTAGGATCAATATATTCCTATCATATTTTCTAGGGATGGATATTTACTCCCAATCCATGATTAATCATCTCAAAAGGTCCATATCAGTTCATTCTTAATTGTGGATCATTCTCAAGAAGGTGGGTTTGAGGAGAAATGTTTTACATTATTATTTGGCATCATTAGGAAATTTTAATTTGGTGGTTAAAAATTACTTGGATAAACAATAGATGGGATCAACAAGGTTTGGTCAGATGAAGCAATTGCAGTTCCTTAAAAGGGATCTCCATGAATGGCTAGCAGAAAACTTTTTTGTAGAGTTCATTCTAGAAAGAATTATAGGGAATATAGAATAATATGAATAAATTCGGGATGATTCTTGGGATGATTCTCCACTTTTCTTGTTGGTTCGATAGAAAAAAAAATCTAATAATCTTATATATATTGGTAGGTTTTACAGGTAGATGTCGGGAGTCATGTGGATGAATTCGGGGGGAAAGTGAACTACTTTTTTAGGCATGATTGAAGGAGAAACAGGTCAGTAAAAGGATCAATCTTAAACTAGAGGATGGTATAATGAATTCAGACTTATAAGAGACTGGAACCTTGATCATGAATTATTTTAGGGCACCTTTTTAAAGGAAAACATTGGAAATTATTATAGGAAATGGAGTATTAATAATGTTTAGGAATTTATGGCATATATTCCTAGGTTTATTGATGACAAAGAAAATATTTTTATAGAAGAAATCCTAAATGAGGAAAATTAAAATAAACTATTTTTGATGTGAAGATGGAAAAACCCATAGGCCTAAAAAGTATCATAGTGAACTTTATGTTTCTTCATAGGATGTATAAATGACAATGTTAAGAAGGTGATATAAGATTATTTTAGAAGTGGAGACCTAAAGAGGTCAAAGTGTTCCTCCAAAGTTGTCTTGACCCTCAAATAGAAAAATCACATTCTACTTAGTCAATATAGACAAAATATTCTTGTACAAACATGAAAATAAGATCACATATAGTATTATCAATAGAATACTTGTTAGTATGAAACAAAGAATCTTATCAGAGGAGAAACATAGTTTGGTGTTGTGGAGAAATATCCATGGGGAAATAGGTATAGCCATAGAAATTGTAAAGGATTTGAACCAGAAGACCATTGGATCAATAGTTATGGTAATTGTTGATATGGAAAGGGATTAAGATGAAGTTCAATCAAATATAACTATAGAGAAATTATGGAATCATGGATTTCAATAATGGATCTGTGATTTGCATTAAGGTTTTCTTAATAATCCTGGATTACAATTTCATTAATGGAATGAAATTTTGAGTTTTTCATGTCTGTAAAAGGTGTCATGAAAGGGGATTCAAAATATTTTACCTTTTTATTATAGTTTAATAGGTGCATACAAGGAAAATCAAGAAAGGCATAGAGGAATGGAAAGTTGTGCCATAAAATATTAGGTCAAGAAGAGGTATAAGGTCTAATATCTTGTTTGCGGATGATATGTTATTTTTTTAAATTGAAGGAAGAGATTAATTTGTGAATTCATGAGTATGTGGAATATTTATGGTAATTTGAGTGAAAAATGAACTAAATAATAAAATTACTTTTTATATCTTAAATAAATTCTCTAGACGATTTAGTAATGCAATCTAAAATAATATTTAAATTTAGAGAAACAAATTCCAACAAATTACCATGGTGCATCAATAAAAATTTGAAGGATAAAAATGTTCATGTTTAATGGTATAATTATTAAAATAATGGGGAACAATTGTTATTTAAAACAATGGTTTTTATCTTTTCGAGGAAGGAATATGCTAATCAACAATGTTATTACATCCATACCAGTTGATGTTCTCTTTATTATTATGCCTTTGAAATGGAAAATTTGAAGGCTGTAAAATGTGATGAATGCTTTTTTATGGGATTCCAATCAAACAAGAAACTTCAATAGGTAACTGTGGAAGAACCATGAAAAGTTAGTTTATGAAGGTTATAATGGGATATGATGTGTGGATGAATCATTTAAAGCTATAAATGTGATTTTTTTCATGGGATTTAATCAAAGGCACATCAGAATGGGTCAAATATATCCAAGATAGATATGTCGATGACTATAAAAAGTGGGCAGACTGAAAAAGAAATTTTTTTAGTATATCTCAGTGTATGGTTTAGAATTTCTATGTACTACAGGCCATGTATTATGGGATCGTTGGGTGGGGTGATATCAATCATTGGGAAAATAACAAGGTAGGTGAAGCACATTTTTTTGTAGGGTGTCTAGTGCCGCATATTTCCTTCAAGGAGTGTATGTTTACGAACATTATAGAATGTATTATTAATGATTACCATAAAAATATATGTGATATTATTATGGTAACTAATAATCTAGATCATTGCATAGTCATCAGATTGTCCCCGGGCCAATTTTGCAGATAGGAGTACAAGAACACTACTCATATAAGATGTGGTGTGGGTGAATGGTATCTAAAGATTAAGTAATGAAACCAAAGAGAAAATGAAATTAATTTTATGGAGAGTAAGAAATAACTAATTACCAAAGGATAATTATTTTTAATGTAAATGAGGGAGTTTTTCAACTCGATCTCATTGCTATATAAGAACGCAAGAGAAAATGATATGCCAATTGTTTTCCCAAGCTGAGTGGGTGGTAATGATTTGGGAATTAATGAGGAAAGGGATGATTTAAAATAGTGGTATAACCATGATTAATAGGAAATGGAGGCATGGTTATATGATGTAGTTTAATAATATGAAGAATCGAATGTTTCAGTAATGACTTTTGTGGTAGTTTGTTGGATTTTTTGGGAACATATGAACAAATCCAAAGTTCGATGGAATATCTCTATTAGCTTCCTGCATATAAGAGTTACAGAATTAATGAATGATACAGGGGGAATATTAAGGGTAGTATAATTAATATTTTCCTAAAAATTCTTCTACCAGTTTCTTGCAAGAGTATGGGCGTGTTAGAATAGAGTATCTAGGGTTGATGGGTTAAATGGAAACCCCCAAACAGGATATTTACGTTTAATATGGATGTTTCCTATATCAATGGCATGATGAGAGGTTATGGAATCATTGGATATAATAGGGAATTGATTATTCTCGGATTTAGTTCTATTTATGGTCTTGGTATTTTTTTTAGATCATAGGTGGGGGATTTGGAGACGAGACTCAAGCATTAGAAAAGTCATAATATTTAGATCAAGGATGTTGAATCTGACTCTTATGTGTATGTTGGGATTTTTCAAAGTCATTCCAATGTTTAATGGTATCTGATGTATTCTATTACAAGATCCATGGACTATATCAACCTGAAAATTTGTGTTTTCTACACTTCGAGAAAATATAATTATGTAGTTGATGCCTTAACCAATCACAAAGTATTAGAGGAAATACTTATTGTGATCACTTGTTCGGGGGCCTTAATAATTGATTGTATATTCATTGTTAATGTTGATGGATCTGATCTACATCATTTTCTACCCCCATTATCCATGGGATGGGGAATTTTTTATGATTTTAGTTCAACAAAAATTATCATTTAAGTCAAATAGAAAAATGTTATTTCTAGAGATTCATCATTGTTGGTTTCATTGAGGAGTTCATACACAGGCTTATTGATGAGATCTGAGACACCATATATTTGAAAAACCTCAATTGATCCATATTTTATATTATTTAATTCAATGTACTTTTATAAAAATACGATGCAAATTCATGGGATGATTCTAAATGATTTTAAGGGGTATGGTTGGAGAATATGTAGTAGAAACCATGATGATGTCTATAATAAACAATGAGAGTAGATTTGAGGTTGTTGGGGAAGTGAACTATTGGTACATGGAATAGAGAAACTATGTGACATGTAATATATAGAGATATAACTTATTTCCATGGATATAGTAAAATTTATCAAATTTTAATGCCTAATACTTTAATAGGATCAATCATTTATGAAAATAACTTTTAAAACCAATAACAGTCACCAAAATCAAAATTTGTTCTCTACTCACCTAGGATCTTGATTTATATGATTACCATTAAAATGTTATGTGGTATTCATTGTCCAAACTCATATTATCATGATTCTTCAAGCGTTTAATCATGAAATCCAAATTCAAGTACCTTGTTCTTCCCTCCCATAATTTATTTTTCTGGTTATTATTGAATAAAGGCATAGATCGTGATGTGTTATAGTCATCATATTTTATCAAATTAGTTTGAATCAGTTATTCATGGTATTTTATTGATAAATAAAAGAAAAGAATTAAAATAAATCGTATAATCAAAGAATAATTATTTCAAAAAAATCCTAAGTACATGGAATATCCCTCATTTCTCTTTTTAATGGCATGTGATTTCATTAAATTCTGTCTTTGGTTGTGTGTATTTTGAATAACAATAACATCCAATACTATACTGATTTTTTAGATTTCCCTTTTGTATTATTTTAATGATTTGGGTGTATATTGGACCCCACATGGTTATATATTTTATGGTTCTAAAATAGGTAAAATATGATAAATCAAAGATGTTTTGTTTGGTTTTCATAGAATGGATTGGGTTTCCTATTTTTATGTTCATTTGGAAAATTTGATCTTGTAAAAAATATTATATTATCTCAGGACTATCATGGGATGTCCATTTTATGCACTAGTGTGTGGGATGGATCTTTCATGGAAGTAACTAATATTATAAGAATTATTTTAGAGGTCAAGGGCCTACACTAGTGTATTTTTTTTATTTTATGATAAATGTTGGGTAAATTAAATATATTTTTCTAAAAAATTACTTATGGAAATTTATTATTAATAACTGGATTACCTCATAAGAATTGTTTTAGTAAAATATGTTTCACAATATATATTTTTTTAATAAGTATTAAAATTATTTTGATTATCCTATTAATGTGTATAAAAAGTTTGATAATATGATTCTAGTCATATTTGAATCATTGAGAAGTATTGTGGGACTGGCTACTATGTTTTTATACTATCCCCATAATATGTTCCATGTGCATTTATGGATGTTTTCTTCTATGATATAAGAAATTGATATGTTTTTAAATTTCATGGTGGAGCAAATTAATAATCTCTTTCATCAAATTCCATAGATGGTGCATGGTTGTAGGGACTTCCTTTGAGTTTAGATGGGAGATACACTAGTTCTTGTGTTTGTTGATACTTAAGAGCCTTTGAGTGTTGGTTATTTTGTATCTATATTTACATGAATAATATCAGGATAATTATTTTTAGTTATTTTATATTATTTCAGGCATAATTATATATGGACAGTTTCATTGTTTATATACTTTCCCCTGTAAAAGTTTCTTTATACGGTCGTGTGCATCGGTTTATTGGTTAAGTATTCCCCTTTTCTGTTATGCTTATGAGACCTTATATGTTTTATATCAATTAGTGTATGAGTCACCTATGCCAAGACACAATTTTAACCATCCTAAGAAAATGTGATGGAAAAGATGTTATAAATGGTATCATAATTTTTGGTCCTTATGTTGTGATAGAAGTAATGATATAAGACATGTATAAAATGGGAATATATAAGGTAAAAATAAAAATCATCCGTTTTAGTCTGAGAATCAAGTAACCATTCTATTTTGGGTAATAAAATTGTTCTAAAAATCATTTATTAATGTTTTCATATCATCTTCAAGGATTTGGAAGATTTAAGTTATGTATCATACATTAGTAGAACGATTTTCCATTAGGACTTTCTTTTTAATGTGATTATATTTTTATTATTATTTAGTAAATGGTATCATTATATCTATGTTTTATAAAATTAATTGCGTTGTTTTTGTGGATAAAACTGATTGTTTATATGAAATATCATTATAAACATGGTAAATCATAGGGTGTGCATGAGTATTTTATAATCCATGCCATTTATGATTTATTTGTATGTTTTCTAGTTGTTCTAATAATTATATTACCATGAAAAGTTTATGTAAGTATATTTTTAAATAGTAATTGAAAAATGTAAGAGTATTTTATAAAATGGTTGTAATAGTCTATTCTATTTTTATATAATTTTGAAAAGTGTAGAATAATTACATAAAAAGATTTCCATGTTTTCTATGATTTCTACTTGATTACTATTTCCATATCTCCCCTATAGTGTGAATTTACAGAAGTTTGAATGCAATTTTTTTGTTCTATATTTTCAATATTTTCAGGTTTTGATATTATTCAATTTGAATTTACTAATTTGATTTTTTTTCATTTATCCAATTATTAGGAAATTTGTATTGTTGATCCTTACATCATCTTTACCTAATATTAGTTCATGACATGTTAAGTATAATATGAAGGATTATCCAATTATATTAATGTAGGTAAGGAAGAATGTTTTATATAATGAGTAGAAGAGAAAGTAAAATTATATATATGTAAAAATAAATGTCACACTATATATTTTAACATATCATGTAATCATTATAAATTTATACACTATCGATCATTGGATCTTGATAAAAATGTATAACCTACTGATCTTGTTTGGTAGTTTCTAGAATAACTGATATTCCCGTGATATGAAATTTAGTTTCTTTTTCATGTGCATGAAATAATCAGTTCACAATGCCCATGTGTTTCATCATGAAAGTTTCAGTATTTTGTTTTTAATAATTGTGTGATATTACTGATGTGATATATTGTAATAAAGAAAAGGTTTTTAAATTAAATAAATCTTTTTGGATGATTTTGTTTGAAAAAGATTACTGAATCTAAAACAAGTCCTAAATAGTTTCTTTCTTGAATATTTATTTATCATCTTTAACAATTGGGATATTTAAAAAATCCATAAATCATATTATTCAAAAATTACTCCTTTAAAATTGATTTGGTAAATATAAACATCTCAAATGAAATATTTTTTTTGATATCTAAATTTTTCTTATTTTTGAATGATATGTTTACAAATGAGGAATTTCTATGTTCCATTTTGAATCACATTGATGAAAATATTTAATGATAAATATTCTAGTTTTCCATCTCAATGTATGATTTGAAGGGTCTCATTAATCTATGTTTTTATGAAAGAAAAATGTTACTTATGATCCTTATATTTTTTCTAAATCAAGAAATCATTAGATGACACCATAAATAACTTATAAAATGGTTAATTATTAGGTAGAGACCACTTAGTTTCTTTTTTCAATAAGAAGTTAGAGTAATGGGGCATAGAAAATGTTTTCGGATAATCTAATTTTGGTGTTTTCTGATAGACTATGTTGTGGAACTTCAATTATGTTTTTTCTTATAACACTAATTGTACATTCATGTTCTAATAATTATTATTCAAGATATTTATTTCTTGGTGACAAATGTAATACATATAATACACAAATATTTTTTTAGAAGTTATTTCTCATTCGATGAGAATCAATAAATCATGTGGGAAGGGTTTATTTTATGATCTATATTGGTCGCCAAGGACAAATACTATAGGACATGCCTAGTTTTTTCAAAAAAAAAATTATATATATTTGACCCTGATGTAATAAGGGAAAGAAAATGGTTCCTAGAATCCTAGTTAATATTTTTTGAAGTGATTTGTGAGTCACTGTAATATCAACTGAATAATATGTACCAAATTTCAATTGTGTTGTGACATGAATAGGTACGGATTTACATTGAAAATCGAAGAAACACCTCTTGTATGTTTCTCATTGGTTTGGGATGAATGTATGGGTTTTTTATATATTGTTGAGAGTAGTTCATGTCAGCTAATCTCTAGTGATGTTTTCTTATAATGTGATGTTCATGGTCTTCTTCCAAGATTAAAAATTAGAAATATCATTTTATTGATACCTTGTGGACTCATACCGTATATTCTATATGGGTTATTTCATGTTCCATGCTCATAACATGTACCAGAATTTCTCAATAAATAATTCTCCAACTAGGTCTAAAAATTCCCTATTGATGAGATAATTGATGACATATCAATAAAATATCTAGATGGTGTGTTAGTGCAATAATGTATCAGGTATGATTTTAGGGAATAATCATCAGAATATAATTTTTTCATATAGACTAATAAAATATAATTATTTTCTATTAGAATCCCCTCATTCCTGAATTTCATGACCATTTCCAAATATAATTTGTGGTTAATGTTTTTTTGGATAACTAATAATTTAACTAAAATTAGGGGTCCCCAGTAGAGGGTGTAAAATGGAGGATGTTTTATTTTTGAATAGGATCCAATTCTATCTCCCCCTCAATTTGATGACAATAACAAGTGGATTTCCCAATAAGATACAATGAAGTCAAATAAGGTAAGAAATTTTGTACACCAACCTATGTACATGTTATGACTATTACTATAAATTTCCAGTAGGGGAGTGAACTGTCATTTTCATTAGAAATAGTTGGTTTCCATAGAATGATGTAATCATTATGGTGGTGGGATAATTGCCTGAGTCATCACTTTTTATTCTTATTTCTAAGATTGTTTCTATGAAAATTCGAGGGTGTGGAATGGAAATTATGGGTTAATCAATCCTTATAATTTAAAAATAATCTGACATGACTGTGACCTATATTCTTAGTGAGGTAGTGGATACTATATTTAAACCTGAATATGGATTCCATATAGATACATGATTCCCACTTATATCAAGTTAGATAGATGTTCCAATCATTATCCTAGGGGTAGTGCATTATAACGATTTTTTATTATAAGAAGTCTCTAATATTATTTGTCTGTCATCTATATATTATTGATATGATCTTATTTGGACCATTATATTACTATTTCTGTTTATTTATAGTTTTTTTGGTTTGTTTTCTATTGTGTTTTGTTATAAAAAATAAGAATGACTTGTTCTATGTGTATTGTCTATTTTTTAATTGTTTTAACCAAGGTAATATATAAATATTAGTTCTATAATGGGTGTGACCATTTTATTTGCATTACCTTATTAATGGGGGGTTATATTTGGGTTTAATTTTATTTAGGATTAGACATAGTGTATTTCATTCTATTATATTCACATGGTCGGAGAGTGAAAAATGTTTTGGTTGTGCTCATGTCATTAATTAACTATTCTTCACAGTGGTTTTCACATTCAATAATATATATTAATGAGTATGATAAGATGGAACATGGTTTACATTCAATATTAGTGCATCTATTTTTATGTAATTAATAAATTTTTTTAAATGAAAGAGACTATTATATTATATATGATTAGTGGTCTAAACATGTGTAGTGACACAACTAGTATCCATCATTCCTAGAATAAAAATGCACATGATGTGGGAAATTTAACCACCTCAATAATAGAAATTTCCTTATTTTGTTACTTTTACTGTTTTATAATTATTAGGTTAATATTTGATATTAGTATTGATGGTGGTATAAGTTTTTGATGAATTTTTATTTTCCAAGATTCAATAATTGTTTACAGGAACCACAATAATGACTTTATGAATTTGTGAGAGGGGTTTTGGGGTCCCTTGAAGGGTTTACAATTGGTTCATGGATTGGTATATATATGTAGAAAATGGTGAAACATGGAATCTTTAGCGAAAATACATATTCACATGGTTAGTTCATGGTTTTCCAAAATATGATTAATAACCAAATGAAAAAATTAAATTAAATTTGATTTTGATTTATTATCTACATTATTCTTGAAATATCATACTCTTCCTCTACTGACCATTTATTTATACTCACAATGATATCCTTTTCTATATATGGTTATCTTCAATTTATAGACACCAATTATGATAATTCAATGTGAATTTTATCATATAAATTATTGGATAAGAACCCATTCGTTATTACAATCCTTTAACTCATTTTCTATAAATGGTGATTTCCCTCTCACGACAATTTATGTTGGATCTATATAAAAAATACAATCCATTCCATGAATTGCATAATATTATAGTAGAGGAAGTATGTCGAGGTTTTCTGGAAAGTTCAATCCATGAATTATGACAAGCGGGGAGTTATAATCATCTAATGCAATGATTTCCCCTATTTCCATTCTCACAGACATCTTTACATCCCTGATTTGTTGTCATGTTGGTATGTTCAACTAAAATTTTGGGATTTAATAGAATGTGTTGAAATAGAATCAAAAACTAAGTTCAATATTATTGATTAAATAACTAGCATACCTTTGACCACTTCGTGGTCAGGGTTCAATTCAGCGGTAGTGGTGTAAAGAGCTCTCTCTTTCAGCCTTGGTGGTTTCTGGTTGACCCTGAAAATCCATAGCATGGGGAAATAGTTTTCAAAGTGACCTAGTTATTTGATGTTGAAGAAATGAATATTGTGTTGATTGCCGAATGGAGTGTTCCTCTCTTCTGTTGCAGTCGAGGGGTTTTCTAGTCTACAGTTAATGGTTAGGTTTCCTTCTCTTCCACACCTAAAGCATTTCCTCATCCCCTTCAGGAAATTTCCTAGGATCTTATTTCAACTCCTTTTGCATATCGGGTGTTGGGTAATCATAGCACCGTTCGATTTGTCCATCGGACTGTCTGAATTAAAGTTCACCTTACAATTCTTATTGTCATGATACCCTGAGATTCGCCGATCTCCATTTCAACAGTGAGGGAACATCATACAATTTCCTCATATCTATCAAAGTCACAGATCCACAGTTATTATTGTGGGCTAGGCTTTTCCCACAAAATAATAAGTCAACATTTTATTTCGGGGTGACGACAAAGTCAGAGGCATATCGTGCAAGCCTTGTGAATTTTCCACATACACACCAATGTATTCGTCGTATTATTACTTGAGGGAAATCAAGTCCCTATCCATATTAAGTTAGAGGGTGTGTAGAAAATATTTATTGAAAACCATTTTTCTAAGATCCTTCCAATCTAATGTCTTGATCTCTTCCCCATTCTTCATATTCTTTGTTCAATGTATGCCATTGATTAACATAAACCTACATACAATGACAATCTAGAAGAAAATTCTCTTGTTTTGATCATTGTAACATGGAGAAGATCATTTCAATGGAGTTGATGTATTTATCCATAATTGAGGGATCAGATGATCCATTAAAAGTTTGAGGCCTTTGACTGATGAATCTCTCAATTAGGACATATTTTTATTTGGGGGTTTAATGTTCTTCTTGACCCATGTTTCTATTCAAAACATGTGTGAGATGAGAGAGTATCATGATAATGGTCGTGATTCCCACCCCCAACCGATTGGGAATCACATTACAATAATATTCACATTGATCATTTCATTGGTTTTCAGCCAAAGACCACATATTACTGGCCATTAGATAGAATTAATGGTAGGCTATGGGTAACACATAAAGGATAATCCAAAGAAAAAATGGTTGACTTATATATTACTTTTTTTCCATAACTTATTAATTTATAGGCTTTAATCTATGTTATCCATGATCTACATCCCAAAATATATTATTTGGAACATTTGTTTATTTCCTTAATAATGGTCCGTACTATGCTTTCAAATTTACCAAAGAATATCCACAGGGAGGGTCGTAACCAAGAGATCAGCAAGCCCCGTTTTTATGCACCAGATCCAATTCAACTCGAGATTAATGTGGTGTTTTCGAGTATTACTCCTAGGTACATATGTGCCAGAGCCTCCTCATTCGGCTTGTATATAGACATGGATGTATTTTCTTGATAATCCATGTAATTCATAATAAAAAATATTTTTGGTTGTTTTTATTATTCATAGTCCAATCTCTACATATTTTACTTGGGTTTTCTAATTATAATCTCAAAAATAACTAATCCTACCCAATGATACCAACTATAACAATTTCTCTCTCTATTTAACACATAAAAATAATTTATTACACAAAATAATTAATTTATTCAAGATAAAATATCGAGAGGTCAAGTTAATTTGGGTATTATGAACATTACATAACATCTTAGAACATAAAACACAATATCGTTATTGAAAAAAATCTTTTACATGATCAAAATATTCCTTCGTACCTAGAATTGCATTGAATAAACTGTAGAGAAGAACGAGAAAAGGGTGATCTATAAAGCGATGAAATGGAGTAAAAATGGCATAAATTGAAGAATATTTTACGTGTTATTCAATAAGAATATCAATGGTGAACAAGTAAAACATGAACATAATGGCATGATATAGCATGATTATCATAACACGAAAATGTGGCAACAATATTTAACATGATATTTGCATGATCCAAGGCTCATGGAACATGGAAAATGACTAAACCATCCTTGAAGTAGAATTATCAAGAGTAAAACATCATTTCAATTGATTTATCATGATAACAATCTTTCCCCAATGCATTGGAGCTCTATCAGGGCTCACCCTTTTAATCATTTCATTTCATTCAAAATTGTTCCACATGGATCATATAACATGGAATCAAAAAAATTATTACTTATTACAAGATAATGGAAAGTGGAATTCATAAATGAAACTATATAACAAATATATAACCATGAATAAAGGTTAATACCCTTGATAGGGATGTGGGCATGGTATTCACAACATAATGACTTTGGCTTGGAAAATCGTGGTGTAATTTCGCCATCATAACAACATGGCATAAGAATTTATAAAAATTGGTGATGGGAGATAAATGTGTTTCTCATCATATGTACATGAAAAGGACAGTAACCAATCATATAGATATATATCTGAACATATGTAATGGAATTTAAATTCATAATTCTAAATAATTGCTTGAATGTAAATGAGAAGATAGAAATTCATTACTGAATTTCGGCATGGTAATGGGTGTAATTTGGAGGTATTACTGATCTATAAAGTGTTCTATCATCATTAAAACATAATTAGGGGACTATGGGGTATGATTGAAATTAGACCCCAACATTTTTATTTGAAATAATGGTATAACATAATAAAATTTGGACAAAATGCGAAATGAAGAAATCCTTTACACGGAAGTGTGATCCCAAAGGACTGGGAGTGTCTTGAGATAGGATTATTGGGATCATGGGGTACCTTAGGAGGATTATATAGATAGGGGAAGATTTAGGTCTGGCTTCAAATGATTCAAGTGAAGAGGAACCAGGAGCATGAGTGGGTTTATATAAGAAAATATAGAGAATTTTTTATTATTTAGGTCCTGAACACAAAACATTAAAATAATCAAAACCCCAATCCAACCCATGGGGTTTTCCCATTGTTTTATCCAAATATGTGTGGGAAACATTATTTTATAAGGCCAATGGATGATCTTATTAAAATATTAGTCTTTCTAATGTGGAGGTGAGTCACACTCTCAAGGAAATAATTTTAAAAAGATGAAATTCGTTATAAATATTAGAGAGTCCACAAAAGATTTTTAAAATAAATCAAACAAACCTAAAATCACATTATTTTAATTTTAAAATATATATTATCTAAACAAATAATTTATAGTATTTTATTACATCACTATTGGGTCATTATTATCTCATAAAACTAATAATATATTTAATTAGTATTTAATTTTTACCTAAAATTTTGAATATCATAGAAAATTATGAAAAGTTCTCAATTGGATTATTTCTATGTCCTGATTACAAATAATAATATTCATTTTATCAAAATAATTTTATAAATATGTGAATTTTTACTCTTAAAATAAAAACCAACATTTAACAAAACTTAAGGTTTTTTTTAAAAAATGGTTTTCAAAACATAAAAATCACATTAGTATTCATAAAAATTATACAAAAATTTATATGTAATAAAAAGTAATATAGTAATAATATTGTACAAAAATATTATTTAATACAAAAATCTTTTAATACATGAATATATATTTCTTAATTAATTATTAACAACAAATAATATTATTTCTTAAAAAACATTTACAATGTAACAATAATAAAATAAATGTATATTAATTCTTATATACAAAAATAATTCACATAATAATAGAGCTATGGTACTTTTACATTACCCCTTAAAACATCTGTATAAGACATAAGGGTAAGGTATGTGATAATGACATACTCTAGGGGTGGCTCGGAAAACAATTACTGAATCTAAAACAAGTCCTAAATAGTTTCTTTCTTGAATATTTATTTATCAGCTTTAACAATTGGGATATTTAAAAAATCCATAAATCATATTATTGAAAAATTACTCCTTTAAAATTGATTTTGATAAAAATAAACTTCTCAAATGAAACATTTTTTTGATATCTAAATTTTTCTTATTTTTGAATGATATGTTTATAAAAGAATAATTTCTCTGTTCTATTTTGAATCACATTGATGAAAAGATTTAATGATAAATATTCTATTTTTCCATCTCAATGTGTGATTTCAAGGGTCTCATTAATCTATGTTTTTATGAATGAAAAATGTTACTTATGATCCTTATATTTTTTCTAAATCAATAAATAATTAGATGACACCATAAATAACTTATAAAATGGTTAATTATTAGGTAGAGACCACTTAGTTTCTTGTTTCAATAGGAATTTAGAGGAATGGGGCCTAGAAAATGTTTTCGGATAATCTAATTTTGGAGTTGTCTGATAGACTATGTTGTGGAACTTCAATTATGTTTTTTCTTATAACACTAAATGTACATTCATGTTTTAATAATTGTTATTCAAGTTATTTATTTCTTGGTGACAAATGTAATACATATAATACACAAATATTTTTTAGAAGTTATTTCTCATTCGATGAGAATCAATAAATCATGTGGGAAGGGTTTATTTTATGATCTATATTGGTCTCCACGAACAAATACTATAGGAAATGCCTAGTTTTTTCAAAAAACAATTATATATATTTGACCTTGATGTAATAAGGGAAAGACAATGGTTCCTAGAATCCTAGTTAATATTTTTTGAAGTGATTGGTGAGTCACTGTAATATCAACTGAATAATATGTACCGAATTTCAATTGTGTTGTGACATGAAAAGGTACAGAGTTACATTGAAAATCGAAGAAACACCTCTTGTATGTTTCTCATTGGTTTGGGATGAATGTATGGGTTTTTTATATATTGTTGATAGTAGTTCATGTTAGCTAATCTCTAGTGATGTTTTCTTATAATGTGATGTTCATGGTCTTCTTCCAAGATTAAAAATTAGAAATATCATTTTATTGATACCTTGTGGAATCATACCATATATTCTATATGGGCTACTTCATGTTCCATGCTCATAACATGTACTAGAATTTCTCAATAAATAATTCTCCACCTAGGTCTAAAAATTCCCTATTGATGAGATAATTGATGACATATCAATAAAATATCTAGATGGTGTGTTAGTGGAATAATGTATCAGGTAGAATTTTAGGGAATAATCATCAGAATATAATTTTTTCATATAGACTGATACAATATAATTATTTTCTATTAGAATCCTCTCATTCCTGAATTTCATGACCATTTCCAAATATAATTTGTGGTTAATGATTTTTTGGACAACTAATAATTTAACTAAAACTAGGGGTCCCCAGTAGAGGGTGTAAAATGGAGGATGTTTTATTTTTTAATAGGATCCAATTATATCTCCCCCTCAATTTGATGACAATAACAAGTGGATTTCCCAATAAGATACAATGAAGACAAATAAGGTAAGAAATTTTGTACACCAACCTATGTACATGTTATGACTATTACTATAAATTTCCAGTAGGGGAGTGAACTGTCATTTTCATTGGAACTAGTTGGTTTCCATAGAATGATGTAATCATTATGGTGGTGGGATAATTCCCTGAGTCATCACTTTTTATTCTTATTTCTAAGATTGTTTCTATGAAAATTTGAGGGTGTGGAATGGAAATTATGGGTTAATCATTCCATATAATTTAAAAATAATCTGACATGACTGTGACCTATATTCCTAGTGAGGTAGTGGATACTATATTTAAACCTGAATATGGATTCCATATAGATACTTGATTCCCACTTATATCAAGTTAGATAGATGTACCAATCATTATCCTAGGTGTAGTGAATTATAATGTTTTTTTTATTATAAGAAGTCTCTAATATTATTTTTAGAGTTTTTGTTGGTACACTGTCATCTATATATTATTCATATGATCTTATTTGGACCATTATATTACTATTTCTATTTATTTATAGTTTTTTAGTTTGTTTTCTATTGTGTTTTGTTATAAAAAATAAGTATGACTTGTTCTATGTGTATTGTCTATTTTTTAATTGTTTTAACCAAGGTAATATATGAATATTAGTTCTATAATGGGTGTGACAATTTTATTTGCATTACCTTATTAATGGGGGGTTATAGTTGGGTTTAATTTTATTTAGGATTCGACATAGTGTATTTCATTCTATTATATTCACATGGTCGGAGAGTGAAAAATGTTTTGGTTGTGCTCATGTCATTAATTAACTATTCTTCACAGTGGTTTTCACATTCAATAATTTATATTAATGAGTATGATAAGATGGAACCTGGTTTACATTCAATATTAATGCATCTATTTTTATGTAATTAATAAATTTTCTTTAAATGAAAGAGACTCTATTATATTATATTTGATTAGTGGTCTAAACAAGTGTAGTGACACAACTAGTATCCCTCATTCCTAGAATGAAAATGCACATGATGTGGGAAATTTAACTACCTCAATAATAGAAATTTCCTTAATTTGTTACTTTTACTGTTTTATAATTATTAGGTTAATATTTGATATTAGTTTTGATGGTGGTATAAGTTTTTGATGAATTTTTATTTTCCAAGATTCAATAATTGTTTATAAGAACCACAATAATGACTTCATGAATTTGTGAGAGGGGTTTTGGGTTCCCTTGAAGGGTTCACAATTGGTGCATGGATTGGTAAATATATGTAGAAAATGTTGAAACATGGAATCTTTAGAGAAAATACATATTCACATGGTTAGTTCATGGTTTTCCAAACAATGATTAATAACAAAATGAAAAAATTAAATAAAATTTTATTTTGTTTTATTATCTACATTATTCTTGAAATATCATACTCTTCCTCTACTGGCCTTTGATTTATACTTACAATGATATCCTTTTCTATATATGGTTATCTTCAATGTATAGACACCAATTACGATAATTCAATGTGAATATTATCATATAAATCATTCGATAAGAACCCATTGGTCATTACAATCCTTTAACTCATTTTCTATAAATGGTGATTTCCCTCTCACGACAATTTATGTTGGATCTATATAAAAAATACAATCCATTCCATGAATTGCATAATATTATAGCAGAGGAAGTATGATGAGGTTTTCTGGAAAGTTCAATCCACGAATTATGACATGCGAGGAGTTATAATCATCTGATGCAATGATTTCCCCTTTTTCCATTGTCACAGACATCTTTACATCCCTGATTTGTGGTCATGTTGGTATTGTTCAACTAAAATTTTGGATTTTAATAGAATGTGTTGAACCAGAATCAAAAACTAAGTTCAATATTATTGATTAAATAACTAGCATACCTTTCACCACTTCGTGGTCAGGGTTCAATTCAGCGGTAGTGGTGGAAAGAGCTCTCCCTTTCAGCCTTGGTGGTTTCTGGTTGACCCCGAAAATACATAGCTTAGGGAAATGGTTTTCAAAGTGACCTAGTTATTTGATGTTGAAGAAATGAATATTGTGTTGATTGCTGAATGGAGGGTTCCTCTCTTCTGTTGCAGTCGAGGGGTTTTCTAGTCTACAGTTAATGGTTAGGTTTCCTTCTCTTCCACACCTAAAGCATTTCCTCATCCCCTTCAGGAAATTTCCTGGGATCTTATTTCAACTCCTTCTGCATATCGGGTGTTGGGTAATCATAGCACTGTTCGATTTGTCCATCGGACTGTCTGAATTAAAGTTCACCTTACAATTCTTATTGTGATGATACCCTGATATTCACCGATCTCCATTTCAACAGTGAGGGAACATCATACAATTTCCTCATATCTATCAAAGTCACATATCCCCAGTTATTATTGTGGGATAGGCTTTTTCCCACAAAATAATAAGTCAACCTTTTATTTTGGGGTGACGACAAAGTCGGAGGCATATCGTGCAAGCCTTGTGAATTTTCCACACACACACCAATGTATTAGTCGTATTATTACTTGAGGGAAAGAAAGTCCCTATCCATATTAAGTTAGAGGGTGTGTAGAAAATATTTATTGAAAACCATTTTTCTAAGATCCTTCCAATCTAATTTCTTGATCTCTTCCCCAGGCTTCATATTTTTTGTTCAATGTATGCCATTGATTAACATAAACCTACATACAATAACAATCTAGAAGAAAATTCTCTTGTTCTGATCATTGTAACATGGAGAAGATCATTTCAATGGAGTTGATGTATTGATCCATAATTGAGGGATCAGATGGTCCATTAAAAGTACGAGGCCTTTGACTGATGAATATCTCAATTAGGACATATTTTTATTAGGGGGTTTAATGTTCTTCTTTACCCATGTTTCTATTCAAAACATGTGTGAGATGAGAGAGTATCATGATAATGGTCGTGATTCCCACACCCAACCGATTAGGAATCACATTACAATAATATTCACATTGATCATTTCATCGATTTTTAGCCTAAGACCTCGTATTACTGGCCATTAGATAGAATTAATGGTAGGCTATGGGTAACACATAAAGTTTAATCCAAAGAAAAAATGGTTGACTTATATATTACATTTTTTCCATAACTTATTAATTTATAGGCTTTAATCTATGTTATCCATGATCTACATACCAAAATATATTATTTGGAACATGTGTTTATTTCCTTAATAATGGTTCGTACTATGCTTTAAAATTTACCAAAGAATATCCACAGGGAGGGTCGTATCCAAGAGATCAGCAAGCCCCGTTTTCATGCACCAGATCCAATTCAACTCGAGATTAATGTGGTGTTTTCGAGTATTACTCATAGGTACATATGTGCCAGAGCCTCCTCATTCGGCTCGTATATAGACATGGATGTATTTTCTTGATAATCCATATAATTCATACTCAAAAATATTTTGAATTGTTTTTATTATTCATAGTCCAATCTCTACATATTTTACTAGGGTTTTCTAATTATAATCTCAAAAATAACTAATCCTACCCAATGATACCAACTATAACAATTTCTCTCTCTATTTCACATATAAAAATAATTTATTACACAAAATAATTAATTTATTCAAGATAAAATATCGAGAGGTCTAGTTAATTTGGGGATTATGAACATTACATAACATCTTAGAACAGAAAACACAATATCGTTATTGAAAAAAATCTTTTACATTATCAAAACATTCCTTCGTACCTAGAATTGCATTGAATAAACTGTACACAAGCACAAGAAAAGAGTGATCTATAAAGAGATGAAATGGAGTAAAAATTACATAAATTGAAGAATATTTTACGTGTTATTCAATAAGAATATCAATGGTGAACAAGTAAAACATGAACATAATGGCATGATATAGCATGATTATCATAACACGAAAATGTGGAAACAATATTTAACATGATATTTTCATGATCCAAGGCTCATGGAACATGGAAAATGACTAAACCATTATTGCAATAGAATTATCAAGCGTAAAACATCATTTCAATTGATTTATCATGATAACAATCTTTCCCCAATGCATTGGAGCTCTATCAAGGCGCACCCTTTTAATCATTTCATTTCATTCAAAATTGTTCCACATGGATCATATAACGTGGAATCAAGAAAAATTATTACTTATTCCATGATAATGGAAAGTGGAATTCATACATGAAACTATATAATAAATATATAACCATGAATAAAGGTTAATACCCTTGATAGGGATGTGGGCATGGTATTCACTACATAATGACTTTGGCTTGGAAAATCGTGGTGTAATTTCTCCATCATAACAACATGACATAAGAATTTGTAAAAATTGGTGATGGGAGATAAAGGTGTTTATCATCATATGTACATGAAAAGGACAGTAACCAATCATATAGATACATATCTGAACATATGTAATGGAATTTAGATTCATAATTCTAAATAATTGCTTGAATGTAAATGATAAGATAGAAATTCATTACTGAATTTCGGCATGATAATGGGTGTAATTTGGAGGTATTACTGATCTATAAAGTGTTATATCATCATTAAAACATAATTAGGTGAGCATGGGGTATGATTGAAATTAGACCCCAACATTTGTATTTGAAATAATGGTATAACATAATAAAATTTGGACAAAATGCGAAATGAAGAAATCCCTTACACGGAAGTGTGATCCCAAAGGACTGGGAGTGGCTTGAGATAGGATTATTGGGATCATGGGGTGCCTTAGGAGGATTATATAGATAGGGGAAGATTTAGTTCTGGCTCCAAATGATTCAATTGAAGAGGAACCAGGAGCATGAGTGGGTTTATATAAGAAAAGATACAGAATTTTTTATGATTTAGGTCCTGAACACTAAACATTAAAATAATCAAAACCCCAATCCAACCCATGGGATTTTCCCATTCATTTATCCAAATATGAGTGGGAAAAATAATTTTATAAGTCCAATGGACGATCTTATTAAAATATCAGGCTTTCTTATGTGGAGGTGAGTCACACTCTCAAGGAAATACTTTTAAAAAGTTAAAATTCTTTATAAATTTTAGAGAGTCCACAAAAGATTTTTAAAATAAATCAAACAAACCTAAAATCACATTATTTTAATTTTAAAATATATATTATCTAAACAAATAAATTATAGTATTTTATTACATCACTATTGGGTCATTATTATCTCATAAAACAAATAATATATTTAATTAGTATTTAATTTTTACCTAAAATTTTGAATATCATAGAAAATTATGAATAGTTATCCATTGGATTATTTCTATGTCCTGATTACAAATAATAATATTCATTTTATCAAAATAATTTTATAAATATGTGAATTTTTACTCTTAAAATAAAAACCAACATTTAACAAAACTTAAGGTTTTTTGAAAAAATGGTTTTCAAAACATAAAAATCACATTAGTATTCATAAAAATTATACAAAAATTTATATGTAATAAAAAGTAATATAGTAATAATATTGTACAAAAATATTATTTAATACAAAAATATTTTAATAAATTAATATATATTTCTTAATTAATTATTAACAACAAATAATATTATTTCTTAAAAAACATTTACAATGTAACAAGAATAAAATGAATGTATATTAATTATTATATACAAAAATAATTCACATAATAATAGAGCTATGGTAATTTTACATTACCCCTTAAACATTTGTATAAGACATAAGGGTAAGGTATGTGATAGTGACATACTCTAGGGGTGGCTCGGAAAACATCGCTCGGTTGGTAATCTCTATAAAATTACCTTTCTCTAGTATATCATTCCGTTCAAGCATAATTTGTTTATTCTTGGATTGGTCTTCGTCATGAGTTAATCCTAGTGACCCCACCACCTTTTCGAGCTCTGACAAATGGGTTTCAAATATAAAAATTCTATTTGATGTGGCCATTGATTAATTTGTCTGAGTAAATAGGATTTGTTAAAGCCTTATTTTTATTCTAATCAATTGATCATTGTGAAATGTATATATTTCCAATGGTAAAACATTTTAATGGTATTTTGAAATCCATAAACATAAAACCATGTAGGTTAATATTTTATATAACCATTTTACACAATAATACATTTAATTAGATCAAGTTGAATTTTTATTGATAAATGATAGGGTCCTTACAATCTTCCCCCCTTAAAAAATTTCACCCTTGAAATTTCCTTTTACCACACTAAAATAAATAAGGGTAACTCTGCTTCATTACCTCCTCAGATACCCACGTTTCATCTTCAAACATGCGGTTTCACAAAAATACCTACACGAGGGGAATTGTCTTATTTTTTTGAACTTTTTTCCTATGATCTATGATCTTCACTGGATTATCTTATTAGGAGATCTCATTGTTCAATGGAACCAAATCTAGATTGAGTACATGTGATGTGTTAGGTATGTACTTTATCCTGAGTGATACATAGAATATATCTTGCACCTGAGTTATGTTTGGTGGGAGTGTTAGTCAATAAGACACCACCCCAATGCGATCTAGGACCTCAAACGGTCCGATATAACTTGTACTAAGCATTCCCTTCATCCCAAATCTCATATTTCTCTTCCTCGGTGATATGCAGAGGAATGACATGTCTCTGACATCAAACACTAGGTCTCATCATTGATTTTTATCATAGCTCTTTTTTTTTGAATCATAGCTGCTTTATTATGTTGCTAGATGATCTTAACCATCTCAACCATTTCTTCAACCATTTCTATACCATGGATTTTTCCCTCCCCAAATTCATTTCAACATGTCAGAGATATGAACCTCTTCCCATAAATGTATTCATAAGGATCCATTTAGAATCTTGATAGGAAATTTTAGTGGTAAGAGAACTCCACTAGATGAAGATGTTGATCCTGTCCTCTTTTGAAGTCCATCGAGCATTCTCTCAACATCTAATATAGTGTATGGATAGTCCAATCAAATTGGCCATTAGTTTGAGTATGATAAGCCATTATAATGTTCAGCTCAGTATTAAAAGCTTTTTGAAGACACTTCTAAAATGTAGTGGTGAATCATGGATATCGATTGGATACAATCGATAATGTTACTCTAGGCCACCTAACCACATCTTGGATGTATATCCATGCTAGTTGTTCCAATGTTAAATCCTACTGAATTGCAAGGATGTGTGAAGTTTTGTAAGACAATCAATAACAACCCAGATAACATCATTTCCTTTGGAAGTCTTTGGAAGTCCAGTGACCATGTCCAGGGTGTTATTTTCCCACTTCTATGTTTGTATGGATAATGGTTTCCCTATCCCCTTAGAATTATTCCTCTCAACCTTCACTTATTGGAAAACTAGGAACATTGATGTATACATAGTGATCTCCCTATTCATTTTTCCCACCTATAATTCTCTCGAAGATCTCGATATATCGATGTGTTTCCTAGCTAAACAGAGAAATTCGATCTCTATACATCATCCCAAAGTTGATCCTTTAACTATGTATTTTATTGAATGCATAGTCTTGACTAAAATATCACAATTCATTCTTCATTAACATTTAACTCCGATGATATCACTTTTCTGATAGTTTGAACATTAATTTGAATTCCCACATCATATTTTTGAGCATCCCTTAACCTTTCCAAACAAGAGTATTGAGAAATAATTTGAGAAAAAAATTGATTATTTTTTCTTATTTATGATTCACATTCCGAAATTCATCAAATATAATAAGATTGGATACTTCTCAATTCTCATCAATGATAGAATTTTTGGGTACTTTCTACTTAGAGCATCCTCAACCATGATTGATTTCCCATGTTGGTATTTGATTGAGTAGTCATAGTCTTTTATATTCCATAGCCATCTTCTTTGGTGAATATTCAACCTTTTATTATTGAATATATACTTAAGTATTTTTTGATTCATATATTTTTAACACTTCTCCCCAAAAAGGTAAAATCACCAAATTTTTAAAGAGAATATTACAGCTTCTTGCTCTAGATCATGTGTTTGATATTTTTTCATGAACATTCAATTGCCTTGAATAATTGGAAAATACTTTTTCATTTTTCATCACCACACATCTGAGTCCCTTCATCGAATCAGCACTGAATACTACAAAACATTATCCACTTGTGGGTAGTGTGAGAAAATGTGCAGTGATAAGCCTAATTTTCATCCCCTTCAATCTATCCTCACCTTCATCACTCCATGAAAAATTTACCACATTCCGAGTTAGCTTGGTAAGATGGTTGGAAAATTGTGAGAAATTTCTTAGAAATTGGAGATAAATTCAGCTAACCACTGGGAGCATCAAATATCTCTAACCGATGTTGGCCTCAACCATCACTCAATTGCAGCTGTCTTGGAGGAATCCAAAGATATCCCATTTCTTCTGATGATATGGCCTAAGAATGAGACCTCATTCAACCAGAAATAAATATTATAGTAATTTTCATCGAGCTTCTCCTTTTCCAAGGTCTCTAGTACAATTTATAGATTCTCCTCATGCTCCTCCATGGTTTTTGAGTATGTTAGAATATAATCTATAAATACTACATGAATGTTTTTGAGGTAATCTCTAAATACTCTATTTATCATGTCCATGATGATTTTTGGATCATTAGTGAGTACAAAAAGCATTCCTATGATTTCATTATGCTCATACTTTGTACCAAAAGCAATCATGGGGATATCATCTTTCTTCCCCCATACTTGGTAATATCCCGGCTGCAAATCCACCTTGGATAAATATTATGCTCTTTGTAGATGATCGAAAAAGATATCAATTCTTTACAGAGGATATTTTTTCATTATCTTGATTTTATAGAGCTCATGATAATAAATGAAAAGGCACACTGACCAATAATTCTTCTTTACAAATAGGACTAGTGTACCCTATGGCGAAGCGCTTGGTCATATGAACCCTTTATCTAGATTCTCAGGTAGTTTTTTATTCAGCTCCTCATGCTCCAAAAAAAATATTCTATACGGAGTTATGGATATTGGAAATGACACACGTATATGATCAATTGATAATTCATCATATTTTCCAGGAGGAAGACCATTCAATTCATCAAGAAACACTTCAGAAAATTCCCTTACAAAAGGCATGTATTAAATTATGGTTCATTATTAGACTCATTCATCTGAGAATGATATGTGTGCTCGTAGGGTAGTAATAACCACATTTGAATAATGAAGATTCATCTAACTAAAATAACTTGTTCAGAATGGTGGGTCGATTATCTATATGGACAATGATTTTCACTGTCACTGAAGTTTATGTTGGCTCTATATAATGAAATCAAATTAGTTCCACGAATTGCATAAAATTATACTAGAGGCAATATAAAGTGGTTCTCCAGTAATTTCAATCCACAGATTATGATATGTGAGGAGTTATATTCTTGGGATGTAATTATTTCAAAATTTTTTGTTCTCATAGAAATCTTTATATCCATGATTTGTGGTGGTTTTTTGAATGTTCTACTAAACATTCGGGGTATAAAATAATTTTATAACCAAAAGCTTGAAGTAATTTTTCTATTCATGAATGAATAACTAGAATACCTTTAAAAAGTTTTTTGTCAAGGTTCACTTCAGTGGTTGTGATGGAAATATCTCACCATTTCTTCTATGGTGGTTTTGGTTACCTCCAAAAACTCTAGGTTTAAGGAACTGGATTACAAAGTGACATGTTCCACTGTAGTAAATAAAATGATTTGTTCATTGATCATCTAATGTTGTGTTCATATCCACAGTCACAACCGTGTTTTTTTTTCATGTTAGAGGTTAATTTTTTTCTATCCCTCTCTTACACTCCTAAATCTTTTCTAATCCTCTTTAAGAAATTTCAGAGTTTCAAATTTCCACACATTTTCCACGTAGGGTGATTAATTTTCTTAGAACCATTGGATTTATCAATCAGACCACCAGAATTAAATTATACCTTATGCTCATTATCCCCATGATACTTCTGAGATTCATTGATCTCCATTTCCATTTTGAGGGCACATCAAATAATTCCCTCAAAGCTATCGAAGTCATGAATCTCCACAGATTTCAGTATGATATGTTTTATCCAACCAATGAAGCGGTCAACCTTGTATTAGGGGGTAATGAAAAAGTCAGAGGTGTATTGTTCATGCCTCGTGATGTTTTCTTCATATGATCTGATAGATTCTTCATCTTTTTTTATTGAGGGAAAGGAGATCCATTTCCATTTTATATCGGAGGGTGTAAAGAAAATATTTATCGCAATTAATTTTTCAAAAATAATTCCATTCCAACACCTCGATGACTTCCTCGGGCTTCATTTTTTGTCAATGTCCATTATTGATCAGCTTGACCCTCCATATGATAACCAGCTAGAAGATCCTTTTCTTGTTCAGAACATTTAAGTATGTGTATGATCATTTCACTGGAGTTGATCCATTTTTCTATAATTGAGGGATCAAATGATTCATTAAAAGTATGAGGATTTTGAATAATGAAGCTCTTTTCTGGTCCTTTTCATTCTTAGGGAGGTTGAACGTTCCTCTTTAACCATGTTTCTATTCCAATAATTATTTTACATTGAGAGTATCATGACAAAAGTTCACAATTTCTACTCCCATCAGCTTGGGAATCTCATTAGATCAATCATCACATTGATCTTCGCATCATTTGTTGGTCAGAGTCCTCCTATTACTAGATGATGGATAGAATAAAAATAATGTTTTGGGTATCACATAATGGTTAATCCAAAGAAAAAATGGATAAAATATAAATTTCGTTTATTTCCTTTACATATGAATTTATAGGTTTCAATCAATGTTTTCCATGATCAACATCCCAACATAAATTATTTAGGTCTTTTTTTATTCCTATAATAATGGTTCTTACTAATCTTTTGATTTTAAAAAATTATATCCCTCGGGAGTGTCACAACCATGAGTGCGGGAATTCCTGGTGTCGTGTACCAGTTCCCTTTCGAGCCTAGCACAAAGCATTGTTTTCAGGTTTTAACAATTTGTATATCTATGGCAGATCCCCCTCTACCTACTCATATCCAGACATGGATGCATTTTCTTGATAAACTACTCACTCAATACTCACCAAAATTTGGGGATGTTTTATTATAGTTAGTCTAATCTCTAAGCCTTACACTAGTGTTTTCTAATCCTACTCCAAAAAATAACTAAACCTATCCCTTAATACAAACTATAACAACCCTTCTCTTTTTTCACACTTAACCATAGTTTATTACCTAAAATATTAACATTATACAAGATAGATGTTCGATAGGTCCAGTGTATTTGGTGATCAGGAACATTGCATAACAACCTATAACATAAAACACCACATTTATATTGAAAACGTCATTTTCATGACCAAAAAATTATTTTGTGCTCACCATTTCATGGGATATCCTAAGGAAATGCATACAAAAAGTGTGAGTTATATATCCTAGAAAGACAGTAAACAAGTTATAACATCATGAATACAATACATGTTAATAAATATGCATATCAATGGGGACCAAAAAATATGAACATCAAGGCATGATATGTAACGATTATCATAACATGGAAATGTGGGAACAACATTTAACATGATATTGGCATGATCCAAGGTTCATTGCACATGGATCTTGAGTAAACCCTAATTTCACAAGAATTATCATCCATAAACCCTCATTTCACATGATCTATAATGATACTAATATTTACCCAATGCATTGGAGTGATATTAGGGCACAACCTTTTAAATCATTTAATTTCGTTCATAAGGGTGCCACATGGATCATATAACAATGATTCATTATAAAAGATCATTTATTCAAAGATAAATAAATATGGAATTCATACATGAAAATATATAATAAATATGTAAATGTACATAATGTTGAATACCCTTGATAGAGAAATGATCAAGGTATTCACCACATAATGACATTGTCTTGGAAAATTGTTGTGCAATTTCGGCATCATAACGGAGTGACATAAGAATTCATAAAAATAGATGATGAGAGAGAAAGGTGTTTCTCATAATATGTACATTAAAATGGAATGTAAGGGGGTCATATAGATACATGTCCCAATATATTTAATGTAATTTAAATTTATAATAAAAAATAATTTCTTGAATGTAAATGAGATCAGAGAAATTCCTTATGGAATTTTATCATGGTTACATGTGTACATGGGAGGTATTAATGAGAGGGAAATAGATCTATATTTTTTAAAACATAAGGAGTGATGTATGAGGGATGTGATAAATCATAACACAACATTGGAAATTGAATACCAAATGGTATTATAACATAATAAAATTTTGGAAAAACATGGGAAATGATGAAATCCATTACATGGAAGTGTGATCACAAAGGCTTTGTATAGGATTGAGAGAGGCTTCTTCAGATCATGGGGTGACTTTCGGAGGATTATACAAATAAGAGGGAAGAGGGTGGTCGAGCTCCAAAAATATTTTGTGAATAGGAAGTGGGATCTTGGGTTGGTTTATATATGGAAAGACCGGGAATTCATTATTATTATGGTTTTGGACACCAAACATTAAACTTACCATAGACACAAACCAACCATGGTTTTCCCATGGTTTTTTCCAAATGGGATAGAAATACATTATTTTATATATTCAATGGCCAAACATGGTAAAATATAAGTCTTTCATATGTGGAGTTGAGTCATACTCTCAAAGAAGTCATTTTAAAAAGTTATAATGTTTTAAATGTCTTGGAGGGTCATCAAAAGGATTATAAAATAAATAAAACAATATTAAAATCATATTATTTTAATGTTTAATCATATATTTTTCTGAAATTTTCATTTATTTTATTTTATTACACCACTATTGGGACGATTTTACGTCATAATAAACATTATAGAATTTAACAATATATAATTTATACCCAAAATTTTAACTCTCTCAGAACGTTATGAAACATTCACCATTGGATAATTTTGAAATTTAGATTCTAAAAAATAATATTCATTTTACGTAACAAATTTTTCAAATGAATAAAGACCAAAATTTATAAAAAATTCATGGGTTTTGATAGAAAACGGCTTTCAGAACATAAAAATTAGAATTGTATTTAAAAAAATTAACGATCTTATGTATTTAATAAAAAAATAATTTAGTAATAATATTTTCTTAAAATATTATTTAATTCAAAACTAAATTAATTCATCAAAATAGATTTCTTAATTGAATATTAACTAAAAATATTATTTTTCTTTTAAAAACCATTTACAAATTAACAATAATAAAATGAAAGTATATTCTCTATTATAAAAAAATAATGAAAATAAAAAAATGGCTAAGGTCTTGTTATATTACACTTTATAACATGCGCATAAGACATAGGGGTAAGGTGTCTGATGGTGAGAGACTCTTGGGGTGGCTCAGATAACATCTCTCGGGTGGAAATCCTTATCAACTTCCACTTATCCCATAGGAGGTTCCATTCTAACTTAACATATTGAATCTCAGCTTGGGTTTGGTAAAGAGAGAATCCATGTGACACCACCAACCTTCTAATCTTGGAAAAATGTGCTTCATATGGAGCAATTCTACTAGATGAGGCCATCGCTTCTTTTTTTGAGGAAATTGTATTTGTTAACGACCTATATTCAAACTAATAAATTGATCACTATTTAATGGCTATATTTGAAATGATAACAATTCCTAATGGTATTTTGAAATCCAAAAAAATTAAACCAAGGAAGTGAATATTTAATATAACCATTTTACATAATAAGATATTTAATTAGATCAATAGAAATTTTCATTGATAAAAGTTTCGGTCATTACAATTGTGATGAATAAATATCAGGTAGGTGGTTGTTACCTATTTTCAATTTTTAGTGGTATGTTGTGTTTTTAAATGCAATGATTCATTATATTTGGTTCAAATAAAATTTATTTCAATAAGATGGTTAAATCAAAGATATATTTATCTTTAGTATTCTTTCATGGTATTTCGGATGTGGGGGATACCACATGTTAGGAATTTATGGTTTTATAAATATAATACTTTAATTTATAAATGGTTATTGTAAGTTTTACATTACATGTCATGGGTTTCAGATGTTATGGTTCATTAGGGAAATTGGATCATGGAAAAAGTTTCTCTGATCACAAGAATATAGGGGTTTCTATGATATAAATGGGTGTGGGGGATTTATTGTCAAAGGTAGTGACCATGATTACATACCCATTTTGGGCGGACTAAGGATCATATGGTTTTGTGCCTGAAATTATTTAATCAATTATGAATAAATTAATTCAACTGTTTTAAAAAGTATATTTTTTGAGTTACAATTTGATTACTATATTTCTAATATAGAACTAGGATACAAAAATCATATAAACTATTTACAATAAATTAAATTAATTTAAAATACTTATTTAAATCCTCTAAATATTCATAAAATTATGTGATAACACATTTCCTGTCAAAATTTCAAATGGAAATAATCCTATTATGGTTTCTTATAGTGTTATTAAACACTCCCATGTATATGTACCCTGGTGAATATATAATTGTTGTATTCAATGATATATAAATCAATATATACATGCTTCACTATTAGATTACCTTGATAGTAGAGGTCATTGATTATTAGAGATGGATCATGGATTCTTGTTCATGCCTTATTTCTTATAAGGTCCCAATTTATAAATTTATTATATCACTAGTTCAATGATGTATATGTTTCAGTTACCTTTATTTTTATCCCACTCTCATATAATCAAGTTATTTCTTTAGGGTTTTGGGTATTATCTCTTTATAACTATATATAGTATTACGTTGAAATTTTTATATTCTTTTACGACTCCTAGTTTTTTCTTAAAATTTCGTACATTTTTTGAAAAATATTCCTCCTCCTATTCATGTGATAATCCATCATTATTTATGCTCATCCTTCATGGTCGAGGGAAAATTAACAAAATTCAGTAACAACACAAATAATTACCATTAAAATTATTTAGTTGGGGATATTATATTATGTCTTCATTTATAAGAATATTATAATTTTGGGGTCTCTTTGGTAATATCAAAGAATTAATGGATCGAGTTAATGAAATTAATAAATAAAATAAATGTTATTTTTTTTAATGATTGAATCCAGCCAACAAGATAGATGATCCGACCAACTATCCAATAATATTTTTTCCATTGGGTTTTGGATCATCCTGTTTCTACCTACAACCTAGTACTTCTCTACTAGAAAGATCATCAGATCATTAAGCATTTGAGGATTATTTCAACCCCACTAGATGTACAATGATTCTTAATTCTTCTTATACCATCTAGTGGAATGGAATCCATACAGTCATAAACCATACAATTAGGGATTCAAAAATTCATTTATGTCTTAAAAACTATAATCAATAACATTTTATGTACATCAACAAGGTGAACCATATTAAATTATATTCTATCATTTCTTCATTAAAATTCATATAAAGAATATAAAATATATAATCACGATAAAGTCAAAAGAAATTATTATATATAAAACTTAGTGTTTGTTATCATGGAATCACATGAGAGAGAAGTACCAATAATCCACCAATTTGATGATTATAGTCACTTAATATTATATGAAATATCCATTATATATCATTCATTAATGATATGTTTAGAATAATTTAATATAATAATTTGTAAAAGGCGTACATATAAAATATTCACACAAGATATTCAATATGATCATTAAGTAAATGATAATCAATATAAAGAATAATTAATTATTCTTTTCAATATGAAAAATGGGATTAAATTATTTAAATCCCAAATTATAAAATAAATTTACAATGTTACATATGAAAAAGAAAATAAATTTCCCCATTTTTCAAAAAATAACTCCCTTTGATGTTTAATGAACTGAACATAATTTTTATTAAAAAAATTAAAACATGAAGGGGAATGAGAAAAAAATAAATTGGATGAATTGAATAAAACTAAAGAATGTATTTTAATGATTATTTTAAAATATATATTGAAATTATAGTCCAATATAAAATCATTCATATTTTAAAAATAAAATCATATGAATAATTTTAAAAGAGAATAATTATCAAATGATATAATTGAATTGAAACACCTAATATCATAAAAACCCCCAATTAATATGAGAACTATTGGGATAACAGCAATGTTAAAAATAAGATTTTTAATAAATATAAAAAGTGGATTTGCATAAAAAATTGAGAAATAGAGAAAGGAAAGATAACAAGTGAAATGAAAGAGTGATAAGGTCAAATTAAAGAGTGATTAGACAAAATTAATGAGTGAAATAATGAAAATTATGTGTTAATGAGTGAAATGAATGATTTATAAGAAATGAAAAATAAAATTTGAACATTCCTTTTGCTAGAAAGTCATTTTGTGAAAGAGTGTTTTACCCATTGAGTTGTTCATTCATTTATAAATATTTATTTTTTTGTCATGAAAATGAAAATATACCTTGATGGAATCCTCCAATTGGGAAATTTTCCAAGAAAACATAATGGAATTGATAGAGAGGAAAATATATTTTTAATTAAAACCCCTTTTCAGTTTTACTTTATGATATTTAAACCCCATAATTTATTTAAAATATTAATTAGAATTGAATACATTTTTCATATATTTTTTGGATACAAATTTTAAAAAAGTAAAAAAATTATAAAACAATTCATGTTTTAGAAAATATGTGTTTAAAATTTATAAATAAAAAAATATTTTCCTATTTGAAATATAATATAAAAAATACTTTTAATGAAAATTTGAGTATTCAATATAAAAGTATGAACCTAAAATTAAATATCATTTCAAATATAGTTATCATATCCAAGAATGAATAAAAATAAAAATTCATTTTAAAACATACAATATATATTGAAATCATGATTTTAAATGTTATTTAAAACCTATTACTCATGTTAGAATTGTTAAAATTGATTGTGCATCAACAATACCCTTTAAAAGGGCATTAAATAAATTTATAAATACAAGAGTATTAGGTTTCTATAAAATATTATGGATTTTATATTCCTCTATACAAATTCAAATATAATATCACCCTTTTTGATGTGATCTCTTAAAAATGGGTTGTATGGTCAATGTGTTTAGATAGATTAGGATGTATTGGATTAATAATAACTAACAATATCACTAATTATATAAAATATAAAAAAGGTATGGTCATATCTAAGCTAACATATTATGTGAGTGTGTTTCATATATATTATATGGGCACAATAACCCATAGTGGAAATTTATTTTGATATGGGTATAGAATGAGCAAAAAAATTTATCATCTTAATACTCTATGAGATGATATATTTTTAAATATTGGGAAAAGTCACGCATGTACATTTTATATCTTGTGGGATTATAACAAAATAAATATATATATATATATATATATATAATTTAATAAAATCTAATTGGATTAAATAAATTGTGTTTTTAGTTACTTTTATATCAAAAATAAATTATTATTAAAATTTAATATGAGAGTCTATTCGATTTGATTTATAATATTTAATAAGATTAAAAATGAACATTTTTTAGGTAATATTCATATTCTGATATTTTTTAATTCCAACTATAATTATATAATAATTTTTTTCAAAGGTCATACTGGATTCATCTAATGTTTTTACAAGTTGAACTCATGGGTTTTGTTATTTCCTTAACATGATTAATTTTAAATTGTGTTCAAATTTAATTTGGTCATTTTAATTTTATAAGTACAATAATACCAATATTTTTTGAAATTTACTATTTTTGAATGAATTAGAGTTTACTTATATATAATATATAATATTTCTTTTTTAATTAAATAATAAAAATAATCACAATTAGATTCATTAGTTCAGTAAAAAAATAACATTATTAATGTAAATTTGAGTATTTAACAAATAAATTGAGTTGTAGTTTTTAAAATTTTGGCTGTCATATATTCCAATATTAAATCAATTTGATAAAAATATTTATGTAAATATTTACACAAAAACCAAAAGGGATTAATTTAGAAGATATTCAAATTTATTTAATATTAAATCAGGATTTGGGAATGTGGTATTTTTCAAAAGAAGGGTGTTGCATACTTAATAAATTTCATTAAAACCCCATACAGAAAATAACCTTTCTTATCACTATGAAATATTTTTTTAAGGTTAAAATATAAAGATAAATTGATTCTGATATAATATTATAATTTTATGGGTTCTATTATTTCATTAAATTAACTTCCTTCTTCATTGTGATAACCATTAAGAACTATATCTTATTTATTTTCTATGATATTAAAAGGTTCATCTAACTTTATCCATAAAATTCCATTTAGTTCCCATGACAATAATATCACTAAACCAATCAACCTGAGTCTATATATCATATATTGATAATATATTTATATCTTCTTTTAGTTCTAGAACCCAATTGCAATTTTTATGTGCATCATCAGAATTTTGGTGTTATAAATGAGTGGGGATGGAATCTGTTCAACCTTCTTTGGGACTTATGTTCTAGTATTAGTTCCCATTTACAAATATCCGACTAAATTTTCAATGGTGTTTTATATAGATTCGTTAAATTAATTGGGATATCAATTTATAGTTAACTATTATTATACTTAATATTCGTTAGATTATAAAGATTCATTTGAAATATAATTTTCAAAAACATTTAATGAATTTTAAGATAAAATTTTTTCCTTAAAATGACATGAATTCATTCATCCACTTATTTAGTTATTTTTTAATGACATGATATGCCATAAATGAGAGGGATCTCCCCTAAAAGTAAAAATCATCCTAATTCGAAACAAATTTTCATTGATTGTGTTTACTGTTGAGATTGAAACATTTACTATCCAAAAAATTAAAAAACTACACATTATTATTTTTCTAAAGTTTATATGTGGTATTTCTAAAATAAACTACTATTAAGAGTTAAATTAATTATCAACAAATATTATTTCTACCCTAAACAAAAAAATATTTAGCTTGATTAAATACATTATAAACCATTTGAGTGATTTCGTCGATAGGGTCATTTTCCCTCTACTCCATTTTTTGTTTTTTTCCTATAGTAGTGAAATAATATATATATATGTTTGAAGATACTATATCATCCAATATGTTGTCGTCAAATTGTAAGACATGATCTCATCGAATTGAAATAATTTAAAAAACATTTTCATTTTCATTTTTTATATAACCTTATGAATTTTTCCCACACATAATTTTTATTATATATGATTTAATGGCTTTGAATAATTTAATTTCATCAAAAAATTTAATACAATAAGAATTAGATTTTGGAGTTTTTATATGATAATTTCTGAATGAGTCATGATGATTTTTTGTAAATAATTAGAAGTAAAAAATCCCTTTCTTATATTTAACAAATGATCTATGTTTATAAACAGATCATTATACATAAAAACCCATGGTATATTTAAAATTAAATTTGGGTAAATCTGTTAATATTGACAACTCGACAGTTTGAAACGTTATTCCATACTATTGTGAAAAAGGATTCTGTTATAAATTACATACTCACAAACTTTTTCACTAAATAATTTGATGTTATGGAAATAAATAGAATTTAAATTGATTGAATAACCATTTATAAATTGTTAATTAGTAAATAAAAATTTTAATTTGGAGTTAAGGGTATTAATTTTGTTTTCAAAGTAAAATTCAAATTGGCTATCACATAACTTTCAAATTATTAGAAAATTATGCTTTAGGACATTGAAAATTATAACATTTCTTATAAAATTGAGATATAAATAATTCTTCTATTAAAATTATCATTACACCCTTAGAGTTATCAGTAAATATGTCATTACATTTACTAATTTCATTGAATTTGGATAGTTCACAAAACATGTGTCTTGATCTTCCACTATATTGGTACTATATCATTTCTTAGGTTTTCCATGGAATGAAATTTTCCTATAAAATCAAAATTTAATAGTATTTTTACCCAATCAATAATGGACTAAGTAATGGTCACCAATAATGATTTAGGTATCTATATTATTGATTTTTTTATTTTTTATTGGAAATATTAGATGAAATATGTATCCATTTTGTTATTCCATGTAATTATTTCTTAATAACATATTCATAAATTAAATTTACACTTCATTATAAATAAGTAAAAACTATAAGTTATTTTTAAAAATTCAGTAAATGGGTTTTAATGTATTTTTAATAGTTCTTATGTAACTTGATAAACAGATATCAACCAATAATTTTCCATGTTTCTTGAGAACCAAAAATTTTATTTTTATTATTTTCACCATATGAGATTTTTTAGAGAGTGAACTTAATGAATTTGGATTGTAGATTCAGTATTACTACCATTTTTATAATTGTTTATTTTATTTGATAACTCTTCTTTTTTCCTTGAAAAATTGTTTCTTATATATTATAAGATTTTATTTTTCATTAATCACTTAATTTTATTTTATATCAACTTCATTTTATAATGAATAATGTTTATAGAATGAATTATGAATTTGATCAAAATCATTTCCAATGTCGTCATTGTTATGGTAGCATGAAGAAAATGGAGAAGGAGAAGTGGGTGAAGAGGAAGGATAATAAGATAAATATGAGAAAGTTGGAAGCTGGGAACCAATATATTTTTTTCACTAATATGGTCCATATGGTACATAATACATGATTCACTTTAAGAGGATGGGTAATTTGTGACTATGGATTTCTCACATATAATACATGATGCATCATTGAGAGTCTTTTTAAAATTATTTTCATCATTAATATATATTTTTACGTGTAGTATTCTGGCATTATGTGAAAATTATTATTTCATTATATGGATTCCATTTCTTGTTAAATTTTTTGATTTACTTAATTTTAATGAATTTAATAATTACCTTTCATGATGAAGATATTCATATTCATGGTGGGTTCTTAAAAATATTGAAAATCATCACTAAATTAATCATCATTTGTATAATTTAATAAAAAAATTTATTTTATTTTTGATTCATTGTCCTACGTATCATTTTGTAACATCATGGTAATTTTATATATCACTATGGAACTAATAAGTTCTTTAAGTGTAAATTTTATCTTGACTATTTATTATTGTATTGAAGTGGCATTATATTGTTTATATCATGGTAATGAAATTTATATCATTTTCCCTAAACTTTATGTTGAAAAATCACTATACAATGACTTTAAACTTATGTAAATGTTAGTGAACATTTTAAAAATAGTAGTAACATATTCATTTGGATTCATATAAAATCATTAGAATGTTCATGACACACGTTTAATATATCATCTTTAACAATGTTGGCCCCATCATAATTGAATTCTAGACTTCTATAAATTAAAAATGTTGTTTATAATTTGGTGCCAGTTTTTTATTAGAGATGAATTAAATTTTTGTGTAGGGGGTGTGAATTTAGGTATTTAAAAATACAAAAATTGAAAATATAAAATTAATAATTCAATTGATTTTGAAAATTTATAGAGATATTGTGAAAACATTGATCCTTTCATAAATTGTTAATTTTATTACACCTATAAAATTGAAACAAATATATGATAAGAGATTATGGAAAATATGTATGATCTTATTAAATTTAAGAAATTATATTGATAATTTTTTAATAATATAATTCATAAAATGAATGAAGGATAAGACGAGGTCAGATAAAGGAGGTCAAAAGCATCTCTATTTGAATCCCTATATATACACCCATCATGTTAAGAGGTTCATGATATTTATACATCAATAGTTCCGATTAATAAGAAACTCATCCCCCATGATTATGGTTTCATGAACCGTTGATATTTTTAGGCTTCCAACAAACATGTACATTCATTTTGGTGAAGTAATAGCCCACTGTATAATAATATGTGAAATTATTTTTTTCTTGAAAAAATAAATTATATTACCTATCTCCATTTTATCGAAAGGATTTATACACTTTGATATGATAGATTAAGTGACTTTTTCAGATCCATTGATATATTTAGAAAGGAATTGTTATTATTTAATGAAAAAATTATTGTTGGTAGTTATTCGATGTCATTGATTTCTGTGAGAATTTGTTTGAAAAGAAAATTAGTTAGATCTAAGCCTCCCTAAATAACTATTTAAAGGAATATTGGGAGCATGAGGATACTTGTGTTGATTCAGTGCATTAGTGTAACAGTTTAAATAACCTAATAAATGAATATAATGAAATTTTACTACCTTGGATCATATCTAGTCAACTTTCTCATATGTCATCTATAAGGGCCCTTACTATGTCTTCTCCAACCATCTATCCATTTCTCCCATAATGTCTTGTTGGTGGAAAACTAGAGTATATTAATTATTTGTCCACACCACTTATGTGTTGGTGGCTCGACATTAGTTTTCTAGTGCTACATGCTACTCTATTTATCAACCCATGGGCGTTGATAAGTCTTCTAAATCTTCCAAAATGTCATGAATCTTCTATTAAATCATTAAAAAAGACCATTAAAACATAAATAATATCCTTCAACAAACATCAAATTTTTCTACATGATTATACTAATTTAATTATATTCCATCATTTTCATCATTAATATTAATATATAGAAACTCAAAAATTCTATTTTCAACCACTCAAATGAAATAATTAGATGCCTGAAAAAGAGTTTGTTATCTTGAAATCATAAGGGATATATATAGGTACAACTGAGTTATATAAATATTCTAGATTCCCTTGACTAATTTTAATATTACGTGATGATTAAATTTATGAGGATGTAGTTTATATTATGAGGGAGAATATAGTAGCTTGATATTTTATATTATATAATTTTTTTAACACATAATGTTTTTGATGGATTGTCACATTTTCAACACCTAACTAAAATAAAATGGTGATATTATTTTAAAAAGGATAAATTCATAATATATATATTTATATATCAATATATTAAAATTAGAAAATTTCTATCAAGTATGATTGTTTAAATAAAGTAAATATAATAAAATGACATGAATAAAAATTAAATTAGGAATTTAGATACATCCTTATGAATCTTAAGTTTCCACAATTGGAGATGAGGTAACATCACATAGGGTTTGTTGGGATCAAGACCAACAAAATATCAAACAATTACTATATGATTGGGATTTTATGTGGCAAAAAAAGGCCTTTATAATTTCTACATAATCCATGCTATTAGATCACCACATGTGACATCCATAAGAGCTTGTATAATTTTTTTAATATGAGAAGATATTCATGGGTTATTTTAGTAGAAAATAATATGAAGTAAAAAAAATTAATCATTTTTGTAATTAATAATTTATATGTCTTATGCCTTTTATAAATATCATATTCTTCACTTCTAAATTTAAATAATGATCATTTTTAAAACAAATGAATTGAAAGATATAAAATATTATAGCCAAATAATTAATAATATCATTTTATGAAAAAATTCATTTTTTATAATAAATAAATATTTATGTTAATCATTTAATGTATGTAAAATAATTTTAAATAAAATATATTTCTTCATATAAATAATATATTCAAATAATGTTTATTGTAAATTGATTGGAAATAATAAAAATAAGAACAATTAATTTAAATTTGTTTTCACAGTGTAAAGAGCGGTCATTATATTTTTATACTTTTATTTTAATGGTATATTCCCAAATTTTAGAAATATATTTTTTTTTAAAAAAAAATTTCTCATTCAACATTTTATTATTATCATAAAATAAATTTATGATACATTATGAAATATTTTATATTGTTTTGATTAGTGAAAAACGATGTTTTAACAACAAAAATAATATTTATGACTTTACCAATAACTATGTTTATGAAATAAAATTCTAATATTTTTTTCATAATCATTGATTTATGTACATAGTATTATAATTATTTTTAGAAAACTTTGATTATTTTATAATTTATAGGTCCAATATTTTCAACACTCATGTAATATTTGAAACTAAGAGTTCTTATTATGCTCTATTATAAAAAATTAAATTTTATCAAATTTAGATATTAAATATAACAAAATAGAAGTCACATTTGAGATAAAAATAAAAATATTAGTTAATAAATTAAATTAGAATTTTATGTAATATCTTAGGATTGTAAGGATTAATATTAATTACAATGATAACATCGAAATAGTGGGTTTCAATGAATAATATTCTTAAATTTTTTAATTATTATCTAATAAATAATTATAATCTGTTAAAAGTAAGGTTTTTAAAAAAAATTGAAACATAAATATATTTATATTAATAATCATATAACTATTAATAAATACTTAATATGATTATGATCAAAAAATATTTTAAATTTTTATTATACCAAAAATATTTCTCCATAAATTATATATTTCAATCCAAATATTTACATTTTAATATTTGAAAGTTGAAATATGATAAATACATGATAAATTTTGGTTCATCGTACTAGATTTTTTTAGGATGGGTTATCCTATATTCCTAGTAAAACATAAAATTTCATGTTTGAAAAAACATGTAAGCATGTTAAAAACCAGTATAGTAATGTGTAAAAATATAATTCTAAATGATCCAAATCATGTTTGAAAATTGATGTTTGAAAATCATCCATCCCAATATCACCATAATATATATTCTTTCCAACATTTTTATATTTTAATATTGAATAGTCGATTTTAATTTTTTGTTAATAGGAAACTGCAACTCTATCCACTAAAATATTTATCCATTGACAACAAACTTATCATAACATATAAATCCACATAGTTTTATTAAAAAACAACCAAATACCTACCAATCATCATTACAAAAATTATGCAGATTTTTTCATTCTCGTGGTCCTAACTCAAAAATCCATAATTCTTTTTTCAATAGAGATATGAAAGTATATATTTATTAATTACTTATTAATCCTTTTTAATTTAAATTAATTTCATTCGTTTTCCACCTATTAATGAAATATTATATCCATTATATCATAGTGTCATCATCATTATTAAAATTTTTAGTTGGTATTATATTTAAAGAACAATTAATAACTTCCATTTACCTTATTTTATTAATAAACTACCTAGCATCATTTTTGTAAGATCATGAACTTTTCTGTAGATGAATCGAGTCCATTTTAAGGAAATATTTTTCCTTTTTTAGGGATACATTATTTGGGTTTTACCTTGGGTGCATTTGGGTGAAATTTAGAAGTTTAAGGATGGATATTTGGAAGTGCATAATAGGTGCAATGATTTCCCAAACTCTGTTCCCTTCCCAATAATCCACGAAATTCAAAATATAGATGTATTAAATGGATGACACGTGGATTTTCAAACCATGAAACCCCTTGAAATTAACTAAGAACCCCCTATATAAGAGGTACACATTTTCGGTGTAATATTTTAAAAACCATTTTTCCCTTAAAATGAAACTATACACAAGTTCAATTATTTGAAATCTTGTTCTTAAAATCACCCCCATCTGACTTCATCCATAGTCAACACAACACAACATTAACTCATTCATTACATTATTGGAGGCTTTCAGATAAATTTATAGGTCTCTCAAAAATCATCTTATCCAATCAAACACTGGATTTTTTAATTTGAACCATATGGGGTATGTGGTTTATTCCCATTTATGTTCATCCATATCCATTCACTCTTTATTGATAAAATGGGGACCATTTACTATGTTTTTGTTCGGTTTAGATCTATCTGTGATGGATCATGTATCTTTTTATCTTGGATATAGGTTTTGGATTTATATTTCCTTCGTGTTGTGATCTTGGTTGTTCTTCTTCAATTGGGTATTTTAGTTGGCAAGGTTTGATCATCTATCATGAGGTAGGTTTTTTAAAATTAACTCTCATTGTCTTCATTTGAAATTGTTTGTATGTATTGAGGAAATTCAATTAGAACAAATGGAAGTTGAACATAGTGTTGAATAATAAATAAGTTATTTAATTCATGAGAGCGTATAATTAATTAATTATTTTTCCATGTGATTAAAAAATGTGTTCAATATAGAAAATTTAGATTTTTTAACTATAATTATGCAATTGGTGAATTAGACTAATTAATTTTATAATTTTTTAATTGAGTTTTTTTATAGTGGAATTGATGAGAATTTTACATTTTTTGATTTCTCAATTAATTTGATAATGAATTAATTAACATTGGGTAAGATGATATGGTAACTTTACCATAATACGTTAATCTATTATAATATTTAAATACAGAATAATTTATTTAATGATGAATTTTTCATATATTAACCTGTGATTACAGTATATAAACATGATTTTTATTTTAGTCTAATAGAATACCATGATTTGAACTGTTGATAAAAGGGGTCATTATTGATTAACCATTGTTGATTTGACATATATTATTTATGTGTGACTGGCTGATATACAAGTGTGGAACATTGACTAAGGGCTCCAAATACCCATATGATATAAAAGAGATGTGGGGTTTGGAATGAGGCCCCAAATAATCATAGAAGAAACAATTTCAGAAAGATATTGAGGCTCCAAACACCCATGTGTGATAGTGAGTATGTTACATGGATTGAAGCTTTAAATAACAATATGAGATAGAGACTATGATAGAAGGACTGAGTCTTTAAATACATATGTTTAATTGAGGTGTTGGATTGGGACATAGGCTCCAAATACCCAAATGGTGGTAGAAACAATGATTTACACCCATGAGATTGGAATTGAACTATTGGTTCAATTGACGATTATGTGAAATAGAATGAAATTAATTAGGATAGTACATCCTTATAATGAATTTTTATTTTAGTTTTTATTATGGTTCATACTCAGTCTTAGAACAATGAAGATATTGAGGGTTCATGTTTCCTTAGGAATCCATTAGATTATACGATTAATTAAAAAATAATTAAATGTGAAAATTGTTTAATTTATGTATTTTACTTTATTCTTTATATAATTTAATACACTTTTATTTAGAAAATATTATTTTAGACAAAGTTGGTTGTTTCATAATATGTTCTTCCTACACCCAACTCAAGATGCTTGATCGGTACCCAAATAGACCTCATGGTTGTTGTATAGGTAAAGGTCTCTATGTTAGATGGAAGAGTCAGGATGGAGCCTAGATGAGGGAAAAAAACATGGTTTCATGACCCACATGTGAGTGTTGGCATGTCTTTATTTAGGATTTCATTTGAAACATGATATGAAATTCACCATACATACCTATTATTTTGGTTTGGATATTGTATTCATGTGTTAGTCATCGTGTGAGATAAGTTTTTTCTGTAATTTGTTATATCGTGTAGCAATTTTTTTCATTATTTATATTGTTTTTATACAATTATAGTTAGGTTTTTGTCTCCCCATTATCAATATTAGACCCCCCGCTATTAGTTGGAACCCTATGGCATATAGGGAGGCACGCCTAATGTTAAGAACCAACCCGGGTTGACCCTGAACCGGTCACCCGAGTCGGCCCACAATATGGCACGAGGGCTGTTCTCGATACCCACAGGGTGACAACTAGTGTAGGGTATCAAAATTAAATAGGTGGTAATGATTTGGCCCATAAAATGAGTAAAAATAAATAATAAATACTAAAAAAGAAAAAGAAAACATTTAGCGGCAAGAAAACAAGACATCACATACCTCCGTGAGACCTCATGGTCTCCTCCAACATCTAACAGCCTTCCTATCACGGTCATACGGACAAGAACCTGAACCAAACAAGTGAACCTGCATCCGAAAAAGTAGGATTGGAATTATCATTAAAATACTCACAAGGAATGTCAAAAATGAACCACAGAATCCATAAATTTTTCAATTACAATACAGACCTATAATACTAGTTTGAACTAAAATTATAAAAATAAGTTTTTCATATTTAAACAGCATTTTGAAAACTAACTATCACAATTCCATTGGCCTTATAATTCAAAAAAAAGTAAATGGAAGAAAAAGAGGGCTCGAACAATATTTATCCGAAAACTACTACTTTGAAGTACATTTTGAAACCAACTATACACACAAAACGTTTCCAAGAAGACATCAAAACCATGTTCAATGATATGATTCCACACACTACAAGGGTCATGGTACTAATAGTCCTTGTACCAAAGGATCAAAGAAATCCTATGTGCTCGAAGGATGACCAGAACATACTATACATGTGACTCATCTAGAAGGCATGCCAACTCTCAATGACATCACAACGCCCTAACGCCTGACTGTCTCCCTACCTGGCCTGGTCGAGGGGCCCAATCCCATATCAATAATAATAACAAAACATCTCTCTAATATGGGCCACTAGACAATGTGTAATATAAACTAGTGCAACAATCATTCTCTGTAAACCCCCATTATAATATACTTTTAGGTGCTATGTTCACAAATATGTGTGCGACACATTCAAATACCGACCTATATATATAAAATCAAGCACACAACATAATTTGGAACCACCCCAACCACCTCAAGGTCAGTCACATGCCCTAAAATAAATATTCATAAAAGGAGGCTCATTCCGATGACCCTCCGGTCACATGATCGACAGACGAGGCAGGGTTCTAACCAAGGAGGGGTTTTCCTAACATAATTTTTAAAATATGCCAAACGGGCATCATACCATTTACTCATATCAAGACTTTTTTTAAAAATACAATCTAAAATTCCAAAGATGCCTTTATCTTCACAACTCTCATCCTTTTATCAAAACATTTCTTAAACTATTCAAAAAAAACAAAAAATACTATCTTTATACAAACATGGCAAAACGGTCTCTTAAATATTATCAAATATGAGAGGTGAAAATAGGATTATAATAAAAGATGATTGAAAATGGTATTTCAATAAAAATTATCTCTTTTGTATAGAGTATTACCAACTCTTATACTATACTGGTATCACAAATAAGTATAAAGTCTTGCACTTTGGGAGATGATCTAAAGTCATTCATATGGATTTTTTTTGAAATGTTCTTAGTACACATGTGATAATGTCTATTTGTATGGGAAGCCATTTGTAGATAAGAAATAGTAAATTTCATAAAATACAAATTGGTAGACTTATCGCCAGATGAGGAATCTCGACACAAACTCAAACAATTACTTTTTTTCCATGGACAAAAAAAATATATTCATAAGTCCTTATACATAATCATAATTCATGTATGAATAGTCCATTTAATATTGTCAAATTTAGAATGATATTTTTGAAGAAAATAGAGCGAAACTTTTATCATATCTTAAAAAAACAATGATCCCATTTTTTCGACCCATAAATGGTATCACCATCATTAAGTTATTTCATAATGGTAAGGAAATAATAGTATGATCCTTGATAATCTTTATAATGATCTAAAAAAATTGGTATTATGATAATTGGATAAAAAATAATGACATTATTCTTCTCAGTGAAATAAACATGAATATCAGCAATCATAGCCTTCTATTGCCACTGATCATGATCTTCTCTAGGAAATTCAATATATAAATTTAGGCATATGGAATAAGCCATAGAATATAATTTTCATGGTTTATAAACTTTGTGAATGTTTTACATATGATGAAATCCCATCCATAATAATTTTATAATATTTAAATATTTCATAAATACTATGAATTTATATATTTTATGGTCAGTTAACATTGCAAATTTCTCACTTAATGTGTTATTATTCCACGATTTTAAATAATGAACCACTACAACCAATTTTGAGTAATGGTTTAGATCATTCATCTCATTAATTATTTATTTTTGTGGTACATAATATATATAATTTTATCCTCGAATGATAATATTGATGATTATTAAAATATATGAATCATATAAAACCACAATACTCATCCTAGATTCTGGGAAAAATGATTTAGTATTCAAATATATTTTGGATTAAAAAGGGAATGTACATAATTCTCAATAAAATTGAAATAACATCCCTGTATAATCACCGTTATTAAATGAAATTCGAGTAAAAAAATTCCCAAATAGGGTGATGGTATTAACCAAATTATCACATAAATAAATTAACTCAAAAATCATTCTTTGGTGATCTCTAAATTGTGAACCAACCTTAATAATTACATAATCTTGTGTTTTATATCAAAAATTAATCAATAAAATTTGATGATATTGTTAGTGTTTATAGTTTTAGAATTTTAATCCCTTACTCATACATAATATGAAAATATAATAAAATTTTATAATTCCAATGAGTATATAATTTCCCACCATATAATACTTATAATACCAAAAATGTTTTATTTTCATGAAAAAAATTTATCACTATCAAAATACCATCCTCTATTCCAATACTCATAAATAAATCTAGTAAAAGATATTTAAAAAATTTGGACTGAGTAAGAATAATAATTATGTATATAAAAAAGTGAAAAAAATTTGTCTACTGAAAAAAATGAACATGTATGGAAACTATTTTCTGAAAAATTATCTTTTTATCCACAAAGTAATTTATTTTAAAAATATAATTTCGATTACCTTTTAGAAAAAAAAAATTCAATGAAAATTAATTATAATTAATAGATAATTCATGTAGTTTCATTGGTACATCATATCAAAAAACCGTTACAAAAACCATTAAAATTGGAATAACAATACATACACCTTCCTATATAATTATCAAGACAGCATAATCATTATGCAATAGAATTTTTTTTTCTATATGGAATAACCCATAAAATATGATACAACGGGCTCATATTGATATTATTGAGTTCACCCAATGTAAATGATTTTCTATGAACATATCATGAATAAAGAAATTTATTATTTTATTTTCTATTTATAAAACCATCGAAAAAACTCTTTAAACTAGTTTATAGATCTATTTAGTATATCAAAACTAAAATTTCATTTAAAACACCATTTTCAAAACATATATTATAATGGAAAATGAAATGTTGTGTTTTTAATGAGGAAAATTGGAAATATTGAAATGGAATCCAAAATTCAAATAATGGATATAACAGTAGGAAAATTCATTGTCATTATATACATTAAAATAAAATATTTATTTTATCATTTGTAATGAAAGTCAGAAACGCTGTAAAAATAATCATTTTATCCGAAATATAATATTAATTCAAAAAATTGAATTTATAAAACTCATATTTATATAATAAAATCATTTTAAAAACATGTTTATAATAAAAATTAGAGTTAGTTACAAAACATTGAAATATAATTTTATAAAAGGAAATCCCCTTATCATATTGTAAATAATTGTATCATAGTACCTATAAAATAATAACATTAAAAAAGCATTAAATACCACTATAATAGTGAAACTACTGATAATGTTAAATCGGATGTGTAAACAACACATAGTGTAATATAGGTGTATTATATCAATATATTCATCAACAAAAATAAATTGAGGCAATTTCCTTTACCACAGGTTTGATTCATCAAATACATTCATAAAATTACAGATTAAAAAATATATGTTATTTATTTACATTATTAATAACATATTAATATTTTTGTTCATTGTTTCCTTCTTAAAATTTTATATATGATTACTTAATCTTTTTTTGAAATACTTAAAACCATATTCATCGTATACGTCAAAAATTATTTTTCTAGGTTTAATATTGTAAAAAAATAATTAATTAAACATATCAATAATAATAATCAAAAAATTATTATAATTTTTATAAATCCATTATAATTTTATTACCAATAATGATATATGGTTATGAAAAATGAACTATGTTATGATCAAAGAGATGGTATGTCGTATATATGCATCAATGATGTTTCCATATTTCAAAGATCTATATGGAAAGGTGGTAAGTAATATTTTATCTTTCCATATTGATAATTATATCATATATAAAATATTCTTTATTTATATATACTTATATATATCATCCATGTTTTTTTGTGATGAAAATAGATTCACATCTCTTCATGAATACAGTAGTCCACATCTACACAATTGGCGTTATTATTTTTCGAAAATGGAAAAGGTTAGAAGAAGATTTATATATTAGTGTTTAACATTCCTAAATATTTCATGAATAAAATAATAATGTATATTATATCAAATTTATTAATTATATGTATCTTTGTTACATACATTGTAAAACATTTCTGAAAATCAGACCACATCGTTTCATGAGGCGGATGTCCACCATACACATGACTGGCGTTATTGTATCACCTACGAAATTGAAAGTAAATAAGTATGTATATGATATAATTATACATTGGTATAATTATATCATTAATATCTGAAATATAAATTATATCTATAATCATACTAAAAAATGTGATGTTTTGATGGAATACATGTCACATCAGTTCATTAATGCTAGTCCACCACACACACAAGTGACATATTTTTGTACTATTTGAGGAGATAAGTAATGGATATTATTCATTAAAATAACATAATAAAATATTATTATATTTTAGGTTATATTTTTTATAATAATAAATTAATATTAATTTAAAAATATTTATGTGGAATCAAAACAAGAAAGTATAGTCAATAATTTTACCATTTTTTGGAGAACCTCTTTAGAATTTTAGATACAATATTCTGAGAATGAATTTATAACTTAAACAAGAATTATAGGATGATGTAAATAATAACATTAAGTGGTTAGGTATGATATTTTGTGATCCAAATTTTTTAATGATGTGAAATGGAGATGATATAGGATGACCTTTTATATGTGAGATGAGTGGCACACATGTAATATTTGGAAATAAAAAAGTAGTAGCCACATTATGTTTTGGGGAATGTGTACAACTTGGAGTATTATATATTATTATACATTATAAGGTCTAAATATATCCATATTATATAATTTATATAAATATTTGGCCAATTTATCCCATATACTTTTATTTTAAACACTAGTAAATCTATTATTACATTATGCACAATAATTAGTTTTTAGTATTTTAACTATTCATTATGTTATAAAAAATAAGTGAAGTTTTTTAAATAAATTAAATAATTTTGATTCAAATTATTTAATCAATTTTATAAATTTTTATTCATATAATTGAAAATTTTTAATTTGAAACCAACGTCACAGAAGCGGTAAAAAAGTGTTGTTTCAAGAAGGGTTTTTTCTAAGAAAGGATTTTATATTAACTCAATGATCAATAATAATTATTTTACGAATCAATAATAATATTTATTTATATAAAAAAATTAACATATATTTTAAATATCAATAATTTGTGATTATATTAATTAATTAAAATATTGAAATTTTGTGCACTTTAAAATAGTTTTTAACAAAAACCAGCTTATACCCAAATAACATATACTAAAATCCAATATAAATTCCACTCGAAAGTAATTAAGTTGATTTAATATTACTAAATAATAAACATGTTACATTAAATTGTTTTAAAAACACAATGATATTCTTATATTACTTATTATGTTAAAAAGAAATGTTTTTTATAAAAACCATTATATTCAGTATTCATTAAAAAATAAATATTTGACATAAAATAATAATAAAAATCAAAACCCAAGTATGTTATTATATTATAATTTATAAAATTAATTTAAAATATTCAAATTAAAAGTATAAAATTTATTAATTTAACATTAAAATAGTGGAGTATTATAAAAGTTTTTAATTCAATGTATTTTTGTTTTTTATTTATCAATTACGAAATATTTTTATGATGAATAAAATCATAAAATCTATTTATTCTATAATTATATATATTTTAAAATTATCCCCCCTTTTGAAATGTTCTTCATCAAAATTTCATTCACTTACTAAACTCGTGGAAATATTTTTCACCATATCATTTACATATTCCTAGGTTTCCACATTAACCATATGGTGATTCTACAAAACTGGAAATTGGTAAATAAAATTATTTGGAAACACTTCCTCTATAAAATAAAGAATCTAAATAGCATGTTCCTTGTTAGAACTATTCCATTATAATATAAATTGATATCGGGCCAAAACATGAGATGAATCTAGTATATATTTTCTTAACATCAAAACATATAATACATTATATAACTGGGACAGACTTGGAATAATATAAACTCTGTGGGAAACTCATCCCACGTTATATAAGATTTTATATGGATGAATAAAACATGAAATAAGGTTTTCATTCATTACAAAATGAATTTCAATTTTTCATAGTGAATAATTGATAATTTCATGACCACCTCCCTCGAAAAAATAGATTTCCCGAAAATTACAGTATGACATTTTTTCTTTCCAATGTTGTCCTAATATGATTATAAATAAAAAAATTATTTTCATCCATTTACTCTAATAAATCTGTTACCATGAACTTATTTTCTCCGATATCATCCAAAAAACATTCTCTAACATGCCTTCAAATATAATTCTTTAAATTGATTCATATGTATACTGAAATGAAACTATTGTTATATAAAAACTCATAATATAATACTATTAATACTAGATTTCCTTTTAATCCAATTAAAAATAAATAATAATATATTCCATGGTCTGAATTGTCCTCTTATACTAACCTTCATTTTGAGGCTGAAATGTTATAGTCTAATTTAATATAGCGGAAAATTATTTCTAATCCCATTACAAAAAAATAAATTTCAACCTAGGATCACAGTCTGATATAATGGACGGAGGAACTCAATGAAACCTGACGATCTTTTATAGATATATATATATGAGATATTTTATCAAGATAAATAATATCATAAATGGGAAAAAATGTGTATATTTTTTTAATCAATCATAATTTTCCCTAATCGAATTGTTCCCTCATAAATACATTGGTAATCCCATATAAAAATCCATGGATAAATTTTAACATCTCCTATATATTACTGGAATAGTTTTGATCAATTTATTTGGTAATTGTAATTCTTCTTTAACCTACTAACATGTCAAACACTTCATAATGAAATCATTAGTACCTATTTTCTTTCTATAAAACTGATAATATTCTCGATGTTCATTGTAGAACATAGTGATATCTTAAAGAATGAAAAATAATAAACTATTTTATTCATTCCATTATTCTAATTTCATTAAGAAAAAAAATTATACTTCTCCAATTTTAAAACACATTGTTCATCAATATATAAATATAGAAACGTGATCTTCTTAATTGAGTATATATTTTCCTATAATGATTTTTCATCCTTTTGATATTTTATTAATTATTTCATAAAAATTAAATTGAAATGAAACTTGAAATAAAAAATATGACGTCCCTACTTCCACAACATCTATGAATAAATTTATCAACTAATTTACTACAGGGTTATATTTAAAACACAACATGGTTAGTATAGAATTTTTTCTTCAATATAATGATTCATCAACTTTTTTATCTTTTTGATTATGGTAATGAATCAGGTAATCATAATACTAGGACAATTCAATCCATATTAAATATCATATGAGAAACTATTTCAAAGTGAATATATAATTCGAAATTTTTTGTTCATAATATAATTCTCACATTAATCCATATAATAATTAATATATATATTTAAATCTCAAAACTACATATTTAAATTACTGACATTTTTTATAGTAATTTCACCTATTAGGATTCAAATTTTGTCAATAATAATAAATTACTTGATCATTAGGTATTATGACACAATATATTCATTACAGTAATGCATTACTATAGATGATGAATTAACTATTCATGGGGGGAAGGGGAAAAACTAGAGAATTCAAAAATCATCATTTGAGATTCAATAAACAATCACAAAAATCATTTATCGTGATGAATTTATCTATATATTGAGTTATATTGTTCATTTGGACAGCTAATCGGGTAATTTCTTTAATATATTATAACTCATAAACTGATAATCCCTGAAATATTGGAATCAATATGAAATTAGTGGGTATTGAACATTACTTAACAACATTTTTTTAGTAGTGTAAATATTTATTCCATCATTAGAGTCCATATCATCTTGGATTTAAATTTTTTGCAACTAAATTTTCACTTATTATTTTCCCCATATAGTTTAATTTGTAGTATATTTTGAAAAATAATCTATTGTTTCCTCCATGATCCATCCAAATTTTATAATTATCAACAATGTCATAATTAAACACCACCACAAAAATTTCCAATAACTCATTGAGATATCAATTATTTAGGTATATAATAATAAAATACTATTTGGACAACCAAAAGAAAATTAATACAAACTCATAGTTCCCATATATAGTATGAAATTTTGTATTCAAAATTTCATCGACATTAACCATATATTGATGGTACCTAAACATTATTTCATCCACAAAAAATACTATTCTAAACAATGATAATAAAAAAGATTGCTATGTGTAAAATTATAAATATTATTAACACTAGTGTTATTCAATTATATTTAATCCTTTCAAAGTCTCATCGAACCAACATTATTTTAAATAAAATATAGGAGCACTAAATCGTTATGTTCTATGTTTAATGAAATATTTATCTAATAACACATGTAATTTATTTTTTTATTCAATAACATCCACTTGATCCATTTTCTATGGTGGTTTAGAAATTGGAAAAGCATAATGTACTAATTAAATAGTAAAATCATCCACCCAATCAGAAATTAGAAAAGAAAAAATATTTTAAAATGACATTGTATTCATTCACTAATAGAATGCAACTTATTTGAATAGATCCCCACTATTAAAAAATATGACATTGGAAAATTATATATATATCACTAATCCAATTTTCAGTTTCTTTTTATGTTATTAAAGGCATGAATTCCTTCAAAAAATATTCCATGGTTTAGAAATATGTCCCAAAATGATAAACAAAAATCTAATTTATACGCCCAAGGATATCTAACTCTAACATTTTCATTTCAACAGGATAGATATTATAGTCCACCGCAATGATAAAAACATAAAACTATTATAAATATTTCATTATTTGGTACTTACTGTTATATTTTTTCCAAAAGACATATCTTACTTACATGAGTTGATTATCAAAATCTTTATAACAATTTACCATAAATTAAATAGTATGATGTTCTATAGTCAAAAAAGGTTTTGAAATAATTCTAATAAAATTAAGACACCTAAAGAAACATTATTTGATGACCCTAAATCAAATATATTTGATAAAAAAATTTATCACTATTTTTCTTCCAGACAAGATGCTTTCTAGACCATGTTACTAACTTCTGGAATACATTAAAAAATGACCTAACTTAATGCAATTAATAATCCTATCCATTGGGTGGATATTTGTAACCACGTTCATTGATTCATCAGGATTCCTTTATTTATAATCATTTTCCACATGAAGAAGCATTCTACATCAAGAACATGTCCGTGATTTCAAAATAAATTATCTTGGGTTCTTTTTACCACACATACCACATGACGGGGACTTAATTTTCTTACCTCTATATTTTATTATAATATTTTCACATCATCTCTAATCCCTCCCACCTCTTACATTCACCATCACATCGCACATAAGATTCCAAAACCAGTTAATAAATTTTTTTCAGAACAATGATTGATTTTCTCCCAGATTTTAAATTCTCATGTTCCCAAAGATCATCATAGACTTCACTTCAATATTTAGTAAAATATATTAATTTTACACTAAATCACTTGAACATAATTCAGTATATACCTTTCCACTATTCTATAATAAGCAGCATAAATGGACATAAAATTTTATGTTTCCTATAAATTCAAGGAATGTTTTCTCTAATTAGAGTGGAATAACCATAGTGTAATATTTATCAATGAAAATATATTTAACTGAATAAAATTCCATAAAATAAATATAATCAATATCTCAATTATTTTATAAAAATACAACAATATTTCATATTTACCTTCAAATTTATAAATGAAAAGTGTTTACTTATTATATTCTTAACATCCCATGACATTAAATATCATCTCTAAATAATTGATCAATCATTTCTCTACCCAAGGATAAGATGATCCACTGAATGTTGGGGTATAGTGCCTCGTGAAAAGAACCACTATAGAAATGGTCCATCATGGTGAATTTGTTTCCTCTCTGTCATTGATACAACCAGCATTAATATATTCTGTCAATAGGTTTCTCACTGTAACAAACTGAACTATTCCAATTCCAACCATCTCAGGTTGCGGAATTGGGAGGATATTTTCCCCTTGGTGAACTAACACTAAGGAATTTGTATTTACACTATAGAAAACTATTTTAGATAGACATAGTTGAGATGAATCAATATGGTAATAAAAAACATATATCATATCAATATAATAATACTAATATATATATAAATGGAATTTTATTAAAATTATCCTAAACCTATTGTAATATAAATCATCATTTGATAAACAATATTAGTAACTGACCATATAGAATACATAATCATCAATGTTAAGTGAATGAATAATTTTTATTGTGTTTTATGATATTCTTAAGTATTGGATCTTTAGATATTTTGGTCATAACATATACATTAAAAAATCCTAAAATAAAAAATGGACCCTTCTGATTAGTATAAATTTTTTTGCAAAATATATATCTATTAAAGAAAAATATTATTTATTTTCATTAAAACATTCAGGACTATCGACATGAACTCTTACATTCCCTATCCAATTATTATATCTAATGAGGATTTTTTAGAAATTTGGGATGAGCAAAAAATCATAGTAAGAGGCGTAAATAGATGACCATTGTAAGATAAATGAATGATTATAAAAGGATATGAATTCAATATTCATAAGAAATTGAATTTTTATGTAGAAATGTTTTTGTAATTATATAAAAGTATCATTTTTATGACATTTTGAAAATAAATTATTACCATGAAAACTCTATATCTAGATTAGACAACTCCTTTAGTTTCCATGATATATTATACAATAAAATCCTTACAAAAACCATATATAATCCATAAGTAGTTTAATAACCAAATAAACATCATAAAATTTATTTCTCCATAAAACATAATCATTACCCAATTCAATTGAGTTCTATATAGTCTCACCCCTTAAATATGATATAATAGGCAGACACAGTTCTATATAGCTACACAAAACATAAACAATGTTGAAGGACAATTTAATGAATAAAACATTTTATTAATACAATGTTTCATTATAAAACCCTTCAAAAAAACATTAAAATTTATTTATAGAAATATTTTTTGGAATTATAAATACACATTTCTATTAAAACCCCATTTAGAGAACATAAATTACCTTGAAAAATTGATAGACAGTTTTTGATTGATGAAATCATGAATGCTTGTAAAGGAATCATAGAATAAAATAATAGTCATATAAGTAGTAAAATCAATTTTCATCATATAAAGTAAAAATATTACATTAGTTTTTTATTTTTTAAATTAATTTAGATGTTACATACAATGATTACATATTCCCAAAATTAATCAATAAGAAATTCTAAAATGGGAATATTTTATTTGATAAGGTGTATTACATACAACACAGATTTTATATCGAGTACCATGAAACTATGAGTCTATAATTCATGATTCACTAAACTTATAAATTATTTAACTATATGTAATAATGATTTTCTTTGATAACTTATGTAAAATGTAAGAGTTAGTTTTAGTGAACGAAAATATAATGTTAATTTTATTATTCAATATTATAGATATCATGTAGCTATTGGAATGAAAGGTATGTATATAATTAAATAAAATATGAAATTTATATATTTTAAACATTCTAATTATCTTTCTATTGAATGAAAATAAAATAAGAATCATTTAATATAAAAAGAAACAATTTTTTAAAATATATATTTTTTCTAAAAGATAGTTTCTTCAGTCATTACTCACATAATTAAAAATTTATATTATAAAATAATTAAAAATTAATTTGAAAAGGTTAAAATCATTTTCAAATTTTATTATATAATTTACCATCAGTTGAAGTTTTGGGAGTTTTCTAAAATGAATAATTTTTTTTAATAATGAAGAAAATTTAATTTTAATTGGAAACTATCATTTAATTTAAATAATTTACAAAGTAAAATTATATATTTATTAAGTTTTAATGTGAAATTAGTTCAAAATTATATGAATTATTCCAATTAAGGGAATCATAATAATTTTCAAATTAATTTTTATAAAAAATTCATCTAAACCATAGAATATTCATAGTTAAAAATTCCTCTTTCTCGTCACGTTTGTGGGATTTATTTGTAATTTAATTCCTTAACATGTATGAGTTGGATTTGGAAAAATGGAATTTTTATTTGTAATAATATTAATATATTTTTCTAATAATTTATAATAATTATTTTTCCATAATGATAAATGAAAATTGTTATATTTAATTACCATGATTAATGATAAAACATGGCTTTGCATATTACATGTATTTTTATTGAAAATAATTTTAAACACACATTGGGTTTTTAATTTTTTAATTTTGATTTCATATTTATAATAATCAGGTATAATTTTTCTTATAAAATTAATTAAATTTTATTCATATAAGATGAATTAGATGATAAATTAAAGGATACAACTTACTGTGGAAAAAATTAAAAGGGTAAAATTGAGTAAATATAATGATTAAGGAACAACAATAAAAAATAATTTTATTTTCTATGGTGAATGTACTTTTATATCACATAAGCACAATTCTCAATTATTTATGTATTTTTAGACACATGATGTATGATAGATTTTGTAATAGTGAATACTTTTGGGTATTTACAAGAATGTCACTCCTCCTCTATTTTAAAAGGGCACTAATTCTCCCAAATTTTTCATTCATTAAATAAAAAATGTATTAGCCAATACATACCCAAATAAGATCCAAAAATATTTTAACTCGTCATAAAAAAATTATATTTGGTATGAATCTGACCACTCGATGCTATAGTGAAAACCTAAGGAGGATACCGAAAAAAGTGGTAATTTTCTTCATCAAGGATCATTATTTTATGGTTTTCCCAAAATCCTTAATAATTTCATAAATGTTATTATGTACTAAAAATATTATCTTAAATATAATATAATATTTCAATAGTAGTTTCATTACCTACAAAAACATCAAATTTCCATTAAATAGGTTATGAAATCATCATTCGTGTGTACATCGGACAACCACCTCACAGACCAATGTCATTCATTATTCCATTACCACCATTCATGGTCGGATATGATTTTGTATATAAATTATATATATATATATATATGATATTGATAAAATATTTATACTTATGGAGTCACTATATCATATATATATATATATATTTAGATCCATTTTATAGAAGATACGATAATGTCGCTCATTTTCATGGCGGACTACATTCTTATGAAGTGATATGATTCATATTTCAGAAATTAATCACATAGAAAGTGATAAAAAAGAAATATAATTATTATATGTGATTAAAATTCCTTAATATTGATATTCATTAAAATTTTATAATTATATAAATATAATATATATAGTTTTTTCACACACATAGTGATGATTAAATCGTTCGTGTACAGGTATACTTCCTTATCCACAAAGAAACACGTGTCTCTTTCCACTACCAAAACGTATGGATGAAATATATAATTATATAAAATGTTATATATTATAAAATTATCATTATTTAATTATTATATATTAAATACTTTTTTCCATAATTACTATTTTAAAATGGTTACATTACTCATGCGTACATACGACCCACCGTATCAATGATCATAAATTATTTCATTTTTCATTAAATTTAATCATGATTGATCCTAAAATTAAAATTTATGTATAAATATTCTAATCATTTAATTATTTTTATTATACATATTAAAAAACAATTCACTATTTTCATGAACATAATCATTAATGAAGAAACACTCATGATAATTGATAGAAATTAACACAAGATATCATGATAACGATAAACGATTATTAAAGAACAGGTGATAAGATGTTATAAAAGGAACATATATGATGTTATAAATATAAATATGGTTCTTTTATTCATTAATAAAATGTATGAAACCACAATAAATGTGGTTAGATCACGTTCACCAAAAATAAATTGTGATGTAATGGATTTCATCTCAATTTACATTCTATAGATAATTATTTGACATTATACACAAAATTATTTTTATATGATGGATATAATTACCTTTTTACATGTAATATCACTATTAATTAATATTTAAAGATACATTAAATTTTATTTTTAATTATATTCTATAAGGGAATTTTAGATGAATATTACCAAGCTGTAAAATTTATTGTAAAATATCAATTTATTATGTGTTTGCTATCTTTTTATTGAAAAAGTAAAATTATTATAGTAAATTTTATTAGATGAATAATTTATATCAAATATCGATATTATTTTCAAATTGATATTAATTTTTCCTAAACTGTATATTATTTAACAATTACTGTTTGATTATCTCAGGAAATATTGATTTTTTTATTCTTTACTCAATTAATATACTTCATGATAAAGAAAATTGTATAATAATTAAATCTATTATTAGATATATGTTAATGGATTGGACATTCACGAAGTAGTATGGTGTCTATTTAGTGAAATCCCCGCTCTAAATTTCACTTCTCCTGAGACAAATTAGTTGGCCAATTAAAATGGGGTTTTAGCCATTTTATTTAAATCAACTCATAAATTGCATTGAAACAAAATGTATCAAGTTCATGGGAGACATGAAATATAATTATTAAGAATATAAATCATTCATTATTGAGTTATAATTATCCATGATATATTTTCAATGACATTATCTTTTGATTCATTACATTCTTGTTTTATAAATTATATGTCATGTTTTTTCAGTTATTTACCATTCCATATTGATTATGCATTATTTGATCGTGCAGTTCTCTTATTTAAATGGAATGAGTCCATAGTTATTTAAATTAAAATGTTGAATATTCATTATTTTTTGTGATAAAATACTATTTTACATAACACATAATTTTTATTTGATCTCATACTTATTTTCATTCCCTTTCGATCGATATGAATAAGAGATCTATAAATAACATTCGAGGAGGTTGTTAATTTTTTTTATTATGTATTATATTTCAATTCTACAACCCAATATAAAATTAGTATCATTTATTTATATAGTTTTCCAAAACATCTAAACAGATCCGTCCTTTAGGATTCTACCCATTGTACTTATATTAGTGTAATAAATAAGACAATGGTTGTGGGTCACTGGGTTTGGGGTCACAAAAATTGGTAATAGATGATGTTTATTAATTCCATTGGTATCTACATTTATAAAAACATATATTATGGATCATAACACAATGATAATATTTTAGTATAAGTGTAGAATAACATCCTAATGTTTTTGTAATTTAGAGATAATGTGGCATTTCCTATAAATTAATAATTATCTGGATACTAAAAGAGGACGTGGATCGGGAATAAATTAATCCATGGGTAATAACATATAAATGATTGAATTGGAGATGACTAGATTTACACTACATGTACAACAATAGGACTTACTACACAGTTTTTTTGACACACCTGAGTGATATTATTGGGATATGCCACATTTTCATGATCATCAATTACGAATGATTTGGATAGATAAATAAAATGAATGAAATAGGATAAACCCTAGACGAATTAAAGAACTATGTGCAAATAAACAACTATATGTAATTATTGGGATTCAATAATTATATTAAAATTGAATTATTTTTACAAATGATATTTTGGTAAATGAAATATTAAATCAATTAATGATTCAATTTTATTTCATAATTATAAATGTTATTATAGACTTAAGAAATATGGATACCATGATGGGTTATTGATTTTGAGATCAATATGATTTTCAGTGTCATAATAACACATTTTAGGTTTTATATGATCAAAGTCTATCAATATTTTTGAAATCATAGAGAAATGTATGAAAAGTATATGTTTCATTGGAAAAATTATTTGTGTAATAATAACATTAAATTTTATAGAAATAATATTAAAGGTATTGATAGAATTTTGGGTTAATTTTATCACTAATAAATTGTAATAAATTTTATATATGAATATTATCCATTGAAAAAAATATGTTTCCTTCGAATACCATATAATAAAGTGTAATTAATGATCAATTTTGTTTCATGGATTCCATCATATATTTTTGGAACATTATAAGAATTATATTCAAATCTTTTTGAAAATGTACAACCCTTATATAGGGTGAAAACATGAAACATATAGAATGGTGGTAGTGCTTGAACCCATGCATGATTAAGGATAAGGGTTTTCCGGTTTCACTGGAACACACGGTGTATTGGTTACTATGTCATTGTCTTTGTTTAAATGATTTGGAAAATAAATATTAATGATTAATTAGTTGAGTTATTATTGAGGATTAGAGATTAATTTATTATATTTAATAACTTCTCCCATATATATTGGTTTTCAATAATAGTTAGATATATATGAAAATATATGTCATGCTTTTATAGATCATACAGTATATTAAAATTGAATTTTAGTACTTCAAGTATAAAAAATTTTGTTTTTGGATATTCATTTCTCTTAGTAAGGGATTCATTGAAAATTGTTCAAAGAATAAATAATGTAAAATATTATCCTTATGAAATATAAATAAATCATATAGGTATATTTCTATATTTTCATAGGTAGTAAGATAATTCCACAACAATAGAAAATTGATTTTGAAAAAAATGTTATCATATAACAATAATTTATGATGATATCAATGAAATTTTAACACCTATTAGATTTATGATTGTGAGGACCTAAAAATTTCATTTAGTATTCAATTTCTTGTTATCAATGACCTCAATAAAACTCTATAAATATATGGTATTTTCCCTTATGTTCATAGCTTCACTTGCCACCAATATTCTCTTATAGGGAACCAAATTTATCTTTTATTCCACATGACATTAGTAATTTCCTTAAACTGTTTTAAGAGGAGATTTTATTAATTAGTTTTAGTATGTGGGGTTTTTATAATTGTTATTTAAAATTTATAAACCTTGAATTACCATGATCAGGTATAAATTACCATGATATAAATTTATTTAAATATGGGAGAATGTGAGACACCAAAATTCTAAAATAAAATAACTATATTGGATATCATTTATTGAATTAGATTATAAATTTAACATGATATAAACAATAAAATGAGTTTATATTCAGTTTCACAAAAACATAATCTTATCATGTGTTACATTCAACAATTATTTTCATTGACAACATTTATTACACGCAAGATTGTGTTTTAACAAACAATAATATAATAATAATATTAGTATTTAATTTGATAGTTATCTCTTAGCCATTGGGAATGGATTGTATGAATAAATATAACTAATATATTTGAATTTATAATTTCAATTTTTTATTATCTAGAAATTAATTATAAATGAAATATGAATCATTTAGGAGAAAAATAAACATTTTCTAAAAACTATATTGAAAAAAATTTGATTTGGTCACACGTTTTGCTGAAAATTGAAAATAAATTTACAAAATTTTTGTAAAACATATTTTACAAAATAAATTGTAATATCAAACTTATCTTATAATTATTTCAACACATATTTCTAAAATTATAAAATTCTTATGAATAATTAAAAATATGAAATATTAATTGGGAACTATATTTTTGTTTAAATAATTTAGGATGTTAGATTATATTATATATTGGGTTTAAAGTAAAATTGTTTTATTTTTATATCATAAAATATAATTTAGGTAATTCAAATAATTTATACATTTATTATATATATAAAATCATGGAAACATTCAATCATTTTCACATTAAAAACCCTCCTTCTCATTGCATCTACCAGATTAAATATTAAATCAATTGTACACATTCTTTTAGTTGAAATTGAAAAATAGTTTCATATATGTAATTATAATAATTTATATTATCTGATAATTAAAACATAAATTTATAACATAATTAATATTGAAAATAATTAATATTAACTGACATGATTATGGTTTAAACTGGGTTTTTTACATTACATACATTTATATTAAAGTTATTTTTACACACACAAGTTTTTTATTTAAAATTTATAATTAATATTTAGAATAATTAAGTAATAATTTCCTAATAAAAAAATGTTAATTAGTATTTATTAAAAAAGTACTAAGGTAAATAAATATATACATGTTACTCTGTTAAAAAAACTAAAATGGTAAAATTGATTAATCATAAATACTAAAGAACAACATGATAAAATGTTTTTCCTTTTTTTGGTGGAGGTGTTTATATTTCATACACCCTAACCTACATTAATGATATTTTTTATCCATATGAGTTATGGGAGATCTCCCAATAGTGAATACATTAGGATATTTAGAATAATGGAACTCCTCCTCAATTATAAAAGGGTACTCAGTACCCTCACTTATTCACAAATTCAAAACATTTTTTTGAAAATCCATCACTACAAAAAATGACCTATACAAATAGAAATTTATTGACAGATAACATATTTTTTGGTAATAATGATCATTTCCAACAGATATTTCGTTTTATTGGTATTAATTTCTAATACCAAATGTTCTTTTCAAAAACAGATGGATTTTTTATATAGATCAATTAATACCAACATATCATTTACCAATATTTGAATTTATTTCTTTATCATAAATACAGAAAAAAATATTTACTAACACATGAAATTGTTATTAATAATGTTATTACCAAAAAATATTTTTTCCATCAATAAAAAGTATTATAATAAATCATTCATTAAAAAATTATTATATCAATATCCAATCAATAATAGAAACATATTATATATATTTATATATATTATTCCTATGAAAAATGTAAATTTTTATTTTTAAGAGTTTTATTAAAAAAATCTCATAATTCATTTTGAAAATATATTTTCTCTAAATATTTAATGTTTTTTATATTTTTCAATATTTTTTTTCATTTTTCTCCAATTATTAAGTCTTTTTATATCATTCAATATTATTTATATAATAAAAATTCAAATACTTTTTTAAAAAACACCAATAAACCCTATTCAGTGACACGTCATCAAAAACACTTGGTTCTGCCGCTATCTTGCCTTCGTCCTACCTCTTTGTCACCGAAGTCCCCAAACAATCCTTCAATCCACGATTTATCCCATCAACATTCCTCTATCTCGCCTTTGTGCTACCTCAATCATACCTCCATGTCATCTACATCCCTGATCTATCCTTTCATCATTGATCTATCCCATTGACCACACATTGTCTGCCTCTATCCCACCTCAATGTTGCTCCCTACCCGGATCAATCCTTCCATCCCTAGTCTATCTCATCGACCCCACACTTCTTACCTGCATCCCACACATTTCTCGCCTATTTTTCACCACCATCGTTTTCCTCTATCAAACCTATGTCCCACCTCCACCACACCTTCATCCCACCTCCTTCCCTTTTATTCGGTAACATTTATCAATCATTCATAGTTATAATAAATGTAGCCCCAAATTCAGGAGAACAATTTTGTTGATTACAGGATAGTTCGAATAACTAACACATTCGATTGATTTTATTGTATGACATTGTGTTTCTTTGTACAGGGAAACTTGTTTATAGATTGATGTCGAGCAGAATCCCTTTCTCGATTTCTCAATTATATTTTTTTCATTAGTAAACACATTGATAGTATGATTCACAGCCTTTGGATTCCTATACATAGGATTCAATAACGAAAATTCAAATCTTCAATATAATTTGTTAGGATGCTCGACCAGCTATATATAGCTTTGTGGAACTTTAAAATCTTAGTAAAATTGCATATTATATTAATTATAGAGGTGTTTATAGTGTTGTTTCATTCTCATGCAGCTTATTCAACCATTTGGTTTATGGGTTTTCTAATGATTATGGAGGAATAATTTTTTGATCCTATAATAATTGAGGTTACTAAAATACTCTTTTGTTTAGGTTTATGAATGTGGGAATCCATGGTAGTTCGATGAATTTATTGTTCAAGGCATACTAATTATTATGGAAAAAAATATTTATTTTCCAGAGATTATTGATTTCATGTGTTCTAGTAATCATAGATGTTTTATTTATTCAAACGGTGTTGTGAGGATAAACTATTGAGAAGAAAATGGTAAATTTCCTGTAATGGTTGTGGCCTATTTGGAACATTAAGATTTTACATATCAACAGTTCTTTTAAATGTTATGTTACAATGCATTTTTTTGACACCTTTGTGGTTGTCCCTAATCGGACCCATCTACACCCCTTTTCTTACCTCACACATCTATGAATCTCATCCCTCCATTCTATGTTCAAGCCTCCACTCCTATCACCCCACCTTGTCATCCCCAATCCCCAGTCGTTGCCTCGATAGAGTGACCCACATATTTTTCGGCTCTATCATCATCCCTGGAATTCCCCAATGAAATCCTCACGTGAACTCATTTCATGTTCTTGACCGACACCCCACACTAAGAAACATATATCCCTAGCACCCCAATTCCTCATCATCACCCCACAACCCCTCCATTTTCTATTTTCTAGAACCCCCATTGTCGTAATCCCTACACAACCCTGGCACAACTAACCTTCCACAATTTACATAGCCTTACTATACATTGCCTAGCATCCCCATCCCCACTCAGTCTAGATTCACCACCACCCACCATCATATTGATGGAAATTTAGAAAGATAATAATGGATGGTTTGAGGATAACAAAATATCATTATAGGGAAGTAATTTCATCATTTTATTTTAATTTTAATCAATCTTGTCATTAATTTTATTGCATATTAGATCCCCCTTTGTTTTGATTTTTGTGTGTTAGTGCCTAATGTTTTCATTCAAATAATCACTAAAATATGTTTTTTAATCTTGGTTATTTGAAAACTATGTGATTTATTATAAAACATGTTGGCTATTGTGTCTAAAGGCATGTTGTTGTTGTGCTCATTGATTATGTACTTCATTTTATAGTTATATTTTTATGAGTTTTTGTGCCAAGAATATGAAAAAAAATCATTAGGATTTAATGTGGAGTTTTTAATACATGTTGTTGTTTATTGTGAAATTTATATTTCATGATTATTTGGTTGAAAATCAGTGGTAGAGTAGTCATAAAAATGATTTTATGATGATTATGATTTTACATGTATGAAACATTTGTCTCTTATCCTACTGGAAAGAGATTATATACATGTTGTTCTATACACTTAATAGTAAATCATTTTGAGTTTTAACTGATGTAATGCATGTGTGCACTAAATTTTTTTTCCAAAGTGAGGAATCTCGTTACATTAGAGTTGAATGATTTTTTTGAACCTTATTTTTTGTTTTATGTTTTGGCGGCACCATTCGACTTCATGTCATGTTTTCTCTCTCTTGAGTTTTAAAGATGAGTTTGAACATATCAATCTATTCACACCATAAAGAGACATGTCTCATTGAATATAATAATTTTATAGTGGTATAAGGGTCATTCCACATGTTGAAATTGCATTCTCTTAGTTTGGGAGATGTTTAGGGCCATGGGATTCGAAATAAAAGAAATCATTTGGTCATTGAGATTCGTTGCATCACCACTCTTATTTATGAATGATTGTTTCTCTATTTTAGCTGGAATGGTCCATGTCTTGTTTGAATCAATATGATTCATTGGAAAAATAAAACTAGACATTAATTGAAATAAGGAGATTATGGTGGTCTCTTTTTGGATCAATTTCATGGTACTTCTGAATTCATCCAGGAAAACTAGAGGTTATTGAGTTCACTTCAATCTTATATTATTCTTTTACTGTCTGGTTATGTATTTTTTAAATTGAACTCCATTTGTGTAATTAATGGTTATAATTGTTTTGAATTATATAATTCAACATGGTTGTATTCTTTTTAATAGGAAGGGTGATGTGTTGTGTCTAAATTTAGATAATTAAACTACATTCTTAAAGGGAGTCACTATTTCAATTTTTTCTTTTATTTTCTGAATTTTATTCTAATATAAATTTTTGATACCTGCATCATTCTTTTTCCACTGTCTTATTTCTGAAACGTTCCTCTTTTTGATTTTTTTTCATGTGAATGTTTTGTTTGTTGATTAATTTTCAGTTGATATTAATATTGTAATTGTTCACCCTTAATATCAATTGATACTTTTCATATTGTTAATGCTTTGAAATGGGTATTCGATATATATTCTTGTTGTGCCCTATTGGTTGTTTTTTGTGGAGGTTGACTTTGGCTAAGGGATTATTGTCTTAGTGGACCTCATTGTTTTTTTGGATCATTGTCTTTTGGCTTTATGGAATGCATTAAATATTATTTAGAGTCAACAAGTAAGCTGATATAATTGGGAGAGGTTTGACACATGCATCCCTGCTTTTTCTTTTTGGACGGGGTCATTATCCTGTTTGAGTAGAGTATTGGGGAATTAACACCCTCATGGTGTTCTTCCTAAATGAGTGGATTTTGATGCTTTATTGGATTCCACATGATGGATTTTGATATTTTATGTGTGGTTCCTCATATCCTAATTCTTATTCATTTTTAAGAGAGGGAATAGAGGATTCTAATGTAACTGAAACATCCCAATGTTTATAAACACTGCTGGACTTACATAATTTCTGTTATGATGTTGGCAGTGATCTTTTTGGATCCCCATATATTTTCTTTATCATATATGGCATCAACCAGATAATTGCATGTGAATTCTTTTCGGAAGATCTTCTTTTAGCTTTTCAATATAATGGGGTTTTCATTTTTCACATACATTTTTTTCTCTAGGCATTCCTCTAACATCTACTACATTCATTTATGATTATACTCATTTAACATTTATGTATTCTATACTTCTTTAATGATTCTTATGAAGACTACAAATCTTACTTATGATGTTTTGGTGATATCATTGATATGCCTCCTTTTTTGGTTGAGGTGATTTCTTAATTGAAGGGTGGATGTTTCTGATAGGTATGAGTAATTGTGAGCTTTTGTTTGAGTTTTATTATTTCATCGTTATATGTCTCCCTAATGTTTTTGAAAGTTTAAGCTCATTATAACTCATGTTTGTATTCAAATATTTTTTCATTTATAAATATCATTGGGGCATGAATTGGGTGACAAATTCATACAAGAGTTTTTTGTAAATAATTTTAGAGTATCTAATGGTTTTTGCATACATTGGTTAGATTATCCACTTTTTTTATTGTTTTATATAATTTGTTATTATTTTTATGTCTGTTATTCAAATGATAAATATTTTTCAATTGTTTTATGTGTGTGATTTGAACGTTGCTCGTGATGTTTCATGTTTTATGTTGAGGAAGTGGGTATAGGATCATGTTTAAGTATAGAAGGATTGTCCTTAATAGTTAAAGTTATGATAGTGAAGTTTTCAATGTATTGATCCACTAAAATAGATAATAGATCATGTGAATTTATGATTATTTCACGATACTAACGTCTAATTTTTATGAGAAATAGATTATTGAAGTTGTTTCATTGATTTTATTTTAAAGTCTCTTACTATTTGAACATGTTTGAAAGATGTTTCTTGAATCTTATTTTCCTTTAAAAATTATTGAACATGTATTTAAATCAAATTGTAAAATGTTTTTTGGAAATAATTATTGTTTTTGGTATTTTATATAATCTAATTTTTCCTTTATTATATAATAAATGTAATAATATATTATATATACATATAATAATAAATTTTATTTAAATATATTAATATATATAATAGATAATTTTATCAAAAATTATTGGAATATCAACAATTAGAGTATGATTTATAAACTAATATTAATTGATGACATTGTTTATAAGTGTTAATAATATTAAAAAAAAAATATTAGTCGTATTAATCTATTGTTAGGGATTTTTTCCTAAACATATATTATATATTGGTATTATTATATCTAGAATAGATTATTTTTATATATTTAAATAAAATTTACTGAGATAGTTTTAACTAACAATTTTATGATAAGATATGTTTTGTTGGTAAAATGTTTTACCAATAGGAAATGCACTTTTACCAACAGATATACCATTATTTGAAAAAAAAATTGTAGTGCTTGCCCAAATAACAACCAAAAATCCCTCAACTAATATTATATTCCTGATATAATGAATAAATACAACCATTGTAGTTTTAGTTAAATCTTAATGGGGATACTTGAATAAGAGTTATCATTATTCAACAAGCGTTAATATTTTAGTTTTTCACTACCTCATTAAATTTTTTATTAAACCGTGTTGATATAATAAAAATATTTTTTTATATACTACAACATTTCAATAATATTATTATTAACAAAAAATCACATATTTTCATCAAAAGGGTTAAAAATCATCATTCCTGTGTCGGGTGGACTGTTTCATAATCAAATGATTTCATTAATTCTTCCATTACCACCATTAATAGTTGTGTATGATGATGTTTCTAAATGATATTTATGATATTTATAATATTTTAATATATTTTGTGTAACAAAATCATATATATCTTTTTTTCATCCTTTCCATAGTAGATATGATAACATCACTCATGTGTTCGGTGGAATACTGCCTCGCAAAGTGATGTGTGTTGTCTTTCACTAATACTTGACATTGAAGAAGATAAATATAAATTTGATTATTCTATTTGATATAAATGAAATAATTATGATATTCAGGATTTACTTATAAATATTTAATTATAATATAGATCTTTTTCCTTTTTCCTTTTTCTCTCACGTAGTGATGATAACGTCATTCGTGTTTGTGTGGACTACCAGATTGACAAAGTGATATGACTCTCTTTTCCATAGCAGACAACATGGTTGATATATATAAGAATATAATATGGTATATATGATAATTTTATCATTTTGTAAATTTATATTTTATGTATCATCTTTTCATAGTGACCATCAGAAAATTGAAATTTTAATCCTATGTTCGTAAGTTCTATTTATCTCTATAATTATAACATACATCAATTTTCATTACCATGGTTCATAATAGACATTAAAAATAATTTATATATATATATGATAATTATGTCATGGTTATTATTTTGTATATTATAAAACTACATTACATGTGTTAGAACCATATAATTAATTAAAAAAGGGTGATAAAACAATATAATAAACATGAAAATAATGAAAATAATAAAATATTATTAATAAATAGTTGATAATATGTTATAAAAGTAAAATTTATGATATTATAAATATTATTATAGTCCGAGTATAAATTAATATCTTTTTTATAACTATTATATTTTCTGTTATATAATGTTTTCCTTAATGGAAGTGTCAAGTATGTTATTTCATGTCAATTTACTTTACATTGTGAGTAATTAGTTTTTATTCACCAATTCTCTATTATGAGGTATATATAATTTCACATTTAAATTTAATATAATGAATCTTTAATAAATAATGGTAGTATAAGTTTATATTGGATTTATTTCATTCAAAGGGTATTTTACTTGAAAATTACCTTGCTGCAAATGTTATTGTGAAATATCGCTTTCTTTTGTGATTATTAACATTCTCTGGAAATAGTCACTTTACTGTAATAATTTTCCATTGTAAAATATTCTTCTCGCAAATATAAAAATTCTTTTTTGATTGATATTATTATTCTATAAACCGTGTAAAATTTACACAAGGTTTTTGATTAACTGGGAATGTATTGATAAATCTGTATCCATTACTCAATATAGATCATCTATGATAAGGAATATTGTTTTAGAATTAAATATATTAATAAATATATTTGGATATTTTTCAAAATTTATGACACGGGTTGGAGACCATTAAATTAATTCCCATTGATGAAAAGGTAATCTCTTGGGATAAATTAGTTGGCCAAATAAAATGGGTTTTCACCATGTATGTTTTAAACTATATTGTGAATGTTCATGATGGTAAAAGAATCATGTTCCTAGGAAACATGATGTATGATAATTAATAATTTCCTTAATAATGTACTTAATTATAATTATTCCATATACTACCCCTATGATATTTTGTATGGGTGCATTGAAATATCATTTTAGTGAATAAATTTCTCATGTTTTTAGTTATTTAATTTTCAATAATGATTATGAATGATTTTTTCATTTAGTTAGGTTATTTAAATGATTTTTTTTCAATTATTTACCTTTGTATAGTTATTATTAATTATTGATTCATTATAAATATTGTGGTACTTAACCATTTCATAGCATTTGATTTCATACTTATCTTATTTCCTTTCCACGTGATATGAAGTAGAGATCTTTGAATAAGTTTCAAGGTGGTGGTTAATTTTGTATGTATTATGTATTATTTTAAATAAAAAATTTAAAATTGGAATCAAGTATGAATGTAGTATTTTTATATTGATAAACTAATCGATCTTTACATATTCTACCCATTATACATATACCAATGTAATATAACAGACACTAGATATTCTTCTGAGGACTTTTTCGTAAAAACATTGAAATAAAGAATAAAATTTCCATTATAAAAAACTAATTCCAATGAGAAAATATTTTTAATGATGTTCTCATGCATGAAAACTATAATTATAAGTAAAACATTAAAATATAATTTAAAAAATTTCCCTTAACACTTTTTTAATTTTTCAGTCATAATCCTCAAGGTATGATAACATTAATCAAAACATTAAGTACGATGAGAATATAAAATTCATGATATTTTATGTTAAATTGTATTTATATAATCCTCTAAATATAATATAGGTAAATAAGATCGAAATATGCCTCAACGAATGAAAATTAAGATTAAATCCCATACATAATGATTGATTCATCACATACATTCTTATATTACATAATAATAATATTATGATAATTAATTACATTCTTATGAACTGTTTTCTTGTTTTTATTCCTTTTATTTCACTTATTTCCCTGTTATAGATGATTATATAATCTATTTGGATTATGTCATATGTTTTTTGAATATTTAGATGGTGTTCCTAAAATGATTTTGGTAGGTTGAATATGGTCAAATATGTCATTATTAAAACATATCCATAATTATAAACATAGATTAATTATCATATTTATACAAAATATAAAATTATAATAAAAAATATATTTGAAAAATAAACCATGGTTTGATAATGGAGATGGAAGGCTATATTTATGGATATATAACATTACCATTATTCATTGGCCGTTATGTAGATGAAAGAAGTAATATTTTATCATAACATATGATAATAATATCACACACACATATATATATATAACAAATATTTTCATTAAATATACATATATATTTGATACATGTAGTGTGGTGATGAAAAGTGACTCACATCACTTCATGAAAGTGGTAGTCTACACATACATAAATGATGTCGTAATTTTTCAGTGAGTTTAAAAGATAAGAAATGAAATTATATATTGTATTATAAAAATTATATTTATGTCATTAATATAGTAATTATTTCACATATATTTCATATATTCCTTAAATTGATCCTTATTACATTCCATGTAAACAGTCAGGGAAAAAAATTCACATCGCTTCATGAGATGGTACTCAGTTTTCCATATAAGTATGGTTATCATAACCCCGATATAATGGGAATTAATAAATATATAAGGTATAATGATTAAATAGTTATATTTATGGATTTTAAACAATACATTTAATTTATATCGATCACCATATATATATCTGTGATTGAAGTTTATAGAAACATTATCACATCGGTTTGTGAGGTTGTAGTTTTCCATACATACGAGCGACATTATCATTTTCCATTTGAGGGAATATAACATAGATATAGGAAATTACTGTAATATAATATCATATAAGGATATTTTTTATATATATTTTATTATATAATACAAAATATAGAATATTTGAAGGAGGTTGAAGATGAAATAGAACAATAATGCTCACTTATGAATATAACCTCTTCTTAGACCACCTATTTATGATAATTACAATAGTTTTCAAAAAAAAATCTAAATAAACCATGAAATCATTGATTAGGGAATGTATATTTTCATTTTATTTGGGTATTATTCGTTTTATCCAATATTTTTTTATGGTGTGATAAAGATACATGAAGTGTTGGCCTTTTATAAGTGAGGTGAGTGGAACACCTGTTGTTTTTGAAATGAAAAATGTGTACCCATGTTTTCAACAAGAAAAAATGTTAAAAAAATGTAGTATTAACAATAATTATAATTTTTTAATTATATATATTTTGATAAAATATATTTTTATAATTGTTTAGGTTATTTTAATACTTCTTTTGTTTTTGTCCCCAAATAATTCTGTTTTTCCAAAATAAATTTATATAATTGAAATAACATTATATAGAACAAATCCCACATGCACAATAAAAATACAGGTTTTCAAATAAGTGTATTTTTTCATATAAAGATGATTTCATATAAATTATATGGTTAATAATAATAATTTTATGAATATATATTACATTTTGTTGACGTGTAATCTATAAATTTCAAATAATTAATATCACATTTAGTGTTATCATAATTATTTAAAAAGGAGAAACATTTTTCAGTTTATACAAATTTTCATAAAAACCCACTTTTAAAAAACAATCTTATAATAAAATCCAAAAAGAAATAATACAAAATTAGATAAGTGTATTATTTATAAAAAAATTAAAATTATGTTACATTAAATATTATTAGATATATATCTTGCCTTTTAAATTACGTAAATTATTGAAATGGAATGCCATTTTTTTTAAAAAAAAATTACTTTTCACATTTCAAAGAAGAATCAATATTTTTTGAAAGATAATTCAATTTTAAGATATGGATATTGTTATATGATTTTATAAAAATGGTATTAATTTTGTAAAATTTTAATTATAAAATATATTAATAAAATTTTGATATTAATCAATATAATAAAATATATCTATTAAAACTATTTTGATTTTGATTTAACATTTAGTTTATATTTACTAATTAATAAAATCATGATATTTATTTATTCAATCGATACCTAGGATGTTAGATTCCATGTGAATACACATTTTATATTAACTACATATAATCATACTCCTTTCTATAAAATGACATGGCCAAGTATATGAACATTTTGTGTCCTAAAATTTAATTTCAATAATATTTCATATAAATCATGCTCCATAAAATTCAAAAAAATTTATTTAATTAATGTTCATAATCATTGTATGCAAAATATATTGTAGAATATCATCTAAAAATATTTAATAGTAACATTCAAGATAGTTTTTAAAGAAGAAAGCATCAATCCCAAGAAAACCACTCCTTTATTTGTAAGACCAATGTGCATGATCACATGTTTAGAATGTCGGTGAAATATCTTGATTGATTCCATTGGTATATTCTCTTTCTTCACATAGAGATTATGATGCCCTTAATTTTTATAAATTTATAGTCACTAGAATCTTTTCAGATGATTAATATAAATATATATATATATATATGAGTTAATGGACACATCTTATTTGTCATAACCAAATTTATCTTATAATAATAATTATAGATTCTATACAAACCATCTGCCTTCTAGAAAAAATGAACTACATTAGCCCAATGTTATGTACATGTCCATATAAACCTTTTTCAGTCAATTCATCTATTGGGATCAATATATCCATGAAATATATTTGTTTTTTTTCTATATGATGAATGTAAAATATTATTTTCCCTTGTAGGGGGGTATATCTAAAATTATACTTTTATTTCATGTGAAAATTCATTGAAATTATCAGGAAACATTGAAACACATATAATTTATGTAATTGTTTTAGAATTATTTGGATTTTGTGATGGATTTTCTTTATGAATGACATTGTTTTTAAAAGATCTATTAACATGAACAAAATTTAAAAAGAAAGTATTAAAATTCATTTTTATGAAGAAAAAATTGAATTTTAAAATAATTATTTTTTTAAATATTATTTTTTTAAATCTACTTGAATTGTTAATATTTTTCCGGTAAACTATTAGCCCACATGACTAGTATTCAACATACAGGTTCAGGAAAGACAATACGAATGGCCATGTGGATCATGCATCCATGTTTAGGCTAATGAAGGATGTTCTATATGGTTGGTGAAGAGGTCAAAAAGAAAATGTAGGCCAGTGAAGTTCATGGAAAACATAGATGAGCCCACATGGATTATAACTGGTTCTATTCACACAATGTTAGTTCTATGTTGTGTAGCCCGATTTTAATTTGTGTATGTGTATCTGGGAGCCCACTCTGGGGATCACATGTAAGATTCTAAGATTATGGTTTTTATTAAAAATAATGATATTATATATTTCTCAATATGATATAGGATTATATTTGATTTCTTACTCTTAATATTTAATAAAATTTGTATATCAAAATATTTATGCATGTACCTCATCCTCATAGAACAATCTTCACTGTTCCTCACCACCTATTGCCTTCATCAATCACCATCAACATTCTAAAACCACTATAGGATTCCATGTAAGCCCACTTGGTGGCTAAAGGATTTGATCATATCTTCTAGAAAGTCACTACACCACCATGGATTCCATATAAACATTTCATTAGTTCAGCTATAACCATGTAGAAGGTAATAATGTCCACAATACCAATTGATTTATATTCGAGCATTTTCAATGTTTGATTGATTAATGGAGAATAATATCTCATTTTTATTACCCTCCAAGCTACACAACGTTCTATTGCTGACTTCCACGACACCCATGCATCTCGGGCAAGGGGACATACCTCTGAAGTCAGGCTATCCATACGTTCTCAATATAAACAACTATGGTATTCAAGTATTTCATTTTTTATACAACAATATTGGGGGATGAAATGTTTTAATGGATATAGAAATATACTACATGTTTTGGTGTACCCTCCAAGGATAAGTAGTCATTATTTTATATGTAAAATGAAGGTGTGGGATTATGAAGGGGGCTTTCTCACTAGAGATGAAGGATAAGGCCAACTGCCCGAGCGAAGATGCATTTTTTATTATATTTTTTAATTTTCTTAATTTTATTAGTTTTCTTGTACATTATTATTTTTAAAAAATTCATTATATCTCTGGAAAAAATTTCCAATTTTAATTTTCTAATTTTACTTTTTTTTATTTCTTCATTATGTTTCTCCTTCTCTCTATTATTTATTTATTTTATGTTTCGAATATTGTTCTATTTAATTTTATTTAATTAATTATAAATAATTCATTGTTTCTCAATTATTAATTTTCTTTAAAATATCATTCTTATATTTATTTTATTCTCATAAATCAATTTTATTTTATTTATTCCATTTCTACTTATATTCATGTCATTGATTCCATATTTACCTGTTAACAATGATAATGAGGGGATAACTTGAGTCTTAACATGGGTGTGTTATGTTGAATTTTATGAATTCTACACTAAATATATATGTTTTTATAATTTTGTGGTGAGAATGTGTGATTTTAACAATTATAGTGGATTTCTGACATTACACTAAACTAAAACACACTTCTATTATTTTTTTTCAAAAAAGTTCCCTCCCATGTACAAATATATTCTCTTCATATAATGAGGTTTAGTCATTTAGTGGATGATACATAATGATATGGATGTGGTTCATAAAAGGTCCCTCGTTATTGATTGAGGTGTGTCATCAACCTTTATTATAGGAGGAGGTGGGAATAAATTTTTAATGAAGTCAAAATTTCACACCCATTAAATTAAATAATAGAAGTTTAAGAGTTATATATCATTTAAAACATATATAATTGAATTTAAACAACAAGAAGAAGAATTATTAAACCCATAAACTAATCCATAAGGTCTATGTTATTTCATCAATCTCCTACTTATCGTATTAACATATTTTTTAATTTTATTTATTTCTTAAAAATATATTATTTTTATAAAATAATAAATAAAAAGGAATAAATATATTAATGTTTAATTACAATTTATAAGTGAGCAAAACTTGATGATCCTCAAGTAATACTACCTTATTCATTCTTTTTGTTACACTGAAAATATGTAGATATTTTCTTTTTTTCCATTCCTCTAGACAGGCATGTATCAAAACATGGTTCCAATACTAGGGAGTAAGTGTTAGTCAAAACATTAAAATGCCTGGATAAAACCTCAAACATGGAACTACATGTTCTTGATATTGATATAGAAATCAAAATTCATACCTGTATTAGTAATTTTAATATTGAAAACATATATAATCAAATCAAATTAAAGGAATAAAGTGAAACACCGGCTGATAATCCATCATATTAATCCTGGACATTAACCTATAAAAACCCTAAAAGACCATTGTTCCTCTAACTTTGATAAAAGAAATATACAATTGACAATTCATGAAAAATAAAATCAATTTGATCTATGTTTCCATATGATTACAGTATTACCCAAATTTTATATCCTTACATTAGAATAATCAAGCTGACCTATTAGAATGTTCTTGTAAGTTTATTCGACATCAAGCTGAAATGTTTAGCTCTGTATAAAGTAGGGTGGAGGGAATTATCCTTTTAACTTGAGGGAGATTCCATCTAGTGATTGTACAACCTACAACCCAAATAGAGTCATGAATGGGACGATTTAAAAAAAGTTTCATTCGATGATTCATACTACCCTCCCATAGCACTATAATAAAAAATGATATCTATTTGATCGTAATAGAATGTAGAGAAACATTCCCTAAATATGAGGAATAATTCAAAAATAAATCTGTATGATTTCCTCATCATGTAATGGAAGATAATCACATCTTAGTATTTTTATAAAATTCCCTAATGAAATATGAGTGGAGCTTTTTGGATGCATCATAAGGAAGTGCATTAATTGACATGTTAGTAATGTAATCTAGGGGCATAATCGATAATATTTCACGTTATTCATAGTTTTTTATGGTGATAACTATAGAAGAAATTGGTATCTATCATGAAATATGTTTTGAATCATCATTATTAATTGAAACCAATAATGATGAATTAACAATCTTCATAACATATATTGACGTGACACAAGTGAATTAATATCATATCCCACCTTAGGTGTGTGATTTGTGTTTATCACCACATCACATCACATATCATGGTACTGAGGTACGTGGTATGGAATGATGTATAGATTCCATTAGAGGTAGTAAGGAAGACCCACCAATGATAGTAATGTATATCTAAATTATAGGAAACATATCAAACCATATAAATGATAATGTAAACAAGATATTTGTTGAGAACCAAAAAAATAAAAAACTAAATCGACATCCAATATCGATGGAGAATATAACGAACATAAAAAACCATGCTACATTTTCATTTCAAAAGGAATCATAACCTCTATAAGAAATGGAATATTTTCCTTTTATTTTTACAAATGGTTCACAAGTTTTGATGATATTATCGAATAGGGGAAATAATATCAAATAATGTAAACATTGATGATGATGAAATAATGATGCAACCTCTGACAATTAGTGGGCCAACATCATCATTGACTATTCATCCAAGAGCATCATTCTAGAGGTCTTTGGTTGGGACATTGTAGTCTGTAAAGCATTTGACTACACCAAAGATCATATTGGTTTTGGAGATATAATAATATAATGTGGTGTAGAATGGTATTGATAGATAATTTTTAATTTTTTTAGATATATAAATGAGTTACATTTTTATGGATGTGCGATGAAGGTACATCTCATGTGCCCTTTCAATACACACTTGGAGAAAATGAAATATCTAGTATGAGAATGCATTTCAAATGCTTGTTAAAACTCTAATACATAACCACTATTTTGAATATAAAATTTTAAAACATCTTCCATGATGAAGAGGAATCCCATGTAACATGAAAATTCTTAGAATTTAAATTATTTCCTTCATAAATATATCTCCAACATCATTATTGATGGTATGATTTTATATAAAAACTCAATATTATATTTAATGGACCTAATTTTATCAAAGGATATTACCTGCGTATAATTTTTTCATATAGTACAAATCAAATTAAATCACATAAAAACACAATATTAACATTATCATTTAAGAATTAATTAAATAATAAGTACGTCTAGAGGTTACTAAACCTATTGTGATGACTTAGTAACTTTACCTTTGGAATAGTAATGTGGCCATTATGAGTAGTAACCCATGCAATTGAATAGTAACCTCACCTATCAAAGTGTAAATAAAATTTAATCATCTTATAAATGGAAATATTATATAATGGTGTCATATTATAAGTAAATATATATTTTAAACATTAATAATTAAGTGTTAGTATTTTTGGTTTTAATAAATATTAAATTAAAATTTTAGGAATAATTTAATAATTTAAAATTAAATAAAATTTAATAAAATATATTTTTAAATTATTATTTTAGGCCTTCTTATTATAATATGATTTTATGCGACCTCAGTTAATTTATAAATGTGTTATAAAAGCATTTGTAATTTTAGAAACTGTATTTCCCCAGTAAATGATCATTTTAATTAAAATTACAATTTCTCATATTTGGAAAATTATTCTCATAAAATTCTGTAAAATTTTTATTTCTAAATGTCAAAAAAAAACAGTAATTGGGAATTTTTTGGATCTTTATAAAATACATGAATTTAGGTGAAATTTAAAATACGCTAATTTAATATAAATGTTAAATAGTTGAATTATGGAGCCATAGGTGATATTGTACTGATATAAGCCTTATTTATACAACTAAACTTGTAATATTACATTATTTTGTCATAAGAAGCAAAAATATTGATTGTCATGAGAGAAATATTAAAATAATAAAAAAATATTAAAAACACCTACTCGCTCCACTATAAATACCACCTCTCAACACCTATTCTCCCCACACCCCTCAAGCCTTTATACATGTCCAAATTATTCTCAAATCTCATCCAAATAAAATTCTCCAAAACAAGGATATTTTGGTATTAAAAAATACCAAACTAATCCCATAATGATGACCTCAAGTAGAAGGAATCAAGATATAAAACCCTCTTCTATTTTATTTCAATTTCCTTTCATGTTTCTTTTTTTCTCCCTCCACACCTCCCCTAATACAAATGGATAAAAACTTTATTATCCTATATATAATATAATTTTATCATATTTGTGGGATAAATCTTCATCCAATCTCTTGTTGTCTCTATTTTATTTTAAGAATGAAAACATTGGTCTTGAGGTGCCAATTTACAACATTCAGGGATGATGTACATTAATATTTCAATTATCTATTCAAGTCTAATCATGAATCCATATTTAATGTATATCTATATTATAATATTTTCATTATATCTAATGTAATATTATTGAATCATTTTTTACACATGGTATTATTTTATAAAACAAGATAATTTTATTGTGATAAAAAATCTAAATTAATCGAAACAATTATAACTAATGATTTATCTAATGAATAAAACTCACTTATGGAAAAAAGGTATTTTAATATTTTATAATATCTTTATTAAAATATATGATTAGTTTTGGGAATATATCCACATTTTACTGGATTTTTCATACAAATATACTAGTAAATCGATCATGAAAACCTAAGAAATCAACACTCCCAAATGATGAAATTGAATATCATAACCCATAAAAAATTCCATAAATGAACTTAATAATGTTATAATAAATCAAATAAATATATAAATGTTTATATAAAAAATATTTAATTGATATATTTTTTTAGGAAATTAAGATCACGTTTTGAATTTTTTTGGACATAAGGTACGAGATTCTACTCAAACCTCCATTATTCATTCTAGTTACAACTCTATTTTTACCAAAATGAAATTATCTCTTATTTTTATATACATCTTATAAATTATTATTATATATTCCAATATCATTTATCAATATCCTTCTATCCTTATTTTTTAGGATATATATGTTTTTAAATGATTCAATACTTAGTTTATCATGATAAGAAAGCCAGATTTAAAGGAATGTCTGAAATTATTACCCATTTTCATATGTGATCAATAATCTATTTTAATCCAGAATTATTTTTATAAAATAACTCATTTTATAATGAATAACTCACTTTATTCAATTCTGGTTTTATAAAAAATTATTCCTTTTACATTTTATATAATATCGACTGTTTTCCCTTAAACTGTACTAAAAAGTTTATTTTCTATGGTTTATTAAAAATTATTTTCATTTCAGTTGGAAAAAACATATCATGAAATATTCCTATATTTATCAATAAATTTAAATTTATGATTTATTTAATTTCATTCATGGACACTTTTACGATACACCAATTTGTTAAGCTTTTGATATGATTATGATACCCAATTCCTTCCATGGGTAACCCTTATGATTATGTTTGATTACTTAGGTATGATTCATTATGTAGAAATACTATTCAAGAATGGGTAATTATGGGTTTTTCCAGATATTCCTTCAATTAATTGTTTATTGGTTATTCTCATGAGACATTATGTGCAATGGTTTTGGTGGTTAACCTTGAATCATGTTGCAGGTGAAAAAAACTTAGTGGTTAGACTTGAATCATGATACTCTATGTGAAATGAGCCTTGACTCATGTTCCTTAATGTGAAATGAACCTTGACTCATGATTAATCCATGTTTTTTGTTGTATCCACATTACTATGATCCCCTGATTATATGATCTCATGTTGTGATTCCTTATGTTTAATCGGGTTACTTGACTTTTTATATCATTATTATTTTACATCTAACCCATATGCTATTATTTATTTTAATTTTTATTCCCTTAATGAGATAATTATATCATCCCATTTTTCATGTTATTTTTAGGTTATCCTATGCAGATGTAAGGGCTCAAGGGAATTTAAGATCTCATAATTGATGATAAATAATAAAACATTTTATATAGACCCGTGATTTTAGTTTTATGATCCAATCCATCCAATGAATTAGATTTATTCATCTTAGGAATGTAATATGAGATTTATTTATGATAAAAATCTTGTAATGATTTGTGTCAAAGGAAGGGCCTCTATAGTAATTATCAAAGAAGATATTTAGTTATTAATGGAGATTATTAATAGATCTCCTTAGTAAGAACATTATTGTTTAGACTATGTGTATGAAAATGTCCCTATGTTTTGGTAAGTATAGAGTAAGTGGTTTATCAAGAAAATACATCATTTTCTGGATATATCATGTGGGTGTTTTTATGAATTATTTTTACCTAGGAGTTGAAAATCATACATAGTGATCTGGGCCTACCTCGCGATAACCTGTTAGATAAAAATGGGCCTTACTGTGCACCTGGTTTGACACTCATGAGTGATATTCTTTGGTAAATAAATAAGCACATTACAAACCACTATTAAGGGAATAATAAAAATTATCATAAGAATATATTTTAGGAAACACATCATGGATAACCTAGATTGGAACCTAGGGAATCCCATGTTAGGATATAAATTTTCATTAGGAATTTGACCTTTTATGTCTAAAATTTAAATATTGTGCCTGTTAGAAAAATATTAAAGGCCCCCAACTTGCAATTTCATTTTCCTATTTAATGGAGGGAAATAAAATAACATGTTCCAATAATCAAATTGATAGATAATGTAACAATTTACCAAATGATATACCAAACATGATGGAAATGGGTGATCAAAACTTCATGATAGTAATTTCTAAACTGGCTCATGTTAGGAATAATAACATTAGTCACATGGAATTACCTCCATCTCAGAGTAATGTTCATGTTTCTATCAAATACCTCAATCAAAAAAGGAATCCCATGTTTAGTGGATGTTCTGATCCAATCCTCAAGGAACTTTGGATTAACTCAATTGAATAGATATTCTATACCCTCCAGTTCTCAGAAGAAGATAATGATGTGCGGGTGGTCTATCTTTTTATTGGTGAAGCTCTTCAGTGGTGGACATTAATAAAATATAAAAATTCCAAGGAGTATTTTTTTCCATGGAGTATGAGGAATTAATGAAAATGTTTTTCAGTAATTATTTTCCCCAAACACTCTATCTCAAGATGGAATGAGAGTTACTCATACATAAGTTGATGGAATAAGAGTCTATCAAGGCATTTGAAGATAAAATTTCTAGGCCTGAAAGATATGCCACCATGTTTGTCGTGAACACCGAAACAATTGTTTATAACTTCTTTGAAGTCTAAATCTAAGTCTATGAAAATTGTGGTCGATATGAGACTTCAATAGTTATGAAGATATTGTCTTTTGTGACCCGAAGGTTGAAATGGATATCATAAAATCTCAATAGTCTCTTTGGATCGGTCAAAAAATATAAAAATAGATTCTAATATTCTTGGATCATGAAATATATCCCATAATGGAATGCAGACCGAATATCCTGTATGTCAAAATTATTTGAAGAAGAATCCTGGAAAATTTCTAAAATGAACTAAGAAATTATTCAAATGTGGAAGAATGGGGAATATAGATAATAACATCTAAATTTATATGAAAAACCCCACTAAATAGAATTAATAAAGGAATGATTATTTCAAAACTCATCCATTAGAATAGTGTTTTAACTACATGGACCAAGGGAATTTTGAGAACAAATGCCATGAGATAAGGGTTGTTAGTGACAAAAGAATGATGTAATAGGGGTCTCAACATAGCAGATGATGCATCAATAAGACGAGTGATCTTTAATTAATTGGCCTTTTAGTCCTGAGGACCCGGTTGGAATCGTGGTTGATCAAACATGGATGTACCCCAACTTTATCCAAACCACAAGTAGGGTATACCAAAAGGGCCATCTCAATCCTAGGTTTCTAGTGTCGTAGACAGTTAATCAAACAGATGCCCATAGCTGAAGATATGGCTAAATGAGTAGAAAGGGGTCGATGTGTGTCTGGGCCTGGTTCGACCCGGTCGGACCCGGACTGGCTGGACCCGACCCTATTTGTGTCGACCCGGCCTGACTCGGGTACTGTCATGGGTCTAACCTGGCTCGCTAGTGCAGCCCGCAATGGGAGGCCCACTGGGTGGCCCATGGTGTGTCTTGTGCTGGGCAGCCTGTTGGCTCGCGGCAGGATGGACGGCCAGCCCTCCCCCATGGTGAGGTCGCACACCGCACCGCCACCGATGGATGGCAACGATTCCGCAACCCCTCAATCGACGTTGTGGCCTCGCACTGCGACCCCTGCAAGCCGGGTGGTACAGATGCGTGCTGCCACCAACATCACATGGCTGACCATGCACCTGCCACCACCCTTTCTCTGTCACGGTTGACAGGACACGAACCTTCTCAAACGGCGTAGTTATGCCGCCGCTATCTTCGCGGTCGGTCAGTGTTACATCCCCCACTCTTGAGCCCCACCGGTGTCAATCACCATCACAGGTTCCCAGTGAATTTTCTCGAGGCCCCAGGCGCGCCCCGATGGCCCATTCATCATTTCATAGACTTCTTCAACATTCTCAGGATGTCACCATTGATTTAAAACCACCACAATCCTCAAATGCTACGAAGAGGTCTGGCCATGTTCGTTTGCCCTGAACCTTCCATGTTAGAATGGTATCAAGCGTCTTATTTTTTTCTTGAATAATGAAGAACGTCAAGAATGGTTAAGGGATATTCAAAACAACAATCCCTACATCAATTTCCCATTGGAGGAGTCTTGTGATAAAGTTAGTAAAGGCGGTGAGCGTTCCAACAATCGCCACTTCAGCAACATGCTTCTAAAGACGGGCTCAAGCGACATCCTCAATCTTGATTCTTAATTATTTTATTCATTGGAGAGGTAACTCTTCTTTTGAGTAAGAGTTTCCCCAATATTCTCCCCATTCCTCCCTTTACCGACGATTTCCATAAGGAAATGAAAATCCAGAAAATTAAAATAGTCTTACCCAATTAATTCATGTTGGCACAATTAATGATGGCATAATTAAATGGCACCATTAAATAGAACAATTAATTAATTAGATAGTAGAAAGGTGTTCCCCCATTAAGAGGGGTTCGGGTGGTCCACACAACTATGAATTCAAATTGGGGAGTTTTTTAGATCAGGTGGTCCCCACAGTCCATTACTCAAAAAGAGAGGTTTAAAAAGAAAAATAACATGTTCATTATTTTATTTTTCTTCTTCCATGAAAAATAGAAAAACTCTCTTCCACCCTCGACCTACTACGGCCGAGGTGAAGATCACCTTTTTCGAATACCAGCACTGTGAGTTCAACAGTTTCCTCTGATTTCAATTCCGAGCACCTGTTCAAAAGTTACAAAAACCCATTGCACGTTTACTAAACATACATAAACCAATGTTTAGAAATTCATTTTGGGAACACCGGGCTTCAGAATCATGTTCCATAAATTTTCGCAGACTCATAATATTCACATTTAATTAAAAAAATAAAAGAAAAAATCCAGGTCTTTACATTCTCCCCACCTCAGGGCATTGCATCCCCATAAGACACAACTCAAACTAAGTGAACATGTGGGGGTACTTGGCATATATCTGATCATCTCTCTCCCATGTTCTCTCCTTGAGGTTCCCATGCATCTAGTAAACAAGCAATAAAGGTATTGATCACCCATGAAGGACTCTCTCATGTCGATCCTCAATCTCCAACTGAAACTCTATAAAATGTCTCCCCATCATCGATTTCCTGCTCGTTGTGGACGACAATGTGAGATGATTCATGCACATATCTCCTCAGCCGGGATACATAGAAGAAATCATCAACCCAGTGCAATTGAGGTGGAGGAGCTATGCGGTAATCCACCTCACCAAATCTGCTACGGACCTGATAGGGTCCGATGAACCTCTGAGATAACCTGCCACCCAGGCCAAATCTCTATAGACCTCGTCAGGGTGAGACCTATAGAAAGACATGTTCACCATCCTAAAATACCAGAGGTCCCTGTATCTTGTCGACCCAAGAATTATGCCAGCACTCTGCAATCTTAATCCAATCTTGGATAATCTATTCCTTTTCCACTGTAGCCTATACCATCTCTGGTCCAATAAGTGCTAACTCCTCTGGGATAGTCTAGCACAAATGTGACCTGCATGGTCGGCCGTACAAAGCTAGAAATGGTACCATCACAATGGTGGAGTAAAAGTTTTTGTAATAAATCTCCACCAAGTGAAATTGATCCTACCTGTTGTGACTGATGTTGAGGACGCAAGAACGCAACATGTCCTCGAGGGTCTGAATGGTCTGCTCAGTATGGCCATCCATTTGAGGATAGAATGCAGTTCTCAAATGAAGTTGTGTACCGAAGGCCTCCTGCAACCCCTTCCATTTCCCAGAAGTGAAACATGCATCACGATCGGAGACAATTGTCGAGGGTAGTCCTTGTAGCCGCAAAATCTCCAGCAAAGAAAGGTGTCCCAAGCTCTCTACTGAACCCTGATCTCTGATCGGTAGGAATTGGGCAGACATGGTGAGTCGGTCGATGATCACCCAGATATAATCATGACCCCTGGATGTATGTGGAAGTATAGTCACGAAGTCAATGGATATCCTATCCCTCTTCCACTCTGGGACTTCTAAAGAATGAACTAAGCTTGCTGGTACCTGCTGCTCCACCTTAACTTTCTGACAAGTGAGGCACCGATAGAAAAACTCTGCTAATGATTTCTTCATTCCTGGCCACTAGTGCTATCGTACAAGACTCTGGTACATCTTCTCCACTCCTAGATGTACCGTTAAAGGGGATGTGTGGAACTCCCTCAAAACTTCCTCCTGAAGTGACACTGGTTCCTTGGTACGCCCTCAGAAAAGGAGAACTTGCTCCCCACCTTCAAAAAATACATCCGGTGCCTATTCTATGTATTTTATAGCACATCGAGCCTCACAGTCAGTGCCCCCATGCTACACCTACCTAACACGCTGAAGAGGTTGGGGAGTGACTGTAAGAGACTAGAGAAAAGTATCTCCATCACCTTCCACAAAGGATATCTGTAAAGTGTCCATGTGCTCTATTGCCTCACCTAACATCTCTATACCAGTTCTCTTATTGAGTGATTCTGCTACAATGTTCCAATTCCTGGGAGTATAGAATATCTCAAAGTCATATTCATGGAAGAACTCCCTCCAACCTCAATGTCTTAGGTTCAGGTACTTCTGAGAGAAGATATACCAGAGACTCTCATGATCATAGTAGACTGTAAATCGCTCGCCCATCAAGTAGTATCGCCACATCTTCATAGAGAAGACTAGTGTTGCTAACACCAGGTCATGGGCAGTGTAGTTATGGTCCTGATATCTGATTTGTTGAGAACTATACATGATCACTGCTCGCTCCTGCATTAGGACACATCTGAGCCTGGTCCCTGATGCGTCATAGTAGACTACGTACCCAACTCCCTCTTATAGAAGCCTCATGATAGGGGCACTAGTAAGTCTCATCCTGAGCTCCTGAAAACTTCACTGGGATCTCTCTAACCACATAAAGGGTTTACCCTTTTTTGTCAATGCTGATAATGGTGCTGCAACTCTGGAGAAATCGGGAACACACCTCAGGTAGTATCCATCCAATCCCAGGAAACTCCATACCTACTTCACATTCTTGGGTGGCTCCCAAGCATGTACAACCTCAATCTTCGTAGGATCCCCCACTACTATAGCCTATGAGATGAAATGTCCTTGAAAATTAACCTCTCGAATCCAGAACTGGAACTTCGAGAGATTACCATAAATCTGGTTATCATGGAGTGTGTCCAGAAAAATCTGCAAATGATAGTAATGCTCCTCCTCAATAGTCGAGTAGACCAGAATGTCATCAATGAAGACCACCACAAAGTGATCAAGATATGACTAAAAGATCACATTCATGATTCCCATAAACACTTCTGCAGCATTGGTCATCCTTAACGGCATGACCAAAAACTCATAATGGTCATTCCGACATCAGAAAGCCATCTTCTTGACATCCTCATCTCGTACTCTGAGCTGGTGATAGCCTAATCTGAGATCTATCTTCAAGAACCACTGTGCTCCCTTCAGCTGATCAAAGAGGTCGTCAATCCTTGGATGTGGGTATTTGTTATTCATGGTCACCTAGTTTAGGCACCAATAGTCAACACAATGTATCAAGCTCCCATTATACTTCTTGGAAAAAAAATCAGCGCAACCCAAGGAGAAATACTAGGTCGGATGAAGACCTTTTCCTGTATGTCCTCCAGCTGTACCCGTAGCTAACGATGCTCTGTGAGATCCATCTGATATGCTGGAGTAGATATCAGTTCCATCCTAGTGTACAAGTCAATGTAAAATTCAACCTCTCTGCATAGAGGTAGACCCAGAACATCATCAGGTAAGTCCTCCGCGTACTACTCCACCACTATAGGATATCTCAGTCTATCTACATCAACCGCAATGAGGGTAAGGTTATCCAAATGATTAGTGATCGGTTGTACTCTCCTCTGGGTAAGTCCATCCTGTTCTTAAAAGGCTCCCTTATTACCGGTGAAGGTAAACCTAGTCCCATCTGTGTGGACACACTACACATGGCAACTAATACAATAAATCTGAACATGGACTTTAGATAACCAGCCTATACCCAAGATGACGTCGTAAGGCCTTGATGCTGCTACCAGAAGAACCCAGCCGATGCTACCACCGACTAGAGTAAGCTCACACTGTTGGAACCAGTGTGTAATAATCGAATTTTCTCCTGTAGGAGTTTCTAGGCCTAAGGATCATGCTAACGGATCCACATATCGTACATCGTACAAACTCCAGAGTGCCATGGTCATAGGGGTCAACTTCCTGGAGCTGAGCTCACCCATGTCCACCTACTCTCTATGGTCGGGGTGGATCACCTGGTGGTGGTGGCGGTAACACCTCGAATCATTTCCCACCACCAGTTGTTTGGCCAGCTACTCTGCCACATCCGCCTACTCCCTGCAGACCTCCTCAGTCGAACCTCTATCTCTACATGGAAGGTTCTTCAACCATCTGCCAATCATCCGTACGGTGGGTCGGGTAGTCACGAGCCATGTGACACTGCCCGCCGCATGTGTAACACTGCCTGCTCCTTGCTTGACTGGATCTGTCTTGGGTGCCCCACACAACTGACCCTGAATCCTGCAGTCGTCCAACTGTAGGTTTGGTCCTCTATGAACTCTGTGACTCTGTCTACTACCAGCAGAAAACGACTCTTCTACATAACGCATAGTGGTGGGTCTTGCTATTGGAGACTGCTCAGCAAGAAAACTCTCCACTAAGAGGGAACACTCTATCACCCCTACATGCGTCAGGATGTTGAGAGAAATCATCGAATCCCTGATCTCCCGCCCAAGTCCCTTATTGGAAGTCTAGGTCCTGATGAATGGGTCACGTATCATATAATTTTAGTAGAATGAGATGTCGGTTAACAAAAATGAGTACTGAGCCACAGTCATATTGTCATGCTACAGATGAAGAAGCTTGTGTATGCGCACTGTCCAAAGGGTCGTTGAGAAGAACACTGCCCAAAAAAGCTCTCAAAGTCTACCCAGAGAAGTGTCACCTCATCGAGAACCTAGAGCCTCAAGCCCCACCATCTTCTTGCTATTACCTATAGAATACTGGCGGCATGGATCACCGTGAGACTAGTTGTTGTCCCTACCAATCATAAGCCTCCCACCATGGCATCTAGCCAACCCTCAGCCACTTGTGGGTCATTCTCACCCCTAATGCTGGGTGGCCTCTGGCATTGGAACTCGTGCAATGCGCTCAAGCATCACACACCCTATACTTCAAGGGATTTTGTGATCGGTGGCTCAACGGTTAATGGTACTGTTGGTTCCTCTGCTGGTGCCGCTACTAATAAAAGGCCCTACACTGATGCCTCATCGATTGGTGTTCATTCATCACATACTATAATCAAAACCCTAAATGGATATCTGTGTGGAGGCCTCCTGAAAAGAAACAGGTGCACCATGTTCAATAAGTTATACCTGGTGAGCTGAATCAAAGACAACACAAAATAGAAATTTTCAAATCACTCACCCAATCAGAGTTAAATAAACTGAGTCAGAAATCAGAAGTTAGGGTCCTAGTGTATGGATACGTCGGCCACTTTACCAACACTGGATTCCATAAACTGATAACCACACTCACTAAACTAAAAAATATTACTTTTAAAAATATCAAAGTCCAATTTTCTATTGTTGAACTAGCTCCTCTGATACCAATATTTCACGACCCGTCCTCCAGGGCCCGTGTTGTGACTACACCAAGCCCACTTCCACAGGCCAATGGCTGGCGACTAGCACTGAAAGGCGTATTCCCTAAAACGTGAAGGCTTTGACATTATAACCTATAAACTCACAAAAACCAAGCACACAACAAGATACAAACACAAGTAAACTGTATAGTAAAAAAGATTTTGTACAGTAAGAAAAAGGTTCCAGAAAACACGCCCAACTAGAAAGTACCAGGAAAATTGGGATGTACATAAATAACTAAAAATATCTCATGTGATCACCTGTAGAGACCCGAAGTTTAACGTACAAGGACATTACATTACTTTTGCGGAATACTTATTACATAACAAAAACACACACACAAGGACTATAATAGTTTAGTGTCTTTGGAAACTCGGAACGTAATCTTCTAATCATGGTGAAAGATCTTCAACATCTCGCATAAAGATCTTCCCTTTTTTTATTCATACCTAAAACCTTTCTTTATATCCTGGGGAAAAGAAAACATAAAAGGGTGATCTCAAATTCTGAGTAAGGGTAAACAAAAGAAAAATTAATCACATCATATTCATAAGAACATAACATTTTGGAAATCTTAACCTGCAAAATAGATCATAATATCATAACATGGGATAAATCATAGTAGTAAAATGAAATCCAAATAATCATAAATTAAAACATGAAACTTTGTGGCATACACACATAATCATAGAGAATCTTATCTTATTAGTCCGGACTCATTGCCAAGACTATCTTAGTGGACAAAGTCCATTTCTGAACCGAGTCACCCTCATTTCAGTCCTGTTCCACTGAACCGGTATAACCTACCGTTCCATCCATGTCTATCTCATGAGATATAAAATCTTTACCCAATGCATTGGAGGGAGATATCGGTCCCACCCATCTCATAATGATACCATTCTTATTTGTTCCACAAAATCATAAACCATACATCGTAGCATAACCCATGTAATAAAAATGGGAATCTTTAAACATCGTGACATCATAAAACAATTCATATAAGATAAAAGAATCCATAAAAATATTTCCATCACAACATAATCAAATCCATGTAATAATATGGGCAGAAATAGAACCCTTTATTATCTTAGATGGAAAATAATTTTGATAAGACACTTGAATTCCATTCTTGAGGAAAATATCCTTTCTACTTCAAAAACATTTTTCCTTTCTTAAAATGTCATACAATTTTAAACTAAAACGAGTTGATTAAAAATAAACTAGAAAACTTGTAAAGGAAGATTCTTGGAAATTTTGTTTTAAAAATCCATTCATGCTGTATAAGTTAAAAAAACATTCTTCTCATACTTTTGTCAGAAAAGTTAAAAAGTACCTCGTACGAAAAACGACAAAAGATTCCTTTCATATATTTTACTAAAAACTCACCGAAGGGTAAAATTGGATTTAAATGATTTTATTTGGATGGAAATAATACATATTGAGGAAACATGGATGTGGATGATAAAATACACCCCAGTAAATACTAAAGTATAAACAGTCTCGGATAAAAATGAGATTGTGATATTTCTCTTACCTTAAGTCTGATTTGCTTCATAAGTGTCTAAACCTCATGTATAATGATTTAAATAATGTAATTAACTTATTACAGAATCATATTCATTGTTATTATATCATATATGGTTCACTTATGACTTTATATTACCCGTTCTTTTGTAAATTCCATGTTAAAGTAGCGTTTTGGGTAAAATCGTTTCATTTATCGTAGCTGTTTGGACTTGTTGTTCTTGACATTATTATTACTTATATCATTATTTAATTACTTCCAGAATATAAAACATGATTTATATATCATATATATTCAATATATATATATATAATAGATAGATAAATGAAATGAAACACACCGTTCATGGAGATGGTATTCCGTACGTACGCATGAACACTGTTTTCCTTTCCTTATTGTCTCGAATGGAAGTAAGTAGATGAAATACATATATACATAAATCCAGTAGCTTTATAATGTCATATATTTCATTATTATTTCTTATATATACTTTATAATCATTCTTAAATAGTTAACATGGAGAATGAATCTCATCGCATTGTGGAGACGGTAGTCCGTACGTACGCACGAGCGATGATATCGTTCTCATGATCGTGAACTTGTGTTGAAGTGTATGTATAATATTTCAGTATCAATATAAATTTATAATAATCATATGTAGTTACTCATTACACCATTATACCTATCCAATTAAGGTGGTGGCGGAAAATAGATTACACCACGGCGTGGAGACGGTATTCTGTACGTACGCACGCGCGGTGATTTCCTTTTTCCGTAGGAGTGATAGAAGGTTAATTAGAGTTGTTTCATATTTATAATAACATATAAGTATATAAAAAATACTGATGTTATTACTTTATCATGAAACAACTAAAGAAGAATAAGTTGAAGAAGAAAGAAATTGAAAAAGATCGGTAATGGATATTACCTCTTTTTGACGCGCCTTTTCTTAACCTCCACATAAAGAACTAAGGATGGTCTTTGAAGAAGACCAGGACCTATAGGATTATACTAGGGAAGTGTAGAAGATATTTTGGCAGGGTTTGGCCGAGCTTGAATGCTCAAATTGGTGTGAGGAGTAGAGGGAGGAGGTGCCCTTTTATAAGGGAGGAGAGGGGCACCTTAGGAAAATCTGAAAATATTATTTTATATTTAAGGTCAAATTCGGTTTATAATGGTTCCAAAGGGTCATATTTAGTATCTAAATTGGGGATGGGTCGAAATCCTCTCATCCAATAGTATTTAGACAAGTTTAGGTTATTATTTTATCCTTATCAATTAGATTTATCTCTAAGTTAAATAATTTAACTTTTACCGTGTCTTTTTCTTTTCTTACACTATATAGTTAATAAACTTATCATAACAAGCAAAAAGAACCCCAAGTTATTTATTATTAATATATCAAACCTTATCTAAGTCATTTGGCCGAACCTTATATTTTTAGGAATAAAATAACAATTAATAATATAATATTTGTTTTAAAAACTAATTTATGTCAATTTTGACACTATTTGGTACATGATTTTTATGAAATTCATTACAGAATGATAAGTTAGAACCATGTTACTTAACTCAACAATACCATGTCATATTAACCTATAAAATTATTGTAAGTCATCAAAAGTCTCAAATTATATTTATTTGGGCATTTATAACATCAATTATGTCAATATTTCATTTATAAGAAAATTCCTGCTTCATCTTTGTGTCATACTAAATGATAACTATTTAATCCCTAAAAATTCTAAATAAATTCCTATGATGTAGTTAATTGTATTAGCTTTCTGGAGACTATTCATTTTAGAAGTTTCATGAAGTTTATCACTAGATTAAAATTATTATACTTATAGTATTTAAGAAAGTGACATGTTGTCACATTCTTTGGTTTTAATAATAATTAAATTATTTTCATTGATAAAATTTAATTAAATTAATCTAATACGACCCTTAGGTGATATGGGTCGACTTTTAGTCATCCAATAGGATTTTTACATTTGTTAGAGTAATTTTAAAATATTATATTTAACTTTAATTACCCGATTTACCTTTAACTATGGTAAATAAAATTTACCATAGTTACTATTCATAATTCCCAGAAATAAAAAGTAGCTTATTAACATAATTTGGATCCACTGATTCCAAATATGGAATCCATTTTTCCAAATTCAATACACAAAATTTCAGAAATTAAATTAAAATGAATCCCAATGTCGAAAGAAAACGGGTTTTTCTTAAAATATTGCAAAAGATTTAATTGATTTTACCTACGAATTCAAGGTAAAATAAATGATAATGACATAAATTATATTAAATGGTAAAAATATATTCTATTTATACTTTAAAACCATTCAATATTTTAATTTAACCACATAAGATATTACGATGAAAAATGTTGTTTTTAATTAAAATATAGCGTGTTTTTACTATTCATTAAAATATGAAAGTTATCAGCAAAATATCAGAACATTATCTAATGTAAATTTCTATATTCTGATTCAAAAGAAGAATTTTATTTTTTTCAAATTGAACATATAAACATGTCAAAAAATAGATTTAAAGTGGGTGCGCCATCAAAAGGCGGCAAAATTGCATTTTTTGAAAAATTCTTATTTTACCCGAAAAATTTATTTTGTTCTTATACCATGTTCTAGAAATGTGTAAGATGAATAATAATGTTATAAAATTCAAAATTTAGTTAACACTATTCATAATGTCTAGTTCATAACAATATTATTATAATATATCGTTGTTTAGTAAAACCCAGTAGTGCGTACAACACACACTATCGAGGAAGGTCGCGATTGCGTGTAATGCATGCCAAGTCAGGGTTGCGTGTTGCGCAAGAATCCTTCGTTATTTTGTATAACAGAATCCAACCATATTTCATTTATACATTGAATATATATATATATATATATATACTCAATGTTGCGTAGAATAACTATTATCAAAATTGTGTGTAACACGATCCAAGAATAGTGTTGCGTATACTGCAAGCTAATACGGTGTTGCGTATAGAGCAAGGTTATCTTGGTGTAGAATACAACACAAGACATTAATGAAATTAAAAGAATATTTTTCATAAAATCTCGGGGTGTTACATTCTACCTCCCTTAAAATGAATTTCACCCTCGAAATTCATCAGGGTTATAAATGGTTTACTATTCCAAAGTTTCTTTAATAGAAACCCACATCGTAAAAAGGAATACCAAAACCAATCTTTAAAAACAAAAGTATAAAACGTAACAGTTACCCAAATAAACTAATCACTGGGTTTCCACATAGGTGAAAATATTGATATGGAAGAGAAATCTAACCATCGTGTTCTGATGGAGAGTGGTAGAGAACATGGCTATGGAAAAGCCAACAATCACAAAGCCATAAATTTGTGACGATCTAGGGTACCCTATGATTCATCGGATATAAGGGCACTAGGACAACATTTTTGGTTTTCAATATCATTTCCCTAAAGGTGATGATTTTGAATTAGAATAAATACTTACTTTATTTTGGTACAATCTCACTGTTGTTCATGCCTTGAACAATTTCCACTTCATCTCTTAAATAAATGAAGTTGAATTTGTTATTCGTGAAGTGTTAGTAGATCATGTGATAAAATAATGGGTCATTCCATCTGTATCAAACAAAAGGTTAGCAAAAATTATATACATAAGTCGATCTATAGTGAGATTAATCATATATGGTTCCTAAAATGGACTTATACATCATATATCATACTGCTTAATATAATAAAACTAGTTTCTACTAAACATGGACTTCCTGTAGGCCAGTGGTAGGCGATAAAAGCCAGTCGCACTTCAGTTGTGGGTTCGATTCCCACAGCCTTGTCCGATGTGATGAGATGTCGCTCGTCCTGCAGGTTGTCCTTTTTCTAAAACTATATTACTATAACATCCCATAAATAATATCAAAAAAAGTATTATCTGTAAAACAATAGTAAATTATGTCCAACATAATCCATTCCAATCATTAGGCTTATCGAAAATACTACGGTCCAAGCTCATAGTGTAGAGAAAATGATCACGTGAATGGCATCATTTATCCCTCATATGTCTTGTTCTTCATATTCCAGTCATGTGAATACCATAATCATGTAATCTCTTGAAAAATGAATACCCATTGAATCTTAGTGAAAACATGAGTGCTGTCAAAAGATAACTCTTTCCACATACCAAAATCCTCAAAATTCTATATACCTAGTCCTTATATCAATCATGAGCTCATGAATACAATCAAACATCTCATTATCTTCTTGTCCCTTCATTATGCGCATATCATCTACTTTCCAAAAATATTTCAATCACTTTTTTTTCCTGGTTACCAGTATCATATAATTATTGAAAACCAATACATAGATATTCCAAAATTCCACAATACCATAAATGAGATTCCATCATACTTTTTTGAAATCCCATTACATAAACACTTAGTCATTCCACCACATTGTTGTCATATTCAACATCACCAATAGTGATCGCATGTGACTTCCCTTTGTCCTTTTCCTTAAGCGGTTGCTCATGTCGATCATCACTAACCCTTGGATTAGGGAATTTATTAGCATAATGACCGATTTCCTTGCACTTGAAGCATTGAAGTGTTGGTGGTGCATTCTCTGCCGTTTTTGCTTTATTCACATCATTAGAAACCCTTTTTCATTACTTCGACACTCATCTACTCGATGACCTTCTTTTCCACACTTAAAACATTTTCTAGTCCCTTTAAGACAATCTCCACCATGCTTCTTTCCACACATTATGCATAAGGAAAAATTCATCTTCTTTTCACCATTATTCTGAGATTTCTCCTTTAACTCCATCATTCGTTTCTCTTCAAAACCATGAGATGGATATGTAACACCAAATTCCATTTCTACCTTGATAGCACAACTCACAATTTCGTCATAGCTACTGAAGTATCTTATAGCTAATGCCCTTCAAAGACTTGCTTTTAAGCCACTGAAGAATCGATCAACATTACTTTCAGTTTGGATGATAATGCCAGATGCATACCTTGCAAGTCTTGTAAAATTCGCTTCGTATATTCCAACAGATTCATCATCCTTCTGATTCAACTCAAGAAATTCCTTTTCCATCTTTGTTAGAAGAATACGAGGGAAGTACTTACTGAAAAACAAGTTCCTGAACTCGTCCCATTCCATGAACTCAATTTCATCTCTTGGCCTCGTATTCTTGATACGATTCCACCATTGATCAGCTTCACCTTCCAAACGATATACGGCTAAGATGACTTTATCATGTTCAGAACATTGAAGAACTGAAAATATCATTTCAGTGGTACTAATCCATTGTTCAGCAACAAGTGGATCAGAAGACCCACTGAAAGAAGGTGGACGTTGCCTCATGAAGGACTAAATAGAATATTGTTCCCTTCTCTACTCATTTGGATGTCCAGAATGATTCATATCTTGTGTAAGTATAGTAATAATATTTTTCACTCCATCTCCCATAACATTTGTTTGTTCAGAAGGACAATCATTGCATTTTCCATTACAGTGATCAACACGGTTCCTTCGGGTTTCAGCCATCGTCTAAAACCCAAAAAGAATAGTGTGAGAGGAAAAAATCATGCTAGGTAAAACAACATATTAAAAGTGAGCACCCTCAATATCTAACATCTTAGGTTAAATTCTATGATAGTTACCATAGTTCTAGGACTATATCCTATACGTATACTTATCCTTAGGGACATCCCTAGACATACCTTAGAAATATCTCTAGGGATCTCACTAACGATTTCGCATCCTAGTTTCCAAAGGTTGACTAAAACTCCCTCTGATACCAACTGTAGAGACCCAATGCTTAACATACAAGGACATTAGATTACTTTTTCAGAATACTTATTACATAACAAAAACACACACACAAGGACCGTAATAGATTAGTGTATTTGGAAACTCGGAACGTAATCTTCTAATCATGGTGAAATATCTTCAACATCTCCCATAAAGATCTTCCCTATTTTTATTCTTACCTAAAACCATTCTTTATATACTGGGGAAAAGAAAACATAAAAGGGTGAGCTCAAATTCTCAGTAAGGGTAAACACAAGAAAAATTAATCACATCATATTCATAAATACATAACATTTTGGAAATCTTAACCTGCAAAAGAGATCATAATATCATAACATGGGAAAAATCATAGTAGTGAAATGAAATTCCAATAATCATAACTTAAAACATGAAACTTTGTGTCATACACATATAATCATATAGAATCATATCTTATTAGTCCAGACTCATTGCCAATATTATCTTAGTGGACAAAGTCCATTTCTGAACCGAGTCACCGTCATTTCAGTCCTGTTTCACTAAACCGGTATAACCTACCATTCCAGCCATGTCTATCTCATGAGATATAAAATTTTTACCCAATTCATTAGAGGGAGATATAGGTCCCACCCATATCATAATGATACCATTCTTATGTGTGCCACAAAATCATAAACCATACAGCGTAGCATAACCCATGTAATAAAAATGGGAATCTTTAAACATCGTGACATCATAAAACAATTCATATAAGATAAAAGAATTCATAAAAATATTTCCATCACAAAATAATAAATTCCATGTAATAATATGGACAGAAACAAAACCCTTTTATTATCTTAGATGGAAAATATTTTTGATAAAACACTTGAACTCCATTCTTGAGGAAAATATCATTTCTACTTCAAAAACATTTTTCCTTTCTTAAAATGTCATAAAATTTTAAACTATAAGGAGTTGATTAAAAATAAACTTGAAAACTTGTAAAGGAAGATTCTAGGATTTTTTTTTAAAAATCCATTCATGCCATATAAGTTAAAAAAACATTCTTCTCATACTTTTGTCGAAAAAGTCAAAAAGTACCTTGTACGAAAAACGACAAAAGATTCCATTCATATCTTTTACTAAAAACTCACCGAAGGGTAAAATTGGATTTAAAAATTGTATTTGGATGGAAATAATATTACATATTGAGGAAACATGGATGTGGATGATAAAATATACCCCAGTAAATACTAAAGTATAAAAAATCTCGGATAAAAATGAGATTGTGATATTTCCCTTACCTTAAGTCTGATTTGCTTCATAAGTGTATGAACCTACTATATAATGATTTAAATAATGTCATTAACTTATTACAGAATTATATTCATTGTTATGATATCATATATGGTTCACTTATGACTTTATATTACCCGTTCTTTTGTAAATTCCATGTTAAAGAAGCGTTTTGGGTAAAATCGTTTCATTTATCGTAGGTGTTTGGACTTGTTGTTCTTGACATTATTATTACTTATATCATTATTTAACTACATACATAATATAAAACATGATTTATATATCATATATATTCAGTATATATATATATATATATAATAGATAGATAAATGAAATGAAACACACCGTTCATGGAGACGGTAGTTCGTACGTACGCATGAACGCTGTTTTCCTTTCCTTATTGTATCGAATGGAAGTAAGTAGATGAAATACATATATACATAAATCATGTAGCTTTATAATTTCATATATTGCATTATTATTTCTTATATATAATTTATAATAATTCTTAAATAGTTAACATGGAGAATGAATCTTATCGCGTCATGGAGACGGTAGTCCGTACGTACGCACGAGCGATGATATCGTTCTCATGATCGTGAACTTGTGTTGAAGTGTATGTATACTATTTCAGTATCAATATAACTTTATAATAATCATATATAATTACTCATTACACCATTATACCTATCCAATTAATGTGGTGGAGCAAAATAGATTACACCACGGCGTGGAGACGGTATTCCGTACGTACGCACACGCGGTGATTTCCTTTTTTCCGTAGGATGTATAGAAAGATAATTTGAGTTTTTTAATATTTATAATAACATATGAGTATATAAGAAATACTGATGTTATTACTTTATCATGAAAAAACTAAATAAGCAGATGTTGAAGAAGAAAGAAATTGAAAAAGATCAGTAATGGATATTACCACTTTTTGACGCGCCTTTTCTTAACCTCCACTTAAAGAAATAAGGATGGCCTTTGAAGAATACCAGGACCTCTAGGATGATACTAGGGAAGTGGAGAAGAGATTTCGGCAGAGGTTGTATGAGATTGAATGCTCAAATTGGTGTGAGGAGGAGAGGGAGGAGGTGCCCTTTTGTAAGGGAGGAGAGGGGCACCTTAGGAAAATCGGAAAATATTATTTTCTATTTAAGGTCAAATTCGGATTATAATGGTTCCAAAGGGTCTTATTTCTAAGATAAAGTGGGGATGGGTCTAAATCCTCTCATCCAATAGGATATAGACAAGTTTAGGTTATTATTTTAACCTTATCAATTAGATTTAACTCTAAGTTAAATAATTTAACTTTTACCGTGGCTTTTTGTTTTCTTACACTATATAGTTAATAAACTTATCATAACAAGCCAAACGAACACAAAGTTGTTTATTATTAATATATATATAACCTTATCTAAGTCATCTGGCCTAACCTTAGATTTTTAGGAATAAAATAACAATTAATAATATAATATTTGTTTTAAAAACTAATTTATGTCAATTTTGACACTATTTGGTACATGATTTTTATGAAATTTATAAAAGAATGATACGTTCGAACCAAGTTACTTAACTCCACAATAACATGTCATAGTAACCTATAAATGTAGTTTCAGTCATAAAAAGTCTCAAATTACATTTATTTGGGCATTTATAACATCAATTATGTCAATATTTCATTAATAATACAATTACTGCATTATCTTTGTGTCATAATAAATGATACTTATTTAATCCCTAAAAATACTAAATAAATTCCTATGATGTAGATAATTGTATTAGCTTTCTGGAGACTATTAATTTTTGAAGTTTCATGAAGTTTATCACCAGATTAAAATTATTATACTTATAAGCTTTAAGAAAGTGACATGTTGTCACATTCTTTGGTTTTAATAATAATTAAATAATTTTCGTTGATAAAATTTAATTAAATGAATATAATCAGATCCTTAGGTGATATGGGTCGACTTTTAGTCATCCAATAGGATTTTGAAATTTTTTTGGGTAATTTTAAAATATTATATTTACCCTTATTTACCCGATTTTCCTTTAACTATGGTAAATACAATTTACCGTAGTTACTATTCATAATTCCCAAAAATAGAAAGTAGCTTATTAACATTATTTGGATCCACTGATTCCAAATATGGAATCCATTTTTCCCAATTCAATACACAAAATTTGCAGAAATTAAATTAAAATTAATCCCATTGTCGAAAGAAAACGGGTTTTTCTTTAAAACATTGCAAAAGATTGAATTGATTTAACCTACAAATTCAAGGTAAAATAAATGATAATGACATACATTATATTAAATGGTAAAAATATATTCTATTTATACTTTAAAAACATTAAATATTATAATTTAACTACATAATACATTACGATGAAAAAAGATGTTTTTAATTAAAATATAGCGTGTTTTTACTATTCATTAAAATATAAAAGTTATCGGAAAAATATCAAAACTTTATCTAATGTAAATTTTTATATACTGATTCAAAAGAAGAATTTTAGTTTTTCAAATTGAACTTATAAACATTTCAAAAACTAGATTTAATGTGGGTGCGCCATCAAAAGGCTGCAAAACTGCATTTTTTGAAAAATACTTATTTTACCCGAAAAATTTATTTTGTTCTTATGAAATGTTCTAGAAATGTGTAAGATGAATAATAATGTTATAAAATTAAAATTTTAGTTAACACTATTCATAACTTCTAGTTCATAACAATATTATAATAATATATCGTTGTTTAGTAAAACCCAGTATTGCGTACAACACACACTATCGAGGAAGGTTGCGATTGCGTGTAATGCAAGCCAAGTCAGGGTTGCGTGTTGCGCAAAAATCCTTCGTTTTTTCGTATAACAGAATCCAACCATATTTCATTTATACATTGAATATATATATATATATACTCAATTTTGCGTAGAATAACTATTATCAAAATTGTGTGTAACACGATCCAAGAATATTGTTGCGTATACTGCAAGATAATACGGTGTTGCGTATAGCGCAAGGTAATCTTGGTGTAGAATACAACACAAGACATTAATGAAATTAAAAGAATATTTTTCATAAAATCTCGGGGTGTTACATAACCCGCCAAGGATCCTACCTGAAGGGTAGGTAAAATTGTCGAACAATCATCTCTACGGTACGCCTCGTCTAATGTTCTCCTCTGAGCTACCTTTAGTCCGAGTTCTCTCATCCCCAGTCAGCGCTATCTGTCATATGCACCAAACACACCAACGTGGGGGCATTGCCCGTGTAGGGTTGAGTATAATGATACTCCGTAGTGACTTTGATACCCTCAAATGTCTCACAAAATCCAAAAATGATTAACCACAAAGCATGAAAAAAACTGACAACCATACATAGGTATAGGCCGATACATATACCTAAGTTATTACATATACCCATCTCATTCATGAGGAAACACAATGCCCAAATCAAAAGACCAATGCTCAATTGTTCCATGGAGGATAGAAATACAAAGATGGTATCACTATGAAGGTATGTACCACAATGGTATGCCACACAGATGGATAACACTAAGGTATCACCACAATAATAAGTACCACAAAGGTAACACCGCACAGAAGAATACCACAATGGAATCACCAAAAAGGTAAATATTCATCTCACACAAGTTATTATGTAGGTATGGTAGTAAAGATGATTAGATGTAACAACTGAATCATCTTTCCCTTTTAAGATGCAGACCCACATAGGATCCAAAATCATCGAACCCACGTAGGATCCTAGATCATCAGACCAACATAGGATCCTAGTACAGTAGACCCACATAGGATCGTAGTGTAGTCCCACTTGGATTCCTAGAGCGGATCAAAGAGGGATACTGGAACATGGACCCATGTATGATCCCGAAACATATACCCACATAGGATCCCTTTCTCATGATATAGCTAGCTACAGGGTTCCCGCACTAAGCTCGCATGATTCTAAGAGGGTCTGCTCCTCATGCCACAGGTCGATACTCCAAATACCACGAAGTTCCACGAAGAAGAATCCCAATGGACCGCCACATAATAGAGGTGTGAACACAACATATGGTGTGTCAATACGATCCCTGGTCTATTCGTTATTGGGTATTTCGTCCTGAGCACCCGGTTCGATTTGTGTTTGATCCAACCCAGTCATACCCCAACATTATCCAAAACTCAATTGTGGTATACAAAAAGGACCGTCTAGATACAATGTTTTCATCACCGCAGATGGTTCGTCAATCAGATTCCCATAGCTTATGATATGGATGGAAGAGTGGAAAGGGTTCGAAGTTGGTCTGGGTCCAGTTCGACCCGACCCGGTTCTGGTTGACCCGGACCGACCCAATTCCGGCCCTAGGTCTAGCCTAGCATACGGGGTCCAGTTTGTCCCACTGGAACATCCCATCCTGCAATGGCTACCTGCGATGGGCGGCCCATAATGTGATCCGAGTTGGGAGCCCGTGGTGCGGTCCCTGTTGGGTGGCCCGATGGCCCACGACTGGCATGACGGCCATCCCTCCTTCACAGCGTGGTCGCGCACAGCGCTGCCACTAGTGGCCGATAGTTAGTCGGCTACCCATCCAACCCTGTCGTGGCATCGCACCGTGGCCCCTGCATGCCAGGCGTCATAGGTGTGCGCCGCCCCAACCATCATACAGCCAGTCGTGAGCCAGTAGCCACCCTTGCTCTACCACAGCTGACGGGCTGCATCCCTTCTTCAGCAGCGAGGTTGCCCCGCCGCCGTCTTCATGGACGGTTGGTGTGTCGGGTGTCGCACCCGAGCCCCACCAATGTAGGTCACCAGCAGGGGTTTCCAGCGACATTCCTTGGGTCACCGGGCACACCTCGGTAGTCCATTCTTCATTACATAGACGTCCACGCCTTTCATGAGGCGTCATCATTGATTTAAAACCACCACAATCGTCAATGGTTGCAGAGAGGTTGTGTCATGTTCGTTTGGCCTGATCCCTCCATGTTAGAACATTAACAAGCAGATTATTTTGTTCTTGAATCATGAAGAATGGCAAGAAAGGGTAAGGGATATTCAAAACAACAATACATTCCTCGATTTCTCATTGGAGGAGTCACAAGATGAAGGTGGTGGAGGCAGTGAGGGTGCCAATGATCGTCTCTTCAACAAAACGCTTCCGAAGTCAGGCTCGAGCATCATCCTTGTTCTTGATTATGAAGTATTTTCATTGTTGGAGAGGGAGTTCTTTATTGGAGGAAGAGTTTATCCAAGTTTCTACCCAAGCCTCACCATTCCAACGATTTCCCCAAGGAAATGAGGAGCCAACAAATTAAAATAGTTTTATCAAATTAATTTGCATTGTCACAATCAAAGTTGGCACAATTAAATGGCACCATTAATTGGAACAATTAATTAAATGGAGATTTGAATGGTTTTCCCAAATTAAGAGGGGTTCGGGTGGTCCCCACCTCCATTACTCAAAAATAGTGGTTTCAAAAGAATATTTAAATGTTAATTATTTAAATTTATTTATTCCTTCAAAAACCGAAAAACTATCATCTACCCTAAACACACTGTTGTCGAGGTGAAGATATCCTTAAGAAAATATTGGTGCTTCATGTTCAATGATGTACTTGGATTTCAATTCCAAGAACTGGTTCAAAAGATACAAAACCCTGGTCGCACGTTTACTGAACGTACTTAAAAAAATTTGTAAATTCATTCCGGGCACACCAGGCCTCGAAATCAAGCGTCGTCCATTTTTACAAACTCGTAATATTACCATTTCATTAAAAAAAATTACATAGTGAAATCTGGGATATTATAATGTAATAGAAAGGGTGAGGTACGAAGTTTTAGGGAATTATTTGTCACTTCATTACACCGAGATATCATTATATTAATTTACTAAAAATTATTAAATCCATTCCATCAAATAGAAATACAATACTATTGATCACGTATAAGTGAGTATTATTGTCTCTACAATGTGATTTTGTCCATATTTTCATTACCACCTACCATGGATTATATCTTTAATGGATTATGTGACCAATTATTTTTTAAATTAGACATATTTATTTCATAAAATTTATCATTCAACGACAATCATTTCATCCACTCATTAAAAAATTGGATTGTTAATCATGTGTAGGGAAATCTAAAACATCTAGGAATAATAAATTCCATTTGTTATAACCATCCAATAATTACATATAAATGAACAAACATAATGTGGATATTTTATGTTCATGAAATTTTCATTCCTAGGTATATTATATTTTTTCATTATTTAAATAAATCCACATAATTATATAATCATTATAACATGATTCCATTAGATTCGATTTAATAACCTTTGTAATCAATGCTATTGTTATAATATTGCAAATGTTTATATGATTTTATATAATGGTAATATTTTTTCATAGTTAAATATTTTATAATTTTAAATATTATAGAATAGTTTTGTTTAATGTAAAAATATTAATTATTTTTTCTCCTTTAATACATATAAGAGTTGTACATTGTGATTTCCATTTCAATTAGTTGTATTCTTGTTTTCCAAATAATTAAAATGGTAATTAATAAATAATTTAAAACATGATTATTCTATAATGAATGACATTTTCATGATGAAAATTAATCCAATTATCGAGAATCATTCATAACATCATGATTTTTTATGGAAACCAACAACCAAACCTCCAAACAGAAGATGTTGAAAAAAAATATATAATCGGTTAATATATTTGTAATATATGGTTTTAAAAGTATTAAAAATCTAATATTATGTCGATATTATGTGATAATAGGTTACGATATATTTTTTGTTATGCAGGAGTCCCGAGTATGGTAATATAATCTAGGTACATGCTTATGTTTTTTTCTCAAAATCATATGCATTGACACATTTTGGTATTATCCATATAATTTCAATAATTTAGTGCATACAAATCATATTTGAGATATACTATCATGAATTATATTTTAATAATGGAATTAAATTTTTTTTACAAGACCAATCATTAAAGGGGTATTGTTATGAATATTCCTAAAGGTGTAAAATTGATCTCCATAATAATTTGGATTCTCTGAGATGTGTTACATGTTATGAACCATTATTCATTTTTATGTGGTTCAATTGATTTCATATATTATAAAATTTCAACACAATATTCCCTTATAGCTATTTTTATATAATATTTAAAATAATTAATTTTTCAATAAATATATTTTGACTTAAGTGCTACCTAAGTCATAACAAAATTTGGAATCATAATTTTCATTCTTTAATTAATAATTGTTCTTTTAAACATATTTTAAATATTATTTGAACATTTTTTTCCCTTTGATCATATTATGTTTTGCACTCTATTTGATTATATTTTTTCCACTTTAACCCATCTTCCAAAATTACATTCTTAATGGAGTATGATTACTATAAGTTATATCGAAAGATCAACAAACCATTATTGGAGTTATCATGTTTCATATTGATATATTTTTATAAATTAAAATTTATTTTTTAATACATAGTCATAAATTTTATTTATTGAGGAGAATTTAAAATGATATTAATTTCTTTATAGATTCAGGATAATATTGACTTAAATTAGTACACTTTATCTATACAGTGTAAATACCGTATGGTATATAATCATTATTGAATTATAATTTCCCATAAATATATTAAATTTAATTTTATAACATTTTATTTTCCATGTGTATATCAAGTTACAATTTTAGATAGAATATTGAATTTTTCCATTGTATTATTCCATTTTAAAAGAAAAAAAAATGCATTTAATTTTAATATGGTATTTATGATCTGAATATGACAAAAACAATTTCAAAAATATATATGGATTATGATGTGTGAGATATTATATCACCCACTATATCGTTGGATCATGATTTTTATTTCATGAAATCGTTAATCAAAAATAAATTGTGTTTCACATAATATTTTTCACTAATGGTATGTATCATGAATGTGATGTTCCCAATAATAATATTAAGGTCATATTTCTAAGCTATCATGATATTAAAATCTCATGAATACTTTTATCGGATAATGATTCCACACTCATTCAGTTCATATATTAATCAAAATATCATGATTTATTACTTTTAATTTTATTGTTATGCAATTATTATTTCTCTCATTTATACCCATATGATCATATTATTCTCATGTAGAATATTTTATTTTTTTCAAACATGTGTACACTATATGTGTATCAGATCTCAACTATTTCCTATGTTTCCTTTTCCCCAGGTTATGTAATATATTTCAAGAATGTTAACATATAAATAGATATTCTTAGAGATAATAATGACGAATAAGTTCATTATATAGTGGAAAAACTACCATTAATTTTACATGACATGTGTTTCTATTGGTTTATGGTTTTTATTATTCAATAAAAATATAAGAATAAAATTTCATGGGAATGTATTGTAATGAATTATAATATTCATGTTATATACCCCATATGGTAAAATAAGAAATCTTTCATTTTCTGTATCATTTCATTTTTAAGAAAAATATATATATTTGAATGATATTGTTTGAGGATGAAGTTATAGTTTGAAGTGTCACCACACAATTACACGACATGGTTTAATATAATTTTAAAGTTACAATTTACCTATAACAACCCTAATCATTATTAAACATTAATACATGATTTATTGCATAAAATGTCACTTTATATAACCCAAAATATTGATATGTATAGTGTCTTTGGAAATTAGGTACATTACTCAACATCTTATAAAATTGGATACAACACATTTTTGAACACTTCCTTAACAAGATCATAATATTCCAACAAACTTAAAATGCCATGGGATATCCATGGGAAAACATAAATAATGGGTGAAATATAAATCCAAATAAGGTAACAGAAAAATAAAAACATGAATAATATAATACATTTTAGGAAATAGGCGTAATAATGGAAAATAAAAGGATGATGAATAATAAATCATGATATAGAATGATAATCGTATCATGTGAAATGTGGAAACGACATAAAAAACAACATCATAGACATAGTCCAAGTCAAGCCCAACCATAATACATGGTGGAATGAAGTACCATAAATAAATCGTGTAAAAACCTATCCCAAAATGACATATCATGATCGTAAATGAGACCAAATTTATTGGAGAGCTATCTAGGGACACCCATAATAATCATTTAATTCAAATTCTTAAGTGTTCTACGTAGATCATACAACATAAATAAATTCATCAGCATTAATTATTCCATGAATATGAAATGTGGATTTATATACTAGTAAGTACCCAATCAATAATTCTATATGCGTAAATATGAATAACCTTGATATCAAAATGGGTATGGTATTCCGTACACAATTTTTTTAGAATGGAAAATCATGGTGAAAATTTGAATAAAAAAAGAAATTACATTAGAATTCATAAAAATTGTTTATGAGCGAGAAATTGGATACTCATTATTTTTAAATAAAATGATATTTATTAAGGACGTGTAAAATTATATCCCATAATGACATTTTTTGAAATAGAAGGCATAAGGTAATGAGGAAACATGAATATTGAAATGAATCCTTAAGAAAATTTTGCATGGTAACTAGTCTAAATAAAGGTTCATGGGAGTCTTAATGAGATTTAAATGAATATATATTCATCTATGCATAATCTGTAATTTGAATGGAATATTTAATATCATATCCCAATAAATTTTAATGGATAATAAAAGGCATAAAAAAGGAGTTCTTGAAAAAAGAGGAGAGTGGAAAATATCTTACTTGATTGTGTGACTCTAATGGATTGGGACTACAATATTGAAAGTTTTATGGAATCTTGGGAGGAATATAGGTAATATAATTTATATAATTTATAATATACAGTGACTTTTAGTCAATATAAATGGGATATTGGATAGGCTTCTATAGAAATGGAGGGGGGTTTCTTTATTATTTACATTTTGGACTCTACATAATAAAATATCTAAAATCAAAAATAACTACATGGATTTTTCCCATGGTTTTTTCCAAATGGGAGAGGATTAAATTATCTTTTATTTCCATGATATGATGATATTAAAATACTAACACTGATTATGTTGAGGTCTGTCACACTATTAATGAAATGATTTTAAAATCGTAAAATATATTATAAGCCTTGCTGGATTCATAATGGCCTTAAAAAATAAATTCAATACAAATTAAATCTCTTTATTTAAATGGAAAAAATATATTTTGTCAAGAATCCCATTTATATTACTTATTACATAATATTTGTGTAATTTTGATGTCATAAAACATAATGTATAATTTTATAGTATTTAATTTTTACCAGAAATTTTGACCATCCTGGAAAATTATGAAAAAATAACATTTGTATAATTTAGAAATACTGATTCAAAAACTGATATTCATTTTATCCAAATAATTTTCTAAATAATTTAATTATCAATTTCAAAATAAAAACCAATATTTACAGAAAATGGAGGTTTTTTTACAATAACAGTTTTTGAAACATAAAAAAAATTACATTTGACATAATAAAATTATATGATAATTTATATTTTAATTATGTTGTTTAATAATAATATTCTGTTAATATATTATTTATTTCCAACATCCATTAAATCAAAATTCATTAACAGTATTTTAATATTTACAAAAAAAATAAATATCTACTATTAAAAATCAATTTCAAAGTATCAACAATAGGATGAAAATATAATCACTATTTTATAAAAAATAATGTCCACATTACAGTTTCTAGTATCTTTATACATATCCAATTAACACACTAGGATACCACTACAGAGTAAGGATTGAGATGGTGGGGCTTTCATGGGGTCATTTGGTGATCGTGGTTTCGGTCGTGATCTCGATGAGCTTGAACTTCTTCCGTAAATGGTTTCACCCATGTTAAAGTTGTTGGATCTCAGTTTTGATTTTGTACAGGTAAAATCTTAGAAATTCTATCTTCTTCATACTCATCAATAAATGGGATTCATAAGGAATGATCATACTTGTCTAGCCCATCACCTTCGTTGTTTGTTTGAAATGGATTGGTTAAAACCCTCTATTTATACTAGTCAAGTGGTCATTGTTCAATGACTAAATTATCAAAATAATACATAACAGTAATTCACATTTAATAGGATATTAAAAAACATAATAATTGTATATTTATTTAACCTCAATTAATATAATTAAATCTAAAATGGGAAATTTATTAAAAATAGTTTGGCATATTACAATATTTCCCCCTTTATAAAATTCACCATAAAAACATTGTTTTTCCATAATAAAAAATATGAGGCAAACTACTCTTCATCACCTACTCAAATTCCCACATTTCTTCTTCAAACCTTTCTTTTCTCCAGAACATTTGATGGGGGAAATTTTATTATTTTTTGATTGTTTACATTTTTATCTATGATCTCTACTAAATAATATTAATAGAAAATATCATGATACAATGGATCCAACATTGGATTGAGTTCATCTGAGGTGTGTAGTATGTGATTTCTTAAGAGGTATATATGTAATATATCATGTAACTAAGAAACGTTTTGTGGGAGTACTAGTTGATATGCCACTTCTCTGATGTGATAAATGATCTCAAAAGGGTCAATGTACCTTTCACTACGTTTTACCTCCTTCTTAAATTTCATTATTTTATTTAATGGAGATTTTTAGAGAAATACCATGTCTCCAAAATCAAACTATATGTATCATTGATGATTGTTATTATGACTATTTTTTCAAATCTGTGGATATTTGATGTGCTACCAAATAGTCTTCACCTTCTCCACCACTTCCTTATCCATTTTAGGACCTATATGTTTTCATTCCCCAACGTCATCCCAACATGTCAGTGTTCTATAAATCTTTCCATAATGCTCTTGATAGGAAGATATTTGGATTCTTGAGTGGAAACATTTGTTGTATAAGAACCCAACTGGGGGAAGATGTTGGAATCATCATCCTTTGAAGTCCATAGAATATTCTCATAACATGTCTTCCAGTGTTTGGATTTTCAACTCAAATTTGAAATCACTTTCAGGATGATATGTAAAATTAAATTTAAATTCAATTTTTAGATCTTGATAAAGAAATTTTATTAACATGGAGGTGAAAAATTAGGTATCAATCTGATAAAATTGATAATGTTTCTACATGGAAACTCACCACTTATATGATTTATATCTGTTCCATTTTATCCAGTGAGAAATCCTCTACAATCACTATGAATTTTATAGTACCTGTAAGATGATACACAATAACCCAAATATAATTATTTCCTTTATATGTATTTAGATGTTCGGGGAATAATTACATGGTGATGTTTTACCGTTTACAGTATGGCATGGGTAATGTTTTCGTCATCCACCTAGACTTATGCATTTTATCCATCACTTACTGATATATCAGGAACTTATATATATATATTTAGAAATATCTTTATTCATGTTGTCCGGCCAACTGTGCCCTCAGAGATATCGATACATATTTTTATTTCCTAGGGTAATGGATAATATTGAACTATTTTCATCATCCAATAGTTCCTGTTTTAACTCCATTTTTGATGGAATACATTGTTTGGAACCAAATTGCACAATTCCTTCTTCATTAACATTGATCATTGTCAATTTCTATTTTTTATATTCTGAACTCCCACTTTAATTACACATCATATTTTTTAGTATCATTTATCCTTTATAAAAGTGATGGATGATCAATCATTTTTGGAATGATTGATGATGTTCCTTTGTTTATAATTCTCATGTCTATCCTCTTCACATCCGATAAGATCAACGCCTTTCCAATTATCATCAGTGATAGAATTTTTTGGTTACTTCTAAAAATAGAATTTTACATATTATATTCATTACTAGGATTGTAGTGGATTGAGATGTAATAATCCTTGATGAGGTATATCTATCTACTCTAACAAATATTAAGTACATTATGCGTGAATATATATTTGAGGATCTTGTTATAAGTATATATCTCACACATCTCCCTGTATAGAAATCTATTCAATATTTTCAACACAATGATCATAAATGAAAACTCCATATCATGCATGGGATTGTTATTCCTAATTATTTTCAGATATCTTGAGGAGTATGTAAGAAACATTTCATTTTTCATTAACAAACAACCTAGTTCCTTCTTCCAGGCATCACTGTATATTATGAAAATTGACCCACTTTTGGGTAGTGTATGAACATGGGAAGTGATAAGAATCCTTTTCAACTCCATGAATATTTCTTTCACATTCACCATTCCAAGAAAACATGACTCCTTTCCAAGTTATCATTGTAATTGTGTTTTAAAATATTGAGAAATTTCTCACAAATCATATATAATATCTATCAATATCGAGGAAGCCACATATACATGTCTTGGATGTGGGTCTCATCCATCCTTAAATTACCTTTTTGTTGAAGGATCCAAATATATCCCATTTATTATGATTATATTCCCCAATAATGTGATTTCTTTTAAGTATAACTCACAATTTCTATACATTGATTAAATCTTATCCATTTGTATTGTCATTAGAAAAGTTCTCAGAAGTTCTTCATGATCTTCATTAGTTGTATATTATATTTTAATATCTTCTATAAATAATACCACTAATTTTGAAAATTAATCTATAATGCCTCATTTAATCAAGTCCATGAATATTTCTAGATCATTAGTGACTCCGAATGACATGACTCTAAACTATTATTTCCCATACCTTGTGTGAAGAGAGTCTTGAGGATATCTTACTTCGTCACAATAAATTCAATAAGTCTTGACAATAGATCCACATTACAGAATTATTGTTCTCCACATATCAAATAAAAAATTCATAAATCTTTTGAAAATGTTAGTTTTTCTTTATCATTATCTTTTCTATTTGTCAATAATAAATAAAAGGAATCATTGACCCCTCATTTTTCTTGAGGAAGTGAACTGGTGCAACCCATGGTGAATCACTTGGGTGTATAAACCCTTTATCTATATTCTCGTATAATTGATTCTATATCTTCTCAAGAAACACGATATCCATATTATATAGAGTATTAGATTTTTAAAATTCCATTCGTATAATATTAATTAAGATATAATCCACTCAGCTAGGAGTAAGACTATGAAATTTCTTGTGATACACATGAGGGTATTCCCTCGTAACAGAAATATTATCGAGGATGGTTCTTTCCTTAAATTCAATAAAATTACCAAGATACAATTTAGCATAGGGAATTAATATCTATTACTTATATAATGGTGCTAAAAAATGTTAATCCTCCTCTTAATTGTACATAATCAGGGGTCAATTCACCATATAGAGATTGATTTCATTTTCACTAACATCTGTCCATCCATGATTTTGGGTGGGGTTTGGATAGTTCTACTAAACATTCGTGATAAGAATAAATGTGTAGAACAAGTATCAAAAAGTACATTTTCTATTTTAGGAATGAATAACTAGCATACCTATCAAAACATCATGATCGGGATTCACCTAAGTGGAAGTGATGGAAAAATATCACCCTTGATGCCTTGCGGGTTGATGGTTACCTCTGAAAACATTTTTCGTAGGGAATTGATTCCAAAAGTATCTTGGTTAATTACAGTTTTAGTAAGGAATATTTTCATGAGATTTGACTGGAGTTTTTGGTTCTGACATTGTAGTAGCATGTTTCTCCTTTCATAAATTATTCTCTAGGTTTCATTCTTTCTTATACCCAAATCGTTTTCTTTCCATAATTAGTCAATTTCTTTGGTACTTCTTCTTACACCATTTATAAGTGGGATGTTGAAATTTCATTACACCACTAGATCTCTCTATCATACTGCTAAAATTAATCTTCACTTTAAATTTCTTATCCCCAGGATTCCATTGAGATTCACTAATCTCCATTTCATATTTTAGGACACATAAGAAAAGATACTCACAACTATCTAAGTCACAGATCACCAGATATTCTCATAGATTAGGATTTATTGCACCAAATAAGTGGTCATCCTTCCATTTAATATTAACAACAAAATCAAAGGCATATCATGCATCTTTTGTGATTTTATCCTCATACGGCCAAATAGATTTTTTGTATTATTTTTGAGTATAATGAAATCCATTCTATTTTAAGAACAAGTGTGAGAGGAAAATATTTATCAAAAAACATTTTCCAGATATAATTACACTACATTAATTCACTATCTTCCTTATGATTCATAATTTTCATCAATGGCCACTAATTATAAGCTTATTCCTCCATACAATAAACAAATAGAAGAACATTCTCTTGTTCAGATTATTTAAGGTTCGACACGATCTTCTCAATAGCTTGGATCCATTTTTCAATGATTAAAGGATAAGATGATCCATTAAATGCAGAAGGCCTTTTTCACATGAAAATCTCTATTATAGCATGTTCTCAGTTTGAGGGGTTTTAGCACTCCTCTTAATCCAGATTTCTTTTTAGAACATGAGTAATCTAAGAGAGTGTTTTGGAAACGTTTATGATTCATATTCCTATCTCGTTTGCAATCATATTGGGGAAGTTATCACATTTCCCTTTACATATTTTTTAACCTACTATATCGATTTCAATCCTTTGAATATAATAAAAAGAAAATTTGGGATGATTATTTAAACTATTAAACACATAAAGGGTAATTCAATGACATCAAAGGGATAACTTATAAATTACACCTATATCTGCAACTTATTAGTTTCTAGGATTCAATCTATGTGATCCATGATCTATTTTCTAACATATATTATTAATGGAATATTTTCTCCCTAAAAAATGTTTTTATAATGCACTTATGAATATATCAAAGCATATCCCCTAAGAGTTCCAAACTAGGTTTTGCAATAAGGCCTATTTTTATGTACCAAATTACCCTGGGTCATGCCCGAAATATCTTGTCAGTGTTTTTACTGCTATGTACATCAATTAAAGAACCACGTCCACATGTAGTATCTAAATAGAGAGGTGTTTCTTGATTAAATTATTACACTATACTAGCGAAAATTTATGTATGTTGTAACATAATTTGTATAATACCTAATTCTTCTACTAGTGTTTTCTACTCCTAATATCAAAAATAAATAAACAATTGTTTTGATACCAACTTTAAAAACCATACTATTTATTACACATTAATACTTTATTTTTTAAAATAAATTTTAAAAAATAGAGCCGAAAAAATCAATAATTATAAAGTCTTTTGGAATTATGTACATTTCATAAAACCTAATGGAATGGAATATAAAACAATATTGAAAACATCCTTTACATGATAATAATATTCCAAATAACATAAAAGTAGATGGGTTATCCTATGAGAAAAATATAATAAAGGGGTGAGATATAAAGCTTAATACTGGAATAAACCATCCATAATATGTTGAAGATAATACTTATTAAAAAATAGGCATATCAATTGATAATAAAAGGAAAATGAAAAATAAACAATGATATTTCATGATAATCATAACATGGTAAATATAGTAACCACTTAAACCCCATCATCATAAATATAGGTCATGAATAAATCACCAAGACATATTGGTGAAAAAATGTACTATAAAAGAATTTAGTTACACCACTTTCCTAACATGATGTATCATGATACAAAACATTAACTAATGCTTTAGATCACAACTTGGGAGAACCTATCATAATCATTTCATTCTCATCTTTCAGTGTGGCACATATATCATAAAACATGAATTTATTCATCATAATAGTAATTCCATGATCAAGATATATGAAATACATACATATAAGAACAATATAAACAATCATATCTGAATAAATCTTAATAACCCTGTGAAAAAATTGATATGGTATTCAAAACACATTTATTTTTGTATGGGAAATCACAGCAAGATTTCGCCAACATGAAGACAGTACCAAAAAAGAGAGAAAATGGTTGATTAAAGATAAAGGGGTATCTCATTATTTGGAGTTAAAATTTGATGTATTAGGTACATGGAAAACTATATCTTTACATTATAAATTTGTATATTTATGGAATATGGTAATGAAAAAATGTGAATATAGAAAATAATTCTTGCAAAATTTCAGCATGATAATGAGTGTACATAAAAGATTGTAGGAGGATTATTGAGAGGTAAAGGAATATTTAATCATTTATGAATTTGTTGGAATGTAAGGGAAATATTTAATATCATATACCATCATAATAAAATTAAAAATGAAAGACATAACATAAATGGAGTTCTTGATAAAATAGGATAGTGAAAAATCCTTTACCTGAGTGTGTGAATCCAAAGGCATGGGAGGGACTTCATGAAAGCCTTGGGTGAGTTTTGAAGACTCTATGGAGTAGATGGAATATAATAGATGTTCTAAAATCATTTTTGTTGAATAGAAATGGGATATGGGGTCGGAGTATGTAGAAAAGTAGGGTAATTTCTTTATAATTTAGTTTTTGAACTCCATATAATAAAATAAAAAAACCCACAAACCATTCTAATGTAGTTTCAAGGTTTCTTCAAAATGATATTTTTTTCTATTATTTTACATGTTCATGGTCCTAACATATTAAAATACTACAATTAGTGATTTGGAGGAGAGTCAATCACTTAAATAACTGAATATAAAATCATAAAATATCTTATAAGCCTCGGAGGATTCATAATGGCTTTACAAAATAATGAAATTTTACATAAATACTAATTACATTAAAGAGAAATTATATATTTGGTAGTGTATTCCATTTATATTACTTTTTAAATTAATTTTTTGTTATTGTGATGTCACAATATGCAATCTATATTTATACGGTGTTTAATATTTACCTAAAAATTTAAGCATCTATTAAAATTATGAAAAATTCCCCATGAAATAATTTCTGCATACCGATTCCAAAAATAATATTCATTTTATTTAAATAATTTTCTAAATAAATGTATTTTCACTTATTAAAGAAAAACGGAAATTTATTTGATATGATTGTTTTTTAATAATAAAAGTTTATAAACTCTAATGAAAATTACATTTGACATCATAAAAATTATATAATCATTTATATTTGATAAATATTATCTAATAGTAATATTCCATTAAAATATAATTTTTTTAAAATAATTTAATTCATAAATTTATTAATCAAATATGAATATTAACCAAAAATATAATTTGCACTTTAAACATAATTTTCAATGTAACAATAATAAGATGAAAATATTTTCATTATTTAATAAAAAATAATGTGCATGCCCTTATTACTAGGCTATTGATACATATCCATTTAATACAACAGCATACACCCTTAGTGTAATATATGAAATAATGGGGCTTTCAGAGGATTATTTCTCAAAATTTGTTTAGTTCATGATCATGATTAGGTTGAACTTATCATTTAATTACTTTTTATCATTATTAAGATATTAGATATCAACATGTTCTTGGTCTAGTGAAAGGAAGAGAAATTATATCTCTCATTGAAGCACTGATAAATGGGCTTCATAGGGTACAATCCTACTGGTTGAGGCCATCTATTTCATTGTACGTGTTAAATAGATTTGATGGAACCCTATATTTATACTAGTCATGTGATCACTCTTAAATGGATATATGGTCAATGGTAATTATACATAATAATCATTTAAATCCTATTGGATATAATAAGAAAAAAGTGAATGTGTTCTCTATGACCATAATGCATTTAATTAAATCAAATCGTGGAATTTTAATCATAATAGTACAGGTCGTTACATTTATATTTATTTCACTTGATGTAATATTATATGGATTATGATAAGATAACATTAGTTAAACTCGATATAAAATGATACGTGATATATATATGTATAAGAAAATATCATGATATTTTGGTCACATTGAGATTGTGTTGTTTTCCATATAATTTCATCCTTATCTATATACAAAAATATGAATAAGGATCTAGCATAGATGCACCTAGGGTTAATAACCATGAATATTAAATATTATATATTAACTAAATCATTATGTGGTCCATGAAAAATAGGTGTAATTACATTCCTAGTATGACACTCTAGAGGGATCATTTTTGGTTTATCAAATTCTCTCGATGGATTAATATAAATTGATTGTATCAAAAGATGAAATGAATTTATAATAATATTAGTCATATTAGATTTGAGTTTAAATATTACTATGATTATATATTAAAATTTTATTGTTACCCATTTTGGATTTATTATTTTGAAGAAATATGGTTATGGAAATTAAACAAAGAATGATGGTTATCAGGAATCCACTATGACATATAAATAAATAATGGGGAACAGTAAACATTTTAATGGGTATTTATATTCATATAATAATTGAAAAAGGATTTTATGTTATTCATAACTAATATAAATACTAAGAGATATTAATATTAATTTATATTGTACATTATTTTTTATTTTTAATATTAAGTGATATATCTCGATAATATTCCCGATTAATATGAAAAATAATTGAATTATATAGAGAATATATGGATAACAACTCTATAATAATTATTCAATGGATTTTAAGCTTATATTAACTGGTAATAATATCTTTAAAACATCATTTTCCATCTTTAAAATATTTTGAGGATAAATATTTTATAATAGATGATTTATGTTGGAACAACACTTAAGGTTAATGTATGAATGTATTTAATTTAATGATGTGTTGAGTTATCATGAATTAAATATGAAAGATATTAATTTTAACCATCACATTAAAAGTTGTGTCATGATATTATTGAGGATAATATAATTTTTGGATTATAGTATATATTATTTATTACATAATTATATAAAATAGGGATTAATAACATATGAGGACTGAATATATAATTTGTTTTTAGAAGTATATTGGAATATGGTTTTTTTAGTTTTAATCCTTCTAGATGTAGGTTAAATTGGGAATAAAATATTGTTTAGAATATATGATTGAAATATGTAGATAAAATTAAATATATTTAAATGATGTTTTATGAGGAAAATATAATTATATTAATCTAAAATGAGACAATATGATATATATATCATTTGAAACTATCAGAAAACTGATAATTCTCCAAAAATATAATCATCTATAATATATCATTTTAATTGTGAGAAAACATGTTTTTATGAGGATAGAATGTAATGACCTGACATAATAGATAATTTAATATATATATTCTGCGTTCTATAAAGTTTTTATCACCTAATATTAAACATAAATGTGACCAAAATATTTGATGATGATTACTAAAAAACAGGGATAAAAAAGAAATTATAGTAAGAAATTTAAAAAAAATTCCCATTATTGTATAAAGGAATATTTTGATTTAATAATGAATAAGGTTAATTTAAATAAAATTTATTCCCATATATTTTTTTTATTTCATTAAAAATATAAATTATATTAATGTTATATATTTAATTTTATATAAAAATATTAATTTGTAGTTCCTAAAATAAAAATTTACATAGTATAATATTTCATTATTTTCAAAAAAATATTTGTTTTTATATAAATCACATGGACTTCATGAAAGACATATATTTTATACATATTAATTATATAATAATAAAATATAATATTTGAAATCATATTATTGACTAAAATATGACTCTCTAGAATAAAATTATGATTCTTAAAAATAATCAGTGAATTTATAAAACCTATGTAATTCATTTTTAGAATTAATATAAAAAATATATAAAATTGGATCTCTATCATAGAATTGTATTTTTCAATGAGATTTTCATTGTCATATATCCATAAAATCCGCATATTTTTTTTATTTAAACTAAACTATTCAATTTCATATTAATTTATAGTTTTAACAACAATTGATTACACTTATATTTAAATCATAAATACAAACTTTTTCTGAAAACTTTTTTACACGTTTTTTTCCGTAATCGTGAATTTTAACAATCAAAAACATTAAAATTTTATATTATAGATTTTTTGAAAATTTTCAAATTTTGTGGTGCAAATTATATAAATTTTGCATGATTAATTTGTATCATTAATATAAATTAATAACGTTTGACATTAATATCCAAGGAAAAAACTAGTGAAATAATTAAAATGTTAAAAGAGATCGTGGCGGCATTGTAGCAACGACGGTCACTTTAGCAGCGACAGGGAACCGTAGTGGCAGTAGGGTACTGTTGTGGCGGTAGGGTACTGTAGAAGCAGCGGGTACTGTGAAGTAATGTAGCTGTGCAGGTACTGTAGCAGTACTATTCACAGAATGGGCCTTGGACCCCAAAAATGGGCCTACAGGCCATGTAATGGGATATAATACCCACTGGGACTTTGGGCTATGTAATGGGTCTCCCTCTACCCAATTAAAGTGTTGTTTTCTATTCTTTAATAATAAATGACTCTTTGGCCCAACCTTTAAAAAAATGTTAAAATCGAATCTTGAAAAACTAGCAATGATTCCTAAAAATTTATTAAAAGATAATTAGTTAGAACCCAACACCATTTTACCTCATCTAATATCAATTTTATTTCTTATTTACCTTGAATAATAAATTTTAATTTATTAAATATAAAAGGTTTTCTTCCAATATTATACATCCATTCATTTGTAAAAAGGTAACACATACACAAACTCGAGGATCACATTACATTATAAATTGTACTCGGAAATATAAATCATGAATCATACATGAAACCCTTCTAAATTATAAAACAACATGGTCTCTATTAGTTTTTAGAAGAGATTTGTTACGAATGGGAATCAGAACATAAAATTACAGTCCCCAATGGGAGTATCCCAATCATCACAATGTTTCCTTTTTTTATTTTTTACAATCATAACCTTCAATGCTACATAATTTTATTGTTTTTAGGTACTACTAAACCCCTATTTCAACCATTCATTAGTTGTGTTTCATTTATGTATAATTTGGGCTATAGTTTTAATTTTTTTGAATATATTTTCAGTTGTGCACGATTGGTTTACTAATTTTTCAAACTGTGCACCCTTCTAGTGAAATACATTATAACCCAGGCAGTGTGGGTATGTAAAATTATTACGTAGTTTAAAAAATGGTCTTCCCACCTGGGAGAAACTAATTAACCCCACTATAAAGTAATAAATCCTAGAGATCATAGTTTTTTAATATTTTAGTCGTTCTTAGGAAACCATGTGTGAAACTTTTAATTAATCCAAAAATTATTATAAAATTACTGAACCTTATTTTTATACCCCTCTCTAGACTAAATCTCCTTAATATAAATTCCATGGTTTTTGGAGCTTCCATGTAAAAAATATGAATCCTCCAAACACTCTCCATGGTGGATCAAAGCTATGAGATGTTCATCAGATCCTTTCCTAAAATGATCAATCTACCCATTCCTTCTCAACCACTATCTTATTCTCTCCACCCTAAGGATTATTTGAACTCTATGATTTTGGAGGATCTAATAGCCATTGTTTTAGATACTGAATCTAGGTTTCATTATTGGAGACCTATTGACAACATTCTTTGTTGGTGTTTCCCATTGCAGGAATTGTCAGACATTATCTCATGGTTTCTGTCAGTGGTTCCATTTATTATTTTTTAATGGATATAACTGTAAATTTAAATTTTTAAATTAAATTTACTAATTTAAATTTCATGGTTCTCAAATGTTTTGTTTAAAATGAAATTATAATAAACTGGGGATTTTAGTTTTATTTGGCATTAAATATGGAAAAAATCCAAACTTTATAGAACCATGGTTTGTTTTTGGAATTTTCTAGATAATTGTAGAAAAAAAATTATTGAATTTATTTTGTAAAATTTAATTGTGAGATTTATTTGAGAAATTTATTTCATATTTTAATTTTAGAAAAAATTTCATTAATTTTTTTTGATAGGAACGCATTAGCTTTATCCTGCATAAAGAATGATTTGATTAACACCCCATTTGTTTAATATGGATATTTGATTATAGAAATGGAAATTTGGTTAATTCTATTTTGTACTGTTCTAAAATAAACATACCATTTTTTATTATCGTTTAAAAACATGAAATCCTAGGTAGTTAGTGAGTTGTTGTAAAAACATGCTAGGATGGGGGCTTCCTAAAAACAAATTGAGAATTTTTAAATATAACAAAATCATATAAGAAGATAATATCCCCCGTGGGATGTTTGATAGTCTTCACTGGCCAGTGTTAGAAGGAAAATTGGGAAAATTCGTGTTATTATAATATTAGTGTGTAAGGATCCCATAGCCTAGAATTATCTTACCACTTAACAGAGGATCGTGTAACTAATTTTGGATGTTTTTATTTATAGTCTATTATTTTAAATTTTATTACAAATAGCTCTTAAATGAATATAAACTGGTCTATAAAAAATATTTATTATTTCATTTTTTAAAACATTTCCATCAATTTAAATGTAAAGCATGAGTTGTTTTAAATATTCATTTTTACTTCAATGAATTTTTCAATAGAATTGAATATTTCAATTAGATAATTAATTATGGTATCTTATTATGGAATCCAGGGTGAGACCGAACTAGGATTTTTTCTCACTCCCTAATTGTGCCATTGGTAATTTTTGGATTTCCTCAATCTAGGTTAGAGCAAAGAAAAATTCACCACACTGTGGTGGTTTATGATATTCACCATTATTCCTTGAGCTATTTTTCCTCTTGGTACAAGGGTTTTTAATAATATTTAATGGTAATGTGATGATTTAATTTTGGATCTTTATACTTTCTGGACATCTAATACATTTCTCAATACACATTTTTCAATTGTTTATACTAACTTTAATCATTTTTTACTATTATGTTTGGGGAAAACTCATTCCCACAATCATATTTTATGTTTCCAGTTGCCTATCACCAACCCCTAGGGATTGTGATTTCCCTTTGATCTATGTTAAGATAATATTGGTTTTCATGGTAATAGGGTATCCTGGAAGGTTCATCACAATGTGGTATTAGAGGGAGGTAAGGAATATTTCCTTGATGTTAGTATATAAGAACTTGGTTTTCACTGAGGTATGGATCCTTTAATATTTCAATATAAATCATCACTTTGGAACTAATATATACTCTTAATGAGTTAGAAATGTTTTCATGTGTTTTAAGGAATTTTTTGAGCACAAACCCATATTTTTGGGGAAACAAGACTTGTCTCACGGTTAATGCACGGTTGGTAAATGGTTTGCCTAACCATGTGGATAGTAAATTTCTTGAGAGAACCACAGAATAGTTTTTGTATGACCGTGCAACATAACCATGAAAAGTTCCCATTTTACAAGGTAACATTTCATGGATAAAGAATGGTTTTCCAAATTATGCGGACAAACCATGCACATGACATGTTATCTGTAGATTGACAATTTTACCCTTATTGATCTAATTAATCCACATCTTCCTCGATAATCCAAGAACCAGCGAGATTAACCCAATTTCCTCTAATTTGAAGCTCTTTGATGATCTACATCTTGAATCAACATATCTACTTCACCTGGGATACAATCTAGCTTTTTCCATCCCATTAGATGTGCAACGGTAAGTACTCGAGTCATATTGAATTGTTTTCATTGTCTATTTCACTCAAACGAGTTATTTGGGTATGATCATTGTTTTATTTCTTATATCTACACTGATCAGTGCCAAATCAATGGCTAATACCAAAGAAGTAGGACCATACAAGTCTAAGGTGGGTGGTCTATAAGTTGTCCCTCAAGATCATTGATTCTGGAATTGATGTCTTGGCCTCAATGATGTCATCCGTAGCCATTAATAAAGTTTATATGAAATTATTATAACCATTAGAATAGTAAAGATATTCTATTTCCTTATATATGATTAATTATTAGTGGTTACGACCACAACTCTATCCTTTCCATGCCGATGGTTGTGTAATATTTTTTGTTTAGTGTTTTGATACATTTGTGCCACCGTTTGGGTGTGCCTTGGACTGACCATATCAGGGGTAATCATTACTATATTAAATGGCATGTTATATAATGTCAATTTCATAATGGTAAGTACCATGTATGCATACCAAATGAATCTCCTAATGTAAGTGATTCAATTTTACAATGAAATTTGATACATGAATATGAAAGTATAGTAAGAATATGACATGACCTAAAATGTAAATGAATAGTAGGTTGCATATCTGTTGCACCCCTTACCACATTAATTGAAGTTAGCAGAATAAAACATGAATATGGAATATGATTTAAAGTGAAAAAATAAATGGTTTCAACCTATATGGAAATTTCACATAAATGAAATGAAAAGTTTTAACAAAATGAAATAATTTAAAGGTATCATGATACATGACCTAATCACAGTAATGAAAGGTAATGCATGAATAAACAATGGCATGCTGCATGAACTTATCAAACTAATGACCAGAAATGCTTGAACCAAAATAAATATTACAAGACATCATAATCAAATTGGAATGGCCTTAATCTTGAATGCATTGGATTTTGATTGGAGAATTCCATTAGCACTCAGGAACCCCATTCCGATTCAAGGATTCTGCTTCCTTAGGTTGAGACCCACCAAGATCTTGATCTTTGTTTATTCTCGGATGCTCGATATAACACCATATGATCCCTTCAATACCATTATAGGATGTCATGGATACACTCATTGGATCCATCATTGAAAATTAGTTGAAATTGTTAATTCCCATAGGGTCATGTCTCTATTAAGCTGCATTTTACCATGGACGCTCACCTTAGACTTGGTAGGCACATAATTGTGGAATTCCATGGACTGTGATCCTTACATTACACTCTCAACCCATGAAAGGATACATTTATTACTGAGTTGGTGACCCTTGAGCTATACGTCACCTTAGTTATTGCCTTTGTAATTCACTATGAATATCATTATAGGTTTCCTTATTACAACTTGGAGCCTTTTGAATTTCAAATAGGTGACTTATTTATAAGAAGTAAATGATTGAATAATAAATTTTTGACATGTTCAGACACCAGACCAGTGCTAATGTAGGTACTTGTTTATGTACATATATTTTACTTCTTACTATATATATTCATGATCACATACTATCACATTTCCATTACATGAGCTTGATTTTATAGACATCATTAGTGGTGGCCCACAGATATTGTTTTAACACCCTCTGCAGGAGATATTTGGAAACATATGATTTTTACTTGAATGAAGGTGTTGAAAAAGGGAAGCATATGACTTCAAACACTTGGTTTCTTTTTGATTATTATGGAGCATAATAGAAGATGGTTGAGCCAGAGATTGTGATTGTTGGGATAGACTTTTGTTTCCTTCATAATTAGTGGAACACATTATTACTAATGTCTTGTATCCATGCTTTTTAATTTTTGAGTTATATGACATATCACCATCAGTTATTTTGTTCTTGGATGTTATTTCTATAATATAATTTATTGTTACTATTTTTTATATTTTCAGTTGTGCCTTTTATTTACATATATTACTTCTTCTATTAACCAAAGTTTACAAACAGCTGATATGATAAACTTTGAAAATTAGCGAACACTCTCCCACATACACAACCTAGTCCCTTACTACTAGTCTGTAGCCTCTAGAATTCAGGTAGATGTGCTTCAGGCCATGTAACCCACTGGGATCGGTGCACCCATTATGTGGCGTCCGGGTCTTCGAAATCACAACATGGTGTTAGATGGTGGATTTGTTTCTTGTTTTACTATTTAGATACAATACATTGATGATTATTAATGATTAAGGATTGTAAATAATCCTTGTTTGGATGTCACGAACCCATGTTTGGGGTAAAAACCATGTTTCCTAATATTAAAATTGTAGATCTCTTTTATTCTTGTTAGGGTTAATATTATTTAACTATTGGGGGACACGCATGTTGTGTGTATTTGTTGATTATTACTAAAATTGTGAATTTCATTTCATCATGGACATAATGATTTGAGGTAAAGGATAATTATGACATGAACCATAATCGGATCCTATAATTCACATGTCATGGATATTTCAATTTAATATAGGCTCCTTAGCTGATTTTTATTTATTTATATGATTGTGATTGCTGAGTGATGAAATTATTTTTAGGTTATACATATATCAATTTTGGTTGTGATTGAGTTATTCATTGTCTCAATTCAATAGGTGTATGGTCTCTCATGGGTTGGGATGATTAATTTACCGAGTTGAGTCATTATGCTTAAAATAAACAGGTTTTGTTTCTGGTGAAGGGTGTATGGGAACTGATTTATCATAATTGTATATCTATTATAATTTGAATCATGAATTCTGAAATGAATTAATGGCACGTCCTTATCCATCATTTTTAGGTTTTTAAATTCTAAAGGAGTGAATCTGGTAATTAAATGTAAAATGAATGAAACTTATACTTTATAACATACAGATGTCTACCTATCTATGTGGGTAGTTGTCGTATTATTCCTTGGCTACTATGTTTTCTTACATTAATCTTCTGCTAGTTATGATGTCTTTTGGATTAATAGTGTTCTGTGGTGTGTTCGTAGGGTTATAGACCAATGTCGCAACAACATCCTCATATCGTATTCCAGGAGGGAGGTGATGAAAATGGTCTTGATGAGGTAGAACCTGAGATTCCAGTCTTACCTATAGGATTTCAACTTGAGGAACTTCCCATTGTACCTAATTTGGGAACTCACACCTGGGTTTGGGACAATTTCTTATCTCATATAGAGTCCATGCACGATGATCCATATATTGCACCTATGATGGATGATCTGACTCATGTGTTCCACCAACAACATCCTCCTACATTCTCATGGGATTTTGGTCCGCAGGCTACCGATTCATTTCAAGAATACAATATATATATCATTTATCATCTAAAAACTCATCCAACATGTTCAGACAAGTCTTCCACACAATTGATTCGGAATTCATCCAATAATTGGTTGGATGTGATCATTAATTCCTGTCATCATCAGGGAATGTTATGGGCTGATTTCTAGACTACCTTCTATGATTAGTTCTTTCCTATAATGGAAAGAGTTTACAAATCCAGAGATTTTACATATCTAGATTTTTGGCTCTATGTGAGTTGTTTTGTACTCATCATGTTTCATATATTTGTATTTTTTTAAATCTTCTTGTCATTGATGAGATTTCATGTTCTATACATTTCGAGGATGGGATCTGGTATTCCATCCATATGCAGGTGAATGTCTTTCACCTACCTACCTATTCAACAATAGTCAATCAGGCTCTTATTACTGAACATATCATAAGAGAGGTAATTTTTACCAATACTACATAACAAGTTCCATGTCAGGCAAGTAGTGCATTCGGTGGCATGAACCATTGTATTGAGGATTCACATTAGGGTACTGAAAACCATAGTACCCATTATAATAGGTCTTTGGTGTGTCATCAATGTGGAAGACAAGGGTATTCGAAGCCCCATTGTGATAGGGACCCACAATATTGATGGCCTTTCAGACATATGGGGAATCTTCATCATTTTTATAGGATCATTTTCCTACCATTGAGTGGAAAAGGATCAACACCAGGTCCGCCTTTAGGAGAGGGTTCTTTTACACTACGTCAAGCGGGGAGTTGGAATACAAGTTGTAGGTCTTTCCAAAGAGGGGGTCATGGTCGTGGAATCCAGACCCCTAATCACCAACATCACTAGCATAGAATTTATGATAAGGGTAGTGCATCTATTTAATAGGGTCATGGATTAGGCTAGATGAATATTTTATAGCTGATGCTCATGGATCAGGCTGTAGAAACATATATTATACAATGTACTCTTCTAGTATCCACTACTATTTTATCTATTTTATTTGACACAAGTTCGTCAAATATTTTTATCTTTTTATCTATTGTGGAACATCTCCGACTAATGATGAAGTATAACTATGGTGTAATGACCATATATACATCTTTAGGGTTAGGAAAAGATGACATATTCCAGTGTTGGGACTGTCCCTTTTATATAGGCAGTTACCAGTTCTTATGGAACCTCCTTCCGATGATGGGATTCGATATCATACATGGGATGGATTGGCCGGTTCACTATCCCAATTTTGTAGACTATTATCACCCAAACTATAATTTAGATCACTAGAGGTCAGAATTTATCTTTATAATTCTGAGTGGGATGTCCATGTTGGTAGATATGAACCAGAGCATCATGACTAGTTGGAGTGACCACCCAAATTGTAAATTTATTCATAGAGGATCACAGTTTATAAAAATATGATTTTCCTCTAATATTACATTATTTAAGGGTTTTATCCCCTAAATTCTTTTTTACCTTGCCTCCTAAGGGAGAGGTCGCATTTACTATCGATATTCTTCTATGAGTAGCTCTAGTATCCATTACTACATACAAGATGGAACAAATAGAGCTTCAAGAGCTCATGTATCAGTTAAAAGATTTAGAGGCCAAAGGCTTTAGATGTACTAGTACATTCTCTTGGGGTTCATCTGTGCTTTTTGAAAAGATGGAAGAGGGAACATTACTTATATGCATGGATTATAGATGGTTTTACCATCTTACAGTTAAGAACTGATATCCAGTTCCTCGACTAGATGATCTCTTCGAAAAAAATCTGAGGATAAAAGGTCTTCTCTAAGTGTGAACTGAGATTTGGTTATCATCATGTACAAGTTAGACCATCAGACATACCCCATGCAACATTCTATTGTAGGTATGGAATATATGTTCACCTTGTTATGTCATTCGGTAATACAAATGCACCATTCAATTTCATTGCTATGTTGAATTTGGGGTTCCCCCCAAATTTAGATTATTTTTTATGGTATTTGTGGATGATAACTTTGTGTATTCGAACACTTTTAGTGACCATGCCAAACATCATGAGTTCTTTCTACGTTTACTGAGTGTGTTCTAGCATTATTCCAGGATTTTTAAGAGCCACTTCTAGATTACCCAAGATCATTTCTTAGGTCATATTAACTCATAATTAGGTGGATCTATTTACCCAAAAATGAACGTTCCATAGTTTCATGGGATAATCCCAATATTTTTTTTTAATATAAGATGTTTTTTGTTGATGTTTGTAAATTACATGGGTTTTATACAAGACTTATCACATATTTATCCACCTCTTAATGGTCTTACAAATAGTGGTTCCATGTTCATATGGTTAGAAGCATGTGAGAAAACCTTTCAAAAGCTAAAAGATAGGTTTGTTTCGGCACCTATTCTAACTCTTCTAGAGACAGGCATATGTTATACCTTCTTCTATGATTCATTAGGCATCATACTTGGATAATTGATGATGCAAGAGGAAAAAAGCCATAGCATATGGATCTTAGATGTTGAGTCCTCATGACAGAAACTACCAGACACATGAACATGAGCTAGTAGCTGTTGTCCATGCCTTACGTTGATGGAGACATTATATTTTGGGTGACTGCATTTGTAGTGTACAGAGTCAACAAGAGCCAAAAATATATTTTTTCACGTCATTAATTGAACCTCAAATAAAAGAGATGGATCAAATATATTCAATACGTTGATTTTCATCTTTCTTGTATGAATGGAAAAGGCAATGTGGTTGTAGATTTACTAATTCAGAAAACTCTGGCACTAAAATTATGGGAATATAGTTATGAATGGATGTTAATGGCCCTCTTATCTAAGATACATTTAGAGTTTCATGATAGCCACGAGTAGTCTCACCTCTCATCCTTCACTGTTACATCTTTTTTCCTTCAGAATGTGATGAGTAAATAGTATTTAGATCACGATGGATTGGTACTCTGTGAGAGTATATTTAGAGATGACCCACCTATATATTGGTATGTGGGAAGAGATGAAATCCTATGTATATGTGGATGTATCTGGGATCATACAGATATGTGAGAGGAGTTGATGAATGATTCTCATGCCTCTCAGTGGAATGTTCATCCAGGATTCCCCAAGATGTGTCGAGATATGAAACACCAGTATTGGTGGACTTGGATGAAATGTCATCCAATAGGATTTATCACAATATTTTCTAACTTTCATTAGGTGAAGGTGGAGTAGTAGAGACCTGGAGGCTTGTTACAGCCACTTCTAGTGCTTGAAAGGAAATGGGAATGCTTTGTTAGGAATTTCGTAGTCAGCATACCATTATCGCTGAGAGTTTGTGACTCAATATGGGTAGTTAGTGACCGACTAATGAAATAATCACACATAATTCCTATTTTGGATACATTATTATTTGATGATGTGTGATGATTTTATATTTGTGAGTTCATATGACTCCACAGAGATCCTCGTAAAATCATTTCATGTTGAGATTCTCATACAATGTCACAGTTCTAGAAGGGATTACAATAGGCTATGGAAATAAAGGTTCTTCTCTGTAAAACATTTCATACATAGACCGATAGCCAATTGGATAAGAAAATAATGGTTCTAGAGGGAATTATCTATGCATGTGTCCTTGATATCGATGGTTCTTTTGAGAAAAATATCACTCTCATTGATCCCACATATAATAACAGCTTTCCAGATAAAATCCAAATGGATTCTTTTTTAGGCCTTATAATGTACGCTATTTCATTCAACCATGTTCTAACTAGAGGCAGGTGAGGTAGCACTACCAGTTCCTCATCATGTCCGAGAGAATTCATAGAAGGTTCAGCTAATCACAAAGTGTTTGTCAACTGCTTAGTCTAGAAAGAAATATTATGTTGATCGCCATCGACAACCTCTTGAGATTGAGGTTGGGGATCATGTTTTTATTTGGATATCTCCCTGGATATGGAATATAAGAAAATGAAATTAGGAAAAGTTTTTCTTCATTATATAGGTCCATTTGAGATTCTACATACCGTCATGCAGGTATCATGTTACTTTCTATTACCTAAGAGGTACTGTTCCAATCATGATGACATTCATGTTTCACAGATTCACCAGTATCATGCTAATCTATCTCACAAAATTGATACAAAGGGATTTTAGTTAGATGATGATGCACATTATGATGTGTATCCAGTATGCATCATTGACCAGAGCATGAAGGCTCTCAGAGTCCAGTTTGTCCTTTTAATACGGGCGCAATGAATGTAGGACTGAGTAAAGAATGATACTTGGGAAAGGGTGGTTGACCTTTATGAGAAATTTATAGAGTTTTTCTGTGTCATTTTTTCTCCACCCTTGGATGGTGAACTCAAAGACAGTTATTTTAAGGGGGGATGATTTTAAGTACATTTTTTCACTCATGTATAGATTTTTTATAATTTTTCTCCCAATAATTACATTGGACCTATTATGGATGTCTAATGAGTTAGAAATGGTCTCAAGGAAGTGTGGGGAGTGTTCAGATCCCAATGCCCATATTTTTTTGGGTAAATAGGACATGTTGGCATGTTCACTCACGGTTGGCACAATATTCACATAACCCTACGGATGGTCAATTTATGGACAGAACCACATCGCATGGTTTGTGCACGACCATGAACATAACTGTGTAAAGATCCCTTCGGTCTAGGTAACCATTCACAATTGGGGCACGATTTGTCCAACCATGTAGAAAAACCATCCACGTGATATTTTTCTGGGTAATTTTACAATTTTAACCTTAATGATATAATTAATCCACGACTTATTCCCTAATATAAGAATAAAAATGGTTAACCAATTTTTCCCTCATTCTAGAACCCTTGTAAGATGTAAAGTAGGAATCAAGAGATCTCATTCATTTGAGATCTGATTGATCTCATGTTCATCGTGTTTGATGCAAAATGGCACATACTCAAGTCCTCATGAGCATTTCTCTTTCTATATTTTCATTGACTAATTTTTCAAGGTAGGATCATTTTTCAATTTTTGTTAGATATATTCAAATATGAGCCATATAAAGAGAAAATATCAGAGAAGCATGATCGTATAAGCCTATAGTTGGTGGTCTATAATCATCCCTCAATTTCGTTGATTTAGAATTTGTTGTGTTGGGGCCACCATCTTCATCAGGGGAAGTTGATAGAATTTATATGTCATTATTATACTCATTAGAACTGTATCGATACTCTAATTCTATATATGACATTAATTGTCAGTGGTTATGACCAAAATTATATCTTTTTTATGTTGAATGTTATTCCATAATTGTTGTTTAGTGTTTGACACATTTGCACAACTATTTGAGTGTTCCTTATCTTTAATATCCTAAGGTTAAGCTTTCTAATATTAAATTTCTTGGTTTATAGTGTGAATTTAATAATAGAAAGTACCATGTTTCCATTCCTCTTGACTCACCTAAGGTATGTAATTCAATTTGAAAATGAAATTTGAAACATGAACTATTTTTTATACTAACAATATGACATAGACATAAATGTAAATTTATATAATATTTCATATCTATATCACCCTTTACCACATTAATGTAATGTAGCAGAATGAACCTTGAATATGGAATATTCATTAAATGGATTAAGGGAATGGTTTCATGCTACATGGACCTTTCACACTAATTAATGTAAAACCATGAATCAAATGAATTAATTAAAATGTTTCATGCTACATGACCTTATCACACTAATGAATATTAAGGCATGAAAAAAAATTCATGATACATGACCTTATCACACTAATGAAATGAAAGTCTTGAAACAATCGAAATATTACATAACATTATAATCATATAAGAATTTCCTGACTCAAACATTCCATTTATTCTAATCAGAGAATGACAAGAGCACTCAAGAACCCCATTCTAATTCAATGATTCGCCTTGCTTTGGTTGGGACCCGCATAGATCCAGATCCTTGTCTTTTCAATAATGCCTGATATGAAACCATATGATCCTTTCAATATCATTATTGGATGCCTTGGAGACACTCATTGGATTTATCATATACAATTAGGTGCCATGGTTACATCCCATAGGGCCCTGTCTCTACATAGCCCCATTTTACCTAGGATGATCACCTTCGACTTAGTAGGAAACACATTGATGAATTCCATGGACAAGATCATTAGATCACACTCTTACCACATGTCAAACTTCAGTTATTACATAATTGTTGACCCATGAGGTCTACATCACCTGGGTTATTTCTTTGGCACATCATCATGAAATATCATTACGGGTCAAATTTTTACAACTTAGAACCATTGAAATTTTAAACATGTGACTTATTTATAAATTTTTAATCATAAAATAATAAAATCCTGACATTTTCAAACACCAGGAGATAGCTGAAGAATATACTTGGGTATTTAGTTACATTATAATTCTTAATTTATATACGCATGATTGTACACTATTACATTTTAATATAAGTGTCAGATGATAGAGACACTTTTGGGGATGACCCATTGAGATTTATCTCACAACATATTCAGGCTTCATTTGGAACCCATAGAAGATTTCATGAAAACATGTGTTAACGAAGGGAAACATATATATCTATACACTTAATTACATGTTGTTTGGTATAGATCATTATAGACGATAATCAAGCAGGATCTCAGGATTCTTGGGATATTCATTTGATTCCTTAAGAATTTATGGATCATGTTATTCCTTTAATCTTGAATCCATGTTTTCTAGTCTACGAGTGACCTGGAATACCATCATCAATTTATGTGTTCTTGGATGTTATTCTAGTTATGTTAATTGTGTTTACCATTGCATATATTTTTGGGTTTTCCTTCCATTTACATATATTGGTTCTTATACATTGTTATGTTTACATCTATCAACTACGCTACCCATTGGTAATTTGGTAATATATTAACCACGGAGATATCCTAGGCTCTCATTGTTAGTTTGAAGCCTCTAGAGTTCGAGGAGATACACTTGGGGTAATGTGTCCCCCCAAGATCAGGCCACCCATTGAGTGGAATCTGGGTCTAGGATGTCACACACCATATATTTGAGTAATAGTTTAATGAAATAAGAGGTATTTTTCTTTAATTATATGTTCATATCTCACTATAAATTTTCATTACGTCAACAAATGATTTTTTGGGAAATAAGTCTAGTAGCTTATTTCTAATATTTTCTATACTTTTCATTTGGATAGGATGTAATCCAAATCATGTTTTTTTTCTTCTAGATTAATTTCCCTTGTTAATATTTTTGATTTTTAATATTATGCCTACTATGTTCTATACTAATGTTTTTTTGCATAATGCTATTAATAAGAAAGAAAAATTAGATCATGGGGAAATATTCTAAAAACCCTCTGTAAATGACTCAAATTTTGAAATATAATCTATTTGAAGTAATCATGCATGTTGTCCACTATCCAGGAAATAGAAATGCACTTGTTCTCATTTAACATCTTGCTGTAGAACCTCAATGAGATAATTGATGGAATCTTGCTTAGGATTTTTGTCACCGATATATTCTACCATTACCGAGCACAAATGATCTAAAAAAGGATTGGAAACACCTAATGAAATCATCGGCAAATGTTCCACCATCTAGCTTGAGGGACCGATGAAGGGATATTAAGACCCCATGGTAAAAACCATGAAGAATGATTGCTTAGAATAGAAATAATTTAGTGTTCGTTTCATAGACTACTAAAATCTGTAGTCAATGGTTTTTTCCAAGGATATGTAGTTTATCAAACTTGTTTAGGCTAACAAGACTGTGAAAAAAATATGAAAATTTATTTTATGAATAAGTGTTAGTTTCACCTAAGACTATATCAAATGAGATGATGAATTATTGATGGTTCATTATGTAACTATTTTATGATATTCATTTATTGGTTTTCTTGTTGAATATTCATTCTTATGAATATGTTCTGTATAGAGTGATGATGTTTGAAATTGACATGGATGGTTTGTCAGGATTGAAATAACATCCATTTTCTCCTAGTGTAACACCCATTAGTTACAATAAAGGATATAGGATTTGTGATTATTCCCTTGGATTTTATTGGTAGAAGAGTTTTTTTATACCTCTAACAATTCCTTGTAGATGCAATTTTATTTGTTTCTAGTGTTGAAAACATGGGCACTCAAAATAGTATTGCTCTAAGAAACCGAAAATATATGGTTCATATAGAATCTCATGTAAAATAAATAAGTGTATCAATTAATATTATACTCCACATAGTGGCCTATGATCATTATCACCAACTATAACAGTGTTTAAATCTGATTAATCATGGACTAAGGGGTTCTATCCTTAGGCATCCGAAATGAAGCCTCTAAATTAATCGAATTGTCTCCAAAGGAAGCAGATATGGCTCAGGAGAATGTGAGAGGAAACATAACAATATATTTTTCATTAGAGAATTATTTATATTATACTAGTGAATCTTATTCAATTATTTGATATCGTACTTTTAAACTGCTAAATCATTCTATGAGTATTTTATCATATGTGATGGATATTTCAACACCCCATGGAAAAACTTGATTAAAGGGTCTTCATAGTACTACTTGGTTCTTAACATTATTATATATTATTAATTCATGGTATTTTATTGTTCTTTACATGACACCTCTTGATTCTGTATTCTGAATGTATTGTCCCATCTCCAATAATTCTCAGATTCATTTCTATCTATGAGGGGTCTCTTATGATACACCCGATGGGTTTTTCCACATCAATCTAGGAGAATGGGAAATGATTTCGAGTATATTTAGACCTCATTATCTAGATTTAAGGAAAATAATTTATTTTTTTCAATTTACACATAGTGAGAATCTTTTAGTACTTATCTTCCCCCAATTATAGATTTTCCTAATGTTTTTATTCTAAATTTTCTATTTTAACACTGGTAAGGAGGGTTTATTTTTCTTTAAATTAAGATCATACAAAATAATTTGTTTATATTCATTCATACAACATGAAAAATCATAAATTAATAAGTTTATGACTTAGTTGGATGATATTTTAGAGAAATGCATCAAACGTCCGAGTGTGTCACCATAGGCGGTGGTTGTTTTATTTGCAAAGAAATATGATTGGCCACTCCACGTTTGTGATGATTGCAGAAAACATAATAATGTAAATGTAAATAAGAAATTTCAATTTCCATGGATTAATGATATTTTTTACTAGTTGAATAACTCTATGTGGTTTTTGATGATTAATCCATGATCATGTTATCATCAATTGAGAATCAATGAATATAAAATTCTTAAAAACACCTTTCGAAGAAGGTACAAAAATTATGACTACCAGGTAATGCCATTTTGTTTAACCAATACTCTAGCACCCTTTTCTGGGTTTAAGGAATTTGATTCTACATGAGTATCAAGAAAATATTGTGGCAGTATTTTTTGATTACATACTTGTTTACACTAATTCTGAGGTGGACCATATGCATCATATGAGAGATGTTATAAAATTGTTGATAAGTAACTGACATTATACAAAGATATCAAAATTTGATTTTTGGATTCATTAAGTGGTGTTCTTAGGTTATATGGCTTCAGAAAATGTCATATCAGTTGAACCTACCAAGGGTAAAGCTAGTATGACATGGGGACAACCACAAAAAGGTTTTGATATTCTACGCTTCTTGGGTATAGTAGGATATTATCACCGATTTGTAAAGGAATTATCAAAGATGCCTTTTTACTGACTAATCTATCATGGAAGGGGGTAACAGTTTTTTTGGATGAATGATGTCAAACATTTTTTTAGATAATACATAAGTTGTCTTTTACACTCTTTTTTACGCTTCCATAGGTGGGTAGGTCCATTCATCCTTTTCTGATTCATTGGGTTCAGTTAAGAGATTTGTTCTTAGGTATGGTGATCATGATGTGTCATATGTCTTTCAGTAGCTTAGGCTACATGAGAAGGGTTACCCAACTATTTCAACTCAATGGTTCATGTTGTACCCAGAACAAAATGGTATGATGAGTGATTCTAGATGGTTAATTTTTTGTGTAATCAATCCACATCGGGTTCAACATCCTTGAATGGTCTCCAATTAGTTTATTCGCGTAACCAAAAACACCCAACGATCCCCTTATCCTTTAGTTATGGAACTTATTTCCAAAGAGATGAACTCATTGTATGATTTTTACAATGACAGTTAAGGCCTCACATTTGTCAAGAGGATGGGGGCTCGTGCTCATGTCACCCTTTTGAGAGGAATTACTAACTATTCTGAGGCTCTCTTATAGATTTAATCAATTTTTTTATCTTTTATAATACTTGGTTCATTTCTGAAAATGTTTTTGAGTATTTATCCTAGGTTTTAATATCATTCATATATATGCATGGGTCCAGAATCACTTTTATGTATCCAACGTTCTCTATTACTTTGGAAATTGGTATATATATTTGGTTATTCATTAGTGTTAATGTATTGTGTATAAATATTGAATTGCTCTATATTTCACTAATATAATGATTTTTTTGGTCATGTGATGAGGTGCTTTAGAGTTTTCCATCATCCAAGGGGTATGAGAGTTTATTTAATATTAGGATCATACCCATGATGTGGTTTTCCTATGTATCATTTTTAGATGAATCAGAACTGTTATAGTTTGGTGCCACATAACAATACACGTCACCTTTAAGGGTAGTGTGCCAAGGTCCCAACATCTTTTTTATCATCATGTAGAAAGGATGTCGAGGTTGAAGATTACTATTCAATATTTAATGCAATACATACAATGAAGTGACCCAAGGGACCCGTAACATATGTAGTCTTCATGGAGAAAGTGACCCTACTAGGGATGTGGAGAAGAGAACATTAGGGTTGATCTAGGAGCAAGGTTAGGACCTAATTGTGGCTTCCTACATATTGTTTTTTGTTTAAAATAAAACCCACTATAGATAATTGGCTCGTGAATTTTATCATCATGACATTAAGACAAGCATGAGTCCTTGTGAAACTTTTTGAGTGGATGGGATACCTTAATTATCGAGCATGGACCATATAGAGGTTCCCTATAAATCCCATTTTGTTGATAGACAATTTCCACATCATTATGGATGATTGGGACATAAACATCAGAGGAGGAACATTCACATCGTTGGTTGTGACTTATAAATTGGAGCTTCCCGTGAAAGAGGCATTATTTAGGAATTACATCCAGAGGGAAGGCCCATTTCATATCGGTAATTAGAAATCTGTTAGATGTATCCTAGTTGGAATAGGAATCTGCGTTCTCATTGTTCAACTGAACGGTGGATTGTGTGGATGATATGATTTACATTAACCACTAAGCCCATGTGAGGCATGATTAGTGTGAGAATCTACAATAAGCGATAGATCTAGAAGTTAAAAAACATTCCCTTAAGTACTTGGGGAAAAGTATGAGGATAGGAGTGAATGGGTCGGGGGATATGACACTTCTATGAATAGAGTTTAGGGGATTACCTCAAACGGAGTTACCTAATGATTTTTCTAGGAAAGGTCATGAGTATCTTCTCTATTCAACACGAAACACTTGTTTAATTTCTTTTATTTATCGTTGTATCTCGTAAAAGGGAAATTACGATGATTACTATTAATCCCTAGAACATGTATGTATATGTGACCATCTGAATGTCAAAAAATGAATTACCATTATAATGAAAACAAAGATATATTACGGTGGTCTTCCTTATTAAACGGATTACCAACAAGACTCTGCTTACCATGAGTATGTAATCTCAAAAGGGTGGGATGATTCAACTGATGGTTTCATCATATGTGTTTGGTGAATTTGAGATAGGCTTTGACCTAGTTTTATTAGACATGATCATGATGGGGCAATGAATGAAATGATAGAAACATAATTAAATGGTTTAATAAAGATGGTGTAATGGACAAGAACACCTCGTTCTGCATACTAATTCAATATACAGGATAGGTATTCCCCCACATAGCTTATTTCTATGTCGGTGAAGGGTCTTACTGTATACTAGGATGGTTCACGAACCTGGATTCGGTCTAGGTAGCATTTTTTTACACTTAACCATGTTTCTTCTATATAGAATGATGCTACCTGGGGATGGGATCCATCCACATAGAGATTTTTTACATGGTGCAACATTCCACCCAAATAGCATATTGCTACATGGGATGCTAGATTGAAGAAGAGGAATTGGTTCTACAATTGATGGTAAATTCAACCATGAAGGAATATGGGTTCCCACTCTAACAATTTTTATTATATTTCCTTAATTAATTCTATTTGGTGGGTAATACCAATAGTGAATTGTCTAATGTGTTTATATTTTTTGGTTCTCTATTTTTCATTTCCATTATCAATATATTTACTAAATAGTATTATCAAAAAAAGGAAATTTATTTATGTCATTGTCTTCGTCCCCCTAGTGGTCCTTTTATAGCGAGGCGGAGGAGCTAGATCTATGAGCTTCATAGCATCTTTTTTATGATTCCCATGGGGAAACACCAATCAATAGATTACTTGGTCAGTAGAGTCATATTGTCATAGTTTTCAGCACTGATGATTACCACCTTGGTTCCATGAAAGATTTCATTTCATTCATGGGAAGGAACCATCTTTTCCTAGCATGTGAACCATTTTAGTTCCTGGTGGATTATATGTAGAAAAGATTTCATATCAACATTCCCATAAATTATTTCATTTTGTGATGTTCTATAATCATCACCTCTACCGTGCGAACAGATAAGTTTGTGGACACCCCATGAAGCAGACCGCCATGAAGATCAGTGGTCCACTATGGAGCTCTGCTTTATGAAATCTATTATTTCCTTTTCCAATTTTTTTCTTATTTACCAATTAATATTGAATTTTCCCTTCAATGTTTATTCTTAATTTTCTAAAATCATTTGAGTAATTGATTTCTCTATAAAATGTTCTCAAGACCCAATAACGACCCATGACCGTAAACTCAATGCTTTGATACGTGCTCTCATGATATGGTGTCATTACCCTTTCAGAGAAGGGTATAACATTTACTCATAAAACAAAAGCCTCAGTTAATTATTCAATATAAAAATGGAATATCTTCCAGAGGAATTTGGTGAAATACCTAAAGTCATTCGACATTGAAATTACATATACACCAGGGAAAGAGAATGTCATTGCTGATACTTTGAGAAGGTAACATTTACTCTAGATATGAATGAATCATTGAATGAGTGGAACATGAGTTTTTTTCCCTGTTGCATTTAGAGGTATGAGAATCAAGAGAAAGTGATTCTTTTCCCATTGTTCAGTTTACTTCTACTTTTCATAATATTATTATTATAGATAAGCATCTGGATAATGAGTTCCTTAGAATTAGATAATCTCTTTCTAGTGGGGAGACTATTTCTATATGGAAATTTTCTATGGATAGAATCCTATGATATCATAATATTTTGGTGGTACCTTCATCTTTCAGGAAATATGTGATGGGGAAATTCTACAATTCACAGTGGTAAGTGCGCCAATGAATAAAGAATTTGTTTTATGACATGCATTGTAGATTCTACTATCTAGCTATGAGAGATGGAAGTTATGATTTTGTCTCTCATTGTTATAAATGATAAAATGTCAAGGAATATCAATGATTGCCTTCATATTTTGTTTGCCTAATTCCTTAGATGGTTTGGTAGTTCATTGGGATCTTTATGGAAATTGTTGTTGGGTTCCTTTGTACCCAGAGAAAGAATATTATGATATGGGTTATGATTTATAGACTGACTAAATCATTTAACGTCACACAAACTCATGTTATAACCAATGATGATGAGTTTCTTAACCCATATGTTAAGTATATTATTATTTTTCATGGGGGTACATCTGCTACATACTCTAATTGTGATACTTAGATCAATTCTCTCTTTTTGATATCCCTTTATGAGGCAGTAGGATCTCAGGTCTATTTGAGTACGAAATAAAATCTGTATTCGGAAGGCAAGACAAAAAGGGCTATATAGATTCTTGAATATATTACTCATTTCTATGTTCTTTAGTTTTTAAGAGTAGTGGATGACCATATGGTGTTGGTTGGGTTTTCTTATAACAACAGTTATCACTCTGTGTACAAAACGACGACTTTTGAGTCAATGTATAACCTCCCTTTAAGATATCCATTGTGTTGGTTAAAGATTACTGAATGTTACTTGGATTTAATGGTATTGGTTCAAGAGTTGATATCAAATACATAATTGATTAATCAATGAATTATGACGACATAGATCCTATTTAAATCTTTTTTTGATCATCTTTCTAGATCTCTTGACTTTTCAGTTGTTTACTAGGTGTTCCCGAAAGTTTGACCCCATTTCCGTCATCAACAACTAGAGAGGAAACAAGATATTTATCCTAATTTTTTTGGACCTTTTTAGGTTTTTGAGAATGTGAGGATGGTGGATTGCGACTTATAAATTCCACTATTGATTACGATGATACATAATATTTTCCATTCATCTCTACTACATATGTACTTTTTTTATCCATCTTAGGTTCTAAGATACAGTTATATTGATGTTGATCCTAATCTCTCTATAAATGATCATCTAGTTGGGATAGTTGATTTGGAAACAAAGGTAAATTATCAAGGGATTATACCTTTAGTTGAAGTTCTATGGAAGCCTAATTATAATACTCATTAGATTGGGATGGGGAGGCACTGATGAAAGTGAAGTGGACTCACCTTTTTGGACATGGAAGAATCTTCACATGATTCCTTTGGAATGAAATTTTCTATGGTGGAATTTTATTCCATGGTATTACTATTTTTAGGTACTACTAAACCCCTATTTTGATCATGATCAGGATCGGTTTCATTTGGGGACGCATCATGTGAAAATTTTCACTTTTGTAAGGGCTTTTGGAATGCACACGGCCAAGGCACATGTTTCCCAAACCATGAACCTACTTGTGAATGTTGTGAGAATATAGGTATTTATGGTTTCCATCGATGGCATATAGTTTGAAAAAACATTTTACCACCATGTAGAAATACTTCAACCCCTCTAGTAGGGGCACATGGATATGACACATAGTTTTTCTAACCATGCATCCCTACCCATGAAACCATGTGTGTGACATTTAGTTCATATAAAAATTAATTTATAATTCATAATCCCACCTTTTTATCACCCTCTTAGTCCAAACACAGCCTATATGAGATTATTGGTACTTAGATCTCTGAATAACCAAATTTGGCTCCCCCCAACCCTCTCCAAGTAGGATCTAAGATGTGATATCTTCCTTTGATCCATTCTCAATAAGATTCTACACTTCAATGATTATATCCCACTACCTTCTTTTATCCTACCTAAGGAAATATTAGATCACAATTATATTGTAGAATATAATGATTATTTTTTCAGATATTGAATATAGGTTTGATTTATCGATCCCGGTTATCAATATTCTTTATTGAAGTATCACATTGCTGGTGTTATGAGATGTGATCTCTATTTTTCAGTATGTGGTTCTATTTTATATTTAACAATTGATTGAAAAATAAAATGATTTTTTAAATTAAAATTTTATTTTAAATATAAATATGTAAAATTGGTTTTTATTTTCCATTAAATTTCAAAAAACCCCGAATTTCAATGAATTGGGGTGTGTTTGTTGAATTTGATGGGAAACTGTGAAAATTAAATTGTTGAATTTAAATTGAAAAATTTAATTGTGAAATTTATTTCAAAATTTTATTTTAGGAATTTTTTTTAAAAAGTTTTGATATAAACCAATTGGTATTATCCTATAAAAAGGCATGATTTGATGAAAAACTAATTTTGGTTTTGAAAATGTAATTAGCATAATGTAGTGGAATATATGTTATTTTTATTTTTAATAGTTTTGAAATAAATTTCCCATTATTGATTTTTTTAAGAACATGAATGACGAGGTAGTTAGTGAGGTTATTAAGACCAACACGCTTGGTTGGATCTTCCCTAGAAAAAGGTTAATTCATTATAACTCTAAAATGAACATATAAGCTGATCATATCCCTATTGGGGTTTTTGTTATTCTTATTTAAACAGTGTTAGAGGGGTATATGTTGACATTACCATCATCATAATATATGTGTGTGATGATCCCATAAACTTGAACTATCGTACCTCTTTGCTGATGACCATGTTTTCCCTTAGCGATTATTTTCTGTATATGCAATTGATTGTAAACGTTTTTACACACAGCTTGTGAATTTATATAAACTATTTTACATAAAATGTTTATTAAAAATTCTTTATAAATATTTTCAATGAATTTAAATTTTTTGAATTATTTGTTTTAAATATGTATAAGTGAATCCACTCCAAATTATTTAAAATTGATAGTTTTACTTTTTTTAATTATTTATGGTATCTTTTTATGGAATCATTTGTGATACCCTAATCATAATTTATCTCAAACCCGACCTAAACCTTTCCACATTTCTTGATTTCCTCCTAAAATGTTTTAGATAGGGGAAGGAACCACATAGAGGTGGTAGTTATTATTGATCATTGGGAATTGATTTGTTGTATCTGTTGGGACGTGGGGGTTTTATCCTATTTTATAGTAGATAGATAATGTACATTGGTTTCATTATTAATGTTTGAATTTAGATAAACTTAACCCTGTGGATTTTTCATTCGTTCTTGATAAATTTATGGTCTTTCTTTCATTTTTTATAGAAAATTCATTCCTGCATTCAAATAGTATGAATCTGGGTACATTTTAACAACATATGTTGATCATGAATGCCCATTGGGATTTTAAAAGATATACTTAGATATCAAGGTACCTGTGTTTTTGGGAAGGTTTGAGACATTATATAAACATATTAATATAATGAAATCATTATAAATATTATAATCAAATTCAATTATATGAAAAATAAAAAAAATTATTACATTTTATCATAAATTTGATAAACAGTGATCTTATGTATGTAGAGACATCTGCCTCCTAGAATCGATTTTTATCATTTCTCATCACCGCCACTCAATGATGTTATAATTGATGGATTTGATGAATAAATTTTCATTATAAGTAATAATATAAAATTATGAAATTATTATTTTTCATATACCATACTTCCATCCATTCATTGTGAAATTCAATCATTAATATATTACATGTCTGTCCACCAACTCCACAAATGATGAATTTCAATAGACATCACCACTAACCATTGATGGTTCGTAAAATATATTTAATAAGGATATATGATTTTTATGTAACATCTAATATTAATTATATGTCACATTATCATTATCTAAATTAATACCCTTACTGATTACATAATTATAACATGCTACCATTTGGGTCGATGTAACAATGTATGAAAATGATTTAAAAACTATTGTAGTAATGTAATTTCGGATGTGAAAAGATCATAAAATGATGAGACAATTAAATGTTTTAAAATTTTAATTTTCCAAGAATTTTTATGATAATATTTAATATATTTATTAATATATGAGAATTTTATTGTAAAAAACATTGAAAACTAGTGCATCTTAATTTCCAATTTCATATATCCTATTCATGTCTTCCATCTAATCAAAATGTAAAAAAAGAAATAATTTAAATACAATAATAATTGTGCCTTGGTTAATATTTTTATGATTATATTGTAACAATTTAGTGAGAATCAATTCCATCTTCACGAACTATTTTTATTAAATAAAAAACTGAATGATAGAAGAGTTGATGATGAAAATATTCAATATTTGGTTAATATATTTATAATATTTGGTCATGAAATTATTATAAATAAGGTATTATGATAAGGTAATGAGATATTTTATTGATGTAGTTATGTTAATTATATAAGAGGATAGATATGATAAATTATTGTTGAATATTGGGTAAAGGATTTCTAATCAAATTCCACCATTTGGGATAGAGTTATTTTTATGTACATATTTTCAATTAGGTGGTGTATATTTTCCCATATGTGATATAATATCTGGAATAAACATTTTATAATCTTATATTAAATTAAATTACAATAAGACTCTTTCAAGTGGCTTTGAAATTATTATTTTTAAATCCATTGGGATTTTCGTATTCTCAATAATGATTCTACGAGACATGTTCCATGTTCTATACCTTGTTTCCTTTTTTATTGTTATATAGATTTACTATTTAATTACTATTTGACACATTAATTACATCAAACAGTTGTAATATAAATTTACAATTAAATTTATTTTCTAAAAATTTAATTTTACTCAAGTGTTACTCCAATAATTAGTTTATTTTTGGTAACCCAATTTTCATTCATTGGGTTTTTATTATTCTCTTCAAATTAAATTATATATATTTGCAAACAATTATTTATTGTATAATGTGATATTGTCTAATTTTTATCATTTTTTATACATAAATAAATTTAAAAATATTAATTTTTTCATTGAATATATTTACTCTATATTGTATTAACTGTTAAAATATAATTTTTGGATTTATAATGATTCATATTGAAAATCATCATTATAGTTCATTTTCATTATGTAAATATAGTTTTAAATCCCACCTATTGATGGGTTTTCACCTATAATTCATTAAAAACTGATTATTGTTACTAGTAACACAGTTGTATACCCTTTAACTATATATTATAAGCACTCTATTCTATATTATTATGTACGAATTTTTTTACCTATCATTTAAGTAAATATATTTGGATACCTATTTATTTTACATGGGTATATTTTGTAACTATTATTGATGGTATTAAAAATGTATCAATTATGTTATTCTATTGGAATGGGATATGAAACCAATTTTCCATCCATGGGTTCTTTATGATATTCATGATTAATTGTTGAATTAGAACATGTATATATATATATATATATGGAAATAGTTGGGGTCTTCTATAACCTCCAATGCATTATTTTATGGAATATATATCATGATATACAAAATCATGTGTAAAATTTAGTTTCGTCTAAGAATGGACACTAATGGTGTGGCTCCATAATGTAATACAACCAATTATAATGTTTGTTCTATATTTAAAATGTATTAGGATGTAACCCTATCAGTGATATATTTTCATATAATATATTTCCAAAAATTTTGACTTATTACATTTTCCTTATTCATTATATATTTTCTATTATTTTTGTGTAAATATTTCTTATATATCATGATTATATACATATTCTCATATTATTCTCACTCATGATTCATGATTTTAATTTCCACGTTTACCCTTATTGAACATATAACCAAACACATTTCGTATGTTTCTCATTCCCTAAGTTATGTAATATGTAAAGTAATATTCAACGTATAATTTCTGGTAGATATTGATGAAAAATGTTCTCTAGATAGTGTAACAATTTCTATTAGTTGTAAAAAATATGAGTATTATGGTTATTATTTTTTCATAAATATCCAAAAAATATTAATATCATGGTAATGTATTGGAAGTAAATATTCTAATTACTTAATTTAATTTGAAATTTCAGAGAGATAATATTTTATACATTGAAAGTTCTATGTGAATTCACAATCCACACGGGATGAAAAAAAGCGTCCTGGTTCATGAACTACCATTTGGAATGACTTTTTACATAATAAACCAAATAAATGATAGATATAATATATAATATAATGGAAAATTCTAATTTAGTTTTACTTTGTGGAAGACTATGAGTACATGACAATACATGTTCATTACAAAAAATTAAACAAAATCATAACAAACAATTGAAATCTCATATTCATATTCTATGTTGTCAACATCCCACTATGTCACCACCAAACACCATCAGTATGCTAACATAGATACCCACTAACACTGTGTAATAAAGTTTTATTACCTGTATTAGAGAAAATATGTTCTAAACACATTGAATTTCATGTTTTTTAGAAGGAAAAAATCAGATTAGTTTCCTACCAACATTTTCGTAAGATGTCCTTATAAAAAATGAATTATTCTCATTTAAAGAGTGATATGGAATGAAATTTTTCTAAAAATAGTTTAAATAAATCATACAAATTGAAACCTTTTTAATAGTTTATAAAGTAATTATTTAGAAACCATTTTCAATGTATCTAAAAAAACTATTTCTCAATGCATTTATAAATTAACAATCCAAAAGGATCCACATGGCATCTAGTCCTAGTGTTTGTTTTTTTATCCATATAGAACCATAAATACTTAGTGAACAAATAACTATGTGCACATAAATATCTATAAAAAACTAATATTTATTATAGAGAACCATGATAAGTTTACTTTCTATTTTGACAATTCTTATTTTATATTTATAATAAATTAATTTTATGAAAGGGGAAAATATCATATAATTCATATCCTAATCTATCCCAGTAACATGTAAAACATTTTACCAGGTTCCATAACTAAAATTTTGATTAATTAAATTTAATATGCATCCTAGCAATCATGGATTTAATTTTGATTTCATAAATCATTCAAATAGAATTATATATATATATATATAATAATGAATCCCATAATCCCAAAACAACATTCGTTGAAATGTTGTTTTATATATAATAATAAATGAGAAAATATATTTTATATATGTTAACAAAAAGAACACATTTTGAAAAATAATAGCACATTTATTGAAAAAATTTACAGAATAATTAATAATGATAAGGCATGACAATTTAATAAATTTAATTCATTTTATGAAATCACCTACCTCAAAGACATGTTAACCCAAAAAAAATGTGATCAACTAAAAAAGAGTATTGAATATTCCTAAGAATAAAATAACATACTTAATACATGAAACCCAAATAATGAAACAAAAATTTCATAATCCAATGATACATAAATCCAAGTGACTCCACATACAATTAAATTAACTAATGTAGTGCACAAATATAATGGTTTATATATTCTCATACATCTCTTATCACAATTAATATAAATGAACAAGCATTAAATCATGAAAAAACTCATATATAATCCAATTAAATCTTAAATATATGGTTCATTTTAATAAAAGGAGTGGATATAGGAAATAACATTCTATAATAATAAAGAACAATGAAGAACATGTTCTTACCTTGAGTTTCCCTCATCCAACACCATACGATCCTCCAGAATCTCCCTCCAAAAATATTGGGAACTAAACAAATATATAAAACAAATCCCTAGTGTCTAGAACATTTGATATAGAGTAAATAAAAAGGGTAAAAGTGGTGTTTATATTCAAAATATAATATTGGGATTAATTAATTCTCTTCACATTGTTCATCCATATGATTTTCTGAACCGTACTCTAACTGTTAGCTGTATTATATACACAAGGAATGTTTCATTCCTTTTTCATTGTTTCAAAGACAATGGTAAAACATGAATAATATCATTGTATAAAACCCCCAAATGTAGTAAAATATCCTAAGAATGTAACTTGTATTGGAGAAATCATTTTTCAAACATGAAAATTCCCAGAAAACCTGAAATATCCCACAAATAACCAATATCTAATTGAGTATTGTTAGAAAATATATATTCAAAAAAGTTAATATATTCCCATGAACCAGACATTGGGATTTTAAACCAATATTTATATTATTTTAATTAAAATTATTCCAAATTTTGAAGGGGTTTTTTTTCATAATAATTCATCATTTCGAAGTGCTTTTTATTGATAATATGATTACTTTTTTGTATAAATTATAAATAAATTTCAGATTATTTTAATTTTCATAAAATTAATAGGATTGAAAAATCCATTTCTAATTATATCAATCGTTATATTTTTATTCAAGAGATATCAACGTTGTAATGGTTTATTTGTTAATTGAAATCCCTTTTTTAGTTTTAAAGCTTCATCCTGGACATCTTTCATTCATTATTTTTCTTTATCCACACTAACATTTTATTTCATTTTATCTTCCCTATAACATTTTTATAAATAATTTTAAATTGAAATATTTTAACTTTATGAATTTATTCCTCACCATGTATATCAATGTTGATAAATATTCTAATACAATTTTATGATGGTTTATCATCCTTGTCTATATATTCCATTAACATAAGTGTAATCAATATATAAATGAAAACAAAATTACATGATATATAATTTCACTAAACATTTCCATTTTATTAATTTATAATGGACGTCTTGTTATTTATTTTTATTTAGTGTGTCAATTTTCTATCATGATTATATGATATCATGTCCAAGACACATTTCCAATAGAAATTATTTGTTTCTTTTTCAATGATATATTATTAATAATTTATTTAAATGTAAATATTTTCTAATGGGTTACATCAAATGATTGAAAATTAACACTTAATGTGACTTGTAATATCATATTTTAAAAGAAAATATTAAAATTGTTTTATATTTTTAAAAAATATATATATATTTCTATTTTTAAAATGTTTAACTACAGCTATTGGATTTATATTTAATTTAGTTCCCTTTAAATCCCCCGCCTAATTATACATTCCTTTCAGTGATTAAATTCATAGAAATCCATTACTGATTTTATCTTTATTAATCATCCATAATTTATTAGCTAGAGTTATATTCCATTTCCTTTAGTATATGATTACCATATTTTCTATTTTATTTTATGAAGGGAATTCATTTAGATACTCCTTACCTAAATGATTTTGTAAAATAATATATATAACCATATACCATTACTCTATTCTGTTTTAATATAAAGCTATTCTATTTTTTTGTGTAATTATTAATGTATCCATATACCCATTACTCTATATTATTTTTGTATAATGGATAAATATATATGAAACCATTATATTTGTCGATTGGGGAACTTGTTGACATAACAATATACCAATTAATCTATATAATTTTAGTTTAATGGATTTATACATAGAAATATATTAGAATTATTTATTGGTGAAATATTTATAATGGATATACTTATGATTCCAATATCAATGTTTATTTATTTATTTGTACATTTAGTAACATATTTTATAGTTTATTCATTCATTCACATTAAAAATTAATTAGATATGATAAAAACATGTGGGGATCTCAATGTCCCCTTGATTCATTTAGAGGTCATATGTAACAAACTCTCAAGGGTATTTAGTTATATTTATTACAAGAAAAAAATATTTCCCTGAATGATAACCATTTTAAAATTATCACGATGTCAATGATGATGATAATCTATGAACATGGCCTTGGTGGTATGTTCATGATGTCTATTTTCAAAGTGTCTTTGTTTTCAAAATGAAATTAGTTAACCATAATTTTGAAATTCATTTTGGTGTAACCAATTATTGTATTCTCTATGTTATTTATATTTCCAATGCTTTCTAGGTATAAATAATTCTTTCAGAATCATTCAATTACTGAATAATATTAGATAAATTTTTCCCTTACAAACTAATTATTCAAGTGTTTTACTCACATATGATCATTGTTTTTTTCAATTATGATTACCCTCACTGAGTATCTAAGATCACAAACTACTATAAAAATTCTAACCCAATGATTTAGAACCATTCGTATTGTCTCTTATATTTTTATTATTGAAAATACCAATGGATTGATGAGCCTTTAGTTGATTTTGTTTAGGGATATACTTATACAAATGGATTGACAAAAAAATGGTATAAGAGATCAATAAAAATGGTTTAAGAGCTATTTATATATGTCATATCAAAGTAAATACCAAAACCAATGGGTTGTTCAAACCATTAGTATAGGTATACTATTATTAAAAATATTAGTTCCAATATTTCATCTCAAAAACCCACCATTGTTTTATAAATACATTTCATCTTTTCTATGAATCTTTTATTCAATTACGTACATAAATATAATAAGTTATTTTAATAAATAATAATTTATTATGAATGTTTTTTAAAATATTATTCATATTTTACATAATTAATTCCTTAACATGTAGATATAATTTGGTAAAATAATAAGTATATGTGGATGAACAAAAAAATAGAAATATTTTGTTCAAACCATTTGTATACATCCGTTAATATAATTATTATTTCTATTAGTGAACCATTATTATTTTTCCATTTCCCATTGTTATAATGTAAGGTATTTGTCATGATTCCTCTACAAAATAAACATTTTTTAAAAATTTATGGGAGATTTAGAAGACATGTTATAGATTATTTGATTCTTAATGTAGTTGTATAAATTTCTATTTAATGATAACAACAAGGGATTTCTTATTTAATCAATTACATTAATAAACTATTGATCGTAATATAGGTATTTGAAATGTATTTTATTAAATTATTTTTCTTGATTTTGTAATTAAGGATGGATATTTCATGGAATTTATAATTAGTATCTAATGTATTTTATAACTTTTTTGGTTTGAGACTATATTTTTTCAGTGCAAGTCTAAGGTGTTAAACATACCAAATAGAAATTTTTCCTTACGATTTAATGTGTATTCACAAGAAAAAATCCATGGATATGTTTTCCAGTATCCATAATGGAATGGATAATTGTTTAAAATTTCCCTTAAGATTGGTATGATAATCAATAAATTAGTTACAAACCAGGAAATTAATTAAATGTTATGTAATACCCCACATAATATTATACCACTTGAAATGTTATTTCATATATATAATTGATTATAATATGAAGATGGGTATAGAGTGATGTGATATATACTTCATCCAACAAGTAATTTTTAAATTTATGGTTGAGGAGAAAGATACTTGGTTCCTAAACCTGATCATTTTATTAGTATAATATTTGATCTCAAGAATATTCCATAACATATTTTACTAAGCCACATAATCTCTCTACGCCTCTTTAATCATCACATATATATATTGGTTATAAATAAACTGAGAATGATTGATTTTTTTGGCATCATTATTTCATGATCTATCCTTAATAAATCCATAAATATAGGATATATTTAAATACTCATCACTTTCATGTTTTCATGGTCCTTTAAAATCCACACATTAAAAACATTGTTTTCTTTTTCAAGAGGTTAATTTATATAGTAGTCATAATTTTTAATCAATCTCAATCATAATTTTTGTTTTATATTAAATTATTTCAATATGAATATATAGATAAATAACTTATAATAGGTATATATGTCACATCATTCATGATATAGAAAATAAATACATATTTTTAATATGAAAAATATTGGTGTGATCTCTATATAAAGAGTCGGGTAATTTTTATCCTGACCCTTCAATTTTCAAGTTTCGTTCACTAACACCAAGTTATTAAATATGAGAATACATCCCCATTCTCATATTTGATGCATTAGATTATATCACAATAAATTCATCATTTCTTGGTACTGGTAATAAAGGTGAAAAAAATCAATATCTTCGGCTCCAAGAAATTTTTTTCAAATTAATATAGTAAATCAAAAATCCCTCCCTTATATGTCCACATGAACATCATATTTTATATCCATGAGAAATTCTTCATTATGAATCAATATGATCCTTGAAATCCAAGAAAACTCCAAAAAAAATTCAAGATAGTATTTAAAGGATGTTGATCAATAACATTCTACATTTATGGATCCATTGATAATATCTCAATTAAAATTTCATAACCTAGTAAATGTTCGTTAGGTTTCTAGAATTCACAATATTAATATGATGCATCAAATGTATTTTTTATCAAGATCCTCAAAAAAATCCCCAAATGATATTCAACTTCTTAAGTTCATTTAGATTATCTAAAAATGTAATCTATAATTACTACCACAAACTGATCAATGAATTCTCCAAGGACTCCCTTATTTAGATCCATGAATATAGTTCTATAATCAGTAAATCCAAAAGGAATCATAATAAATTACTTTTTTATGTACGTTGAACAAAAAAGTTTTTTGAAAATTCCTTTCTGTTTGAACATTAACAGAAAATATATACATTGAAGACAAATTAATAAAAAATATTGAGCTCCCCAGTATAGATAAAACATATTATCCATATGGTTTTGAGGATACATGTTATTTCACAAGATCATACTATGTACATGATAATTTATATAATGACACGTTGACCTCTCTTGCGATTTCACAAAAAATAATTGGTAAAACCTCTAGTGATTCTCTTGAGAAAGTAAATAAACTATACAGATTCTCTGGGAATTTATTATTCAATTCATACATATCAATTGGTGATATTATTTAAGAATTCATTAAAATAGCCATATCACCATTTATGAGTTATATAAAAAACACAATATCATAATAAAGGTGAACACTATGATACTATCTAGTAAATACATAGGAATATTACAAACCTATAGTCATATATTAAATATTGAGCTCCTCCACCATCCAATCGAGATAATACCACTCAGTAACAGGTTGTAAGACACACATAATTGAATTAATTAAAATATTTTTTCTGCTGGACTCACCTACTTTCATAATCCCAAATCATTTTTAAATACTGATCAGGATATATTAAGTCATTTTCTAATCCTTTTTGATCTATAATTATATTATTTATCCTGAACAATATATATTTTTCAGTCTCATGACTTTTATGCATCAGATTACAATTTACATTTCCCTAAGTAAAATGGCACTGTTACATGTCTACAGTTGGAGTACTTACCAAGTCTTACAGACGAAGAGTCACTATTACTCTAGGTCACTGTAGTTAAAAGGTCACCGTTGAAGATCTACAGTCAATGTTGGAAGCTACCGGTACAAGGTCACTGTTACATGACTAATGTGGTTGTTATGATTATCAAAGCTTACAAATAAAGAGTCAACATTATAAGTCTTCCATAGGACATGTCTACTGTTAGTTGAAGGCTACCGCTAGACAAATCCTACTGTTCATGAAGTCCACTATTGTTAAAGTATACCATTAGTAGAAGTTTTCTGATAGAAAAACTCCATCGTTGATGAAGTCAACTATTGAGACAGTCTATCACTGTAAAGGTCACTATTGATGTAGTCTGATGTTACAGATCTACTGTTAAAAGCTTACTGATTGAAGTCTACCTATGATCATGCCTACTAACTGAAGCCTACTATTAAAGGTCTACTGTTGAGCCTTCCGATGAAGTCCACTATTGAAGAGCTTATTTTTGAAGTCTACAGTGTGAATTGAATCTGCTACCAGTCTAATGATAACCTATTCATTACTTTACCAATTTTATTAATACTATCATAACTGTCATGTCTAGACAATTTAATGCACCTACCATTATTTAATGATATTTGGAGGCATATCAGGAAATAGTACGAGGTACCAGGAAGACCACACATGGATGAATCAGTCCTCTTGTCGGCCCCTGCTTAATTATATTAGGGAAATCTCAACTATAAAAAGGATATATATATATATATATATATGTAGAGACCTAAATAAGATGTGACAGACATCATGATATTGAGATACACGCATAAGGAATAATCATATAGTACTTGATATACCATTCAAGAAGAATAGAATTGGAGCACTCTGAGATTCAAAAAGATCTGTAGGAAGAACATTTTCAAAGCAGTGGTGGGGGGATACAAAGATCTTTTAACCCATGAAGTTGATCACCTCTAAATCTGGAAGCTAGAACCTAGAAGTTGTGATACAGTATTTTAGAGTAAACTTGTAGAGAAGGACTAGAACTTCATTTCCTTTATTCCAAGGAGTCGAGAGCTGATCTTCCAACACATATAGCACTTCAAAAATATTTCTGACATATTTAGCTCTATTGTGCAGAGTATTTTACATTTGTGAGAAGTGTGTCTATTTTACACAGCCAAACATATGTGCTTGAACTAAGGGATACTGAAAATCCCCATACCAAACTCTCTTTACATTTGTTTCCCACACATAACTGTGGAAGAAGCCTAGTGTGTCTTGGTAGTTTATTTTCCCACACAAAACTGTGTTAGAGGTTCCAAAACCTGAACAGTTTGTGAAAACTGTTTTAAAAATGATATATGCTATGTATAATTTTTAATATAAACTGCTTGGTGGAAGGTGATCACCAAGTGGAGGGTATTAGTTCTGGGCTTAAGACTGAACCTCTTGTTTAAATTGGTGTTTTCGACTTTGATGTACTCTGTTTTACATTTATCCGCTGCTTATATTTTTTAAGACAGGAATCTGTTTTTACATTTACTCTGATAGTTAGTTTTGGTTAGTTTGTATATGTGATTCTTTATGTAAACTTGTTTCAAATGTTGAATTAGTACTCACACTAATTCAACTGTGGTTTAATCAACCTTTGAGAAACCATTTGAACAATAAATCACTTATATCTCTACTGCCTTAATTAACTGGGATGTTTTAATTTGGGGTATTTTAATCCTAATATATTTTAACAAAAATTTTAATTGGAACTCAATTCACCCCCCACTTGAGTATCCACTCTAACCAACATTTGGTATCAAATGGCTGTTAATTTTACTAGTTTATTAATATTTTCAATTTCTTTTCAACTGTGATTTTAGTTTTATTTTAATGATCTCAAAATTTCTATTATATCTAAATTTTTAGTTCGTTAGGCTTTTAGTTTTATATGGATAACCGAGTTGAGGGTGCTGCTACTAACAGACCACGTTTCCATAGTGTAAATAACTATGGTCAGTGGAAATTGAAAATGAAAATGTATCTTGAAATCTTAGGACCTGAAATATGGTACACAATTTAAGAACAACATGCATTACCAGCTACTGCTAGGGATACATGGTCTCATGTAACTAAATCTACTTATATTAATAATTTTAATGAAATGAATTCCTTATATTGTGCTTTTGGTGATGAATAATTCAATAGAATATTTACCTATAAGAGTGCCTATGAAATTTGGAATACCATGGATGTTTCTCATGAAGGAATAACCAATGTTAATGATATGAGATTAAATACATATAATATTAAATATGATAATTTTAACATGAATCCTGATGAACCCATCTCTAAAATGTATCTTAGTATTAATGAAATAGGGAATATCATGAGTTTTCTTGGAAAACAGTGGAAAACAGGGATCAAATCAGGAGGCTGCTTAGATGCTTACCGGATAAATGGAGAGGCACTTCTTTGTCTATCCAAAAATAATTGTGTCAGCAAGATACAAGTAAATGAGAAAATCAGAAAGGTAATGATGTATCAAGAAGAGCGTAAGGTGAATCAATAAATAGAAGATGAACCAAGAAACAGGTCAGTCTAATTCAAGACTTCTTCCTCAAAGAGAAAAGACAAACAAAAGTTCAACTACCTGTAGACAGTTCTACAAATGAACAGTCAAATTCAGACAGTGATTAGGAGATGGCACAACTTGTCAGAAGATTCAAAAGGTTCTACTGAAAAAAGAAATGTTTTAGAAAGTCAAACTTTAAAGGAAAGTATAATCATAAAGGAAAATGGAATAAATACAGGAATTGGAATGAGAATACCAATGAAATAGTATTCTATGAATGTAAATGAAAATTTTTTGTAAATACTGACTGCCCCAAGCTGAAATTTAAGAAGAAATATGATGAAAATTCCAAATGTAAAAAAATGATATGAAAGAAACTTGGAGTGCATCAGAAGATAGTTTGAGTGGAATTGATGATTCGGGCTCAGAACAGAACAAACATGCAAATCTATGCTTTATGACAGAGACATATGAGGTAACACTTAATTCCCCTATGAATAATACTTATTATAAAAGTGACTGTCATAATGATGAAGATATGACTAAAGAAGAATTATTTAAATATTGTGAAATTATTGAGGATACTTTTAATGAACTCAAGGACAAATATAAATCATTAGAAAGATAGCATGATTTAAATTCAAATTACAAGTCAAATCTGGATATTAAAAAAGAAAAAAATTTCTATCCTGCTAAATGAAAATACAGAGTTAAAATTATCTAATGCAAAATTAAGAAGGGATCCTGAGAATTTTACTACTGTTAGGGATACCTTGACATGGTTACTAGGAAAAAATATTGCTTCAATGTATACACCATGTCTAGGATATCAGCCCCGACAGAGACAAATTATCTAAACCAAATTTGTTCCAAAATCTGGACAGTTCACTGCTAGTTCTAGTTTCAGACCATCTTTTGAAAAACAATTTTCTAAAAGAAATAACAAAGTATTTATGACCCAAAATATGTTTTTTGATTTCAGAAAACCTATAAATCAAATTTGGGTTCCCAATGATTTACTTGGTAACCTCTCTGGACCCAAGTAGATCTAGGTACAAAAATTACCCCATGTTTAATCTGTTTTGGATGGATGTTGATTAAAGAGTTCTTCGATGACCTTATGGTACATGGGCATTGGATGTTGAAGACATATTACAGGTGACTATTCTTGCTTCAAGAGACTAATTAATGTTTATGGTTGGCATGTCACCTTTGGTGATAATGAAAATAGAAAAATTTCCAACTTAGGCGAGATTGGTAACCCTTATAATATATTAATTTCTAAAGTACTTTTTGTTGATGGACTAATGTAAAATTTAGTTATCATCTCTCAGTTTAGTAATGATGGTTTTAATGTTAAATTTGAGAATGATGCATGCAATGTTTTCAATTATAAAATTGATTTAGCTTTCACTACAAGTATAAATGAGAATGTATATGTTTTTGACTTAAATTCATTGGAAAAACAAAATGTTTCTTGTTTAAATGATATTCATAAGTAATCATGGTTATGGCATAAATGGTTAGGAAACTGCAATATAAAAACACATTGGAAACTATCTATGAAAAGTCTAGTTAGATACATACCTAAATTTTAATTCCCACTTGACAAAGTGTGTAATCCCTCTCAAAAGGGAAAAAACATAATGTTTCTTTTAAAACAAAAAATGAAGTTTTAAATTCTCAACCAAAAGAGTTGGTTAACATGGATTTATTTGGACCATCAAGAGTTTCAAGTTTAAATGGGATTCACTATGTTTATGTTCTTGTAGATGACTTTTCTAGGTATGTTTGGGTATACTTTCTAGCACACAAAATTGAAACTTTTCCTTATTTTATAAAATATACCAAGTCTGTAGAAAATCTTAGGGTACTTTGAATCAAGACCCTGAGAAGTGATCATGGCCGTGAGTTTGAAAAGCATGATTTTGAATCCTTTTTCTCACATAATGGCTATAGTCACAATCTCTCTGCTCCTAGAACACCGCAACAAAATGGATATTTTGAAATAATAAATAGGACCCTTCAAGAAATTGCTAGAACAATTCTCAATGAGTATGAATTACCAATCTATTTAGGGGATGAAGCTGTAAATAAATATTGTTATATCATCATTAGAGTTTTGATCAGACCTGTTCTTAAGAATATCCCTTATTAGCTTTGGAATAATAGGAATTCTAAGGTTAATTACTTTAGAGTTTTTGGTTGCAAAGTATTTATTCTTAATACTGAATATAATCTTGACAAATTTTCTCCCAAAATTGATGATGTAATTTTCCTATGTTATTCTATCTCATGTAATGCTTATAGAGTGTCCAATAATAAAACCAAAAGTGTGTAAGAATTAGTTCATGTCAAATTCGATGAGACTGATCCACATGAGCCTAAAAACTCTCTTGAACATCTTGAGGAAGATTTTTCAATTCCAAACCTTAATGATAAATATAGTGAATCCCCTGTGAAAGCATCCAATTCTAGATTTTTTCATGAATCTGCACCTATTGAGTCTAAACCCACAGACAACAATGAGGAATCGAGTTTAAAATTCTCAAGAGGCATTAGGAATCTTAAGAATAATCCTATAGATGCTTTTGAAGGTGATCTAAATAGAGGAAAACAAACAAGAGCTTCTTTAAGAAACCAGGTTGAACATCAAGCTTTTCTTTCACATCTTGAACCCAAAAATATTAATGATTCTATCAATGATGAATTTTGGGTAATTTCTATGCATGAAGAATTAAATTATATTGAAACAAACAATGTATGGGTATTAGTGGAAAGACCTAAGGACACTTTAACAATATTCAAAAAATGGGTATTTAGAAGAAAAGTTGATGAGTATGGAAATGTTGTTAAAATAAGGCTAGGTTAGTTTCACAAGGATATAGTCAAGATGAAGGAATGGACTATGAGGAGACTTTTTCACTTGTAGCTAGATTAGAAGCCATTAAAATACTACTTGCATATGAAGCTCATCTAAATTTTAAACATTATCATATGGATGATAAAAGTGATCTTCTAAATGGTTATATAGTTGAGGATGTATTTCTTGAAAACCCCCTAGTTTTACAAATCTCTATTTTTCATATCATGTTTTTAAACTTTCTAAATATTTATATGGTTTAAAACATGATCCGAGAGCATGGTATGGTAGGCTCATCTCTTTTCTTATAGCAAAAGGATTTACCAAAGGGATAGCTAATCCTACTCTTTTTATTATAATAATTTTCAAATATGTTTTAATAATAAAAATTTATGTGGGTGATATTATTTTCGGATCTTCTAAATATTCTTTATGTATTTATTTTTTAAAGATGATGTAAAATGAGTTTGAAATGAGTTTAATGGGAGAACTCAAATTTTTCCTTGGATTTCAGATCTTTCAAAATAAAATGACATTGTTTTTAATCAAAGTAAATATATTAGGGATATTTTAAAATGTTTTTCTTTGGATGGTAGTAAAGGGAGTGACACACCTATGAGTACCACTTGTAAGTTGGATGTTTATTAAGCTGGAGAACTAGTGGATCAAACCAACTATAGAGGTATGATAGGGAGTTTAATATATCCTATAGCTAGAAGACCTGACATTATGTTTAGTGTATGAATGTGTGCTCGCTTCCATGAAAATTCAAAAGAGTCTCATTTAACTACTGTTAAAAGGATTTTTAAATATCTCAAATATACTCCCAATTTAGGACAATTTTATCCAAGAGTAAAATCATTTTATTTTTTTAGTTATTCTGATGCGGATTTTTCTGGTTGCATGTTAGATAAAAAAATCACATCTGGGACAAGTCACATTTTATGCATGTCACTACTATAATGGTGTAGTAAGAAATAAAATTATGTTTCATTATCTACTACCGAAGATGAATACATAACTGTGGGTAGTTGTTGTGCTCAAAAAATTTGGATGAAACACACTTTAATAGACTATGGATATCAATTAAAACATGTCTCTATAAGGTGTTACAATACAAGTGCTATTAATATTTCCAAAAATCCAGTATCTCATTCTAGGACAAAGCATATGGATGTGAGACAATAATTTTTGAGGGATCATTATAAAAAAGGTGATATCACTCTTGAATTTATTGGCACATAACATCAATTGGCAGATATATTCACAAAGCCATTAATTTCTAAGAGATTTAATTACATCAAACATGATTTACGTATGATTTATTTCAGTATAGGAAAGATCACCATAAAACCTCACTGATAGTCACCTCACTGGTGTACCTCACCATTGGACCTCACTGTTACACCTCACTATTTGAACCTCACTATTATGAACCTCACTATAAGGAACCTCACTGTTGGATACCTCACTGTTTGATTTTACCATTTATTTTATGTGGGAATCCGAACCGTTTTATTCCAATTCATTATTTCTGTTTTATTTTTTTAATCCCTGAATGATAAAACTAATACTACGAACATATCTCAATTCACATTCTTCCTCAATCTTGAACGTTAACTCTAGAAATCCCTAAACCCTAACTCTCCATATGAACCCTCAAACCTCTTTCAATCTCCATGGCTAGAACCATGAATCCCCCTATAGTTAATGAGGATACGCCAAGGAAAAAGAAGACTCGAGCTGAGTCCAGTGGAACCAGTAGTACCCCAACAGGACCTATTACCCCACATCTAACAAATAGTGAAATCATGGCTGAGAAGGAGATGAGTGAAGAATAGATACTTCCAAGAAAGTCATTAGTGCTGGATGCACTAGAAGCCCAAGGATGACCGAATTCTTTTCCAACAACAATGGGGCGTATTACCCGAAGCTAGTGAATGAATTTTATGAGTTTCTAATGTTTGAAAAGGAATATGTTGTGGAAAAAATTGTATCTAGAGTCAATTGAAGTGATGCTATATTTTCATCTGCTGAGTGAGCTACTTGTTTGAGAGTCCCTCAAGAAGGAGTTTATGAATACTATTCTGGAATGGCTATTCCAAACAATGATTTTTTTGGGTATAAAAAAACTTTGGGAGAGCTAACAGAAAATGGAAAATCGTGGAAGATCAACGCAGCTGAGATTAATGGAGAAGATGGATATTATTTAAGTTCATTTAGCTTGTGATTAGTTCCATGGAAGGGGATTTTGCAGTGCTGAAGTATCAAGAGATATTCCGGATGTAATTACTAAAGCATGGGTAGAATATCAACCTATGTATGATTATGATGGAAAAAATGGAGGATATGACTATGGAAAGCTCAAATTCCAATGCCCTCTTCCTTTCCAAGCTAATCTCAGTAATGAAAATGGTAAAGGGTTTGGATGGAAATAAAGAGGAGATGATAGTGGCTATGAACAGTGTTTGTATCTCCAAGGTTATTTGAAAATTCATGAAAAATAGTTGGAATTACTGTAAGAAGGCATGGGTTAATGATGAGGGAAAAGTATATGAAAGGTTTGACCCTACTACTCACCCATCCAGGCCAAAATTCAAGAGAGATCCAGGCCTGAAGCCTGATGAGCCAGAACCAGCTTATTCAGATGATGAGGAGGAAATTGAAGGATTTGTGGATTTTGAAGGAGAAGAAATCCCCATTAATGATGGGAGTGACCCTAATTTACCTTCCAGTCCTGTAAAGACAACAGCTTTTTGAGAACCTAGCCCTCTAAAAGAACTGCCAAGAAGAGAGACTATTCTAAGGGACAATGATATTGAGACCAGTGAAGAAGAAGAAGTATCCCAAAATATTATTAGAGACACCCCTAAAGAGGATGAGGATACTAAGTAATGTCATTCTGATCATGAGGCAATGGATGCTGGTGATAATGATGATGGAAAGGAGGCTGATGTTGCTGAAGCTGATGATGAGGACAGTGGAGAAGAGGATCTCAATTTGAGCCCTCTGATAGGTTATACTGATAAGATAGTGTTTGAACAAGAAGCAGAAGTAGAATCTACTACCATTAAAATAGATGTCATTGAGGACTCAGTGGAGGTTGTGACTCACCCAACTGGTGAACCAATGGATCAGACAGAGGTTGAGTCTACTAGAGTTGAAGAGGATGTTGTGTAATTCCCTAGAGAAGAACCAGTAGAGGAGAATACATAGGAGAAATATCTAATTGAGAGGGATCATCTTATTGAAAGAGGTTCTGTATCTGTCCGTCATGACATTGAATAATGGTAAGAAGACCCTGGATACTGGGTACATGGGCTTGATTATGATGATTCTAATTGTGATATGCCAAACAAAAGACACCATGCACCTACTGTTTTAGAACCAGCTGTAGTTCCTTCGGTGGTTGTCTTTCCTGAGAACTTTGTCACTAAGGAAGATCTGGAATCATTGAAAACAGATCTGCTCCAGATGTTTGATAACAGGGCCTCTAAAATAGAAATGGCATTGGCCTAACTTCAATAGCCGACTGTCTCTGAGATGAATAGGATTCAATTTTCCGTTCAAGCCAATTTTTTCCATGAAGTATCTCAATGCCAGAATAAAATCAAGGATTTGTCTCGGTCTGTTGAACTTCTAAGATAGTAAGTGCTGATCCTGACTGATCTAATGGCTTCTAGGGGCAATTAGACAAAGGCATTAAAAATATCAGAAATGTGGTGCAACAGATAGTTGCAGTGTTTGAAAGATTTAAGGAATCCATGAAGGCTCATGTGAAGGGCTAGTATGATGATGTGAAGAATCTCAGTAGTGGGTTGACCAAGTATTTTAAGGGAATTGTTTCTTTCACTATAACACCTTTGGCTACCTCTGCCTTTGCTGAAACCTCCACTACATTACCTATAGACTTGTAAGCATTCAGGACAGTGGTCAGGGAAGAGTTAGCAAATCTATCTGGTGTCAGTGCACATGACTCTCAATCGGTGACTCAGATTATCACCACTACCAAAGATGTTCAAAAGGTAGTTAGTGACTTAATGAGTGACGCTTCCTAGGACCAGAAGAGTATAGAAGAACATATTAATTACTATTATAAAAGGATTTACTCCACGAATCATATGTATACTCATTTCATGCTCTTGTTGGAAAACCTCAAGATTCCACCAGTAAATAGATCCTTCAAGGAACAAGTCACTCAACAGGACCAGTTGACTGTAGCCTTAGATAAATTTATGGAGAATAATGATGATTTCATCTTGGCTATGGAAAGAGGAGGAAGAACTATTACGGATTTCAGAACCCTACTCCTACAATTTCTTCATGTGGATCGTACCCCTTTCATTATCCCTCCTGCCTTACCTGCATCCCAACCTAGTGTTTCTTACACTATGTCTCATGTCGAGGCTATGAAAAGCCTTACTCCACTTATACCTCTGAGAGTAACCCACTACAGACATACATGATCTTCTGTTGATGACCCTCCAGTCATTCCTGCAGCAATCCCCAAACCTGCTGATCCACAAACACATCCTTCATCTTCTTCTTCCAAGGGGAATGGAAACATGTCTAAGGATAAAGTGGATTGAGTTTTTACTGTATTTTGATAGGGGCTATGTATTATTTATGGGTCATGTAATTCCATTCCATTAATACAATAATTCTATTTTTTCTCTGTTTGTGATTATTTTTGTTAATCACAAAGGGGGAGAAATGTTGTTTTAATACTAATATGATCTTATGATTTCATTGCTATCTAATGGACTTTTTCTACTTTTATATCTGACACCATGCACCAATATCCTCTTATATTACAATCTTATTAATCTCTAATACTAGAGAAACCACAACTTAACTATGTTTCCCATTGATCTATGTTTAATAACTGTATTATATGTTTATCTATGATATCTATAATTAATACATACTGGTATAATTTGTGATTATCAAAAAGGGGGAGATTGTTGGACTCACATGATTTGATACTTCCAAATCATTTTTAAATACTGATCATGATATATTAAGTCATTTTATAATGATTTTTAATTTGACATTATATTATTTATCCTGAACAATCTATATTTTTTAGTCTCATGACATTATTGCATAAGCTTACAGTTTAGATTTCTCTAAGTTAAAGGTCACTGTTACAAGTCTACAATTGGAGTACTAACCAAGGAATACAAACGAAGAGTCACAGTTACTCTAGGTCACTATTGCGAAAAGGTCATCGTTGAAGATCTACAGTCAATGTTGGAAGCTACCGGTATAAGGTCATTGTTACATGTCTATTGTTGATATTCTTATCAAAGCTTACAGACAAAGAGCCGCAGTTATAAGTCTACTGCTGGACATTTCTACCGTTAGTTGAAGGCTACCACTAGACAACTACTCCTGTTGATTAATTCCACCATTGTTCATGTCTACCGTTAGTAGAAGTCTTCTGATAGAAAAACTCCACCAATGATGAAGTCAACTATTGAGACAGTCTACCACAGGAAAGGTCACTGTTGAAGTAGTCTGATGTTATAGATCTACCGTTAGAATCTTACAGATTGAACTATACTGCTGATCAAGATTACTGACTAAAGCCTACTATTAAAGGTCTACTTTGGAGCCTACTGATAAAGTCCACTGTTGAAGAGCTTACTGTTGAAGTCCACCGTGTGGCATGCATCTGCTACAAGTATAATGATAGCATATTCTTTACATTACCAATTTTCTTAATACTATCATAACGGTCATGTATGGACAATTTAATGCACCGGACATTATTTAATGATATTTTCAAGCATATCATGAAACAGTGCAAGGTACAAGGAAGACCACAAATGGATAAATCATTCCTCTTTTCGGCCCCTGCTAAATTAAATAAGGGAAAGATGAGCTGAAAAAAGGATATACAAATCTATAGAGACCTAAAAAAAAGAGACAGACATCAAGATATTAAGACACACACATAATGGATACACATATAGTACTTGATATACCAAGCAAGAATAATTTCTCTTGAGCACTCGGAGCTTCAAAAAGATTTGTAGGAAGAGCATTTTCAAAGCTGTGGTGGTGTGATACAAAGAGCTTCTGACAAAAAAAGCTGATCATCTCTACATATGGAAGCTAGAACCTGGAAGTTGGGATACATTGTTCTAGATGAAACATGCAGAGAAGGACCCGAACTTCATTTCCTTTATTCTAAGGAGTTCAGAGATGATCTTCCAACACATAGAGGACTCCAAAATCTTTTCTAACATCTTTATTTCTACTGTGTTTAGTATTTTACATTTGTGAGAAGTGTGTCTATTTTACACACACTGACTCTTGTGCATGAACTGAGGGATACTAAAAATACCCATACCAAAATCTCTTTACATTTGTTTCCCATGCATAATTGTGGAAGATTCCTAGTGTGGATTGGTAGATTATTTGCCACACAGAACTGTGGTTGTGGTTGAAAAACCTGGACAGTTTGTGAAAATTGATGTAATGTCTGATATAGGTTGTGGATAATTTTTAATATAAAATTCTTGGTGGCAGGTGATCACCAAGTGGAGAGGAATCGGCCTTGTCTTAAGACTGAACCTCTTGTTTAAATTTTTGTGTTCAACTTTCATGTACTCTGTTTTACATTTATCCTCTTTTTATATTTTCAAAGAGATAAATCTGTTTTTACATTCACTTTGATAATTAGTTTTGGTTATTTTGTATATGTGATTCATTTAGTAAAGTTGTTTCAAAAGTTGAATTAGTACTCACACTGATTCAACTAAGGATTAATAAACCTTTGAGAATCCTGTTGAACCATAAATCACTTATATCTCTTCTGCATTAATTAACTGGGCTGTTTTAAATTGGGGGATTTTATTCCTAAATGTTTTTAACAGAAATTTTAATTGGAACTCAATTCACAGTATCCGCTTCGATCAACAATTTCCATATTCATCTTCAACCCAGTATATAATCTTATATTGATTTAGAATATCATATGTGACACCACATTCTCAATATTTGATATGGTGTAACACCCTGGAATATTAAAAAATATTTATCATTAATAAAATCAATATGTTTGATAGCTTGTGTTTAACACAACACTAAATATAATAGAATAATGTTTTTTATAAAAAAAAATTAGTATATTAATAAATGATATATAATTATTGATATGAATTGTGTAATTTTAATACATACAAAATTAATTATTCTTGGGAGAGGATTTTTGTATTATTTAAAAACATTGATCAGTTTATATATTATATTAGAATTTTTTTAAAACTTAACATTATAAACATTAGACTGTGAATTTGAAAAAATAAACATTGTTTTTTAATAAAACATTTAAAAATATCTTCACGTGAATATTTTTTGATTTTTATGAAGTTATATATTTCTAGATGAATTTTAAAAAAATAAGATATTTTAAAAATAAGATATTTTTTGATATTATAATGAAATAGTAATTATTTTACTGTTAATTATAACATATCACTATTATAATATTATATTTATTCTAAAAAATAATAAATTTAAAAATTAATTTGAACATAGAAATCATTTTTTCATGTTATGAATGTATAATTATTGTTTTCATTGAAATAAAATAAACTTTTTTCTCTTCCATTTTAAAATATAATTATATTTTTAAATTTACATGCTGAATTTATCTTAAATTAAAATAAATATCCTTTGGTTATATATAGTCCATTCATTTCATTGGGAATAAACATTAATCATTATTTCTATTTAAATTTCGTTTTACTCCTAAAAAGGCCATTTATGACAAATATTTTTTATTGTGATACACACACATATGTTAAATATAATTTTTAACATTTTTTAATCATATTATTATAAAAAAATTCCAAGTTTGGAATAATAATAATTTTTTATGGAAAAGTTAGTATTCCGTAATTTTTAACAATGAGTAGTTATCATAGTAAAATTTGTCACCTTGGTAAAGCCTAAATAGATTAATGTGTTGTTAAAATCTAAAATATAAGTGTTCAAGATCAAATAAAAACACAATAGAATTTATTTAATGAATTTATTTATTCCCTACCTAATTCATTATTTGTAAATTTGGCTAGTTGGTTCCACTAACATTGATTATGACACATCTTTTATTTTTTTAATTCAATATAAATAAAATTGTTTAACTTGAAAACATAATAGTTTTTCATGATAATGACTAGAATAAAACATTATGAATGGTTAAAGTTAAAAATATTATGATTAGTAAAATAAATTATTTTTTCAATTTATTTTTAAATTTAACTATAAATATATTTATCTGAAATGTATTACTGCATCGAAATATCAGTTGCCCTAGTCGTAAAAAATCTATTAGAAAATTTTAAAACAAATAAATCTAAAATTTCACTGTGAAATACATTTTTCAATAATTTTTATAGAATTTTATTAATTATTATTTATTAGATGACTATTTTTATTCAAACTATATGAACATCTTGATATTTTTTAATTCAACTACTATTAATAGTCTTAAAAATGAAATTAACGATATTTTTATATATATAATAGTTTGCTAGTTTTCCTAAAAACCATAATATTTAATATATGATAAATGGTGTATAATAACATATTAGTTAATTTTTAAGGAAAATGGGATTTTTAAAAAAATATTTTGAGAATATTAAAAACATACTATTTTTGGAAAGGACACCGATTTTTTCTAATAAAAGGTGAATTAATATTATAATTTAATTGAAAAATATATGTATTATTTTCTTAAAATAATGTAACCAATTTTTTTTAAAAATTACATTCAATGTATCTCGGACCTTATTCTGACAATAATCCTCTCCCCCAAAGGCTATGTAAAAAATTGAAGGGAGGGTACCCTGAGAAGAGTACATCGTATATATCAGTCTATTTTAGTTATATTTCTTCTAGAATATAATCAAAATATTTTCAAAACATATAAATACAATTAAATATATATATATTTAATAAAATAAATAGAAAATTATTTCAATAAAAATTTTATATCTCAATTTCAGTAGATAGGAAATGAAAACATTGCTTAGGCATTTATGGAGGCAATCATCTCCATGATTCTATGTATTTTTTTCATAAATTCTTCACATGCATTGTTTTTTTTAATTAATATATATTATATTAATTACATAATTAGGATTCTGGAGAGATATTATATAATATAACTTCTTACCCCTTATCCTATAGAAAATGAAAACATATCTCATGAATACATATAGGCATTCATCTCCACCATGTGATGTATTTAATTTATCATTAACAGAACACATGGTTTTCCATAAGGATATATTTAATGAAAAATAAATTAATTATAATAATAATATTATTATATAATGTAAAAAATGGTGTCATTTAATTCTATTCTGTCAATTAAAAAAACTAAAATGTCTTTTATTCGTACGTGCATACTACCACTTCCTCGAATAATATCATTCATTCTCAATAACTAATTATAATGTATGGTTATAGATGTATATATGTTGAATGGATATGATAATAATGAAATTATTAATATTCTATATATAATGAATCCAAGATCAATTTGAATGTACTAGAACTGCTAAATTAAAACTCTCAGAGAAAAAACATTTCACTCCCTGAATATAATTTTACTGAAAAACAGTATATAAATTTTTAATCTTATATTTTATGATAATTATATCTCACAATATTATTATTAATATGGTCATGGTATATTTATTTAATTATTATTAATTTATTAAATAATATGTTTGAAAAAATAATAAAAAAGTCGATAATTGAGGTAAGGGTTTTAAACTCTCAATATCACATCATTGAGATATGTTCTATATTCACGGCATATTTTAAATTTTCTAGTATAAATTTTTCTTAGGAATTTACTCTTTTATAACTTATTGAAAAATATTAATATTTAAAAACTAAGCTATTGAATCATCACTATGAGTTTCATATTAATGTATTACGAATGTTGTAAGTGTTTATGTTTCAATGTTTTTTTAGTCATGATATATTGTTATTAAAATACCATTAAACAAATTAGATAATATATCTATTAAAATAATTTATTTTTCTTATCCCTTATTTAATTATTTGGTTATCTTTTTTTTCTGTCAAAATATTAATGGTTTGATTTACTAAAGGCAAACATGATAACTTTTACACGATCAGAAATATTTTTATTTGATATCTTTATATTAATATTGTCATAATAAATGATATAAATTTAATAAAAAATAATTAAATTTAATTTTTTTATCTATTTTTAATTTATTTACAATTTTCCATAAAGTAATAAAATAATCTTTTTTACACATCTCAGTTTTTTCTACTTTCAAATGTATGAAAATAATGTTATTTTAATGATTATCATTGGAACATATTTTTTCATTGACATGGTAGTTATTTTCAATCAAAATTAACTAATAATTTATTATGTTTAATAAATGAATATAATTTTCTTATTTTTTGGGATTTTAAGTTTTTAATATTTTAAAAAATAATAATATTTTCTTTAATTTTTTAGATATCATTTTGAAATAATTTTTAAAATATTATTAATTTATACCAACATAATTTATATATTAATATTATTCAATGAGGATATCCAATATTGAAACCATTCACATCCATTCTCTTGATCTCTAATAATTATGATTATCTATTTCAAATTTTCATCAAACAAATCTCCATTAAATGGGTTAATTAAGCTAAAAAGTAATGTGCAGTGATCCTTTGATATTATGCATATTATATGAATGGATAATAAATATTTTATTGGTGGGTGCATTATTTACCACTTATACATTGGGGAATATTTTAAATTTCATGGGATAAAATGATAAAGTTGGCAATTATTTGATGCCTAAAATGGTAAATGGGTGGTTAATCCAAGACTATGAGTATAGATGTCGTTTACCCAAACTGGTTGATGGTATATAGGTGGTTCATCAGAGACTACTATCTATTAAATTACATGGTTGTAAGACTTTATATATGATTTCTATAATAATTTTTATGCAATAATCTTATGATATATTCATATCATATGAAACATGATTATGATATGTTACCACGACTCAATATTATTCACTCTTAATACACATTGTTTATTTCATGCTAATTATGGTATACAATGTATTATGTCCTACGGTAAATTTTATTTTAGGACTATATTATGATTCTCTTTATATTCGAAAATACTATGTATCATACCATTATGATATTCCAATGATTCATTATGACCAAAATATATTGTGTTTACCCTTTAATAACAACTCTTTAGATTCCATTTTTATATTTCAATTTATATAAGTTATGGAGAATGGTTTTAAGTAAAGTATGTATATTAATGTTATAATATGAGAAGAACAATATTTTAGATTTTTAAAATCATTCATGATGTTATTAAATTATTTATCTATTATTCAACTATACTAATACCTCATTATTTTTATGAATGAGTTGTTAGTAGATGACTTCTGTTCCCCTAAAAATTGATTGAACATGAATATATAAATTGTTGGGGTCAAAATATTTGGTATGAAAGTATGGAATGATTATTTTTTATATTATATTTTAATGAATATGATAGGATAAAACATAAAATAAATATGATGAATTAATATTATCTAGGATAAAACCAAACTATCCATGGTTGAAAAGAAATTGTTATAATGTTTTATAACATATGAATGATTTTAATTTTGAAATGATTTCATACAGTGATTAAACATGATTGATACTAAAATTGATAAAAAAAATTATTCAGTGGATTGAACGTGCATGAATTATTATTACAATGTGTGTGAAAGACAATGTCATTTCTATAATCATGAGAAACTATATGGGATATGGTCTGGAGTTTGAACTATTTTTGTTATGGATAACAAGATATATCAAGTCATTACTATGAACTAGAACCTAGGTGAGTTTCATAAAATACTAAAATTAGAAAATAGAGTTTCATACATGTTTAGGTAATAAATATTTTTAAGGAAATAATTTTTTATTATTACATGTAAAGAATGTGGTAAGATGCACCTAGTAAAATTTCATAATATTACAAGAAGAGGCTTCGTATGTTCTCTAAATGTGAGTGGTGACAAAACATGTAAATAAAAAGATAGTTCTTGGTTATATCTATCGAGGGGAATAATTATTTTTCAATGATATCAATTGAATGTTTAAAATAAGGGATGTATGGCCATTATTCAAATCGATTACCCACGAAGAATGATCAACAAGTGGATCATCATTGTTGTATCAATAATTGGTTATCAATGATATATACTATTACAACCCAATGAAATGAATATAGGAAGATCATATAAAAGGTAATGATAATTTTATGTATTTTTTAATGATTAATGTAGGAAAATGATATCATGGTTAATGATGAATCATTAGAAATGATTAATATTATGATTTTTTGATTTATTGTGGAATACAATGATGAATATTGGTCAAATTATTCCTATTGATGTTAAGTAATTAATGTTTCTAAATAAACGGGTTTGTGTGTTATCATGTAATTATTATTTTTTCAAGATTTATAATTTTAATATTGATCATTATTTACAACATATATATAACCCTTTTATAACCCAGTTTTATTTTATATAAGGTGATTAATGATATTTGGTGATGTTTTTATTGTAGATAAATATATTATATAAATATATGCGATATTTGGAATTAACATTTGATTTAGTTCTGAGATTATTTTTGTATGAATATGATTATATTTTTGGCACATTAAATTAAATTTATAGATAATAATTGTCAAATATTATGTTTTCAAAAGGAAACACTATGCTCCATATCATACATGTTACACAAAAACATGATTAAACGAATATTTTGATATTATTATTTAAATGGTATCATTATAACATAGAAATTATAATGGAGGTTATGAACATCACTAAATGGATTAAGAAAATATGGTTTTCACATGTATAGAAAATTAACTCTTTGCTGACCAATTAATTATAAATGAATATAAATCCTTTTTTAAAATAAAAGGATATGTTTTTTTAAGAAAAAAATTTAAAACCAAATATTTTTGTTTATAAAATAAAAAAAAATCATTAATATTGGATTATATTAATTATATCTATATTTGTGTGTGTAGATAATATTCAATATAATTTTTATAATATATCTTAAATTTTTTCAAGATATTATATTAGAATGAATTCAATTTTACGAATAAAATAATTATTTTACTAAAAAGGATTTTTTGCTTCCTTTTGATGGGTAACAGATTTTAAATTATTTGTTTTTCATAATTTATAATATATATATATATGACATAATATAATTATTTATTGAATGTGGGTTATCAAAATGTAATTTTTGTTGTTTTTTTATTTTTCAGATAAGATTTGATATTGATGACTTGAAAACAAATAATGCATTTTATCTAAAAACTACAACTTCATCAAGTATAATTATTGTGTCATATTTTGTTCGTGGATGGTTTTAAAGTATAAAAAAATTATGTTTTTCATTTAATCCAATTTAGGTCACTGAAATCAATTTCACAATGAAGTTCAATTAAAAAAACATGGTGAACTTTTCATCTTTTTTTACATTAAAAACATGTTTTCTTGTTCTGTTAATGGGCTTAAGAGATAATTATTTTTTCCAATCATTTATTTTCACTTGAAATAATGGATTAAATATTTATAATAATAAGGTAAAAATGATGTAAAATTTTCATTTTATTTTTGGACATTATGAATAGTAACAGTAGAAATATTTTAATATCAACTATTAAGGGTAAATCAGGTAATTAAAGGTAAAAATAATAATAAAGCTAATAAAAAATCATCCTAATACTTGTACTAATTTAATTGGACAAATTTTTTATTCCCCAATAATTATTTTTTCTATGTTGTGTTAGTTTCTTTCCAGTTCGGTATGGTTAATACATTTATTATATTATAGTCAAAGAGAAGACATTTTTTTCACACCATTATTTTCGACTAGTAAGGTATTTTTAATAAAAGGTTAAATATGTGATATATTACACTATAAATAGTATTTATAAATATAAACTATTTACCTTCGTCATGAAAATTTATTTAAAATTTATATGAATGAAATTACTAAATTAGAATTATACATAATGGCGATGTAGTAATTTCTTATTTTCTGAATGAATCAAGTAAATGTTATTAAAAATTATAAAAAATTAAAAAATTACATAATTAATGTTTTAATTTATTTATATGGATTATTTTTTCATTTTATTGATGTGGTAAAAAAACATTATCAAATATATCACGTTTTTATGATATTTTTACAATTTCATGAAATGAATTGTGTCAAAATTATCACTAATGGTATATTAGAATTTAAACTATTTCATTTAATGATATAAAATTTTAAATTATATAAGATTCATCAACATTATTGTGATAATTATGAGAATATCGTAAATAATTCATTTATCTGGTATTTGGAATTATATAGTAATTATATTAACCTTCAATGACTAAATTACATGATAATAAGGTAAGAGTTAAAAGGGTAAAATAAGGTTTAAAAATAAAAGGAAATAATTAAAATAATATTCAGAACCTATCTAATTCTTATTGGATGATATGATTTCTAACATTCCATATCGTATCATATAAATAACTAAAAATTGAGAAATTTTATATTGAACAATAATTTATATTCATTTAATACATTGAAAAATTCCAAATGTACCTCTCCCCTCTCTTATAAAAGGGAACCACTTATTATCATTTATTAACTCTTAAAAATATATTTGTATTGGAAACAAACAGCCCAAACAACTTAATTTAACACCTACCCACTTTAATGATCAGTTATTTTATATAGAAAACTCACCTTAGAGGTGTTAATGTGTTAATCAATGGATGTCAGTAGAAGAATATGTATTTCATAGTTAAGTGTTTTTCTTTTATTTCTTCTTCCACCTCCTTAAAATATTTTCATAACAATATTAAATAATAAATAAAGTCTCCTTAATAATATTACATGTTATTATGTTAGTATAATCACCTAAATCTATCTCCACTTCCATCAAATTGGAAGATAATTTTTCATTCATGTGTAATTGTGAACTATCACCTCCACGAAGTGATATAATTCGATTTGTATCATCATCTCTAATGATTGGTTATAATAAAGGAATTAAGGTATTTATATGATATTAATGAAATATTTATCTTTATATGATAATATTATATAATTTATTTTCTTACTTTTTATTCACATAAAAATAATAATGTCGTTCTTCTAGACGTGTAAACTATCACCTCCATGAAGATATGTGATTCATTTAAAACACCACATAACTACAGTAATATTTTTAATTGTATATTAATTATTATATTTTGTATTAATGATATTATAATAATTATCAAAATATAAAATAATACATACATTTATTCCATAATTATCATTGAAAAATGGAAACATTACTCATGCGTACATACGACTTACCATCTCCATGGCTATAAGGTAGTTCATTTGTCTTTTATATATATAATGGATGGATTTAAAATTATAATTAATTTTTATAAGTGATTAATATTTCAAGAATATTATTCTTTATATGATGTAATAATTACCACTTTTGACAATATACATAATACCGATGTCATTTTGGACTCACGTACTTAATATTTTCAAAACGTCCGACATTCACTTAAATAATTATGTAATTGTTATAACATTATAATAAGTGATATAAAATTAATAAAAAGATTAAAAACTTTCTCAAGAAAGTAATTAATTAACCTATGTTTATTTTTTTTGGAATATAAAGAACATACGTGACACATTAGACTCAAGATAAGGGACTTCATCTTAATCCACTTCTATTGGGACATACTTTTGAAGTTATATACCCACCTTATTTTTATGTTTTATAAACAACCCCTTAGAATTTTAATTTAATTATAAGGTATTAAAAATGTAATATTTTTATTTTTCTATATCTTGAATTTTAGGTTCATTAAAATGATCAAAAATAATTTTTTTCAATGTCTACAGTGACAATGACTTTTCCGCCACCGTAGTTGTTATATGATATTTTGATTCCTCTATAATACTTATTATTTTTAAAAGAAAAACAAACCCCTTATTCCAGTTTTGAGGTATTTTGGTTATTAATTTTTTAAAAAATATGTATTTTTTTATTTCAATAACAAGAAATGATTACTTATGATTGCAAATTACATTTCATGAGTGAAATGCTGAAAATCAATTTTTTTTGTTATGATTATAAAATGGAACATGGAAATATGAAGGGTGGTTATGTGATAAACCAAGGAAGTTTTTTTATGTTATAACCTCCAATACATTGGTTATGTATTTTGACTTTATGGATATTCTATTTGTAAAAGTGATATATATGGAAGTACGTCATATGGCTATTCCATTTGTAAGATTTAAATTAATGGAATTTGACAATATAGTTATTCCATTTTAGTATTATTACTTCCCAAGTTACCTAATTATTTATTAATTGATTTCTTATGAGTATTGTGGAAAATTATTATTTTTTATAATGTAATTAAACAATATTTTACAAAAAAAATTACACTTTTTAGTGTAAAAAGATATGTTCTACATTAAGGGATATTTTTTCGGTTTTTTATGGACTAAGGGATTTATTTTCTTATGTCATTTACTAAGTTTTTTGATCTCATCCAATTCTTTAAATTTTTCTTGAAATGTGTTAAGATTGGTAAGCACAAATAAGTCTCGTTGTTGGAATGAAATTATTAAATATGTGTGTTAGGAAGATTTCATGATTTTTAACAAGTTTCATTTGGGGGAAACAATTGATACTGATAAGAAGTGAACACATGTAATGTAAGGGTAAACATTGTATGAGTTTGTCATAATTTTCTAATACATTAAAATAATAATATTCTATAATGTTAACATTTGTTCAAAAACACTATAATATGTTATCTTTAAGGATCTATAATTCTAATATTAACTATCTATACAATCATTTATATTGAGTTAATTACAAATAAATGGGTTATCATATTTTTTCATAATATAATATTATTTTGGTGAATTTAATTTTCGTAGTAAATATTTTATTTTATGTTAAAGTGTGTGCTATTAATTAAAGATTTATAATAGTTTTACCATTTGAAAAAACATGTTAAATGGTTTTTATCCTTTATATGCGGTTTTAGACATGGTTATATTATTGAAATATTTTGTTGATGATTGAATGATTTGGGTATATATGACCCTTATTGGTGGTACATAGTATAAGAAAAATGTGGTTAATTAAATTTCATGTAAATTTAGATGATTTTTTGTGATTTTATATAATAAATAATTAGGTTAATTTTATAAAATATTAGTATATGTTAATAAGAAAATCATTGAATATAAATTTTTTTATATAAATTTATGATAGAAATTTTTTTTTGAAGATAAATATTATTTTACTCATAGAAGAATATGTGATCACATATTTCTCATTTGCGTGTTTTAATTTTTTTCAAGATTATTTTGGATTAGTTTTGAGGTTGATTATATAAGGAATGATTTAATTTGATCATTGGGAGTTAATAATTAATTTATTGTTCCTTTATACGATGGTTTATTTATATTTAATTTGTTTCTAATCCTTACATGTTCAAAACATTTTTGGTTTCAGTATATTTTCATAAAAATATTAATAACGTGCGATAAATTCATTAATTGGATTTATATTTTCATAATAAATGATATAAATTTAATAAAAAATAATTAAATTGAATTTTTTTATCTATTTTTAATTTATTTACAATTTTTCATAAAGTAATAAAATAATATTTTGTACACATCTCAGTTTTTTCTACTTTCAAATGTATGGAAATAATGTTATTTTAATGATTATCATCGGAACATATTTTTTCATTATCATGGTATTTATTTTGAATCATAATTAACTAATAATTTATTATGTTTAATAAATGAATATAATATTCTTATTTTTTGGGATTTTATGTTTTTAATATATAAAAATAATAATAATATTTTCATTATTTTTATAGAAATCATTTTGAAATCATTTTTAAAATATTATTAATTTATACCAACATAATTTATATATTAATATTATTCAATGAGGATATCCAATATTGAAACCATTCACATCCATTCTCTTGATCTCTAATAATTATGATTATCTATTTCAAATTGTCATCAAACAAGTCTCCATTAAATGGGTTAATTAAGCTAAAAAGTAATGTGGAGTGATTCTATGATATTATAGAATTTATATTAATGGATAATGAATATTTTATTGGTGGGTGCATTATTTACTACTTATACATTGGGTAATATTTTAAATTTCATGAGATAAAATGATAAAGTTGGCAATTATTTGATGCTTAAAATGGTATATGGGTAGTTAATCCAAGACTACGGGTACAAATTTCATTTTCCCAAACCGGGTGATGGTATATAGGTGGTTTATCAGAGACTACTATCTCTTAAATTACATGGTTTTAAGACTTTATATATAATTTCTATAATAATTTTTATGCAATACTCTTATGATATGTTCTTATCATATGAAACATGATTATGATATGTTACCACGACTCAATACTATTCACTCTTAATCCACATTGTTTATTTCATGCTAATTGTGGTATACCATGTCTTATGTCCTACGATAAATTTTATTTTAGGACTATATTATGATTCTCTTTATATTCGAAAATACTATGTATCATACCATTATGATATTCCAATGATTCATTATGATCAAAATCTATTGTGTTTACCCTTTAATAACAACTATTTAGATTCCATTTTTATATTTCAATTTATATAAGTTATGGAGGATGGTTTTATGTAAAGTATGTATATTAATGTAATAATATGAGATGAAAAATATTTTAGATTTTGAAAATCATTCATGATGTAATTAAATTATATATCTATTATTCAACTATACTAATACCTCATTATTTTTATGAATGATCTGTTAGTAGATGACTTGTGTTGTCCTAAAACTTGATTGAACATGAATATATAAATTGTTGGGGTCAACATATCTGGTATGAAAGTATGGAATGATTATTTTGTATATTATATTTTAATGAATATGATAGGATAAAACATAAAATAAATATGATGAATTAATATTATCTAGGATAAAAAAAACTATCCATGGTTGAAAAGAAATTGTTATAATGTTTTATAACATATGAATGATTTTAATTTTAAAATGATTTCATACAGTGATTAACATTGATGGATACTAAAATTGATAAAAAAATTATTCAGTGGATTGAACATGAATGAATTATTATTACAATGTGTGTGAAAGACAATGTCATTTCTATATTCATGAAAAACTATATGGGATAAGGTCTGGAGTTTGAACTATTTTTGTTATGGATAACAAGATATATCAAGTCATTACTATGAACCTGAACCTTGGTGAGTTTCTTAAAATACTAAAATTAGAGAATAGAGTTTCATACATGTTCAGGTAATAAATATTTTTAAGGAAATAATATTTTTATTGTTACATGTTAAGAATGTGGGAAGATGCACCTAGTAAAATTTCATATTATTACAAGAAGAGGCTTCGTATGTTCTCTAAATGTGAGTGGTGAAAAAACATGTAAATAAAAAGATAGTTCTTGGTTAAATCTATTGAGGGGAATAATTATTTTTCAATGATATCAATTGAATGTTTAAAATAAAGGATGTATGGCCATTATTCAAATCGATTACCCACGAAGAATGATCAATAAGTGGATCATCATTATTGTATGAATAATTGGTTATCAATGATATATACTATTACAACCTAATGAAATGAATATTGGAAGATCATATAAAAGGTAATGATAATTTTAAGTATTTTTAACGGTTAATGTATGAAAAATGATATTACGGTTAATGATGAATCATAAGAAATGATTAAAATTATGATTTTTTGATTTATTATGGAATACAATGATGAATATTGGTCAAATTATTCTTATTGATGTTAAATAATTAATTTTTATAAATAAAGGGGTTTGTGTGTCATCATGTAATTATTATTTTTTCAAGATTTATAATTTTAATGTTTATCATTATTTACAACATATATATAACCCTTTTATAACCCATTTTTATTTTATATAAGTTGATTAATGATATTTGGTGATGTTTTTATTGTAGATAAATATATTATATAAATATATGCGATATTTGGAATTAACATCTGATTTAGTTCAATGATTATTTTTGTATGAATATGAGTATATTTTTGGCACATTAAATTAAATTTATAGATAATAATTGTTACATATTATGTTTTCAACAGGAAACACTATGCTCTATATCATACATGTTACACCAAAACATGATTAAACGAATATTTTGATATTATTATTTAAATGGTATCATTATAACATAGAAATTATAATAGAGGGTATGCACATTACTAAATGGATTATGAATATATGGTTTTCACATGTATAGAAAATTAACTCTTTGCTGACAAAATAATTATAAATGAATATAAAAGCTTTTTTAAAATAAAAGGATATGTTTTTTTAGGAAAAATATTTAAAATCAAATATTTTTGTTTATAAAATAAAAAAATCATTATTATTGGATTATATTAATTATATCTATATATGTGTGTGTAGATAATATTCAATATAATGTTTAAAATATATCTTATATTTTTTCAAGATATTATATTAGAATGAATTCAATTTTACGAATAAAATAATTATTTTACTAAAAAGGATTTTTTTCTTCCATTTTGATGGGTAACAGATTTTAAATTTTTTTTTTCATAATTTATCATATATATATGACATAATATAATTATTCATTGAATTTGGGTAATCAAAATGTAATTTTTGTTGTTTTTTTATTTTTTAGATAAGATTTGATATTGATGACTTGAAAATAAATAATGCATTTTATCTAAAAACTACAACTACATCAAGTAGAATTATTGTGTTATATTTTGTTCGTAGATGCTTTTAAAGTATAATAAAATTATGTTTTTCATTTAATCCAATTTTGGTCAATGAAATCAATTTCACAATGAAGTTCGATTAAAAAACATGGTGAATTTTTCATCTATTTTTACATTAAAAACTTGTTTTCTTGTTCTGTAAATGGGATTAAGAGATAATTATTTTTTCCAATCATTTATTTTTACATTAAATAATGGACTAAATATTTATAATAATAAGGTAAAAATGATGTAAAATTTTCATTTTATTTTTGGACATTATGAATAGTAACATTAGAAATATTTTAATATCAACTATTAAGGGTAAATCAGGTAATTATAGGTAAAAATAATATTAAAGCTAATATAAAATCACCCTAATAGTTGTACTAATTTAATTGTACAAATTGTTTATTCCCAAATAATTATTTTGTCTATTTTGTATTAGTTTCATGCCAGTTCGGTGTGGTTAATACATTTATTATATTATAGTCAAAGAGAAGAATTTTTTTTCACACAATTATTTTCCACTAGTAAGGTATTTTTAATAAAATGTTATATAGGGGATATATTACATATAAATAGTATTTATAAATATAAACTATTTACCTTCGTAATGAAAATTTATTTACAATTTATATGAATGAAATTACTAAATTAGAATTATACATAATGGCGATGTAGTAATTTCTTATTTACTGAATGAATCAAATAAATGTTATTAAAAAATTAAAAATAAATTAAAAATTACATAATTAATGTTTTATTTTATTTATATGGATTATTTTTTCATTTTATTGATGTGGTAAAAAAATTTATCAAATATATTACGTTTTTATGATATTTTTACAATTTCGTGAAATGAATTGTGTCAAAATTATCACTAATGGTATATTAGAATTTAAACTATTTTATTAAATGATATAAGATTTTTAATTATATAATATTCATCAAAATTATTGTGATAATTATTATAATATCGTAAATAATTCATTTATCTGTTATTTGGAATTCTATAGTAATTATATTAACCCTCAATGACTAAATAACATGATAATAAGGTAAGAATTAAAAGGGTAAACTAAGGTTTAAAAATAAAACGAAATAATTAAAACAATATTCAGACCCTATCTAATTCTTATTAGATGATATGATTTCTAAAATTACTTATCGTATCATATAAATAACTAAAATTGGAGAAATTTTATATTGAATAATAATTTATATTCATTTAATACATTGAAAAATTCCAAATGTACCTCTCCCCTAACTTATAAAAGGGAACCACTTATTATCATTAATTAACTCTTAAAAATATATTTTTGTTGGAAAGAAACAGCCCAAAAACTTAATTTAACACCTATCCACTTTAATGATAAGTTATTTTATATAGAACACTCACCTTAGAGGTGTTAATGTGTTAATCAATGGAGGTCATTAGAAGAAGATGTATTTCATAGTTAAGTGTTTTTCTTTTATTTCTCCTTCCACAACCTTAAAATATTTTCATAACAAAATTAAATAATAAATCAAGTCTCCTTAATAAAATTACATGTTATTATGTTAGTATAATCACCTAAATCTATCTCCACTTCCATCAAATTGGAAGATAATTTTTCATTCCTGTGTAATTGTGAACTATCACCTCCATGAAGTGATATAATTCGATTTGTATCATCATCTCTAATGATTGGTTATAATGAAGTAATTAATTTATTTATATGATATTAATAAAATATTTATCTTTATATGATAATATTATATAATTTATTTTCTTACTTTGTATTCACATAAAAATATTAACGTCGTTCTTATAGACGTGTAAACTATCACCTCCATGAAGATATGTGATTCATTTAAAACACCACATAACTACAGTAATATTTTTAATTGTATATTAATTATTATATTTTGTATTAATGATATTATAATAATTTTAAAAATATAAAATAATACATATATTCATTCCATAATTATCATTGAAAAATGGAAACTTTACTCATGCGTACATATGACTTACCATCTCCATGACTGTAAGGTAGTTCATTTGTCTTTTCTATATATAATGGATGGATCTAAAATTATAATTTATTTATAAAAGTGATTAATATTTCAAGAATATTATTCTTTATATGATGTAATAATTACCACTTTTGACAATATACATAATATCGATGTCATTTTGGACTCACGTAATTAATATCTTCAAAACGTCTGACATGCACTTAAATAATTATGTAATTGTTATAACATTATAATAAGTGATATAAAATTAATAAAAAGATTAAAAACTTTCTCAATAATGTAATTATTTAACCTATGTTTATTTTTCTGGAATATAAAGAACATGCGTGACACATTAGACTCAAGATAAGGGACTTCATCTTAATCCCGTTCTATTGAGACATACTTTTGATGTTATATACCCACCTTATTTTTATGTTTTAAAAACAACCCCTTAGAATTTTAATTTATTTATAAGGTATTAAAAATGTAATTTTTTTATTCTTTCTATATCTTAATTTTTAGGTTCATTAAAATGACCAAAAATAATTTTTTTCAATGTCTACAGTGACAATTACTTTTCCGCCACCGTAGTTGTTATATGATATTTGGATTCCTCTACAATAGTAATTATTTTTAAAAGAAAAACAAACCCATTATTACAGTTTTGTGGTATTTTGGTTATTAATTTTTTTAAAAATATTTATTTTTTATTTCAATAACAAGAAATGATTACTTATGATTGCAAATTACATTTCATGAGTGAAATGCTGAAAATCAATTTTTTGTGTTATGATTATAAAATAGAACATGGAAATTTGAGGGGTGGTTATGTGATAAACCAAGGAAGTTTGTTTATGTTATAACCTCCAATACATTGGTTATGTATTTTGACATTATGGATATTCTATTTGTAAGAGTTACATATATGGAAGTAGATCATATGGCTATTCCATTTGTAAGAGTTAAATTAATGGAATTTGACAATATAGTTATTCCATTTTAGTATTATTACTTCCCAAGTTACCTAATTATTTATTAATTGATTTCTTATGAGTATTGTGGAAAATTATTATTTTGTTTAATGTAATAAAACAATATTTGACAAAATTTTTACTCTTTTTAGTGTAAAAAGTTATGTTCTACATTAAGGGATATTTTTTTGGGTTTTTTATGGACTAATGGGTTTATTTTCTTAAGTCATTTACTAAGTTTTTTGATCTCATCCAACTATTTAAATTGTTATTGAAATGTTTTAACATTGGTAAGCACAAATAATTCTCGTTGTTGGAATGAAATTATTAAAGATGTGTGTTATGAAGATGTCATGATTTTTAACAAGTTTCATTTGGGGGAAACAATTGATACCGATAACAAGTGAACACATGTAATGTAAGGGTATACATTGTATGAGTTTGCCATAATTTTCTTAGACTTTAAAATAATAATATTCTATAATGTTAATTTTTGTTCCAAAACACTATAATATGTTATCTTTAAGGATCTATAATTCTAATATTAACTATATATACAATCATTTATATTGAGTTAATTACAAATAAATGGGTTATCATATTTTTTCATAATATAATATTATTTTGGTGAATTTAATTTTCGTAGTAAATATTTTATTTTATGTTAAAGTGTGTGCTATTATTTAATGATTTATAATAGGTTTACCATTTGAAAAAATATGTTAAATGGTTTTTATCCTTTATATGCGGTTTTTAGACATGGTTATATTATTGAAATATTTTGTTGATGATTGAATGATTTGGGTATATATGACCCTTATTGGTGGTACATAATATAAGAAAAATGTGGTTAATTAAATTTCATGTAAATTTAGATTATTTTTTGTGATTTTATCTATTAAATAATTAGGTTACTTTTATAAAATATTAGTATATTTTAATAATAAAATCCTTAAATATAAATTTTTTTATATGAATTTATGATAGAATAATTTTTTTGAAGATAAATATTATTTTACTCATATAAGAATATGTGATCACATATTTCTCATTCGGGTGTTTTAAATTTTTTCAATATTATTTTGGATTAGTTTTGAGGTTGATTATAGAAGGAATGATTTAATTTGATCATTGGGAGTTAATTATTAATTTATTATTCATTTATAGGATGGTTTCTTCATATTTAGTTTCGGTTTAATCCTTGCATGTTCAAATCATTTTTGGTTTCAGTAAATTTTCATAAAAATATTAATAACGTGCGATAAATTCCTTGATTGCATGATACATTAAATATTAATTTGAGTGCTTCAATAATTATAAATTCATCAATGTTTTTTAATAATTAATATAATAGAGAAATACACAATAGAAAATATCATGAATCACATCAAAAAGAACAAAATATTATTCTAAAGTATAATATGATCTAGGAATAACATTTTTTCAAATGAACACATGTTTTAGAAAATTTATTTCCTCAAAATAATCACGAGAAACACATGTATATAAATTATTAGATTCATGATATCACTCTGATATCATTATAACTTTTCTAAAGACATTACCTTGTTTCAGTCTCAAAATATTAAATTCATAGAAAAAGAAAAATCTATGAAATTTTAGGATTCTATTTTATAACATTGTGATTAATTTACTTTGCAAAAAAATGTGATCAATGTTTATTAAAAGAAATTTATTTTCAATTACGTACTTTAATCTTCCACTCAACATTTTTAATAATTTTCAACATTATAACGTTCTATTACTAAGGAACCATTTAAAATTAATTTCTATCAATTTCCACTCACACACCATGGAATTTATTTTGAAATTATTTTTCAGACATATAGTAGTACACATGGGAAAAATTGGGGATATGCAATTTATTTTATAGAGGATATCATGTAAAAATTAATGATTTTGAAATATTTTTCTATTTAATAAATATCATGTTTTTGATAATAGGAAATGCACTAAAAATTAAACATAAGTGAATAATGATAAAAAATAAAAAGGGATATTTGATAGTAAAATTAAACATAATTATTATATCTATTTATATAAATTTAAAAATTGAATCATTATTTATTAAGAGATGAATACTACTGTTTAATTCCAATAAAAATTTACATTGTATATTTTAGAAGATAAATTCAGTAGATAGTTGCCTAAATATTAGATTTTTAATTTTAAAAAAACTGACATAATATTTGAATACGTCATATTCATGTTATCATAAGGTTGATTTATAGAATTTTTCACATATTTTACATGTTTTGGTGAATAGTTAGAACTATCTATTTTAAATTATATTTTCTCATTTATGACATTACCCTGGAAAAATAAAAACCTGAAATAATATGAAAAATAAATTGATATAAAAAACATATATTTATAATGTAATATATATAATTTAAAATTAAATTATTTATCATAGAAATCTTTGTTTGTTATTTTTGACATCTATATATTATTTTTTCCAACAACCACTACTTTATTATTCCATTTTAAACAAAAAATCACAATGAGAAATTTGATTTTTAATACATTTTAATGTAAAAATATATATACTTTTTTATACATAATACAATTAATTCAGTGGGAGTAATTATTAAACATGAATTTTGTAAAAAATCATTTTTTCCTTAAAATTGAATTTTTTTAAAATTATTTTATTTATTGTACCATTCATTCATGTATTGATATGAATTTTTTCCACTTATATAAATTATAATTTGGAAATTTTATTCCATTTTTTTCATCTTGATATTAATATCATAAAAAAAATATAAATTTCTAATTTACTCATAATGTACTGTTATCATAACAAACATTTTTCACCATAGTAAATGATTAATGTTTTAATGTGGGGGCATAAATCTAAATGATATGACCCAATATAACTCTAAATTGTCTAAAATATATGTTATGAGTCCCTTTAATCCCACCCTAGTCTAATATTTTATGTTATCTCTGTATTATTTCACATTCATTAATAATTTCATTCTATTATTATAAATTTAATATAATTCTTTTGACTCTCACTCAGTTAATATATTATTATTATAATGATAATGATAAAAATAAATTGTAAATAGATAAATATAATAATATTTAGAATGAATAAAATTAATTTATTTTTGTAATTTATTTTTGTATTTATGTAATAATACTATCATATATAATTATTACATAATGTTGACACAAATCATGGGAATGTAGTATAAAAATCAAATAAATAGTTTTTAAAAAGTAATATTTTTCAATTATGTATAAGTTATTATGTTACATGATTTTCATTTTTATATATTAGGGATTAGTGATTATATGTTTGTATATATTATATCTCCATGGAAATCATGATGTTTTAAATGAATAATTATTAAAATATTTCTAAAAATGGCATTTTGTAAATTTAATGTTAAACAATATTTTAATAACTAAATTAAATATTATAAAATCAGTAATAGATATTGTTGTATTATTCATTTTTAGTATTGTGATATATGATCCTCTTTTGTACGTTTTATTTTTTAAATAATTACACTTTAGTCCCATAAAAACATAATATCTTATAAAATTCAATTAATGTTTTCATAAAAAAGTTTAAATAATATAACCATTTAATAAAAACAAGTTAGTTTATATTTCTCAATATTTTTTTTAATAAAAATCCATTTAAAGATACCCATTTATCTTTTTAAATTCCTTGGTGTGTCTATAAATCTATCCCCTAATGGATCTATGTTCTATTGACAGGTGGATACCGAAATAAGTGATAATAATTGTGATGGATCTATTTGATTTTTCATTTATCCTTATTCTTCTCTGAATTGAATATTTCAATCATAACATAATTAAATAATTATTTATAAAATAATTAATTCATAACATGTTAATTTTACAACCATTATATATCTCACTTCCTTCTAATGAGAAATGAAATCATTTCCCTTTCTCACATACGAGCTACCATCAACATGAAGAGATGAATATTATTTTTCATAACTAACTATCATTTTTCATTATATAAATGTATTTAATATATATATAATATTTATAAAATATTTACAATTAAAAAATGTAATATATTCAACACCTTATTACAATCCTATGCTATGAAAAATTAAATTATATCTCACACATAAAAATAGATTACCGTCTATATGAAGGGACATATTTTATTTTACAATATTGCCTCACATGCCTGGTAATAATGATAGATTTAATAAATAAATAATAAATTTAAAATCTAATTATGAATCTATAATGTTAACACATTATCTAATTTATTTCATTTTATTCAATTAAAATATTAAACCATTATCTATGCATACGTGTAGACTACCATAACTAGGATCAATGTATTTCATTTTCCTTCAATTCATGTAACTGATATTTCTAAAATTTTATTATAATAATAATATTTATATGAATATAATTACTCTTATTTTTGTATAATTAATTCATTTTCCTGGAGGATTGATCATAACTTCCTAAATGAAATGTGGATGGAAAATGGAATAGTTAATACCCTGGTTTTTTATTTTAATGATGATTAATAAGTAAATGGGTAATTGGAAATTATAAGGGAATGTCATATTACATGATATGTATTAATATTTTTCTATTACAATTATATTAGTGACCAATATTTTGTATATTGGAATTGTTTAATCATATGATTTTAGTCATGACATGAGATAAGGAATTACACATCTTAGTTACCCTATATTGTGATACGTTTTATATTCACAACCATATTTACTATGTGTATTATATATATATATCACATGGATTTATTTTTTTGATAAATTTAATTATAATTATGGTGATTCAAAAATCCATCAATGTTTTTCTATTCCATGGGGTATTATTTCTAAGGGTTCAAAATATGTATCATATTTTGTTGAAGATTTATATTAAATTGAGATTCATTTTAATGAAATATTTATTGATGGTTTTATAATATAAGGTTAATATTGGGAATAATTGGATCTTTTTACCCTATAAAAAAGATTTCAAAATATTTCCTTTAAAATGTTTGAAATTCACATCAAGTAGTTGATTGACTACATTAATGATGGTTTTGACACAAAAATGGATTTCAATGCATGAGATAGGTGGTTCCATAGTTTTGTAATGATTTATTAATTTTTTGACCATGGTTTTTCTCAAATATGTAGGCATGCATTACACATTCAGGACCCTAGGAATATTGGTTTGTAGATTTATGAAAAAAAAAGTGTGTGGGGAACCACATGGGTTTTTATGTTAAATCAATAGATTGTCACTGGACTCAACATTTGTTGGCTTCAAGATATGAATTTTTCTATTGTCAGTTTGGGTTAGTTGGTACATATTCCCATAGGCTATGATCTATTATTGGGTTTATAATATATTTCATATTTCATATTTTAATATTTTCTAAAAAAAATTTATTTTATGGTTTCATTGGATACTTACCACAAGTTATCACACATATTTATATTCATTTTCTTATATCTTTGAAATATGGAAATTTTAATGAAATCCAGTGGCTGATTAGTGAAGAGAATTATTGAATAAAATTTAATTAAAACGTGTTTAAAGAAGTGATATCTAATAGGTACATGTTGATTTGCATTATATATATTCATTATCATAAGCTACTGGGAGTTTCTGTCAAACCAAAATATACCTTTCTGAATATGAATACCTAGTTTTTCAGGTCATTAATAATGGGACGAGTGTCATGTAGATTACCTAACTAAATATTATTTTGTTACCTTCTTAGTGATATGGGATGGTGGTGATGGTAGGTCACATGGAGAATCGGTTTTTTTCTTATTCAATTTTAATATTAGGATTTTGCCTTTAGAAATCACTTTTATGTCTCATGGATGTGTTATTATATTCTAAAACTTACTCTGATAATTCAACTCTTTTTTCTATACACGATACATGTTTTCTATAATTTCAATTTTCTTCACCTTGTGTCGTATCTTTTCATATTTTTTCATTCCAACATGGAATTTTTAGATAAAAAATGTATTATAGAAAATACTCAGCCATACGTGTGATGGTGATACATTATATGGGTTATTTTGTGATTGATAAGAGTTATAGATCTCAAAATTTGGGTAATATCAAGGGAATGCTTAAGGTCTGGCATAAATTCGTGTCTAACCTCAAGTTACACTATTTGTCTAGGGATTTTTATCATGATTAATCTCGGTTTTGGTGTTATTAAAATAATTTGGATTTTTTTTATATGCATGAACATTTTCTTTTGTAATTTATTTATCCCCCAATTGTGGAATCTGTTTTTTTGATTAAATTCTATTCTTTAAATCCTAAAAAAATTATTAATGAAATTTTTCAACTATGTCGGTTTTTTCTAAAAACCTATTTCGGTATTTTAGATTGTGTTTTTTACATTAGGATTCTGATATGATATCTTCCAAATTTAGACATGGAATTTGCAAGATAGGTTCTATAATAAAGAACACTTATAGAATCCACATATCTATAAGATGTTATTTGAAAAAAAAACACTATGATATGGGTTATTGGAATCCATTCATGATCAGTGGATTAATAGTTGATACATAACAATAATAATACAATAATATTATATGTTTTCATAGGACCCAATAAATAAAAAAATGAATCATTAATAGATTGGGGAGGTTTTTAAATTCATGATATCTACATAAGAAACTAATGTTGGGTCTTTCAATTATATCGATGATAAACTACTATCAAAATATTAGAACTCCATCATGAAATATACATAACATATATATCTTAAATAAAAGTCCTTAAAAAATTAATCAAATATTATTTTTTTCCAAACATAATTTTCATGTAAATCAATTAAGAGTTTCCATCCTTAGAGTCAGGGGAGCATTTAGTAATTGTGTACTCCAATCATTGCGATGTGCTGGTTAACTTGTGAATAGATATTATTTATAGTGAGTAACATAAATATAATTGGTTCAAGATGAATTTGATGGAAAAAATTACGTTTATGCGATTTCTATTATACCTATCATCCTTCCTAGATGTGGTTGATAAAGAAAATGCAGATAATTCCCTCATATGTGTGAAATGAGTTATGGAAGAGTATCTATTAGAGTTAGAGGTGAAAAGTTGTGGTATCATGCTAAAAAATTCATCCAATGGTGATCATTCTACATTATAAATAGTTTTAGGGTCTTCTATGGTATAATATCTGTTTTTTTGAAATAATTGTGTTTGAAATTTTATACTCCATCTAACTATAAGTAAAGACACATGAAATTCCATATTTGTTGACAATCCAGTCACTAGAAGGGGTTATATAGGATAATAATCCATGGTAGAACATATATAAAAACAATTTACAATAGATATTAGATATATTCAGATACATCAAATTGTAGTGGATCTCATTCTCATTACATAGGGGATACTCAAATAATTAATAAATCTAAGAGAGGACTTGAGGTTGTGTAATGTCCCATGTTTCTGTAGACTGAAATTTGGAGTAGAAATTCAAATTTTTTCTTTTAAATTCCATTATTGGGTAAAATGATCTTCTATCTAATAATATCATCTCAGATAATTTTTTGTGCCACTATTTTACTATTATAAACGATATTTTACCCTACAATTGGAGTTTCATGGAATTAATTGATGTTTAAATTTTATCCTATTAATTATTCATTGATATTTACTAATTTAAATATATATTTTTTGCATGTTTTTTAGCTCATATAATTTGAATGTAAAGTCATATGGATCTTCCATATCTACCAATGAGTTAGGAATATGAATTTTCTTCTAGGTAAGTAAAAAACTAACATTGGGATTCAGTGCAAGCCAAGACATCTTTTTATTTTTCTTTTTATTTTTCTTTTCTTTTACTTTTTCTCTTTATTTTGTTTTTTCTTTTCTTATTTCCTCCACTAGAATCTCTAATATTCCTTAATGGGTGTTCATCCACTGTGAAACCAAGATATAGTAATAGGTATGAATATAATGAGAGAGTCATAGAATTTGGTTCTACCACGGATCTTGGGATGTGTGAGATCATCTAGTGGAAAATTTGGTCCATAAAATAGGTGATGCTTAAACACATTCTTCCAAAAGGTAGTTACTTTTAAAGATTCGTCATAATTCTATATATTTTAGTTGTTTTCATGTTTTAATCCCTTATATTCCTTATTATGCCTCCTTTTGTCCTTATATAGTTCATTCGGGGTGAAAATAAGCGGTTTTGGGGTGTTTTAATTTTTTCCATTCAAGAAAACCCATATACACAATGTGTGGTTCATGGGGAAAAGAAGTATGTTCATAACATATGGGTAAGACAAAATTTTCTAATTAGATATCATGTATTAGGGTGTACATTTCATATATTGGTACACAACCATATTCCAACGAACTGGGTCAGGCTACTCGTGTTGGGATACACGGTCCTACAGAGTACAAATCAAGACCAGTGTGGTTCATACATTATGTAGAAGTACATGGCCAATACCAGTACAAGGCCATTTCGTTAGATGGACATATTTAGTTATTCTCTGTAGGGTACACATTCTATACCCATCTTAAATGATGTTTATTTCTTCTTTCACATTCCATGTACATGTATAAGTACACACCTAGGTGGGGCCTTGAGATTAAAAGACATGTTTGTCCTTTGTACGTTGTGTACTCCTCTTTTTTTACCCTTTGACGGCAATTTCCTATTATATTCCTTGGATTGATAATTTATTCCATGAGTAATCTATTTTGGGTATATCTTCTCATAGATCGCGATGATAACACCCATGATGTGTCTTGAAGAATCTTCTGTGTAATTTTTGTATTTCACTAAAGGGAAGGTTCTTCATCTAGTAATTATATACATTTATATCTTGATAGTTAAACCCTTTGATCTAAGATGGTCCATGATCCCTCTCCTCTAACCTATTCCTTTCGCCACTCTTCATTTAGGGTGTCCCCATTGTAATTTGTTCCCTTTTGGCCAATGTGGTTATGAGACATTTTATTATCAAGGATCCCATGTAGTATTTTTCTATTTTCATATCGACCTAGAATATCCTTATTAAAAAATTTATATCTTCATACTGCTATGAAAACATCCATTTTAGGTTACAATTATTTTCATGATAACCTAGAGATTCCCTTTTAGTTTCCATTTACCTATTGAATTTTTTTAGATCATGTGTAGGTTTCCACTTTTACCTTTATAGGAGAGAATCTTGTATTGGAATCATCACTTCAATATTCTCAAATGATGATTCCATGTAGGCTTTCTACTTTACCTTTTTTTCCTAGAATATTGAGTAGGATGACTCTTATTACATGTATACCATTAGGTTCCAATATATGATACATATTTATTGTTTTGACTTAAGGGACACAGTGGTTTCCCAAATGATTGACCAACTCTTATTTAGTACATCGATTTTGTATAGATATGGTAGTGGGATTCACCTTAGAACCTATGATTGACATGTAAGCTCATGGGATTTTGAAAATAGAGGTTAGTTTAGGTATTCAGCTAGACTCACTCTTTTGTTTATACATTCACATGATTATTAATGATGTCGTGATTTGTACCCAAGGTTCATCCTGATTGGTAGTTGCTGAGCATTATGTATGGTATAATTCATTCTCTATGGGGTGGTGTGATATTATTATTAGGATTCTACTTTCGAGCCATGTGATTTCATATGTTTGTTGGTATACACCTAGGTACTATCTCGGATCTGAATGATGAACATGGATATTTTGATTATTTTAATAGTGGGATTTCCAAAGGTGTCTCATAGTATTCTGATATTGATCTTATTACTAAGATATATAGGGATGGAGTAACTAGGGATGACACTCGTAGATGATTCTACTATCTCAAGTGATTAGAATGATTCATCTCTCATATTGTTTATATGTCCGGAGGGAGATATTGTGGTATTTTATTTCATATATCATGAGGATTATAATGCTCTCCTTGACTAGTGTTATATAATGGATGATCTTTCTCTCCTCGAACTATGGATTAAGAAATGTATGATTATTCACTACTTAATCAGTTACATGACTATGGTGTTTGGAATAATGTATCACATCATTCAATACCTATATTGATTGAGCTCTTTTGAATGATGTGGATGATTCTGTTCTTTCTTATTAGAGACTCTAGGGGCGGTTATGATGTATCACTGGCGAGTTATACAGTTATTTCACATAAGGGTCAGTACCCTTATGGATTATATGTCTTCAAAATGTTGTGACATTCCATAGATGCAGAACTTGGGATCAGACATTAGAATAGATTTACATGGAATGAGTAGCTCAATTACTAGCTCAGTGACCTTCTACAGGATGTTCATATGTGCTTTCCGAGTATCATTCTTTATAGTTAATGGTGGTGAGTATGTTGATCCAAGGAGTAGGATGAGTATCCCACGGTGGTGATGTAGCTTTCTTGGATGTGTATTTTGAATTAATCGAAGTAGGTAGTTTTTTGTTGGGATTACAATACCAAATATTAATTTAATGATACAAATCTTATGTGGAATGACATCTGGCTCATTGCCTTTGCATGTGATGTCTACGTGATCGGGATTAAGGACCCAAGGATTGACTTTTGTATGTTGTATATATTATTTTATTAACTTTACTGATTAATATTTATATTTATCTATATTTTCATAGGTATTAAAACATACATGTATATGCATATAAATATTCGAATCCCTTGTGGAACATTCCTAGTAGACTATGATTATAGACTTGGGGCTTGTTTTTGGCTTCACAATTATCATCCTTACTTATTTTTTTAGTTGTATATTATCTACGCTTACCATATTTATTTTTCATACACATATGGTATCATATTTTACAGGTTCATCATTGGAAGGGATTATAGTAATATTGCTCATCCTTACACATGGAACTCATAATACTTATTGACCTTATGTCTACATGTCAGGTTTGTCATAGTTATATTGGTTTATAGGGATGATTCCCATAGTATCATATTTAATTGGGGAAGCTCGTGTGGGTTATTATAGTTGGGATGGTGAAGTTTGACCGTGTTTATGGTCTATGTATGTGGTCTAGAAAGAAGATAGTAGAAGAGACATGCACATTTATTTTAGTTTCTTTTGTACTGTAATGCCATTATGGTCAGCCTCGTGGGTGACCAATGTTGTATGTTTGTAAAAGTTTTTCAATATTTTATATCTTTTTCATTTAGTTATACATCATGTTATAAATTCAGTATACTCACTACCATTTCACTATGTTTATTTATTTTTGTGTTTTTTACATACCTATTTCCAAAGTTTTATTAGTCTAATATTATGGTGTAGTCTCAAAACTATACCACCATTTACCCCCTTTTCATGTCATAATCCTTTAGCATACAAGGAGGTGTGATTGATACCTCACAAACAACAGGCTCTAGGAACCATTTTAGTGGCATCTCGGTTATGATATTATAATGTGTAAAATAACCTATACCTTTCCATATCATTAATATTTGAGATATGGTAAGTAGGATTATTAGGAATATGTGGGAACCTATGACGGATATCAGACAAGTTCATTGATAAAATTTGATCAAAGGTTTGTACCTATATTAGGATGCTCAGTGAGTATCAGTTTAGTCTCAATTATATAATGGTGTTGTGACCTCTAGGTAGAAGTTCCATATAAGGATTCTTGATGAGGATAAGACACATGTGGCTCAATTTCTGGTTTTGACCCATATAGGTCATTCTTATTTTTACCTTCTTTAGATATCTTTTACCCTTTGTGCTATGTGGCTAGACATTGTGACCCAGTTGTGAGACATGTTCTATACATAATTATGGGAGAACTAGAGGTTCTTAGTTTTGACTTATACCATTGTAGTTATATGTTTTTTTGAGGGAAACCTACATGAGTGAGGTTTTCCCATATTTTGAAATTCATTTCATAGAGGTTATCCTTATTTTATCATCGTTTTTCGATTTGGGAATAATAGGTTCTTGGGTTTTTTGTTATAGGAATGTGGATATCATTATCATTTGAAAAGAAACTAGGGCTCTTTGGTTTCAATTGTGTCTTCGACATGAATAATTATCTACATTATTGTCCTAATAAATAATTATTTCCCATATTATTAATGTAGTCAGAGTGTAGGAAGGCACTCATGACGATAATGGTTTTTTTGTCATAGGAATTCATGGAATAAATCATGGCAATGGTGAGGTTCTTGATATCGAATGTGAGTTGAAAAAGATATTATAGGATAATGAGAATGATGTTACATGTAGGAAAATCAAAAAATCCTTGTGATGTATGTCCTTCTAGAGTATGATTCATGTGACTAAGGAAAACATTAGTTTAGGTGTGTTATCATTTGAATATTAATATTTGAGTGTCCCATTGTGAGATGTGTACTGAGGTTTCCAAAAAAATTCCATTGGTATAGTTTCTCAGAAGTTTGGTTTTTGTGATCAATATCCCTTTATGGTAGAGGTGACTCAATTTATGAATCAGGTACCATGAATGGTTGAACTATAGATGGACATATAAATGAATTGTCGATAGAAGTGTTTTTAAGAGATAATTCAGAAATAGTTAACATGTTTGTTTAGATCATGGAACAGAGGTAGATTTAAATGACTTTTGAATAAATCTTAGAGTAATCATAGTTAGATTCCATCATTCTCTATCATGAAATAATCTTGAGTACACTAGGATAGCATGAACCTATGCTTTTCTTCCTTTCCTCTTTTTGGTTGAGGAATCCTAATGAGGAATCCGACTGAGTTTACACTCATGTAGTGGTGTAAGATAAGACATATAGTGGGGAGTAAACCATTGTCTATCTGAGTATGGTGACCTCATTTAAATTGAAATTTATCATTTTCCATGGTCCACTAGGCTTGATGCCAATTTTTGAGAAGGATATAAGGTTATTATTATGGTGGGGAATACAAGAGCAGTTGTAGTTAAATGTATTGTATGTTGAAGACAATAATTGATGCAAAGGATCATCTTTTGGTAGTTGAAAATTTTCATATATGATGATGCTCAGATTTAGATCTTGGTTACATGTCTTACCACTAGGCTACTTAGAGATTTAACAGTTTATGGTGGGGAGGATATAATGACTTGTGTTCCTCATTACTGATATTTTGAGTAGAAATTTTATGTTTTTGCTATAAAATTATTATAAGCTGTAAAATTTTCATTTTCCCCAAGTAGATGATCTGAGATAGTTTTTTCTTCCACTCTCTTGGTCCCAGAATATGGTTTTTATCATTGGAAAAGAGTTTGGTGGAATTATATGCTATTTGATTTTTAGTGGAATAAATAATTTTTAATGTTTTATAAATAAAATAAAAAATAATTTGTATAGTTTAGTTTGGTCACATAATTTGAATAGATTATCAGATTAATATTCGGTATAAACTATTGAGTCTAGAATGGGGGCGTGTTTTCTATGGTAATACATAAACTCATGTTGGGAACAATGGTCGACCTGGACCCCCTTTTCCTTTTTATTTTCCTTTCAAATTCTTATTTTCACACTTTTTATTTTATTTTATTTTTACCCATATAGATTCTCATGTATTCAGCCTATAAATTACTCATATTATAGACTGATAGAGAGGAATACGAAGACATATTGAGAGAGGGGGATAGAAAGGCTTACTGACACAGGGCTCGAGACGTGTCAGATTGTCAGGTCGTAATAGTGGATTGCTGAAACAGATGATGCTTCAGCAATTTCCACCCAAAGGTAGTATGTTTCTATGTTTCCTCATAAACCCCCATAGTTTACTTATTTTTTTTGTTTTAATCAACATAATTTATTTCTTATGGATCCTAGTGTTCTGATTGACTGCCTTCGAGATGATAAATGGGAATTCAGTGAGTGTTGAGTGTTTTTCTTTTTCGGAAAACACGTGTACACGATGTGTGTTTTAGAGAGACATGTTGTGTGTTATTCCTATTTTGGGAAGATGATGTTTTATGTATAAAACATGTACTAGTGTGTACATTCCATGAATAAAGAATTTGAAATGTACCCTAGAACCTTGACAGGATACACATGTTAGGATACATGGGATTGTAGAGTACATGGCCAGACCACATGTTGAATAGTCACCATGTAGAAATACATCTTCAAACTCTATGTTGGTGAGATACAATGTATAAATACATGGCCCATCCAAATACATTTCCACTCTATTTGAGGTACAAAGGAAGGAACCCCTTATAGGGTATAAATTTTTTACCCATCATAAATTCCATGAACAAGGGATTTTACATTCCCACTAGAGGTAGAATGACACACCCTTGTGGTACCTTATGTGTAAGTGTTGTGTATAGTCTTTACATGTCTTGTACTCCACTTTTGGAATCCTTTGGGCGACTTTTCAAATTCTATGCCCAGGATCGTGAATTTGATCCATGTGTTGCCTATTGTGAGTTCTCTTCATACTAATAAAAATGGAAAGACCCATGAGGAGGTTTAAAGACTCATAGGTTAATTTTCAATAATTTTCCTAACATATAATTTCGTCCTCAAGTAATTATATTCATCTGTCCCATGAGAGAGATACAGTTTGATCAGATATGAGACATGGGCCCTCTCATATGACTAATGCCTTTTTTTCATTTTATTAAGTATATCTCCCTTTTAAGATCTTCCTTTATTGACTATGATGCCATGATTTTAGTTGTTATCGACGATCCATTGTAGGATTATTCTATTTACATTTCATCTTATAAGATCGTAGGTCGGATGCCTCGATTATCTTAGTATTCACCTAAGGACCCATCTGGGGCACCATCATTTAAATGATGAAATTCAGATTCCCTTATTAGATCCCTTTACTTATTGACCATTTTGACTATCCCATGTGGGATTCTTCTTTTTATTTCATAAATAAGGATCTAATATGTCATTCAAAGCTTTTTTATTCTCAACTGAGGATCCTGTGTACTGTTCCAGCTTTATCGTTGTACATGAGAATCTTGAGTATGATTCCTTCTCTTACGAGTATTCCTTAGGACCCAATGTTAGATTTTTATATAGTTATTTTACTTAAGGGACCCAGTGAGTGCCCTACTATTTGATTGACTATAACACCCCAAGATTTCATAGTATGTTATCTCTTTAAAGTAATTCAATTGTGTGCATCACACACAATATCGAGTTCGAGCGCACCATGACTTAAGAAACTATCCATTAAAAAAGTGGTTAGGAATGGTATTTACTACATTTTGAATTTTTAATATTCCATATATTTATAACATTAATATTTTGTGTTTTTAGAGATAATATAAGAAACGATTTATTTTTTAGATAAAAGAAGTATTTTTCATAAAATACAGTTTTCCACCCTTTAATAAAGAACCCTTTTTAAATCCTCTATTTGACACTTTTTTATATCCAATTTGATGAAATTAAATTCCTCTTTACAATCGCGACCAAAAATTTTAGTTTGGGTAAATTTTGTGTACTTTTTTGATAACTTTCATATTTTGATAAATAGTGAAAAAATACTAAATTTTAACTGAAAATAACTTTTTTAATCTATATAATTTATAGTGTTAAATTATTCATTTGAGTGATTGTATTGTAAATTTATATTATATTTTTACCATTTAATCAAATGTTGTTCATTGGATTTAATTTCACTTTTTTATTAGACATAAACACATCTTAATATTTTGATAGTTTTTAATTCATAAAACCCACCTTTTTTGTTTTTACAATGGGAATTAATTTTAAATTAATTAGGGAAACGTGTATTGTTTGAATTTGAAAAAATTATAATCATTTTTTAATTTGGAATATCAATATTATCGATGGGTATTTTTTTGACAATTTTATGAAAACAATCAGTTGTTTATTAATAGTGAAAAAAAATTGAGTTGTATATAAAAAAGACCTTTTCATTTAAATAATTATTTTTATTTAAAATTTATCATAATTTAAAAATATATACGTAATACTTATATTTGTTCAAATTAATTCATTGGAGTCATTTTATAATTATATTATGCATATAAAATTTTATTTAACTTTGTTAACGTCTTTTACCCACCGTCTATGCACATATACAATTTGTCTAAAACGTAATTTTACCACTCATGGGAATTAAATTTAAAAAACTAGAGATACATGGATGACATTTGTAAGTAAAATTTTGTTCAATAATTTAAAAATAATTTTTGTTGAATTTTAAATTTTTATTTTTATTTAGCACGGTTAAAAGTAAATAAGAGAATTAAAATTAAAAATGATATTATAATTGCCCAAACACATGTCCTAATTCTTTTGGATAAGTGTACATTGACCGAAATCAACCTTAGGACAAAAACATGATCCATTTTTATCCACATGGATTAGATTAAGACTTTTATTCTATTTTATTTAAAGAAGAGTTAAAAGAGGTAAATTGAAATATTAATAACTAAATCGTTTTCATAATAGGGTTATACATATGATAAATTTGACTGTAAATATTTAATAGAAAGAAAAAAATATTTCCTACATCATGGTAATTTTATTTATAATTTTTATTAATTAAATAGGAAAATTTAATTATTACATAATGATGATGTAGTAATTACCTTATTAATGAATGATTAAAATAATTGATATTATAAATTATAAAATAACTGCAAATTGAGACATTTGATGCATTCCACAAATTTTCTTGGTTAATATGACATGTCATGTATGATTAAAAAAATTTAGTATTCTAAGTGATAATGTTGTTGTGACTTTCAGAAAAACCAAATACTAAATAGTGTCAAAATTGACATAAATATGTTTTAAAAAGAAATACTATTTTATTAAATGATATATTATTCGTAAAAATATATGGACCATAAAAAGAACATAGGTGATATTAGATATGTCAACAATGAATGATATGGGGTTCTCTTGGATTTTTATCATATGTTTATTAACTATTTTTTATAATAATACGAGAAGACATGGTAAAAGTTAATCTATTTAACTATGAGTTAAATCTAAAAGTTAAGTTTAATATGGTGACTTAAAATTCTCTAAAACCTATTGGTTTAGATTTATTCGAACCATCCTCACCTTACCCAAGAAATAAATCCTTTTGGAGCCATTATAACCCATATATGATTGTATAATAAATTAATATTTCAAGCTCTTCCTAACGTGCACTCACTTCTCTTATAAAAGAGTACATCCCATTTTCTCAAATTCACACATCCAAAGTCTTTTGGGTTCGCCAACCCCTTCTCAAATATTCTCCCAAATACCCTCATGTCAACCTATATGACTTACTTAGATCAGAAATCCATCCTATGGATCCATTTTGATCAAATCAAAAAGAATGACCAAATTAAGAGGTAGTGATTTCATCACCACTTTTAATGTTATTTTCTTCATACACATCCACATTCATAGTTATTTACACACTAAAATAATAACTACAGTACGTTATACATCCTGAAATTTTATTATCAATATTTTAAAACCATATTCATTATTCTATCAATCCAATGAATGACAAAGTCACTATACGTGCATACGTACGGATTACCATATCCACACTATCGTGTAAATTTTTATTCAACACTACATTATTTTGATGGGTATAATAATTTTTATAATTTATTTATGTAATGAATATATCATGGTAATTATATTTTATATATAATAGACCACCCAATTAACCACCTTTTGACCATCGATAGAATGATATTGTTTCTTGTGCGTACGTACATATTACCATATACACTATTGATTAAGTATGAGATATATTAAATAATATTCCTATAAGAATAATATATATTTATATAGATAAATATATTTCGATTACATACTTCTATACTACATGATAAGAAAACAGAAACAACGTTCATGCGTATGTATGGACTAACGTATCCATTAACAATTTTTCCATTTCATATATCTATCTATTATAAATATTTATATTCTGAATATATATGATTTATAAGTCATGTTTTATATTCTGTAACTATGTAAATCATGATCTAAGTTAATCTTACAAGAATAAAATGTTATAACCCATACAATAATAGAAGCGATTATCACCCGAATTGTTATTTTAACAAGGAAATTATTATTATATGGGAAGTATAAAGTCATAAATGAATCGAGTATGATATCATAAATATGAATATGGTTTTGTATAATTTAATATCATACTATGGTCATTATACAAGAGGTTAAACATACCATTTCCGAAATGAATATACAAGGTTAGGGTTATTTTCTCAATCTCATTATTATCCAATATTATTTATTAATAAGTATATTCTAGGGAATATTTATAGTCCATGTCCATGTTTCATAAAAATGATTTCAAAAGGTATATTTTAAGTTTTTATTGACGGTACACTTTAACTAGATAAAAATTTTAAATTTTTTAATCATTTATCTTCCTAAATCTATTTAATTAATTTCATTTTTTTCAAAATGATTTTAAGAATTTATTTATATGCATATGATTTATTTAAATTGTTAGTTTCAATAAAAATTATCAAAGTGGTATGATACCCCAATATTTAAAAATCTATTTTGGATGAATTCCTTTATAAATTATGTAGCTTTTAAATGATTCCATGAAAAATGGATATTTTTTGAAAAGCGGCTTTTATGATCATTTTCATCTATATCAACATCCGTTACTGGATATTATTCTTGATTGACGTTATTTTATTAAAATAATATATTCCATATTTTATTGACTAAGTTATTAAATGTTTCAGTGTGGATGTGATCTTTTTAAACCATTCATAGTTTTTGGTTAAATTGTTGGCATTTCATATTCTAGTTTTAGTAAGAATATTTATGTTATGTTTGAAATTTTTTCATATGAGGAATGAATTAGACATAGTATGTTACGGGAAGGTCCCTCTATATCTCTAGATGCATCGGTAGGTCTTGTAACACCCCAAGCTTCCTCGGTATGTTTCCTTTCGAATAATGCAATGACGTGCATTGTACGCAACTTCGAGATTTTAACACACCACAACCAATCAAACTAGCCGTTATGAATAGTAATACCTACTTTTAGAAATTATATATATTTTATATTTCAAAATGGACTTCATTTTTGGATTCGGAATATCGAATTTAGCCTAAGGTGAAATTTTGGTACTTTTCGGATAACTTTCATATTTTGATGAATAGTGAAAATTACTAAATTTTAATTAAAAACAACTTTTTTAATCAAAATAATTAATAGTGATAAATTGTGAATTTGAGTGGTTTAAAAGTATATTTAGAATATATTTTTACCATTTAATATAATGTTGGTCATTGGACATAATTTTACAATTAAACCGAACATAAACAAGTGTCAATCTTTTGATAGTTATTATCTCTTAAAAACACGCTTTTTGTTTTGACAGCGGGAATTAATTTTAAATTAATTTCTGCCACTTCTGTGTTTTGAATTTAGAAAAATGGATTCCATATTTGGAATCAGGATGTCCAAATTGTGTAAATAGGTAACTTTTATTTTTAGACATTTTGAATAATTACTGCGGTAAATATTTTATTTACCATGGTTAAGGGTAAATCCGGTAAATAAGGGTTAAAAAATAATATTATAATAATAATAAATTACCCTAAAATGTGTCTTAACCCTATTGGTTGATACATGGTCGACCATGGGCATCTTTGGGTCAATTTTGGGACCCCATGGATCCACTTGTAAGTGATAATGACACTTTATATTAATTAAGTTAAAATGAATACAAAAATGACACAAGCATATATCTTTTAGCAAAACAATTGTTACATAGGGTTATATATGCTGGATTTTAGATTATAAATATTCATTAGAAAGCTAAAACGATTTCCTACATAATTATATTTTATTTATAATTTTTTGACATTAAATAATTTATTTTATTTATGACACAATGATGATGCAGTAATTACTAAAATAGTAAAAAAATTAACATAATTGATATTATAAATACCCAAATAATTATAATATTAAACTTTTAATGAATTAAACAAAATTTCTAGGATAATATGATATATTAGGATTGATTTATTTGACTTTGTTCGAAGTAATCAATCTGTTATGTGTTTCACAAAAATCAACTAGTGAATAGTGTCAAAATTGACATAAAAGAGTTCTTAAAACAAATATTATATTATTAATTGATATTAAATTCCTAAAAATCTAAGGTTCGGCCAAGAGACTTATATTATGATAGGTTAATCATTAATGGACCACTTGGGGGTCTTTTGGATGTATATAGTAAGTTTATTAACCATATTATATAAAAATACAAAGAGACATTGTAAAAGTGAAACTAATTAACTTAGAGTTAATACTTAAAGATAAGGTTAATATAAGTACCCAAACCTGTCTAAATTCTATTGGATGAGTTTTTTTCGACCTATCCCCACCTCAACCTTTGAATAGTCAACTTTGGAGCCATTGGAAACCGAATATGAATTTATTATAAATTAATATTTCTAGCTTTTCCAAAGGTGCCCCTCACCCCTCTTATAAAAGGGCACTCCTCCTTCTCATTTCCTCACACCTCTCAAGCCACTTGGCTCGTCCAAACTCTTCCCAACTAAGCTCCCCACATCCCTCTCCTCCTCCTTGAAGCTTCCCCTTAGGCAGAAAGAATTTCAACAAGTCCTTTGGTTCCAACCAAAGTGAGTTACCTAAATTAAAGGTAACGATTTCTCTTAAATTATTTTCATTTATTTTGCTTCTTCAACCCCCAAACTCTTTTTATTTCCCTTCTTTTGTAACAACACCAGTATCCTCAATATACTAGGATGTTGTTATAAGAAGTATTCAAACTACACATACACACAACTCCATCTAATGGATGATGAACATAATGTTTCTGTGGATGGCAAACTAACGCCTCACGAAACGATGATTGTTCAAAAACATCTTACCGCCTCTCATGGTGGCCATTATGATGGCACTGTAATTAAATATGATATTAATGATATATATTTTATATATAAGCTTCTGTAATTCCTTTTTATTTCATACCATTATTCGTTTCATGTCGTATATACATACGATAATTTCATTTGAGAAAGTGCGGACTACCGCCCCCTTAAAATGATATGACTCGTTCATACCACACATGGAACGTATAAAGGATGGTGTTAATGAACTTAAGTAAAATATATAAAATATTATATTATACTGGAATAGTAATATACCTATGTATCATTTGGATTCGATTCTTTTAAAATAAAAAATTAAATGGAAGTAGCGTTCGTGCGTACGTACGGACTACCGTCTCCACGAACGCGATGAGATTCATTATCCATCGTATACATTCAAGTATAATTATCATTTAATGATTTAAAAATGATATTTAAGGACTTGATATCATTCTGGATATGAATAAGATACAACAAACATGACTTATGTAACAAAACATATAAAAGAAAATGAGTAAGTTAACACCCGAAACGGCGTTAATACTAAGATATTATTAACAAATCAATGTTAAAAGATCATATATGATATCATATTAAAGTAAATTATTCTTGTATTATTCAATAACAATTATTTCACCATTATACAGGAGGTAAACCTACCATCGTCCAAGGAAAAAGAACAAAGTAAGGGTTTTCTTATCTCACTTTTAATTCCGTGAGAATTCCATTGATCACCACTTAATTATTGCATGTGGTGTATGTGTACTGCCCATGATCGTATTCATTGTGTAATATACTTTAATTTATGGGTATTTACATCATCATGGTATGATACTTCTTTCATGGGTTTATGTTTCGTAAGTTACCTAATCGATAAGGGAATTTGAGATTTCAATTTCCACTCATTTGGATTTACACATATTTCATTGATTATATTACCCCAAGATTATGTGTGGAATCACTATTCATTTGATTATGTCATAATTTCCACTCCCCTTCCTGTGGATATAAGTTTGATACACATAATCACTCCATTGGTAATTCTCAAGTCATTGATATGAATTTGATAAGAGTAATTTTAACTCATTCTCCATTTGTTGAGTTAAACATCCAATTCGCTGGTATTGTTTTTACAAGAATATGTGTGAATGTCCTTTGATTGTTTTACACTGAATATCCAATCATATTTAGTGTATTTATATTTTTCACACATAATTATGTAATTGATTTATCCTTAACCTAAGGATACAACCTTTACAAGAGATTTCATCTCAATTTACATTCCATTGAGACTTCTTTGTTGATATACACCAAATCAATTTTATGTGGTGTATATAACGTACTTTGACATAGTATATCATGAATCCCTTTATTCTCATGATATTACAAAGTTTTGATTACCACAATTATTTGTATTCAAGTTTCTTTTTTGGTTGGAATCTCTAACTAAAATACCATTTTTAAAATGATTTAAAGACTTATTCATCTAAATCTTTCTCATTAATGTCCATGTTTTAAAAAAAGGTTTTAAGGATTTATTTATATGGACATTAAAGTTTACAAATTAAAACTCCTTTTAAAAAGTTTCAAAGTGGTATGGGACACTTTGATTCAAAAATCTATTTTTAAATGGCTTCTTGACAAATAGTGTGACTTTTAAATGATTTCAAGAAAAGGGGGATATTTCTCTCAAATAGTTTTGATGATTATTTTAATCTATGTCAACATCCTTAATTATTCTTGATTGAGGATAATGTGATACAATACAATCTTCCATATTGTATCTAATGAGTTATGTTTGACTGTGGATGTGCTATTTTTATACCATTCAAGGTTTGTGGTAAAAGTATTGACATTTCGTATGCTAGTTTCAATATGAATGTTTATGTTATGTTTAAACTTGTTCATATGAGGAATGCATTGGACTTAATAAGTGACGGGTGGAGCCCGCTATAGCTCCTCGATGCATCGGTAGGTCTCATGAGACAAACAAGTGTCTTGGCACAAGGCCTTGGCAAAATCTTATTTGTAGTCTTGGCACGAGGCCTTGGCTATGTGGTTATGATAGTCTGGCATTATGCATTCCATCATTATGAAAGTGGTTATTGATATTGCATGTGATCATTCGACTAGTAGAATATCCATGTGAGTAAGTAAATGGCATTATTTCATTTTACTTTTGCCATACTATGTTGAAGTTCAATTTTAAAAGGCTTTTGTTTTAGTTATAAATTTCCTTAAGTGTTTATGCTTATTTATGAAAGCTTCTGCTATAATGTTATCCTTACTGAGCATCCGAGCTCACCCCTTTCAATGTTTTATTTTTCCCAGGATTATGAAGAAGTAATTTATGAATGACCTGCAGGGATAGTATGAGGGGATATGAAGACAAGATGTTTTTTTATGATGTAATGTAAAAATTTATGGATGTATCTATTTATTCCAAGGCTACTAAACTAATCGGTCTTTCGAGACTTGATCTTTCTCATGATCATGCCAATGTTATGTAATAATGCACCGACTCTAGGTAATTAGGGTCGGGGCGTTACAGTTGGTATCAGAGGAAGTTTAGTACAAACCTTGGTAGCTAGATTTAGATAAACTCTGATTAGAGCACGTAGACCTAAGATGAACATTGAGGATTAGTATAAAATAACTTCCTAGAATTTTGGTATTGTAGAGATTTTGTGAGTTTTCCGAGCAATACATCCCTGTCTGGATACGAGCAGGTAGAGGCGGCTCTGGCACAGATGTACCTAGGGGTAAAACCCGAAAACACCGCTTTGAGCTAGACTCGAACGGGAACTGGTGCACGACAACGGGCCTTGCTGCACTCTTGGTTACGACACTCCCGGGGGATATGCTTAGGATAATTTACATTTTCTTTACAAACCAATTTAAGTAATATATATATAAGATGAGAGTAAATGACCTTGGTTAATCCTAATATGTTTCAAATTGAGAATATGGTGACATTTTAATCTCTAAATGATTTTACGACTACTATTACTCACACAATGCTTTATGGTTTTAGTCAATGGCTGGATTCCAAGGAAGTCATAGTGACTTTGAGAATGATGTACAAGATGGGAACGGTGGTGGCAATGAGCAACAAAATGGAATGTTGATAGGCGTAAAAGATATCGTCTTTATGCCAAATCAGTTTTCCAAAAATATGATCAACAACATATATATTAACCAACTCCCAGACTCAACAAGGAAGAGAAAGGTGATAAATGATAAGAGCTCCAGCAATGGAGACCATGGAGAAAAGAACCCTCAATTTTCATCATGCAGGAAATGTGGAAAGAGACACCCAGGAAAGTGTCTCAATGGGACAACGAAATGTTTTACGTGCGGGAAGGAAGGACATAAAGTAAAGAATTGCCGAAGAAAAATGAAGAGTACTATGGAAGAAGATAAAAATGGTCCCAAGAGTCCATTTGCAGTCATTTGCCGTAAATGTAGGGGACCTGGCCATTACCCGAGTGAATGTCCTATTCTATAGGATATTTTCTTGGTCAAAGAAGAAGCTATGTAGAAATAAATGGTTGGAGAAATGTTTAAAAAGTATTAGCACTCCTTGTTGATGGGTTTACTATGGAATAATTTTCTCTTGTATTTGTAACCCCGCGGTTTGCCTTGTGAGAATGATATTTGAGGAAGAATTGTCTCTTCTCTTGTGGATTTGGGTATAAATAACCATTTGGATTTATATGATCATTGGGGTTTGAGACAATTATAAGTTATTCTAATTTGGGATGAAGATTCAAGGTATGATATAACATTTGTGGTTAAATTTATGATATAGTATTTTGAGGAATTTATCTCATTTTGGAAATATTATAAAATATAGTTTTTGAAAAAGGACAACACGTAGACCCTGTGACAACCCGTCGCGTCGGAAAAAGCTATGGGAATCGAACCCACAACCAAAGTGCGATTGGGATTTATCGCCTACCACTAGACTACGTGAAGTCCCTGGTTAGTGTGACTTTTTTTTTCTTAAATGATTTTATTGATGAATAATAAGTTGATTTGGGTTCTTATTTCATATCAAAAGAATACCCTTGGTATAGGAAAATGATTTGGTGATTAAGTGATAAATGTTATTTTGGAAGATGTTCGCTTTGTTGGAAACACTATATGTCCAAGGAAAATAGAATACTATGGGGTTTCATTTGTGGAGTAATGATAGATTTTTATCTACGTTTTTATTGTGGATTTATAGTGATTTGGGTTATTTATGGAAATGATTAACCTATAATAGAGAATATGTGATTAGGTTAATTACTTTTGAGTATGTGACTTTAAGAGTATTTGATGTCATTTGGAGATACAATTTAACATGGGAGACTACATAATCAAATTATTCTATGTTTTGGGTTTCAATATTAGTTTGGATTATATTAAAGGATTTTAAGGACAATTGGTTATTGAATGGTATCTATTTAACTTTGGGGTATTGTTGGTTTAATTTTAGAAATTAAGATTAGTGCATATTTATCTCAATGAATATCCTTTTGGGGGATCATTAGATCATTCACTGACCATTTTGGTTTTGATTAATCTTCAAAGACAATGTAAATATATGGTTTATCCTTCATGGATCATGTGATTCTATAGAAGTTTATTCTATCTCTTCCAATGTGACCAAGTCTTCTTGAATACTCATCGTTTTAAAAAAAAAATGAGTTAGTGGTGGAAATTTATTAAAGAATGAAAATATACTTAAAATGTAAGTATATCTCATAATGTTCTTAGTCAATATCATAAATGAATTCCTCTTCCTTATGTAATGTAACTTAAAAAAAAAATGTTGTCCGTTTACTTTCCTACTAGGAGACTAATGGTCGTTTGTCCCAACACAAGTTTGTGGTTTTCTCATTGTTAACTTTCTCCTGATCATGATTTCTATCCCTCTCCATCAGAACTTGACACTTAGTTTATCATCCATATCCATGTTTTCTTACATGGAATCCTAGTATGGGTTATCTTGGATGACCCTTATACCTCTCTTCCTTTCTTTTAAAGTGACAGTTTTATTGACTCTTTTTCCGATGTGGGACTTTCCATTATATTCCCAAGCAAAAATTTAAAAATTGCGAGGACGCAATTTATTGAAGGAGGGGAGAATGTAACACCCCAAGCTTCCTCGGTATGTTTCCTTTCGAATAATGCAATGACGTGCATTGTACGCAACTTCGAGATTTTAACACACCACAACCAATCAAACTAGCCGTTATGAATAGTAATACGTACTTTTAGAAATTATATATATTTTATATTTCAAAATGGACTTCATTTTTGGATTCGGAATATCGAATTTAGCCTAAGGTGAAATTTTGGTACTTTTCGGATAACTTTCATATTTTGATGAATAGTGAAAATTACTAAATTTTAATTAAAAACAACTTTTTTAATCAAAATAATTAATAGTGATAAATTGTGAATTTGAGTGGTTTTAAAGTATATTTATAATATATTTTTACCATTTAATATAATGTTGGTCATTGGAAATAATTTTACAATTAAACCGAACATAAACAAGTGTCAATCTTTTGATAGTTATTATCTCTTAAAAACACGCTTTTTGTTTTGACAGCGGGAATTAATTTTAAATTAATTTCTGCCACTTCTGTGTTTTGAATTTAGAAAAATGGATTCCATATTTGGAATCAGGATGTCCAAATTGTGTAAATAGGTAACTTTTATTTTTATACATTTTGAATAATTACTGCGGTAAATATTTTATTTACCATGGTTAAGGGTAAATCCGGTAAATAAGGGTTAAAAAATAATATTATAATAATACTAAATTACCCTAAAATGTGTCTTAACCCTATTGGTTGATACATGGTCGACCATGGGAATCTTTGGGTCAATTTTGGGACCCCATGGATCCACTTGTAAGTGATAATGACACTTTATATTAATTAAGTTAAAATGAATACAAAAATGACACAAGCATATATCTTTTAGCAAAACAATTGTTACATAGGGTTATATATGCTGGATTTTAGATTATAAATATTCATTAGAAAGCTAAAACGATTTCCTACATAATTATATTTTATTTATAATTTTTTGACATTAAATAATTTATTTTATTTATGACACAATGATGATGCAGTAATTACTAAAATAGTAAAAAATTAACATAATTGATATTATAAATACCCAAATAATTATAATATTAAAGTTTTAATGAATTAAACAAAATTTCTAGGATAATATGATATATTAGGATTGATTTATTTGACTTTGTTCGAAGTAATCAATCTGTTATGTGTTTCACAAAAATCAACTAGTGAATAGTGTCAAAATTGACATAAAAGAGTTCTTAAAACAAATATTATATTATTAATTGATATTAAATTCCTAAAAATCTAAGGTTCGGCCAAGAGACTTATATTATGATAGGTTAATCATTAATGGACCACTTGGGGGTCTTTTGGATGTATATAGTAAGTTTATTAACCATATTATATAAAAATACAAAGAGACATTGTAAAAGTGAAACTAATTAACTTAGAGTTAATACTTAAAGATAAGGTTAATATAAGTACCCAAACCTGTCTAAATTCTATTGGATGAGTTTTTTTTGACCTATCCCCACCTCAACCTTTGAATAGTCAACTTTGGAGCCATTGGAAACCGAATATGAATTTATTATAAATTAATATTTCTAGCTTTTCCAAAGGTGCCCCTCACCCCTCTTATAAAAGGGCACTCCTCCTTCTCATTTCCTCACACCTCTCAAGCCACTTGGCTCGTCCAAACTCTACCCAACTAAGCTCCCCACATCCCTCTCCTCCTCCTTGAAGCTTCCCCTTAGGAAGAAAGCATTTCAACAAGTCCTTTGGTTCCAACCAAAGTGAGTTACCTAAATTAAAGGTAACGATTTCTCTTAAATTATTTTCATTTATTTTGCTTCTTCAACCCCCAAACTCTTTTTATTTCCCTTCTTTTGTAACAACACCAGTATCCTCAATATACTAGGATGTTGTTATAAGAAGTATTCAAACTACACATACACACAACTCCATCTAATGGATGATGAACATAATGTTTCTGTGGATGGCAAACTAACGCCTCACGAAACGATGATTGTTCAAAAACATCTTACCGCCTCTCATGGTGGCCATTATGATGGCACTGTAATTAAATATGATATTAATGATATATATTTTATATATAAGCTTCTGTAATTCCATTTTATTTCATACCATTATTCGTTTCATGTCGTATATACATACGATAATTTCATTTGAGAAAGTGCGGACTACCGCCCCCTTAAAATGATATGACTCGTTCATACCACACATGGAACGTATAAAGGATGGTGTTAATGAACTTAAGTAACATATATAAAATATTATATTATACTGGAATAGTAATATACCTATGTATCATTTGGATTCGATTCTTTTAAAATAAAAAATTAAATGGAAGTAGCGTTCGTGCGTACGTACGGACTACCGTCTCCACGAACGCGATGAGATTCATTATCCATCGTATACATTCAAGTATAATTATCATTTAATGATTTAAAAATGATATTTAAGGACTTGATATCATTCTGGATATGAATAAGATACAACAAACATGACTTATGTAACAAAACATATAAAAGAAAATGAGTAAGTTAACACCCGAAACGGCGTTAATACTAAGATATTATTAACAAATCAATGTTAAAAGATCATATATGATATCATATTAAAGTAAATTATTCTTGTATTATTCAATAACAATTATTTTACCATTATACAGGAGGTAAACCTACCATCGACCAAGGAAAAAGTACAAAGTAAGGGTTTTCTTATCTCACTTTTAATTCCGTGAGAATTCCATTGATCACCACTTAATTATTGCATGTGGTGTATGTGTACTGCCCATGATCGTATTCATTGTGTAATATACTTTAATTTATGGGTATTTACATCATCATGGTATGATACTTCTTTCATGGGTTTATGTTTCGTAAGTTACCTAATCGATAAGGGAATTTGAGATTTCAATTTCCACTCATTTGGATTTACACATATTTCATTGATTATATTACCCCAAGATTATGTGTGGAATCACTATTCATTTGATTATGTCATAATTTCCACTCCCCTTCCTGTGGATATAAGTTTGATACACATAATCACTCCATTGGTAATTCTCAAGTCATTGATATGAATTTGATAAGAGTAATTTTAACTCATTCTCCATTTGTTGAGTTAAACATCCAATTCGCTGGTATTGTTTTTACAAGAATATGTGTGAATGTCCTTTGATTGTTTTACACTGAATATCCAATCATATTTAGTGTATTTATATTTTTCACACATAATTATGTCATTGATTTATCCTTAACCTAAGGATACAACCTTTACAAGAGATTTCATCTCAATTTACATTCCATTGAGACTTCTTTGTTGATATACACCAAATCACTTTTATGTGGTGTATATAACGTACTTTGACATAGTATATCATGAATCCCTTTATTCTCATGATATTACAAAGTTTTGATTACCACAATTATTTGTATTCAAGTGTCTTTTTTGGTTGGAATCTCTAACTAAAATACCATTTTTAAAATGATTTAAAGACTTATTCATCTAAATCTTTCTCATTAATGTCCATGTTTTAAAAAAAAGGTTTTAAGGATTTATTTATATGGACATTAAAGTTTACAAATTAAAACTCCTTTTAAAAAGTTTCAAAGTGGTATGGGACACTTTGATTCAAAAATCTATTTTTAAATGGCTTCTTGACAAATAGTGTGACTTTTAAATGATTTCAAGAAAAGGGGGATATTTCTCTCAAATAGTTTTGATGATTATTTTCATCTATGTCAACATCCTTCATTATTCTTGATTGAGGTTAATGTGATACAATACAATCTTCCATATTGTATCGAATGAGTTATGTTTGACTGTGGATGTGCTATTTTTATACCATTCAAGGTTTGTGGTAAAAGTATTGACATTTCGTATGCTAGTTTCAATACGAATGTTTATGTTATGTTTAAACTTGTTCATATAAGGAATGCATTGGACTTAATAAGTGACGGGTGGAGCCCGCTATAGCTCCTCGATGCATCGGTAGGTCTCATGAGACAAACTAGTGTCTTGGCACAAGGCCTTGGCAAAATCTTATTTGTAGTCTTGGCACGAGGCCTTAGCTATGTGGTTATGATAGTCTGGCATTATGCATTCCATCATTATGAAAGTGGTTATTGATATTGCATGTGATCATTCGACTAGTAGAATATCCATGTGAGTAAGTAAATGGCATTATTTCATTTTACTTTTGCCATACTATGTTGAAGTTCAATTTTAAAAGGCTTTTGTTTTAGTTATAAATTGCCTTAAGTGTTTATGCTTATTTATGAAAGCTTCTGCTATAATGTTATCCTTACTGAGCATCCGAGCTCACCCCTTTCAATGTTTTATTTTTCCCAGGATTATGAAGAAGTAATTTATGAATGACCTGCAGGGATAGTATGAGGGGATATGAAGACAAGATGTTTTTTTATGATGTAATGTAAAAATTTATGGATGTATCTAGTTATTCCAAGGCTACTAAACTAATCGGTCTTTCGAGACTTGATCTTTCTCATGATCATGCCAATGTTATGTAATAATGCACCGACTCTAGGTAATTAGGGTCGGGGCGTTACAGGTCTCATGAGACAAATTAGTGTCTGGGCACAAGGCCATGAGAAATATTTTATTTGTAGTCTGGGAATGATACCTTGACAATGTGGTTATGATGTCCATCATTATTCATTCCTTCATTATGATATTAGTTATTACATTTGATTATTAGAATAGGAGAATATACATGGGAATGATTATATGGTAATGTTAGATTTATTTTTTTCATATTATTTTAAATATTATTTTTTAAAAGATAATGTTTTTATTACACATATTGCCCACAAAGTTTATCGATTCTGCTAAATTATTTCTCTTTAACAAGCATCTGAGATCGCCCCTTTCTTACGTTTTATTTTCCAAGGATTACAAGAAGTTTATTATTATTGATATGAAGGTTTAATATAATGGAATAATGGCATTCTCAAAAGATTAATTATGTTTTATTGTATGGTAGAAAGTGTAATGTAACGTTCATATATGAAATCTATTTTCCAAGACTTTTAAACTGATCGGTCCTTTGGAATGTGATTATTTGTAATCATGTCAATGTATAAAAATAATTCACTGTCACTAGGATTCTCAGTTCGGGGTGTTATAGTTGGTATCAAAGGGAGTTTATAAATAACCTTGGATACAAGATTTAGATATAATTTTATTAAGAAACATTACCCTAAGAAAGTCATCGAGTACTAGAAGAGAAGAACATCCACATTTTGTGGAAATTTAGATATTATGTAGGTTTTCAAAGAAATAATTCCCTATCTAGATAAAACAAATGGAAAATGTTCTCGCACAAATATACCGAGGAGTGAAAACATCAACAAGGAGTTTCTTCTTTGACACGAGGTATCCTGGTACGCAACAACAGGCTTTATTTTGCACCTTCTTTGACACTCCTGGGGGATATGCTTATCATAATTGACATTTTCATTACAAACCAGTTTAAAATATTTATGAGTAAATATGATATAAAAGAAACCATTTTTTATGATTATGAGACTATATGTGTGAGACTATTTAATTAATGTTGAGATTTTTTTTAGTTTTTATATTCTAAATTATGATATAATATAACCTAGTATATTTCATCATTTAGAAAATTTACCCAATAGAAGGAATGAGAACTCTTGAAATACGCATGATCCAAAGAGTAAGAATGATCATATCTTTCATGGTCTTTATCCAACATTTATAAGGGAAATAGTAACCCACGTATTCTCATAATATGAATAAATAGTATCATTTGTTAATAAGATATGTAATGAATTATCTGATTCATATGTCTTTGAAGGAGAGGATGAGAAGAAGAGCATGGCAGAGAAAAATATGGATAAAGAGAAGAAGGGAAAGAAGGATTTTCCCACATGTGTTAACTTTATGATGAATCACCTTGGTAAATTCTCGAATGTAATGGGAGTTTGTTATATGGGTGATGAAAAATAACACCATGATTGAGATTTCATGGATAATAAAAGCTTTCTAATGTACAATGCCTCATCTTCAATATGTTGGGACACTACGTGAATCAATTTCAAAATGATCATAGTATGCCCCAAATGATGCTATTAGATAATAATAATGTTATGATAATAGTAAAGATGAAGAGAAATCATTAGTTTTCATATCTTGTTATTAAATAATTGCAACATTTTTGTATTTTTTTTAATGTTATAAAAGTTATAAATATTACAGTGTATATAAGGATGGTAATTCAGTACTATTTCAATAAGGATGTGAAATTGTGTGTTACCAAGAAATGTGAATTAATAACTAGTTAAACTTTTTGGAAAATATATGGTTGATAGAAAGATAAATATTAAAATATTTTCATGGGAGAGGTATTAATTTTGGAATAAGATATGATTGATTTGGATAAATTATATTTGATATTATTGAATACATAGGAAGTAATTAATTGTTTGTTTATTCCATTTTTTTGGAGTTTACAGCTTTGTTGGATATAAAAAGTATATCCTGTATTCTATAAGTAATAAGGGAGCATGAATGTAATCAATAGGATTTTATAGTAATTCATGGTGTTACCATGTTTTAAGAGAATACATGATTAAGGTATTCACATGTTATTACATGGACAAAGGGATCATTCATTATGTTATGTTAACCTTCTTTATAAGTTTTTGGATTGTGAGTTTGGATAGAATTATTTTTAATAATTATAATGGTTAGACTGAATTGTGTTGGTCATTGGGTAAAATTTTTAAAGGTTAACACATTTCATAAGATTATTTTTGTATTGTTATAAAAATGAAAACATGGATTTATGGAGACAACCCATCATGTCTGGTAAGGCTGAAAGACATGAACTTGCAACCGAAGGGTGATGAGGGTACATCACATACCACTGGCCTCCATGATTTCATTGTTTTAATAATTTGGTTTCTTTTAAAATGGGGTGATAGATAAATTTTAAATTCATTTTTTTAATACCCTATATGATTAGGTTTAATAGAATATTTTTCAGGTCTATTATCTTTTAGAGAGAAATATAAGATTATAGTAGAAATTAGTTAGTGGATGGAACTCTACTAATTAAGTATTCTTTTTTTCATATACTATGAAAGAAATAATTCTTTAATGTTATGGAAAGTGTCTCAAAACCAAAAAAAATTTATCCTAATACGTTATGTTTTTTTGAACAAATTATATTTAAAATCATCAAGTATTTATGGCTTTGAGGCACTCAATTTTTTAAATATTTTTCAAATTTTGGTGTTTGATGTCCTCAATAACTACATATAAATATTTACTTTTTCCACTGTTTTTGTGTCTATAATTTCCAACAATGTTCCCTTATTTGAAAACCTAATTTTGTATTGACTTTTTCATTTCTCTTTCCCTCTTATTAAGACTAAATTTTCATAAACATATTTCTGATTTGGACTATCCACAAAGGGATTTTCTATTTTAAACCTTTTATTCTCGAAGATCAATTTAAAATTGTGATGATTAAATTTATTGAAGGAGTGGAGAATGTAACATACGAATATTTCATAGTAATTTATATCATTAATGGAATTCAATGTCTTTCACTACATGCAATATTGTGTTCGAGTGCACCATGACTTATTAAACTAGCCTTAAAAAAAGCTGTAATGAATAGTATTAACAAAATTTTTAATCTTATATACTACATATTATTATTTTTTTAGACATAATATACGAACGAATTCAATTTTTCATATAGTAGAAGAATTTTTTGAAAAATGTTGTTTTCCAACTTTTAATAGAGAACCCATTTTAAATCCAATATTTAACACTTTTATATATTCAATATGATAAAATTAAATTCCTTTTTAGAATAGGGACCTAGAATATAGTTTGGATAAATATTTGTTACCTTTCTGGGAAATTTCATATTTTGATGAATATTAAAAAAATACTAAATTATAATTGAAAACAACTTTTTTATTCAAAATAAATTATATGGTTAAATTATACATTGGAGTTTTTTTAAAGTATAATTATATTATATTTTAAAATTTAATGCAATGTTTTTCATTGGAAGTAATTTCAATTTTTAATTAGTCATAAACACATATAAATATTTTTATAGTTTTTATATATTAAAAACACACATTCTGGTTTTGACAACAGGAATTGATTTTAAATTAATTAATGAGACTTCTATTCATTGAATTTGGTAAAATTGATATTATTTTTGAAATTGAAATATCAAAATTATATTTGGGTAAATTTTTTATATTTTTCTGAAACCATTCAATTTTTGATGCATAGTGAAAACCATTGTGATGTAGACAAAAACTGACTTTTTAATTTAAATAATTTTTTAATTATAAATTTATCATAAAGTAAAAATAGATTAATGATACATATATTAGTATAATTTAAATCATTGGAGTTATTTTATAATAATATTAGACATATAAATTTTATTAAACATTTTTAGCGTCCTTTACTCAGCTTCTAGAAACATTTGCAATTTAAAAAAAACATAATTTTACCACTCCTGTGAATTTAATTTCAAAAATACAAGAGACACAGTTGAAATCAATAAGTAAAATGATGTTCACTAAGATGAATTTTTATTGTGAATAGTATCTTTGGAATTTTATTAACCACGATTAAAAGTAAATAGGGATATTAATGGTAAAAATGATATTAAAATTACCCTAACACATGTCTAATTCTATTGGATACATGTATTTCGACCAAAATCAACCTTATGAAAACAATATGATACTTTTCTAGTCTACTTGGATTAGATTATGACATTTATTATAATTTATTTAAAGAAGAGTTAAAAGTGATAAATTCAAATTTTAATAAATTAAACACATTTAATATATGGTTAAACATAATATAAATTCAACTATAAATACTAATTAGATATATAATGAGATTTAATATATCATCGAATTTTATGTATAATTTTTAGACATTAAATTACTAAATTTATTTATGACACAATGATGATGCAGTAAGTGCATTATTAATGAATGAATAAAATAATTGATATTATAAATATTAAAATAAAAGTAAAATGATACTTTTTATGCATTCCATGAATATTATTGGTTAATATGACATCATTGGTTGTATTGAATAAATTTTTTATAAGTGATATAGTTTTTATGATTATAAAAAACAAATACAAAATACTGTCGAAATTGACATAAATGTGGTTTTGAAACAAATACTATTTTATTAAATGATATAATATTCTTAAAAATATAATTATCAGAGAAAAGACATAGATAAAGGTAAATATGTCAATAATGAACCACTTGGGGTTATCTTGTCTTTTTATAGTATGTTTATTAACAATTTATTATAATAATAAATGAAGACATGGTAAGAGTTAATCTATTTAACTAAAAGATAAATCATAAATGTAAGGATAATATGGTGACCTAAACTTCTCTAAAACATATTTGCATAGATTTTTTCAACCCATACCCACCTTAACACATAAATAATATTTTTGGATTCATTATAAACAAAATATTATTGTATAATAAATTATTATATCATATTTCTCCAAAAGTGCCCCTCACCTCTGTAATAGAAGGGTACTTCCACCTCTATAAAATTCACACATCCAAAGCCTTTTGGCTCAGCCTACCCCTACTAAATTATCCTCCCAACTACCTGAAATTCACTGTAGATGCCTTAATTTGATCATAAATCCATCATATGGATCCCTTATGATCAAATCCAAAGGAAGCACCCGAAGAAGAGGTAATAATTTCATCACCTCTTTTAATGATCTTTTTTCTTCAACATCCTCATTCATTATTATTTCCATACAAATATAATAACTCTAGCACATTCTACATTCTTTTATGTTAATATAAAGATGTTAACACCATATTCATTATTCTATTCATCCTAGGAATTACAAAGTCACTATATGTACATACGTACGGCTTACCATATCCACGCCGTGGTGTAGTTTGTTATTCAACACTTCATTATTTGGATTGGTATAATAATGAGAATAATTAATTTAAATAATTAATATAACATTTTTACTGTTTGGTATATATAATATACTATCCAATTAAACATTGTTTTACCATTGATAAAATTATATTGTCGCTCGTGCGTACGGTGGGATTACCGTCTCCACGACCCAATGAGATTCATCTTCAACGATCAACATTAAATTAAATATATGTACATATTAATTATGAGATATATGAAATAATATTTCAACTATACTAATATATATTTATGTAGATAAATATATGTCATTTACATACATCCATACTATATGATAAGAAAACAGAAACAACGTTCATGCATTTTTACGGAATACCATCTCCATTAATGGTGTTTCCATTTAATATATCAATCTATTGTAAATATTTATATTTTGAATATATATGATATATAAATAATGTTTAATATTCTGGAAGTATTTAAATCATGATCTATGTGATATGATCAAGAATAAAAAGTTAAAATACGTACAGTAAAGAAAGCGATTATTACCTGAAATGTTACATTAACATGGAAATTATTATCAAATTGGTAGTATAAATCATAAATAAATCAAGTATGATATTATAAATAAGAATATGGTTCTTATATAATTTAATTACATACTATGGTCATTATACAAGAGGGAGAACGAACCCTCGACCAAAGAATAGTATAAGGTAATGGTTATTTACTCAATCTCATTATTATCTGAGATTGTTTATCTATAAGTACCTATATCGAAATATTTATCATCCATGTCCATGTTTAAAAAAAATTCAAAAGGATAATTTTATGGTTTTATAGAAGGTACACTTTAACTATATCATCATTTAAAATTTTTTAATGATTTATTTTCCTAAATCTATTTAATTAATGTCCAAGTTTTAAATATGATATTAAGGATATTTTTATGGACGTGATTTTTTTAAAATTTTAATTCCATAAAATGATTCAAAGTGGTGTGGGAAACTTTTATAAATAATATATTTTATTTTACTGACTATATAAATTATGTAACATTTAAATTATTTTATTAAAAATAATTATTTCCCTCAAAGGGGTTTTACATATCATTTTGAAATATGTCACCGTCATTTACTAGATATTATTCATGAATGAGGTTGTTTTATAAAAATACATTCATCCATATTATATAGAATGAGTTATGATATGTTTGATTTTAGATGATCTATTTTTATACCATTAATAGTTTATTGTTAAAGTATTGAAAATTCTTATGCTAGATTTAGTACGAATGTTTATGTTATGTTTCAAATTTTTCATAAAAAGAATTCATTGGAAATAGTAAGTGATGGGAGGGGCCCACTATTTCCACTCAATGATTTAGTAGGTATCATGATACAAATTAGGGTTGTGTCACAACGCGTTGTCAAAATATTTATTTGTAGTATTGGAACGAGGCCTTAAACATGTGGTTACGATGTCCGACATTATGCATTATGTCATTATAAAATTAGTTATTACATGTGACTTTTATACTAGTAGAATATCCATGTGCATGTTTTTATATTAATGTTTATTTATTTTTTCTATACAATGTTCATTTTACTGTTTAAATGGGTTTTTTTATTAGACATCCTTCCTTAAATGTTTATAGCTTTTGAAAGATTATTTACCTTTACTGAGCATCTGATCTCACCCCTTTCTTATATTTTATTGTCTCAGGATTCCACAAAGTAGATTATGATTGACATGTAGGGAAAATTTAAGGGAATAATTTCTTTCTCAAATGTTTAGTTATGTTGTGTTGTATGTAAGAAAGTGTAATGTACCATCCATGTGTGTAATCTCTATTCAAAGACTGTTAAACTGATCTATCCTTTGGGACTTGATTCATTGTAATCATGCCAATGTTTTAAAATAACTCACCTACTCCAAGGTTATGGGGTTGTGTTGTTAAACTAGCCATGTGATAGTATATCAAGTTAGGGTAGGCACTATAGTAGGTGTCACTATAGAACCAATGATGAACATGTAATCCTAGAGGTCTGTGTCAGTGGTAGTGGGTTAATGTTCTCATTATACCTCAATATTTTTTTATACATTCACTTGATTAATTTTGATGCAATGATGTTTACCTGAGATGATTCTAGATTTGAGTGTGTTGATCCTATCATGAGCCATATTCCTTGGTTATTAGGATAACTGAAAATTCATTCTAGGTTCTAGCTTCTATGCCATGTGATTAATTATATTTTTTGTTTGTATAATGGGAGGTACTACCTATAATCTTACTATTGATCATGTATATTATTATTATTATATTATGGGTATTTCTATAAGTTATTACTCATATATGGATATTGAGTGCTTGACTATGATATATAGGTTGGGTGTCCCATGTAATGACACTCACGGATGTTTCTTTAATCTACAGTGATGGGCATGATTCCAATATCCTATTGTTTATATGTGATGAAGCTAATTCAACTATCGTATAGTTTATAATTTATGATGATGATTACACTCTCCTTGAAATTTGGTGTATATAGGATGGCTACACTCTCATTGACATGTGGATTGTGATAGGGATGATTCAACTCCCATGATTGTTTAATCTACCACTGTGTTGGGAATGGTGTCTCACATCATTGGATACCCAAAATTATTACCCTCTTCCATATGATATGGATGATTATACAATATCTTATTAGAGACTATATGTGTGGGTATGACATCTCACAGGTGATTCGTCCATTCAGAACACGTAATGATCAGACCTTTAGATATTTTATGTGTTTTGAATGTCGTGACCTTCTACAGACTGAGACCTTGGTCTAAAAAACTGAAATTTATATACATGTAATTGGATGAATGGAGAATAAGTCAGTAACCATATTAAATATGCCTTTATGTACATCCCTGGAATCCTACTTTAAAATTATTGTAGGAGAGTACACGTGATCCCAGGAGTTGGATGAGTATCCACCTGTGCATATGTATATTTCTCAGTGATATTTTCAGCATTGGCCCGAGAATATTGTTTTCCATTGGAATTAAAAACATTGATATTGAATTAATGATAATGTATTGAGTGAAAGAACATCCATCGCATTTCCCTTGCATAAGATGTCCAGGAAATCTAGATTACAGTCCCAATGATTGACTATTGTTTGGTTTTTATCTTATTTCTTTAATATTACTCTTTAATATCCAGATTTCTATATATATTTATAGTCAATGGAATATAAATGTACACATATAAAACAATAGACATCCTTGGTGGAACTATTCAAGTTGAATGGGATTACAGACCTGGGGTTTGACTTCGGTTTCACATTTATTGGCCGCACTTATCTATTATGTTGTGTCTCTATTAGGTTGGGCGTATTTATTTTTCATGCCCATATGGTATAATATTTAATAGTTTCATCGTTGGGGTGTCCTACTAATATTATTTATCACCATTGCACATGATCCTTTGTGTGATTGTAGACATTATATATTCATTTAATGGTTGATAAAACCTATATTTGTGGATACGGATAAGGCCTCGAGTTTCATTTAAAAGAGGGGATTCTTTTGTGGGTTATTCTGATCAGGCCGGTGTAGTTCGATAGTGTCTCGAGACTAGGATTGTGGTCTGGATGAGAATTAGTAGTAGAGCCTTGTACATTCATTTTAGTTTCTATTAATTTCCTATATCTATATGGTCATCCTAATACATTAATTTTATTGTAGGTATTTCCAATATATTCAAAATTTTATAGAATTTTCATTTATTTTAACAGTATGTTCTATTTCAGTTAATTTTCATCAAATAAAATCTGTTTATTTAATATTGTGTATGATACTTATTATTTTTTCTGTTTTATCCCTATGAAAAGAGGGTATGGTCTCCCCACTATTCCACCTTAGAACCTAAGTGCTAGTTAGTAGCCTCTAGAATATATGGATGCACATTTGAGGCCTCGTAACCAATCATATTGAAGAAATATTTTACTGTAATCTTGGTCAAGACATTACAATATTGATGTATCTATGAAACGAAGTATGAATCAAAGGAATCTAAATTAAGTTCATAATCTGTGAGTGCAATATAGTTAATTTTATTATCAGTGGTCATAAAATTATTTTATATAGGTGAATATAATTATTATATATCATTTATGATAATTTTTGTTTTTTGATTATGATTAGAAGTTACATTTTCAGTGCTTTATAATTTATAACTATTAGGAAAAATAAAGGAATAATATTTTAAAATTCTGGAGTGTTGGGTAATAATTGATTAATTAAATTTTGTGTGGGACTTCTTTGTTACTGATAATTATATCTTCAAGATTATTATAGTAATGAATGATATTATCTTTTTAAATTCTTAGATTGACAATTATCATTATCAGGTTTAGTTTCTATCTCCAAATTTTTTCTTTAATGTCTTCTAGGGTGAGTGGATCCCTATATTAAGAACAACAGGGCTTGTTCGTCCTTACTCTATAAAAATAACATGCTAGATGTCAATGATGTTTCTCCACATCATTGATCTACTTTTTTTCATTCCACTTCCAAATGTGGATAGTGTTGACCCTGAGGCATTTCTTGATTATTATTCAAGGTTACCACCCTAGATTTAGTTCATCTTTTCTTTTGGTCTACTCACTTGGATGTGGCTCATCTATATTTAAATCATATTATATGGAATCTATTAAGGAAAGGATCTTAAAATCTACTTGAGGATCATGAGGGAAAGGTATTTATTCATAATATGGTGTCATTTAGGCATTCATTAGTTCTCTTTTACATTCATGGAGATGAATGCATGAGGCATTATGTTGATTACTAAAAGATTATTCAGGTGAATTTTATGAAAACATAACCCATTCATAGGAATAAGGATGTCACAACCCGTCCTCGGGGCCCATGCCGTGACTACCACAAGCCCACCTTCCATAGGCCAGGGGATGAAGACTAGCACCAAAGGTATAAATCCTGATAAAAACAGAATCCATCGCCTTTATAAAGTAATCAAACACCATAGAGTAAGCAAGATGAAGTAAACACTAAGGAAACTGGGTACAACTGTAGGTGTTGGAATGTAAATGGGCTAGTATACAAACCCAACTGAAAGTAAAGTACAACTGAAATGAAAGTACAACAACTGAAAGGTAATGCAGTAACGCTGAGCCGTCCATTGGAAATCCCACCTGAAGGGTGGGTATAGATGGTATCCTCAACTCCTCAGGTCCAGCCATCCGCTCCGTGTACGTCCTGCCCAGCGGTCCACCTCCAGGTACTGACTTGCTTCACAAGCCTCAACCACGATCAGCACTGTCCATCATCTGCATCCAACACAACGTAGTGCGGGAATATCCCGTGCAGGGGTGAGTATATGCTACTCAGTAGGGACCCCGAGACCCCCGAAGGTCTTCCATAATCCACAAAGGATAATCCACAAAAAAAAAGATACAATCACGAAGTAACAACCAACTCTACTTAGGTATATGACCATACATATACCTAAGTCATCAATTCCAGTTCGTCTCCATCAACCGAGCCCAAGTTTGATCTAGTCCACACAGGATAGCACAATCACATCCACACAGGAAAGCACAACCCAATCCACATAGGATAGAAAAACAATCATATCCAAGATAATGATTGAATGTCAAGACTCATCTCACGTAGGTATACTCCTTCGTAAGATGATAGAGATGATCAGATGTAGCCACTGATTTGTCTAAGATGTCAGACCCACGTAGGATACAAGACCATCTAAGCTTTTGGACCCACCAAGTATACAAGACCAGCTACTCTGCCGGACCCACGTAGGATACAAGTACAGAGTTAAATACTGCAGAACCCACGTAGGATACAAAAATAGTAGTCACGTACTGCCGGACACACAAAGGTTACAAGAACAGTATTCATTACCGTCAATCCCACAAAGGATTCCAGTACGGTCTTCATCGCTGCCGAACCCACGGAGGATTTCAGTACAGTCGTCATCGTCATCGCAGTCGCAGCCAGCTCTAGGGTTCCCGCACACAACATGCTCAATTCCGGGAGGGTCCGATCCACGAGCCAAGGGGGGTCGATACATCAACTGACACGTAGTCCAGATTTAATGTATCCCAAAGTTTCCTCTTGACAAAAGGAACTCAACATGATAGACGGCGGGTCAATCGGACGCCCGGTCTGAGAGTTATTGGATTTTTCATTCCAGGTACCCGGCTGGTTTTTAAGTAAAAACCAACCAAAACATACTCCAACTGTGTCCAAACCTCTATAGGAGTAATCCAAAAGGTCCTTATCACTAATAGGAAACCAACAAAGTCTACGACACGTCAATCGGACGTCCGGAGCTCAAGTTATAAGCGTTTCCGCTCTGAAGGCCAGGTTGGTTTCGTGTTCGAACCAACAGGGTTGTACCCAATGTTCTCCGAAACCATGAGTGTAATATACCAAAACGCCAATCTTGATCCAAGGATCACATCGCAACTGACTGTGCATCAATCGGAGGTCCATAGCCCAAGTTATGAGCCTTTGAAAGAGGCTGTCCGATTTTAGGGGGGTTTTGGGCCCGGACCGACCCGGCCCAAGACCCCCTAGGTCGGCCCGAACCGGGTCAACCGACTCGGTTCCGGATCTGGACCACTAGGGAATGGCCCGGACCATCCAGTGCGGCCCAACCCGTCCCATGGTCCGGCCCAGCACCGGCAGTCCGACCCGGCGCGGCCAGCCCGGTCCGGAGTGGGCGTGGCCAGCGGCTCGGCCGTTCTGCCGAGCGGGATGTGGAGGAGGTCATTGCCTCCCTTTGATTGAAGAAAAGGCCCCCGCATGGGGGGCCCGCCTATTTGCCAGCCGGGGGTTACGACCCCCGGATCTTTCGAAAATTGCCGGCCGAGCTGGCCGGTCGGTGTGCCACCACGGTACCCCCGTGGGTCCCGCCTTCCATGCACTGGCGGCCGGCTGTTCCGGCCGCCCCTCCCTACACCGCCACAGCCTTTTCTGATCGGCGCGGTACAACTGCGCCGCACCCTTCCGCCGCGGCCCGCTCCGACTGCATCCCTTTGTGATGCTCTGGCGCGGCGCGTTGGCGTCGCGCTCCTCCGCCGCGGCCCGTCCTTGGCCTAGGCTTTCTAAGGCTTCGTCAGCGCGGCGCGACGACTCCACGCCCTTTCGCTGCGTTCATCCTCATTCCCGCGTGGTGTCGTTGCACCGCGGCACCTCCATTCCAAACCACGTTGATTATCAACAACAAGGGGAGGAGGAGCAGTCGTGTTTGTGTGGTCCGTCCTCTTCCCGTTAATTTGATAGTAGGCGGCTAAGTTAACATAAAACAACTTCGACAAAGCATGGTAAAAATTAAATCCATTAAATTTGAACTTAAAACCCCTACCTCAAAGAAGAAATTGTGGAAGCTCGTGTCGTAGAGGACGATGTCGCTGGGTGTGGCTTCGTACACTTGGACGAAGATTATCCGAGGAGGAGCGGAATCTCCCTTCCATTGACGCGGGAAGAAGAATGAAAGAAGGCGTATCGGTGTTCTTCACGTTCTTCAAGAAGGATGAAGAACACCTTCAGAGAAAATAACACTCCCTCTCACAAAAATATCCACACAAAGATACAACAATAATAAAATAAGTCTTTGACTTATTTTATTATGCATGCCAACATTCCAAAATTCAAATTGAATTCACCAAATTAATTAACTTGTATTGTCAAATTAATTGGGTGTTTAATTGGCATGCAGTTGAAGTGGGATAGAGGATGAGATACAAAATTAATTGCTAGAGGGGAAATTAATGGGGTGTTGGGGAAATTGAAGGAGGTGGGGGGTCGTGTGGGCCCCACCCCAACTTCCTCACATCTTCCTTTCCCATAGCACATAAACCATCAGTAAAGAGATAAAAATATAATTGTATAACAACTATATTTTTATTCTTCACATTTTTACCAACTCCTCACGAGAAAACGCACCATCGGAAAAGTTGTTCCAAAATAATTACCGGTGATGCGGTTTCATCAGTGCCCTCAGATTTTGATTCCAAGCACCGGTTCAAAAGTTAGAAAAACCCGCTCATTCGTTGACTAAAAGTAACCGAGCTAAACATCAGAAATTGATTACGGGAACACCGGGCCTCAGAATCAAGTGATGTCAGAATCTACGTACTCATAACATCCCAAAAAAATTATGAAAAAAATTTCTTTGGAATTTACAGGTCTTTACATTAATCTTACCTCAGGGATTTACGACCCCATAAATATATATCACAAACTAGGGAAACAAATGAGGGTACTGAGGATGCATCTGAGCCTCCTCCTCACCATGGTCGATGATACGCGGCAGGTCGTGCACGTATCTCCTCAACTAAGATACGTGGAAGACGTCGTGCACCCGGTGCAACTGAGCTGGTAGAGCCAGGCGATAAGCCAGCTCACCTATCCTTCTGAGAACCTGGAATGGTTTGATGAAGGGCGGAGATAACTTGCCGCCCCGACCAAATCTCCGTAATCCACGTCGAGGTTAGACCCTCAAGAAAACGTGGTCACCCTCCTCAAACTCTTGTGGTATCCACTTCCTATCAGCAAAAGACTTTTGTAGGCTCTGAGTTGTCCTCATCCGCTCCTGGATGACCTGGACCTTCTCTGTCCTGGCTTGGACCATCTGTGGTCCCACAAGTGCTGACTCCCCAGGGTCTGTCTAGCACAGAGGTGATCTGCAAGGTTGGACGTACAATGCCTCTTATGGTTCCATCCCAATGGTGGAGTGGTAGCTGTTGTTGTAAGAAAACTCTAACAAGGGTAGGTGATCCTCCCACATGATACCAAAGTCGAGGACACATGCACGGAGCATGTACTTGAGATTCTAAATGGTATTCTCTGTCTGACCATCCGTCTGAGGGTGAAAGGTGGTGCGTAGACATAGTTGTGTCCCAAATGCCTCCAAAAGCCCCTTCCAAAGACGGGAAGTAAAGAGAGATTCTCAATCGGAGACGATAGATGATGTCACACCATGAAGCTGTACGATCTCCTGAAAATAGAGTCATCCCAAGCTCTCCACTGAGTCCTTCTCTCTAATGGGAAATAAGTTGGCCGACTTGGTGAGTCGGTCAAAAATCGCCCAAATAGAGTCATGACCTCTGGAAGTACGTGGAATTCCATTCACTAAATCCATAGATATACCATCCCACTTCCACTCTGGGACTTCCAAGGGCTGAACCAAGCCAATTGGTACATGGTGCTCCGCCTTCACCTGCTTGCAGGTGAGGCAACCAGAAACAAACTCTACTACAACCTTCTTCATACCCAGCCACCAGTACTGTTGTCTGAGATCCTGGAACATATTTGCTACCCCTGGATGTACCGCTAAATGGGAAGGGTAAAACTCCCTTAGCACCTCCTCCTGTAAAGAAGCTGGTACCATGGTACATCCTTTGAAAAGGATGATGTGCCCTCCTCCTACAGAGAATCCATCAGGTACCTATCCTGGGAATATCTGTGCACGCCGCATCTCACAATCAACGTCCCGACACTGCACCTCTCTAACCCGCTGATGAAGTGGAGGTGTTACGGTGAGTGAATGAAGGAAGGATGCCCCATCTCTATCCACGAAGGATATCTACAAAGCGGTTAGCTGCTCTGTCGCCTCTCCTAGTAGCTGAATGCATGTCCTCCTGTTGAGAGCATCGGATAGTATGATCCCCTTTCTAGGAGTATAGACTATCTCAAAGTCATAATCCTGGAGGAACTCGAGCCATCGCTGCTGTCTCAGGTTCAGGTCCTTCTGCGAGAAGATGTACCTGAGACTCTGGTGGTCAGAATAGACTATAAAGTGCTCGACCATCAGATAGTGTTGCCACATATTCAAGTCAAAGACCACTGCTGCTAACTCCAGATCATGGGTAGCGTAGTTCTACTCATGGTGCATCAACTATCGTGATCCATAGGTGATCATTGCCCGCTCCTGCATCAGGACACACCCGAGTCTGGTCTCTGATGCATCGCAGTAGACTACGTACCCTACTCCCTCCTCTAGTAGCCTCAATATAGGTGCGCTGGTCAATCTCTGTCCCATCTCTTGGAAGCTCTACTGACATATATCTGACCACACGAAGGGTTTCCTATTCTTTGTCAATGATAAAGTGGTGTCGTAACTCTGGAGATGTCTGACACAAATCTCCAGTAGTACCCAGCTAGACCCAAGAAACTCCACACCTCTGTCACACTCCTGGGTGGCTCCCAAGCAAGCACTACCTCGATCTTCGCAGGATCCACTGCAACTACCACCTCAGAGATGAAGTGTCCCTATAGGTGGACCTCACGTGTCCAGAACTGACACTTCGAGAGCTTACCATAAAGCTGGTGCTCTCGGAGTGTGTCCAGTCCAACCCGCAAGTGGTAGGTGTGCTCCCCCTCAGTGGTCAAGTATATCAATATGTCGTTGATGAAGACCACAACAAATCGATCGAGGTAAGGCTGGAAGATCCTGTTCACGAGACTCATGATCACTGTTGGAGAACTGGTTAGTCCGAAAGTCATAACCATGAACTCATAGTGGCCATACCGACATCTGAAGGTCATCTTTTGCACATCCTTGTCCCGAACACTAAGTTGATGATAGCCTGACCTGAGGTCTATCTTCGAGAACCACCGTTCTCTCATAAGCTGATCGAAGAGGTCATCAATCCTCGGAAGCAGATACTTGTTCCTCACAGTCACCCGGTTCACGCAAATATAATCTACACACATTCACAAGTTCCCTTCTGCCTTCTTGGCGAACAAAATCAGGGAATCCCAGGGTGAAACACTTGGTCGGATGAATCCCTTGCCCTACAAGTCCTCCAGTTGTACCCGTATCTCTCAAATCATGGAGGAGGCCATCGAATTTGCTGGAGTGGATATCGGAGCTGTCCCGGGGTATAGGTCAATGTAGATGTCTACCTCTCTGTGAGGAGGTAGTCCTGGAACATCGTTAGGGAAAACATCTGAATACTGATCCACCACTATAGGAAAACTAGGACTCTGCACATCAACTGCTCCTAGGATGAGGCTAGCCAACTTACGAGTAATCAGTTGTCCTCTCCTCTGCATGTGTCCATCCTGCACTGCAAAGGCTCCCTTCTCACCGGTGAAGGTGAACCTGCTTCCATCGTTGCAGACACACCACACCTTGCACCTAATACAGTCGATCTGAGCATGGACTGTAGATAACCAACCCATGCCCAAGATGACGTCGTAAGGCCTCGACGCCGATACAAGAAAATCACAGCTGAAGCTCTCGCCTCCTATATTAGGATCACACTGCTGGAACCAGTGTGTAATCGTCGATTCTGCTCTCGTAGGAGTCTCTAGCCATAAGGATCGAGCCAAAGGCTCCTTCAGAATCTCCGAACTCCGAACAAGGGCAGCGACAATGAATGAATGACTCGCTCCTGTGTCTATGAGAACTACAACAAGGGTGGAGTAAAAACAGATAGTACTTTGAATCATCTCTGGTGCGCCGTGGTCATAGGCCTCTGCTTCCTGAAGGTGAGCCTGCCTCTACCAGCTAGCTCCATGTGGTTGGGGGTGGACCTCCTCGTGGTGGTGGTGGTAAAGCATCAAAGCGTCGTCCACCACCTACTGCTCGTCCAGCTCCTCTGCCTCATCTGCCTGCTCTCTGTGGACCGCCATGGTCAACCCTCTACCCTTGCCTAGATGGTCCCTCAACCTTCTTCTCCTCCTCTGCATGGCGGGTTGGGCAGTCACGAGCCATGTGGCTCTGCCCGCCGCATGCATAGCACTGTCTGTTCCTCATAAAATTGGCTATGTGACGTGTGCCCCGCAACTCTGAGACAGGGTCCTGAAGTAGTTCACCTGATGGTATTGTCCACCTGGAACCCTATGACATTTGTCCCCTACCAACTGCAGAAGACTCTGCTACGTGCCACCCTGCGGTAGGTCTCACTGCTGGTGTAGGCTCAGTAAGAAAGCTCTCTACGAGAAGGTCTCACTCCAGTACTCTTGCCTGTGTCGGAATTTTGAGAGAGATCATCGATGCCCTGATCTCATGCCTCATTACCTACTCGAAGGACCGGGGTCGGAAGAATGGGTCTCGTACCATGTCCGTCGAATAGCGCAAGAGATCGGTAAATCTCGCTGAGTACTAGGCTACCATCATGCTGCCCTACCGCAGCTGTAGTAGCTCTTGAATTCACACCGCACGTAGGGTGGCCGGGACGAACTCTGAGCGGTAGAGGCTCTCAAAGTCCATCCATATGAGAGATGCCTCGTTGTGCTCCTGGAGCATCAGGCTCCACCATATTCCTTTTTTCCATGTGCAGGAGACTCGTTGCAATGATCACCATGCGGTCACCTACTGTTCCCACTAACCTGAAAACTCGTACAACATCCTCCAGCCAATCCTCAGCTGCCTGAGGGTCCATCTCCCCATGGAACCTGGGTGGCCTCTGACGCTGAAACTTGTGCAGTGCACTAAGGCGATGTTCACTCTCAGCGGCTGGGGCTAGTGGCATCGGTGGCTCGCGCGGGTAGAGGTACCGCCGGTGCCTCCGTTGTAAAAGGGCCCTACACCACGGCCTCATCGCTCGGTGGGCTTTCGTCTCGTACAAAGCTCTGAACCCTAGCTTTCTGTCATCGTGGGGCCATCCTGAAATGAAACAGGTGTGACACAGTCAAAACTGTATACCTGGTGAGCTGACACAATGTAATCACAAGGAAAACTTTTGAAACACACATGCAATAAATGTTTTTGTGAACTGAGTCGGAAATCAGAAGCCAGGGTACTAGTGTACAAATACGTCGGCCGCCGCACCAACACTCTACTCCCTGGAATGATAACCACACTCAATACCCTTAACACTATTTCTTCACATAGAATAAAGATTAGAGTCCTGAGTTCTGCATTAGAACCGAACACCTCTGATACCAATTTGTCACGACCCGTCCTCGGGGGCAGTGTCGTGACTACCCCAAGCCCACCTTCCATAGGTCAGGGGCTGGCGACTATCACCAAAGGCGTAAATCCCAATAAAAAGGGAAGGCATTGCCTTTATAAAGTAATCAAACACAACAGAGTAAGCAAGATGAAGTAAACACTAAGTAAACTGGGTACAACTGTAAGTGCTAGAATGTAAATGGGCTAGTATACAGACCCAACTGAAAGTAAAGTACAACTGAAAAGAATTTACAACAACTGAAAGCTAAAGCAGTAAGGCTGAGGCCTCCACTGGAAATCCCACCGAATGGGTGGGTAAAGATGGTCTTCTCAGCTCCTCGCGTCTAGTCATCCGCTCCGTGTACGTCCCGCCTAGTGGTGCACATCCAGGTACTGACTTGCTCCACAAGCCTCAACCAAGATTAGCGTTGTCCGTCGTCTAAATCCAACACAATGTAGTACGGGAATAGCCCATGCAAAGGTGAGTATACGCTACTCAGTAGGTCCCCCGAGACCCCTGAAGGTCTCCCAGAATCCCCAAAGGATAATCCACAAAGGAAATATACAATCACGAAGTAACAACCAACTCTACTTATGTATATGCGTTTACATATACCTAAGTCATCACTTCTAGTTCGGCTCCATCATCCATGCCCAAGTTATATCTACTCCACACAGAATAGCACAATCCCATCAACACAGGAAAGCACAACCCAATCCACACAGGATAGAAAAACAATCATATCGAAGATAATGATTTAAAGTCAAGACTCTGCTCACACAGGTATACTATTTCGTAAGACGGTAGAGATGATCATATGTAGCCACTGATTCATCTAAGCTATCGGAACCACATAGGATTCAAGACTAGCTATGCTATCAGACCCACAAAGGATACAGGACCAGCTACTCTGCCGGACCCACGTAGGATAGAAGTACAGAGTGAAAGACTGTCGGACCCATGTAGGATACAAGAATAGTAGTCACGTATTGCCGGTCCCACAAAGGATACAAGAACAGTAGTCATCGCTGTCGAACCCACAGAGGATTCCAGTATGGTCACCGTCACTCCCGAACACACAGATGATTTCAGTACAGTTGTCATCGTCGTCGCAGTCACAGCCAGCTCTTGGGTTCCCGCACATAGCATGCTCGATTCCTGGAGGGTCCGTCCACGATCCAAGGGGGTCGATACATCAACTGACACATAGTCCGGAGTTGATTTATCCCAAAGTTCTATTGCTACAATAGGAACTCAACGTGACAGACGGCGTGTCAATTGGACGCCCGCTCTGAGAGTTATTGGTTTTTTCGTTCCAGGGTCCCTGATGGGTTTTAAGTCAAAACCAACCCGACCATACTCCAACTACGTACAAACCTTGAGCGATGTAATCCAAAAGGTCCGTCTCACTAAGAGGAAACCAATAAAGTCGATGGCACGTCAATAAGACGTCCGGAGCTCAAGTTATAATCATTTTCGCTCCGAAGGCACGGTTGGTTTCGTGTTCGAACCAACCCGGTCGTACCAAAAGTTCTCCAAAACCTTGAGTGTAATAAATCGAACCGACCGTCTTGATCCAACGATCTCATCGCAGCTGGCCGTGCATTAACCAGAGGTCTGTATCCCATGTTATGGGCCTTTGAACGAGGCTGTCCGATTTTAGGGGGGTTTTGGGCCCGGACCGACCCGGCCCAAGACGCCCTGGGACGGCCGGAACCGGGTCGACCCGACCCAGGTCCAGGTCCGGCACACTAGGGCGCAGCCCGGCCTAGCTGGCGTGGCCCGGCCCAGCCGCCGCGGCCCGGCCCCATCCGACGCAGGCGCGGCCCGCTTGGCCGTTGGCTCAGCCGTTCATCCAAGCGGGATGCGGAGGGGGGCGCTACCCCCCGTTGATTGAAGAAACGGCCCCAGCATGGGGGGCCCGCCTCTTTTTCAGCCAGGAGTTACGACCCTTGGATCTTCCGAAAATGGCCGGTCGGGTTGGCCGGCCGGTGTGCCGCCGCGGGACCCCCGCGGGACCCGCCTTACATGCTCCGGTGGTCGGCGGTTCTGGCTGCCCCTCCCTGCACCGCCGTGGCCTTAAGCTGCGGCCTTGTCCGACCGACTCGGCGCGACGGCGCCACGCCCCTCCGCCGCGGCCCGCCCTGGCCGCAACACGTCATGATGCTACGGAGCGGCGTGATGGATCCACACACTTTAACCGTGTTCATCCTATTTTCTGCACGGCGTCGTTGCACCGCACTGCCTCCGTTCCAAACAACGCCAATGATCAACAACCATGGGAGGAGGATCGGTCGTGATTGTGTGGTCCAACCTCCTGCCGTTAATTTGATAACAGGCTGCTAAATTACCATAAAAGAACTTCGATAAAGCAAGGTACAAATTTAATCCATTAAATTGTAACTTAAAACCCCTACCTCAAAGAAGAAATCACGGAATCTCGCGTCGCGGAGGATGACGTCGCGGGGTGTGGCTCCGTACACGTTGACAAAGATCGTCTGAGGAGGAGCGGCGTCTCCATTCCTTTGACACGAGATGAATAATGAATAAAGGCGTGTCGATGTTATTCGTGTTCTTCAAGGAGGATGAACAACTCCTTCAGAGAAAAGAATGCTCCCTCTCTTAAAAATCTCCACACAATGATAAAAAAATAATAAAATAATGCTTTGCCTAATTTTATTACTCATGCCAACCTTTCAAAATTCAAATTGAATTCAACAAATTAATTAACTTGTGTTGTCAAATTAATTGGGAATTTAATTGGCATGCAATTAAAGTGGGAGAGAGGATGAGTTACAAAATTAATTGCTAGAGGGGAAATTAATGGGGTGTTGGGGAAATTGAAGGAGGTGGGGGCTCGTGTGGGCCCCACCCCAACTTCCTCACATCTTCCTTTCCCATAACACTTAAACCATCAGTAAAGAAATAAAAATATAATTTTATTACAACTATATTTTTATTCTTCACATTTCTAACAACTCCTCCTGAGCAAACGCACCATCGGAAAAGGTGTTCCTAAGCAATTACCGGCGCTGCGGTTTCATCGGTGCCCTCAGATTTTGATTCTGAGCACCGGTTCAAAAGATAGAAAAACCCGCTCGTTCGTTCACTGAACGTACCTGATCTAAACATCGGAAATGGATTCCGGGAACACCGGGCCTCAGAATCAGGTGCCATCTGAAACTGCGTACTTGTAAAATCCCACGGAAATTAAGAAAAAAATTTGCTTGAAAATTACGATTCATTACAAATGATATCATTTAACAACTCAACTGATCTTGAAGGAATTATAATATTGAACATTGATTGGTGTACCATGCATTATGATTTCAAAAAGATGATGCATCTCATATGGTGTTCATGGACTTATATGGGAATTTTTATTTTTCGATTATGACATTCAGACCTCGTAATGGTCTCATGTTATTTAGGGTAATAATTAAATAAAACATCCATTAGTTCTTGGAATGTTTTATTATCATTTTTCGATGATATTTCCATTTACTCTACTTGATATGAGGAGTAAATGGATAAATTTGATATCATAATTCGAATATTCAGTGAAAATATTCTATACATAGTGATTTTTTAATGTGAATTTTTGACCCATGAAGTGATATATCTATGAAATTTCATATTAAATAGGGGAATATCTAGGGATCCTAAAATGATTCGACCCATAATATAGTTGGAGCGACCAGGAAATGTGTTCGATATTTTGTGCTTTTTGGTATTGTATTTTTATTACTTTTTGTTGGTTAAATATTTATTTATGATTTATCCAGTAATTATTAAATTAGCTATATGGGTGTCATGTTTTATTGAAATGATGAATGTTAGAGATATTATTAGGAACTAATGGTGAGGATGACTAAAAACCTATTTGGATTCTTCAGTGAAAATGTTTTGGATATGTTTCTATTTTGATGCATCATGTATTGGATTGGGGTTTTCCATGATATAGAAATGTATGTTTTGGCATTTATGTATTGAAGCATAATTCCTTATATAAATAACATTGATACCCATGAACATGAGTTATCAGTCATGATAAAATCCCTTAATAAAGGTGGTCACAGTCTCTTTTTTGGAGATATTTTTGGTATATCAAGACCACAAGATCCCATAAAATATATTCAAATAGAAAAATCTATTAATGAGACAAAGATTCTAGTCTGTGTATCTTCATACAATCAATTTTTATATTGCATATACGACATGAAAAGTTAATGTTGGAACTGATGAAATTAAAAATAAGTTACTAGCATGTGCCATAAATGAATTATCGGTTGAGTTATCTCAAATGATTTTGTTTACTAAAATGAATTTTGAAGGGTAAAAATATTATGTAATGTGTTATTTTCATATATGAAGAAGGACTCACCATTTGATGATCAAATTCATATAGAGTTGTTAATAGACATAAATTTCTATCATTTTGGTAAAATAATAAATGGTGGAGATAAATAATGTGGTTGGTCTCCGTATCCCATTTTTTCTTGGTGACATGGAGTCAGGTTGGCCTTTATGATGTTAATGTTGAAGGATTTTATGGATAGTGTACACTGGTCAATTTTTATTTACAATCTTGTACTTCTAAGATGGATCATGATTATAGAAATCTCTATTTGTGGTAAAGGATTACATGGTTGATTATATGTTTGGTTTGAATGTGCCCAAATTTCATGAAGATCAATGAAGACAACCTTATACCTATAGGCTTCTAGAAACCAGTAACCATTAATTTAATGAAGTGGAATGATATATCAATTCACATCATCATTATCCTACCATGGAATCAAATAGGGGAAGATTATATTTCTGTGAGAATTAATATAAATATAAAATATCCCCATTTCCATCAATTAAAAGAGGAAAAAAGTGAACAAAGATATGTATTTCAGTTATATTAGGAAGATTCATGATTTTCCTCATGTAATTGTTTCGGATATGGGACCATGTTCTACATCATAAATTTTAAAAAATCAATAGGTGATGAGTATGAATATGAAATATCGAATATAATATCACCCTTATATTGATGGGAAATCTGACCATGCCATTCATATTATTAAGGATATACTTCAAGAATACATGCTTTATTGTGGTTTTTCATAAGAAAAGAGTTATAGATATGTTTAATTAATATATAATCATATTTATCAGGATATTATTATAACGGTTTATTTATAAATGTTTAATGGTAAGCCATGTGTATGTTCTTCTTTTTTTATGGATTATGGAGAAACGCCTTTGGTAGGGCTGATACATGTTCAAGAGATGATGAAATAAGATTAGTTACTCATAATGTGGTGATTTATGGGTCAGATTCTTGAGAAATATTATACGGACCACCGTTATATCCCATTGGAGTTCATGGATGGAGATAAAATATTTATCACAATTTTACCTTTCATGGGATATCATTATTTGGGTAAGAAGGATAGGTTATCCTGGAGTTTTAGGGAACATTCGAGATCATTGAGTTTTATGGAAGGGTATCTTATTGGTTTCAGTTATTATCTTTCTGGACATTGATTCATAAGGAGTTTAATATTTCATGGGTAAGGGGTATCAATATAACCACTCCCATGATATTGAATTGGTTGATATATATCTTGATCATAACATCACTATGGTTGAGATGATGGTTCAAAATATCAATTAGCAGGAAGAAATTATATCTTGTAAAATAATAATATTTTTTCCTCTATTTTGGTACTAAGGATAAGGTCACCATGAGGTAGGGGCAAGAATTTTTTAAAGGCACCTATGTAATTATGTTTTTTTGTTTCCATAATCATCAGTAATTTTTTTTGATATAATATTTCATGGTGGGGAGAACAATGATTCCCTCTTTGTTAAAGGTATGTTTTGTTTTTATCTTAGTCTATATAATTTTATATTCATAAAGATTTCATGATATGGGGATAAAATTAACAAGTTTTGGAAAAATAATCATGTTTTAAGGTGTAGGTTTATTGTTATTCAAACTGTTCAATAATTATGTGATATGAATCAATATGTTCTAATGGAATTTTTTACAATATGATATTGTTGTTTTATAAAATCAAAGTGTCCTATAATACTATAATTTTTTTATTCACATATTTTTTCATGAATTAATAAATTTTTTTAATCATTGTGGCCTCCTCTTGGATACTGTGTGAGTTGGTCTTCCTAGAATGGTGTCCAATGGATGTTTGGGACATGGTTTTTTCAATACGGTGGACTAAATTTTCAACCATATCCCTAGAAATTATGGATGGATATTAACCTAATGGAATTGGTCATTTTATGTCTAATTGTATATTTATTTATTATTATCCAAACAAAAACTCTCTCCATCACTCTATAAGGTTTACCTCATTGATACTATGAAATTATACTTTGAATGGGGGTTTTCATTAAAAGTAATAATTTCTTTATATTTTTTTCAATAAAATAGTAATATGACAGGTTTGAATCTATAATTTATTTAAAATAATTTTAGTGATGATTTTTTACTTGTGTAAATGGTTTTTATTATTGTTATCAAGGATTTCTTTGAATAATTTTGAAAAAATAACATATTTAGAACCTTGGGAGCATCTATCTATTCATATATGATAAACATAAAGAGTTTATAACCTTGATGGTTTATTCCTATTATAAGGCCCCAGCCTTAAACATTACTTAATATTGGGTTATTTCAAGAATTAACATTGAGAATATTTTCAGGTTTAATTTTTTAGACAATTAGATTAGAAATCATGTATCACATCTGACATTTAAACAAGGTGGTTACATCACAGACAATATTCATTTTTTCCACTGAAGGAAACATGTTTAAAATAAAACATGTTTTCTTTCTTGACACTTCCTTGACACTATCATCACATAATGTATCATTCCCTTGACCTGTGAAAAACATTTCAAAAACCTGGGATGAGCATAAAAATCGAGGTAAGGATATAAAAATACGAAAAGAATACAACAGTCTGTGTATACATAAGAATCAATGAAATCATACTTTACTCATAAAAAATAAGCACTTTAACATACCTCATGAAATCATAATATTTATGGATAAGTCTTAGAAATCATATTACATAAAGGTAACTTGAGGCATTCATAACATTCTTACGTAGGGATTAACCCTCATGGTTACCTTTGGAATACCCATCATAGTATATTCCCTAAATCTCATTAGATAAACCTTATCTTTTAACTCCTTCGCATAACCCAATGCATTGGAGAGCTATCTCGGGAGCACCCGCCATTAGTTTATCACAGAACCACTAGACATCATAAACAATTCCCAAGAACCATAACATAATCGTATCATATAAAACATGCAAAATAGAAACATAACATTTCCACATTTCAATAACAAGATATCAATACAACACATTGATATAATCAAAAAATTATCAAAACCATTTTCAATAACAAAATAAAAGATAAGTAAAACATGGTATTTATTTTACATTTAAAAAAAGTTATGGATCGTAGAGGAAGCCGAAACTCAAATAATGGTCACTGTGGCGGAAAAGTCATTGTTTCCCCATACATAAGACAAAAACATTTCTTTTTTCGTTTAGTAAAATGATTCATGTAAAAAGATTCAATTTGAATGAAATTAAAAATCAAAAGGGTTTATTTTACAACAAATAACAAAAGGTCGTATATAAATTGAAGTATGCCTCAACGAAAGGAGATTGAGAAGAAGTCCCTTACCTCAAGTCCGACTTTTCTTGTTCCTTTCTTTATATTCCTGAATAATAAACATTGATAAATTAATAATTTCTTAAGGACATCCATTAATGTTTATTACTCAATTCATATCACATATTATCATGTTAAAATAATTAGTTACTTATGTGAGTTCCTATCAAACATTTTGTCGATGTTTGGTACATGAGTCCAAAGTGAACTTGATTGAAAAGAATTACCCATGTAGCTTTAAGTACATCATATCCATAATATAATTAATGATAAAAATATCATATATATCCATTACATATTAATTTTATACTATTCCATAACATTTGTAGATAAAAAATGAAATGTACCGTTCATGGATACGGTAGGCCGTACGTACGCATGAACACTAATTTCATTTCTTTGTCATATTAAAGAAAATAAAACTAAATGATACATATATATATATATTATAATTACAGTATAATATATATGTTATATATGTAACGTATGTTCATTAATTACATTCTTTATAAATTCCACATTTGGCATTATTGAGTCACATCACTTGAGGGGGTGGTAGTCCACACTTCCATAGATGAAATTATCGCGGTTCCACAACTTGTAAAGAATAAATATGTGATTTAAAAATAAAATTTAGAAGCATATAGAAAAACTAAATACCATAAATGTCATATATTAATACAGTGACATCATAATTTTCACCATGAAATGTGTTAAAAGAAGATTGAACAATCATTGTTTCGTGAGGTAGTAATTCGCCACCCATAGAAACAGTATGTTCTTTAACCATTAGACAGAGGTGTCTGTAAGTGTAGGTAGAATCCTTATCATAACAAGATCCTAGTTTATTGAGGATACTTCTTTTATTATGGGATCAAATAATAAGAAGATAGTGGTGAATTGAGAAGGAATATAAAAGGAAGATACTCGAGAGAAGACATTACCTGTAAATCGGGTAACACTTTTTGATTTGAGCCAAAGGATTCCTTGGAAAGACTTCTGCCCAAAGTGAGGCTTATAGAAGTAATTTAGGGATGTGGAGAGATAATATGAGTATATTTTGGATGATCCAAGGGCTTGAGAGGTGTGGGTAAGTGGGTAGAGGTGGGGGCCTTTTATAAGAGGGAGGAGGGTCACTTTTGGAAAGTCTTGAAATGATACTTTATTATAAAATGATTTTCGGATTTTAAAGGTCCCACAATGATATAATTTGAGGATAAGGTGATAAGGGTTCGACAGACACCCATCCAATAGTTTTTTGAAAAGTGTATGTCTTATATTTTACCTTATATTTTAATTTTATTTAAATCATTCATTAATGAGGTAAAGACTTCGTCATAATGGTGTCATAAATAAATTTATTGATTTAATGTCTAAATATTATTAAAAAATTACCATGATGTAGGATATATTTTTAGATTTAAAATGAATATTTATAGTCTATGAGATCATTTATGTAAAAAAATTAAATTTTTTTTACTTAGGATATACAAACCTTTGTTATATTTCTCTTCTTTCTAAAGATAATGTCATAAATGTCACTATCACACCCATGTTACTCCACGGGCCCTCACGTTCGGTAAAAAGATTCCCATGGTCGGCCATGACTCAAAAAAGAGGATTTTGGGCATATGTTGTGGTCATTTTATATTATTATGATATTATTTTATAACCCTTAACTACCCGATTACTAATTAATCACGATAATTAAAGATAATTACTGTCGTTACTATTCATAATGTCAAAAAACAAGAGTCTTAGTTACATAATTTGGACCTTATGATTCCAAATATGGAATCCATTTTAACAAATTTCAGACACATAAATTGCATTGAATTATTGAAAAATAATTCTCGTTGTCAAAACAAATAGCATGTTTTTAAGAAACAATATCTATCAAATGATTGACACTTGTTTATGTCCAATTTCATAGTGAAATTAAGTCCAATGACCACCATTGAATTAAATGGTAAAAATATATTCTAATAACACATTAAAACCAGTTAAAAGGAAAACCTATCTATAAATTTAAATTAGGTGAAAAGGCAGTTTTGAAGTAAAATGGAGTATTTTTCACTATTCATTAAAAAATGAACATTGTTAGAAAAATACAAAAAATTTATACATAGTAAATTTAAATGTCCCAATTCTAAATGATAAGATTATTTTGACAAATAGAGCTTATAAAATACTGAAAAGGTAGATTTAAAAATGTTTTTCCATCAAAAAGGCGGTAAAATAATCTTTTAAAAATATTAGATTATTCTATGCCTAAGATTGGATTTATTCTCATTTTAAGCCTCTAAAAAACAATCTAATTCATAAATAGACATATATATGAAAATTATTACTATTTACTTACATGGGATGTTAAATCCTTTCCCACTTTAGGAAATTGCATCCCCACAATTTATTTTCTTATCGAATAAGTGGGAGTATTTATCCCTCATGGCATTTTTATATTACCATGTTTCCTCTTCAATCATGTGGTTTTTACAAAAAAACATTTACTTGGTGAATTAACTTATTCGGCAACACTTTCTCCCTATGGTCAAGAATCTGGACAGGTTGTTCCTCAAAAGATAGATTCTCTTCCAGTTGATCGACCTCTGGAATCAGACCATGAGATGGATCTGGCTTATACTTTTTTAACATTGAAACAAGAAAAACATTATGTACCTGAGATAAACTCAGAGGTGAAACCACTCGGTATGCAACCGATCCAACTATCTAAATAATTTCATATGGTCCAATTAACCTTGGATTCAGCTTTCCCTTCTTACCAAATCGCATCACACTTTTCCGTGGTGGAATTTTGAGGAATACATGATCACCTACCTCAAAAGAAATATCCTTCATCATGTTGGTTTCATAACATTTCTTCCTGATCTAATATGTTCTCATGTGTTTCTTTATCATCTGAACTATTTCTACCAACTATTCTACCAATTATGGTCCCATCAACTTCCTTTCACCTACTTCATCCCAAAAAGCTGGAGTTCGACACTACTTACCATATAATGGCTCAAATAGTGCCATCACTACATTGGAATGAAAATTGTTCTTCTAAAAAAACTCAACCAATGAAAGATGTTGGTCCCAACTTAGCTGATAATCCATTGATCAAGCACATAACATATCCTCCAAATTCTGAATTATTCATTCGGACTGCCCATCGGATTAAGGATGAAAATCTGTACCAAAATTTAATTCAGTTCCCAATGACTTTTGAAGGCCTTTCCAAATGTTAGAAGTGAACCTGGGATCACGATCAGATACAATGGAGAGGGGAACTCCATGTAACCTAACTATCTATTTGATATACAATCGAAAAAGTTGATCTAGGGAAAAATTATCTCGTATAGCAAGGAAATGAGCATATTTATTCAAGTGATCAACAATAACCTAGATTGCATTATTACCTAGAGGTGTCTTCGGTAATCCCACAATGAAGTCCATGGATATATTCTCTCATTCCACTCTGGCAGTGGTAAAGGCTGAATCATCCAATTCAGTAACTGCCGCTCTGCTTTAACCTGTTGACAAGTCAAAAACTTCACAGTAAAATCAGCAATATATCTTTTCATTCCATCCCACCAGTAATACTCCTGAAGATCTATATATATCTTAGTACTATCTGGATGAAAAAAAATGGGGAAATATGAGCTTCACATAAAACTATCTCTTCAAATGTGAATCACAATCCACACACAATCTCTTACCAAATCTCAAAACCCAATCATTATCAATGTTGAATTCAAGTAACATACCCTTCTGAACCAGCTCTACCTTTTTCTGCAACTCAGTGTCGTGCCTCAATGCTTTCTTAATTTTTTCTCATAGAGATGATTTCACTGATACTTGAAAAAAAACTGAATAATTTTGTGAACCAAATACTTCCAAGAAAAAATTCATCAAATCCTTAACCAATGTATCACATTCCAAATTTTACATTGTTAATGAAGCAATACTTTTTCGACTCGAAGCATCTGACACTTTATTTGTTTTTTCATGTGTGGTAGTAAATCGTGCAATCATATTCCTTGATTATTTCTAGCCATCTCCTTTGTCTCATGTTCAATTCATTCTGAGTGACACTACAAAAAAACCGGCCCCTAGCGGTGGTTTTTTTTCATTTGGAGGAAGTTTAAACCACCGCTATAGGGTTTGGTGGTGGTTTACAAAAACCACCGCGAAACGGGGCGTCAGCAATATATTAGTGGCAGTTTTTACTATTTCGTGGCGGTTTAAGAAAAGTGTCGTAGATGCCTCTTTTCACGACGGTTTTTGTCCATTTCACGGCGGTTTTATGCGTAGATGATACTTTTTTTCGCGGCGGTTTTAACCGCCGCTATATTCTGGTGTTTGATGCACCTATGTGACGGAGGATAAAAGTGTCACTAAATTTAAACATAATACATTTAGCGGCGGCTATAACCGCCGCTAAATGCTGACCAGTAAGGCATCAGCGGTGGTTAAAACCGCCGCAAAATGTTGACCTGGAAAAAAAATAATTCTGCTCCTACCACAACACTACCCTGAAAAACAAATCAAAACAGAATATTGAACAGGAGATACCATACAAAAAAATAACATGGTAGTATTCATTGAAAAATAGGTTATGAGAAAATTTTGTATGTTATGGATTCCAACCTAAGGAAAGTTATGTATCACAATTTGGTGAGTAACCAATCCATGTGACCCCCAAGATGTATATGTGTTTTTAGCTTCTTTAATTTCTTATGTGTTTTAAGAAGGGTTGATTTATATTATATGGATACTAATACTCTATATAATAAATGGTTATGAATTTTGATACAATTTATGTGATCATGATAACCATGGTGATGTGTAATGATATGTAATTGGTTATTATCTATGTTGGCCGATATAACATCCATGGGTGGATTGTTATATGGGTTGGATTTTTTTAACAATGGATTTGTGTTATGGGATAGAACAAATTATGTTTATATAGGTATAGAATTTGTTACAAAGATGGATGTTTGAGTAGTTATAGAATGTATGTTATTGTATGGTTTTTTGTGTGTTTTGGGTTGGTTGTTAATGCCTACTATAGAAAATGGGTAACTTGTGAATTGGCATGTGTTTTAGGTTGGACAACACGTTAACCGTGCATGGTGCTTGAGAGAGTATGGTTTCTGATCTTCTAGGTTATACATGATTCCTATTGAGGATTTGAGTGATGTCCTTGGATATGAGATAAGAGTTTCATGTATACATCCCAAGATGGTCATCATGTTGCAGGTTGGATGGGATGCATCCTGATATAGTTGTTATTGAATTCGTTAAAGAAAATAGGTTTGAGTTTTTTAAAATTTCAACCACAACTTATCTAATGTTTTCCTAAATACCTTATTGGTGTAATTATACTTAACCAAACCAAATGATATTGATTTTTCACAATAGTTATTATCATAAGATAATGTCATTAATATATCTGTGCATGTATGTGATCTTTATCCTTCAGGGGAAGTGTGGTGTGTCGATTTCTAGTTAGGATTAGTAACCTTGATTTCATATTTGGATTGGGTATGGGATTTGTGATATGCATGAGAACCCTAGAGTGGGTATATTGGGCTATGATTTTCCTCGTGATATTTGATATGGGTTCATAGATGCTTCTCCATGGGTTGTATCCTATATAGGATGTGACATGTGAACTAGGGTTGAGAGAGACTAGTAATTTTGAGATGTATCTTGGGATATTGGTGATTGGAGTGTTCTAATCAAGTGAAATAGCAATTCTCATTTCCACCTGATGAGGGTTTTCTTGTATGTATGTAATCCAAGAAAGGACTTATCCTAGGTCTATGAGTTCATTAAATAAATGAATGTAAGTTTAGAAACTTTGTTCTATAGTGATGGTATATAGGTGGATTGTGGATTGGTATTCAGTTAGTAATATCATTGTATTTGGTATTGTGAATGTAAAAGCATGGGTAGTGCTTGTGTTTTGTTAAGTCTAACATGAATAATTGACATGGTTATTTGGGGGATAAGTTAAGTACAACTATGATTATTTGGATGTTATTGTAATTATGCATATTAGGTGTTTTAATAGAGTGTATACATGCTTAGATTCTTGTTATACAGATAACGGTTAAATTTAGGTATTGTGGGAGGCTTCCAAGATACACTCTTTCCATGTCAGTAAGAGCGTGAGTTCCTTATCTGCATAATTGGTATGTTGGTTGTATAGTCTAAGATTAGCCTTTCAGGTGGGGATTTGGGTAGTTATTAGGTGTAGTTTTACTTGGTTAACATGTGGTTTATAATAATTGTTGGATTTTCATAGATCTCATAGATAAAGAGATTTAGTGATGAAGGTAATGTGACTATTGGGAATTTGGTCATGGGGACATTATCAATCCATGGTTGTTTCATGTGATGTTTTCTTAATGTATGGGTTTGATCACTTGCGGAGTCGCCAGGATTCACAAGATGGTTAGTGCATTGGGATACCAAATGACACATATTTTGATGCATTTTTTATTACAATTAGATGGTCCATAAACATTCTTCCTATGGTTTATACATTATTCTATGATACATGTGATATGTGGTCTCATCGCTTGTTTTATATCAACCTTAAACTAAAAACAAATTGGTATTCCTTGACCCATTTGAGTGGTGTAAAAATTTTAAGTCCTTGATAGAGCCTTTTATCATTAACCTTTCATGCCTTAGACATTTATGGTCATGGGATTGGCCTTTTAGTGTGATATATATTGGATATGGATCCAATATGGGTATGTCTATGCTAAAATAAAACATATTGGGCCATCAGATAGGTGCTTTATCTTCCACTTAGTAAGGAAATTGATTGAAAAAGTGAGTATCTAGTAAAAATTGGCATATATAAAACCAATATGTTACCTAATAACTTTTTCCTTGTTGAGTGTTACATGGGGTGATTGTTCCTCCCTCTTGAGATTTTATTCTAAGGGGATATACTTTGGTTGTGATTATGGATATAGGTTGGGCATGTGTAGACCAACCTAGCGTAGACCTAAGGATGTGTTAGAATTTATGGAAGCCCATCAGTGAGATTTTTATCTTCTGTTGTTTTGGTTGTCTTTATACCATTTAATGTTTGGGGATTTGGTATGTGATAGAATTTCTTCATGCCTGTGTAATGTGTTGGGGCTCATTGGGCCTTGATAGTGATGGTATGAATTGGGTTTACACAGCTAGGATACCCAGGTGCTGCTATGGAGCAACAATGATATGAATGAGACTTACACAGTTGGACTGCCTAGGTACTTCTATGAATCAGTTATGGTATGAATCGAGCTTACACAATGGGGCTACCCGAATGCTGCTATATAGTAGAAATGGTATGAATATGGGTTACATATATGGTATTCTCATTGTATGTTGTACCAATTCAAACACAGGCCTAAATGGAATGATGTATACCACACTCGAGAAATCAAGACATAAAATGAAACATCATAAATAAATAAAATGCATAGAAGGAAACATGAGAAATCAAAAAAAATGTTAGGACATGAAAATGTTTGGTGTCAATTATGTTCCATATATGTTACATATACAAACCAATCGTTCTCATACTTGTTCAACACATCAACAACACTACTACTCATCATCTGATGCTGCATCGTCACCCTCTCCACCTTCATCTCCACTACCTGCTGCCACCTATAAGAACATTATATTGAAAATTAAATATTCTTGCATATTTATAATTAAACTTAAAACCAATAAAAGTGTTAAAACTAAATGATTTTGATTTTTTTGTGATTTACCTGCTCACCACTAGCCGATGCACTACCACCGGGGGCATATCTGCTCATATGTTGACGTATTTCAAGAAACACTTTCTACAAAGCAGATATCTGATCCCCCTGCTGGTGAACTGTGTTTCGTAGAGAAGACATATCCCTCTGAGTATCTTCAGGTATGAAATGACTATAACCAGGAGTAGATGTAGCCGAAATCCCTGATGGCCTGCCAAAGACCTCATACGGTACGGGTCCCAAACCCATCCCGCGCACTCTACCAGGATGCTCCGTCCCAAGGACTTTACCAACCGGGTCATCCTGGGAGACTGAGTATGATTTCCCAGGATTGACATCCCATATTTCATTAATTTTTACCTATAAATCAAATATCAATATATATTAACACAGTAAAAACTGATAATAAGTTATTATAATAAATAATTGACTTCATACCCCAACTTCTCTGGCAGGTTCATTAACAAAACTTCCATCTGTTTTTTTATGAACATCCAGCCACAGTTCAGTTCCGGATGCTTCATGCCCTAAACTCTGTGACTGCATTAAACAAAGATAAATCAACAATTAAATATGTTAAATAGATAATATTGTCTTATAAATATTTAAACTAATTAAAAGATTACCAATGACATTCAGCTTCTAGCAAAGCTTTTTGAGCCCGCAGTGTGCGGGATGACTTGCTTTGCTCGGTTTGATGTATTTTGTCTTGAGAGATCCTGAAATAAATAAAATTCAATTTAACAGTAATGTATTCAATGTCTATCTCTTCTTCATGTACATGTATAAATGTAAAATGAGGATAATATAATAATATATATTTCAATACCATCCGCTTCTCAGCACGATGGCTATCGACAAAAACATTCCACTGTTCTTTTGGTACCCCCCTGGGTAGCTTCTCATACATCTGCTGCACGATCAACGAAGTATCATTGACATCACATCACAACCTCCATTTGAAATCTTTCCATTTTTTCCCAAGATTTTTCAATGTCCACTTCCGTGCTATCACATCAGCAACGGTAAAGTGGAAGAACATCTATATACAGAAATTCATTTTGAATATATTAGTAATATGAAATTCAATTAAACCATAAAGTAATAAAATTACTTTTATCTGAGAATCAAAAACTTCATTATTCCAGTTTGGAGGCATATGCCTCCAATCATCATATGAAATACGCAGGGAAATGGGATCCGCTACCAGCTGTCCAATAATCTGACCAAGTAAACCTGCAGCGTCATCCATTGGGACCCCATAAGAATCAAATGGAACCACTATCTTCTCGCCATTCATGTTCCAAACATCATAAATTTTTAAGTGTTTTTACACGGTTGCATTTTTTTCATCTGCAATTAGCAAACAATTACTATAAACAAAATACAATAAATTAATTTAATTAATATTTGTACCTATGACTGTGACCCTCCAGAATGTCTGTGATGAACTGGAAGGGGCGTTTTGCTGCCCCACTGCTGAGGCTCTTATAGCGGGAGGCGATGACTCATCCTCTAATTAGACATCCACTGACGGTGTCAGAGATGGTGGAGGGGAGATGATGCAGGGATGTAGGCAGCTGCTGCCTCAGATACCGTGGGGACAGACGGATCGTCATCTGTCGCAGAAGTAGATGAAATGGTGTACCGCTTCTTCCTTGGCATTATTGTCATTTAATCAAATAAAATTAAGTTCATAATATATATATTTCAAAAAACTTATGAAGAAAAAAAATGATAATAGATGCCCAGTACTAACAAACAAAATATATATATCAATGATAATGAATGACTACAGAAATGAAACAAGTGGTTGCTGAATGAATAAATTATTGTACATACAATCATTTTCCCCTTAAATCATGTTGGTTTCCTACTCCATTTCTTCATCCACTTCATCCATCCTTGCTAGACTAATATTTTCAATATCATGATGGACAAATAATTCTGCTTCCTTTTGTTGATGAAATTCAATTGTAGAGGTCAAATCTTCCACTTCATCACACATCTCATAAAAATATCTTTGTATTACGTGAGTAACTACACTCCACCCTTCATCCACAACATCATTCACATAATATACCATTTTTTCCTACGATGCTAAGATATATGGATCATGCAGTTCACGATCACCAACATCCATCAAGCGAGAGACGTTTACATAAGTAAATTGCAAGGAATCTCTTTTAACACCTATGATAATATCGACCCATTTGCATTTGAATAAAACAACAGAAAAATGCATGTGGTAGTTTAATTCAATAATATCATGCAACTTTACATAGTATTCCACTTCAGCAAATGTAAATATACCACTATTCTGTGTTTTCAAACCCACTTCTCGATCGACTGAACGAAATCTAAAACCATTCACATTATAAGCGTCGAACTTTCTAACTTGTTTTATAGGACATCTAGAAAGAAACATCAAATCTCTTGACAAGTCTGCTCGAGTATCAGTATTCATGATCTGAATAATAAAAATATAATTTAATAGATTTGCAAATTGTATGTGTCAAACTAATATTCGTATTTATTGCAATATTTATAAACTTACACGTCGTGCAAACCATTCTACCAGCTCTTTATTCACAACTTTTGTTATATCTTTTTCATTTCGGGTTCGGCCTCTCATTGGTCTCTTTGTTTGTATCCTCAACTCTTCAATAAATGGATCTGCAATTTCACTATTTAGCATCACATATCTGTGTGCCTGTAATAATTCCAATTCGGTCAGTGTCACGTATGAGGTCCTCCCAACTGATCGGCCAATAGCAGGAAATATTTTTGATTTCTGATGCATTTGAGATTGAGTTGATGTGTCGTCAACATGTCCAACTCGATTAAATCTGGTCTCAATATCATCCAAAAATCTGGAACAAAAGGTGAGACACTCCTCGGCCATATAGCTTTCAGCAATAGATCCTTCTGGTTGAGCTTTATTTCTCATGTATGCTTTCAAATGCCCAAGATATCTGTGAAATATAATAATAATATTATGCATTTATTTAAATTACAAATATTGCTTACTTAACTGGAAACATATAAATAAAATACCACTCAATTGGATACATCCATCAATACTGAAAGGGGCCTCCTAATTTAGCTTCGTCAACCAAATGCACAGTTAAATGCATCATGACAGTAAAAATTGATGGATGAAAGATCATCTCCATTGCACAAAGGGTCAATACAAACCTCTCTTATAGGTTGTGAAGCTGTAATGGATGTAGAGTTTTCTCACATAATTGCCTGAAAAATGTGTAGAATTGCAGTACAACAGCAGTAACTTTTTCAGGTAATAATGTCGCAATGCCAATGGTAGTAACTATTGTAACAAAACATGTGAATCGTGACTTTTCAATCCATATAACTTACGATTCTTCAAATCAACACACCTCGATATGTTACTCGAATACCCATTAGATACCTTCACATTCTTTAAAATTCGAAGGAACGCATCTTTATCCCTATTTTTCATTGAAAAAATGGCCGGAGCATACTTTTCATTCTTATCTGGCCAGAGATCGCGTTTTATGTTCATTACATGTAAGTATTTGCGAGCATTGAGTTGATCCTTTGACTTTCCATGCTCATTAAGTAATGTGAAAATCAAATTATCACATACATTCTTCTCAATATGCATCACATCAAGATTGTGGTGCAACGAATTAAATTCCCAATACGGATGTTTGAAGAATATACTTTTTTTCTTCCATTGTTGCGTTCTGATTTCACTTGACGATGCACTTCGCACTCGTTTTCCGCTATCAGCCAAATGATGAATCTTCCCAAATATTGTTTTAACATTTTCAAGCTGTGTCAATATTTCAGAACCGGTTAACAACTTTGGAGGTGGTCTAAGATCAATGGAACCATTAAATTTTGATTTGTTCAGCCGAAATATATGAGATGCATCAAGAAATATTCGATGGCACAAGAAGCACCATTTTCTACTGTGAGGTAGCCGTTTGGGATCGAAATTAAAGTTACAAACGGGACAAGAAAAAACCATATAAGTGTTCCAACCAGATAAATTCCCAAGCCCAGAGAACTCACTAATGGTCCACATTAAAGCGTCATGAATTTTGTACATTGTTTTAGAAGAAACATCAAATGTCTCAACACTGTTGCTCCATAACTCCTGCAATTCTTCAATCAAAGGCTGCAGGTATACATCAATATCATTTCCAGGAATTTGTTTTCCTAGAATAATCATCGAAATGATAAAATATGTTTGTTGCATACACATCCAAAGAGGAAAATTATAAGGGATCAAAACATCTGGCCAAATGCTATAACTCGTACTCAAAATCCCAAATGGGTTGAATCCATCGGCAGCCAATCCCAATCGAACATTCCTAGGATCAGCTGAGAAATATGGATGTAATGAATCAAATGTCTTCCACGATTGGGAATCTCGTGGATGTCTCATTATCCCATTATTGTTATTATCTACAGAATGCCACTTCATGTGTTCGGCGGTTTTTGATGACCTGAAAAATCTTTGCAATCGAGGTTTCAAAGGAAAGTAACGCAAAACATTTGAAGGTGTGTTCCTTTTCTTCTTCTCCATGAAATTATGTTCAGTCATACTTCCAACATCACCTTTTGACTGCCATCTAGAAGAATAACATTTCTTACAATTCTATATACTTGAATCCTCTCCCCAGTAAAGCATACAATCATTGGGACACGCATGTATTTTTGTATAATTCAGACCAAGCTTGTTTACAAATTTTTTCATCTCATAAAACGATTCTGGGATTTTTGCTTCAGGAAATACATCACGAATCAATTCCAATAACATGGACATTGCCTTATTTTTAATTCTACATAGACATTTGATATGGTACAACTTCAGCAGAAATGAATGTTTTGAATATTTCAAACACCCACTATAAAACTCTTGATTTCCATCGTCAAATGAATCATGAAACGCATTTTCCTCAGTGAAGTTTTCCCTTACATTTGGCTCCACAGAATCAAGAGGAGGATCCAATGATATGTTACAATCTTGATCTGCTTGTGTTACAGTCTCAAAAACATCACTTGTCACGTTTCAATTTATAGCACCCTCTTCTAGTTGTTCTGATATGTTTTGATGCTCATAGTGGTGTCTTGCACTGCCGAATGCATCATTTATGGGGTTTTGCATTTCATTTTCCATTGTCGAAAAACATGCGACCTCATTCTGTGGATTAACATCAGTCCTCAATATTTCTGTATTCTTTGATTCTCCATGCCAAATCCAACACAAATATTTATCAGGGAATTGCTTCAGTATTAAATGTTCATAAACATCATCTCTCTTCAACCATGTTCTAAATTTACATTTAGGACATGGAAATCTTATTCTCCCTTCAACGAATCGATTATAAATTGAAAAATCTAAAAACTCATTCAAACCCGTAACATATTGAGGTGTGTTCCTTGGTAATGTGATCCAGCTTTTATCCATGTATATCACAATGTGCCTACACAAAATATACGATACTGTAAGATTACAGAAACATAATATAATAAAGATGAACCATTGATCATAAAGTATGCATAATAAAATAAAGATGATTCATTGATCACATTTACCACTTCAGACCAACCGAACAAGTCTGGTCCATAGGAGACATCGTCAACACCTCATTGAGGAGCAATAAGAATATCGGGTTACACACTTATCATAACACTATCGATCACACATTTATGTTTCCTCAAACAACACCCCATTGATGTGTGATAGAAACTAATCATAATGCATTTTAAACCTGAGACATTATGTGATTGTTTAGGCTTGTCCTTAGATGTCCTCCAAGAGGAATGATGTTTCTCAATGGTTTCATACTCAACCAACCATATCAAAGTCGTATTTCCTATGACAAAGAAGACTATCTGGGTACCAATCCATGTATTAAATATGGTGTGAGGTAAATTAAGTAGGCCACCACTAATGGTTTCTAATGCATAATCTAGTCCACGAGTATAAAACAAACAATAGTGTGCAGGTATATCAAAATTAAGTGTCACTATAAATATAAATCCATGTCAGACTCAGGTTTCTTAGGAGAAACATGGCACAATATCAAACCTTATAGATTTCATGTAAACAATGGTAATAATATCCACTTTGAAATGCACCAACCTAGAAAAGTTAGTGGAATACACTATAACAATACATTCCCATTTTTATAATGTTAGAAAGTATCAGGTCTTTTCCACATGTAACATTTTAGGATAAAACTATAGTTTATATATTTTCTTGAAGGATTCCCACGTAAGATCCTCATAAAATATAGTATGCACAACTTAGCCTCACCATTTCCATCCCAATCCATCATGAATATATGTTGACCCCCACCCCTTAGATTCCTTGGGAATCTTTATAATTTTAAATCTCCTACCAATCTACTCAATCATCTCCTCATATTTCAAGATTCCATTATCACCATGAAAGATAGGTGGATTCTTGTTAGTAAATTATGAGTCGTGATCCACTACTCCTCCTGGGTTTTTAATACCTTCATAACCAAAGAATGAATAGTGCATATTATAACTTCCACTAAAGAAGATACCACTAAGGGATTATCCTATTAAACCCGTCTCACAAATCTATCAATTAGATTGATAAGACCTCTTCTAGTAGGAATCGTCTAACAAATACAAGATGAAAACCCCTTTAGTCATGAGAAAATTCCTAAATCATAGAACAACATCCATAATCTATATTAATGATTTAAAATAATATTAATTTTATGAATTTATGAATTTTATTAATGAAATATAAAACATAAGAAAGGAATAGTTTTTTTAATGGACACCAAATCTAGTTTATTCAATCAACAACAAAGGCCAAGTGACAATATTTAAAAAAAAAACTAACCACCCATAGTAACTTGAATTCATACATGGAGGTGAGATGTCTAGGCACCATCCCACACATATTAACTAAATTCTAGTGCTACTAAATCTAGTATACCAATGAAACTAAACCAAAACTAGGAAGTGTCGTAACATTCCAGGCTCAATATTCCTTTTGATATTAATTTATAATGAACCGACTAGGGAAAACTATGCAAGTCTCCCAAGAGGGTCTTATACATGGAGATGTGTAATAAAGAGACATGAAAGTAGTATCTTGTTTTAGAGAATAAAGTTATGAAACCAAATTAAAATAAAAAATAAAGATAAACATCCATTAGTATAAAAAATTCAATATAAATAGGCCAAGCCATAAAGAATTTAGTCAACCACTTTTTGTGAGAAAAACTATTTTTGAAGAAAGACCTCTTTAAAAATATGTATATTTTCCATAAAATCCATTTAAATCCATAAATTTCATGAAACAAGCCAAAGAAATTAATAAGAATATAAGGAAATTTTAAATTAGAACCGCTTGTATAGATACACCTACCTTATAAACATAAGGAACCTAAGATCCTTCGACAACATAAATTGGAAACCAGGAGATATTCCTCAAACCATTTTTGATAACACATATTATTTAGGAAACCATAGAAACCATATCACACAACACTACCAAACCAAGAACATAAATGATAAAGAGAGTGAATGATATTACACGTACCCATAGGAAGACAACCCACCACACTAGTGAACAAATTCTCCAAGAAAAGAAATCTTGTAGAGGAAGATACCCAATATTATCTAAAATCTTTCTAGGATTTATGAGGGAGGTCTTCACATTGAATGGAAGATGGGTAATATATAAATCATGATAAAAACCATTGGTTCTAAATAATTAATTTCATGAACCCCTTTCATGGTGTGAATTCCACGATTAATAAAAATACCCAAAAAAGTATCCTTAGTTTGAATTAATCATAATCAACCCATTAAAAACATGAAGATGTTTTAGGACTTATAATTCTTCAAGCTCTAAACCAAACTCATAGTATCTACCCTGTAGTAGATTCACATTGCGTAACAAATTCATGATTCAAATCAAAGATACAAGAAATAACTAAAAATTACCAAAATAGAAGGTGGTCGCGGGGGGCGTCGGGCGGTGCGGGGGTCACCGGAGGCCGCGGGGGGTGCGGGGGTCGCCGGAGGGCGCGGGGGGGGGGGGGGGGGGGCGCGGGGGGCATGGGGGGCGCGCAGGGTGCGGGGGTCGCTGGGGGTCGAGGGGGCGCCGGGGGGGTGTGGGGTTCGCCAGAGGGCTTGGGGGCCGCGGGGGGTGCGGGGGTCGCCGGAGGGCGTGGGGGGCGCGGGGGTGTGGGGGGCGTGCAGGGCGCGTGGGTCACTGGGGGTCGAGGGGGGCGCCAGGAGGGTGCGGGGTTTGCCGGAGGGCGTGGGGGGCACGAGGGGTGTGGGGGTCGCCGGAGGGCGCGGGGTGCGCGAGTGTCGCCAGTGCCGAGGGGGATCGGGGAATAGGGTGGATTGGGGAAGAGGAGAGGGTTTGTGGGGGAACCGCGGAAGGGGTAGGGGAAAGGGGTCATGGTTTTTGAAATAAAATAGGATTTCGTAGCGGTTTATTAAAAACCACCGCGAAACCTTTCACTGAAAACGTTTAGCGGCATTTTTGTGAACCGCCGCCACAAAACCGCCGCTAAACCCAGTTTTTTTTGTAGTGTGAATATATACTTTACACTTTTGTGATCAGTATATATTTCACACTTCACACCATACAAATGATGCCACCAATTTTTTAAATCCAAAACAACAGCAGCTAATTCTAAATCATGTGTAGGGTAATTTATCTCATGAGTTTTCAAATGACGTGAAGCATACTAAATTACCTGATAATTATGCATTAGGACGCAATCAAGTCCATTAAATAAAGCATCACTGTAGATAAAAATCTCACCATTCCTGGAAGTTAGTTCCAATACTAGAACATTCACTGATCTTTTTTTCAATTCCTGAAAACAATCATCACATTCTTTTGTCCATATAATCTTAACACCCTTCCGAGTTAGCTTAGTCAATGGGCTGGACAACCGTGAAATTTTTTTATCAAAACTTCAATAATAGACTACCAAACCAGGAAAACTAAAAATCATTGTTACATTTTTGGTTCTTGTCCATTCGTCAACAACCTTTGTTTTTGCAGGATCAATAGTTTTTCCATCTTTAGAAATAATGTGACCAAAGAAAGAAAATTGTTGCAACAAAAACTCACAGTTTTGGAATTTCCCATAAAATTTCATTTATTTTATGGTTTGAAAAATTATCCTTAAATTACTTCCATGATCTTATTTACTTTTAGAAAACACCAAAATATCTTCAATAAAAAAACCACAAACCTATCCAATAACTCCTAGAAAATTCTATTCATAAGGTCCATGAATACAGAAGGTGCATTGGTTAACCCAAAAGTCATAAATAAAAATTCATAATGGCCATATCTTTTACGAAATGCGGTCTTCGAAATATCTACTTTCTTTAGCTTCAACTGATGGTACCCCAATCTCAAGTCAATCTTTGAAAAATAATGAGCTCCCTGGAGCTGATAAAATAAATCACCGATATGAGGCAAAGGATATTTGTTCATTAAAGTGATGTTATTCAAGGCTCTATAATCAATGCAAAGTCTCATTAAACCATATTTCTTTTTAACAAATAATACAGGAGCACCCCATGGTGATGTGCTAGGTCTAATGAAACCTTTATATAATAAATCTTGCAATTTCTCGTTCGACTCTAAAAGTTCAATTTGAGCCATTCGATAAGGGGATTTTGAAATTGGCTTAGCATCAGGAACTAAGTCAACAATAAATTCAACTTCTCGATATGGTATTATTCCAGGAAACTTATCATGAAAAACAGCATGATACTCATTTACCACTGGAACATCATTAATCTGAATGGTTCCTTTGTTTTCAACAAAATGTGCAATGTAAAATTCACTCCCATCTTTTACAAGTTTCTCAACCTCTTAATATGTTATCAACAAAAAAGGTTCATTGTTTTACAAAAATTGAAAGTATTTCGGAAAAGAAACTTCTTTAGCTCTACAGTCAATCATATCATGGTAAACAGAGAGTCAATCTATACCCAGGATAACATAAAACTCTACTAAAGGTAAAACAATAAGGTTTTCAAGTAGATTCTTTCCACAGATAAGGATAGGAATATTATTATAAATTATTTTTTCCTCAACACTTACCCCATGTGTTTTTACCACATGTTTGGGAGTAATATCTTGAGATGGAAATCCGAATATACTAGAAAAGGTTTTAGAGATGAAAGAATGAGTAGACCCTGAATCAAACAACAAATTGGCATAATCTGAAAAAACAATAAAAGTACCTGATACCACATCATTTGATGGCCCAAAATCTACTAAAGTCGTTGCAAAGGATTTAACCACACCTTTCTACTTGTAGTCTGACTTCTTCCCATCATTCGAGTTATTTTTTGGACACTCGTTTGGATAATGAACCATCTCATTGCACATGAGACATTTCACTAATTGTAAATCAATTTTTCTCTTACCATTACCCTGATCTTTTCCAGTGCAATCATGAGCCTTATGTCCCATCTTACCATATCTAAATTACTTTCCAGAATTCAAAAGACATTACCCAACATGCTTTTTACCACATGTAACACAAACTAAAAACATATTTTTCTTACCATGAATCCTTTTCAAAGGATTATTCCCTTTATCATTCCTCTGCGGTCTCTACTTTTTTTGGTTGTCATAGAACACTTTCTCATCAAAAAACATCATTTCCACCTTCTCAACACATTGAACAATATTTTCATAACTTTTGAACTCATGAGAAGGTAATACCCTTTGATATTTTGAATTTAATCCTGAGTAAAAATGATTGATTTTACTATCAAGGTCTCAGATAAAATTTGGAGTATACCTTTCCAATCGAGTGAACTTTTCTTCAAAAGTAGCCACTGAGTCTCCCTCTTACCTCAATTCCAAGATTTTTTTTCCATCCTAAGTCGAAAATACTTTGGATAATATTTCTCAAGAAACATACATTTTAATTCATCCCAGTCAAGAACATCAATCTCATCAGCATCCCAGAAATTTTTAACCATCGTCCACAACTGATATGCTTCACCCTCCAAATGGTAAAAAACAAGATTAACCTTTTGATTTTATAAACACCCCCTAACATAGAAAATATTACCCAGCACTTTAATCCATCCTTCTGCTATCACATGGTAAGATTATCCTCTGAATGATGGGGCATGTTGCCTCATGAAATATTCATCCATTGATATGTTCTTCTGCGGTTTCTCTGGATAATCTTGTGCGTGGATACCACCACAATTTATTTCTTGAGTAAACTGTGCCATTACTACAACAAACTGTTCTGTTCCAATTCTGACCATCTCATGATGCTGATTTGGGAGGTCATTTCCTTTTGTATGACTTCGTAGAACTGCTTCCCTATTTCCTCTACGGAAAATATTCATGTACAAGCATGTCTAAGATGATGCAACATGGTAATATCCAAATGATATATTATTTCAATATGACCATAATTTGTAAGAAAATATTTTTGGATAATCATTTAATAGAATTATAAATCCTATTGTTATCTAAACCAACCTTTGATACAAACTATAGGGCCCCGACATTAAACATTACTTAATCATGGGTTTTTTCAAGATTTGACATTGAGGATCTTTTCAGGTTTAGTTTTATAGAGAACTAGGTCATAAATCATGCATTACATTCCACATTTAAACAAGGTGGTTACATTAAAGACAAAAATCATTTTTTTCCACCAAATAAAACATATTTAAAATAAAATATGGTTTATTTCTTGAAACTTCCTCAACACTATCATCAAATCATGTACTTTTCCCTTGACTTATGAAAAAAAATTCAAAAACATGAGATGAGCATAAAAATCTCAGTAACAGATATAATAATACGGAAAGAAAACATTAGTCCATGTATACATAAGAATCAATGAAACCATACTTTACTCATAAAACATAAGCACTATAACATACCTCATGAAATCATATGATTTATGAATAAATCATAGAAATAATAATACATATAGGTAACTTGACGCATTCATAACATTCTTACATAGAGATTAACCCTCATTGTTATGTTTGGAGTACCCATCACAATATATTCCCTGAATCTCTTCAGAGAAACCTTAGAGTTTTACTCTTTCACATTACCCAATGCATTGGAGAGCTATCTCAAGATCACCCACACATAAATTATCATAGAACCACCCAACTTTATAAACAATTCCAAAGAACCATAACATAATCATATCACATAAAACATGCATAATGGAAACATAACATTTTAACATTTCAATCGCCAGATATCAATATAACACCTTGATATAATAAAAACATTATCAAAACCATTTTCAATATGAAACTAAAATAAAATTATTACATGATATTTATTTTTCATTTTAAAAATGTTATTGCTTGTAGAGGAAGTCGAAACTCAAATAATGGTCACGAAGGTGGAGATGTCGTTGTTGCCGCATACGTAAGAACAAAACATTCCTTTTGTCATTTAGTAAAATGATTCGTGTAAAAAGATTCATTTTTAATGAAATTAAAAGTCAAAAGGGTTTATTATACAACTAAAAAACGAAGGTCGTATATAAATTGATGTATTCCTCAATGAAAGGAGATTGAGATGAAGACCCTTACCTCAAGTCCCACTTTTCTTGTTCGTTTCATTATATTTCTGAATAATAAACTTATGTCAATTTATAATTGATTAAGGACTTACTTTAATTTTTATTATTCAATTCATATTGCATATTATCATATTATAATAATTAGTTAATCATGTGGCTTCATATCATACATTTTTTCGATGTTCGGTACATGAGTCAAAAATGAACTTGTTTGAAAAGAATTGTCGATGTAGTTATAAGTACATCATATCCATAATGGTATTAATGATTTAAATATCATATATATCTAGTATATATTCATTATATACTATTCCAAAACATTTGTAGATAAAAAATGAAATACACCGTTAATGGAGACGGTAGGTCGTACGTACGAATGAATGCTACTTTCATTTCTTTGTCATATTAAAGAAATGAAAACTAAATTATACAAATATATATTATAATTAAAGTATAATATATATGTTATATAGGTAAAAAATGTTCATTAATTACATTATTTATAAATTCCATGATTGGAATGAATGAGTCATATCACTTGAGGGGGCGGTAGTCCAGACTTCCTCAGATAAAATTATCACAGTTCCACAACATGAAAAGCATAACGATGTGATTTAAAAATAAAATTAAGAAGCATATAGAAAAAATAAATACCATATATATCATATATAAATATAGTGACATCATAATGGACACCATGAAAGGTGTTAAAAAATATTGAAAAATCATCATTTTGTGAGGCAGTAATTCACCACCCACCAAAACAGTATGTTCTTTAACCATTAGACGGAGGTATGTGTAAGTGTAGGTAGAATAATTATCATAACAAAATCCTAGTACATTGAGGATACTGGTTTTATTATGGAATCAAATAATAAGAAGATATTGGTGAGTGAAGAAGGAAAATAAAAGGAAGAAAATCAAGAGAAGACATTACTTCTAAATCGGGTAACTCTTTGTGATTTGAGCCAAAGACATCCTTGGAAAGACTTCTGCCCAAGGTGAGGATTCTAGGAGTAAGAGAGGGATGTTGAGAGATAATATTAGTAGAGTTTGGAAGATCCAATGGCTTGAGAATTGTGGGTAAGGGGGTAGAGGTAGGGCCTTTTATAAGAGGGAGGACGGTCACTTTTCGAAAGTCTTGAAATATTACATTATAATAAAATGATTTTCAGATTTAAAAGGTCCCACAATGATATATTCTAAGGATAAAGTGATAAGGGTTCGAAATACACCCATAAAATAGGTTTTGAATATGTTTAAGTCTTATATTTTACCTTATCTTTTCATTTTATTTAAATCGTTCGTTAATGAGATAATCACTGCATCATCATGGTGTCGTAAATAAATTTATCTATTTAATGTCTAAAAATTATAAATAAATACCATGATGTACGAAATATTATTATATTTTCATTGAAAATTTATAGTCTAAGATATCATTTATGTAAAAAAAAATTGTTTTACTTAGGATATACAAACATTTGTTATATTTCTATTCTTTTTAAAAATAATGTCATAAATGTCACTATCACACCCATGTGACTCCATGGGCCCTCGAGTTTGGTAAAAAGATTACCATGGTCGGCCATGAATCAGTAAAGAGGATTTTGGACACATTTTTTGGTCATTTTGATATTATTATGACACTATTTTATTACCCTTAACTACCTGATTAATAATTAATCAAGGTAATTAAAGGTAATTACCGTCGTTACTATTCATAATGTCCAAAAACAAAAGTGTCTTAATTAAATAATTTGGACCTATGATTCCAAATATGGAATCCATTTTACCGAATTTCAAATAGAGCAATTTCAGTAATTAATTTAAAAATAATTCTCGTTGTCAAAACAAATAGCGTGTTTTTAAGATACAATATCTTTCAAAAGATTGAAACTTGTTTATGTCCAATATAAAATTGAAATTAATTTCAATGACCACCATTGAATTAAATGGTAAAAATACATTCTAATTACAGTTTAAAACCAATTAAGTTGAAAATATATCTATAAAATTAAATTATATGAAAATTTTGTTTTGAAGTAAAATGGGATATTTTTCACTATTCATTAAAAAATGAACATTGTCAGAAGAATACCAAAAATTTATCCTAAGTAAATTTAAAAGTCCCAATTATAAAGGATAAGATTATTTTGAGAAATAGATCTTATAAAATTTTCAAAAGTTTTATTTAAAAATGGTTTTCCATAAAAAAGGTGGTAAAGAAATCTTTTAAAAATATTACAGTATTATATGCCTAAGAATAGATTTATTCTCATTTTATTCATCTAAAACACTATCTAATTAAAAAATAGACATATATATGAAAATGTATTATTCTTTACCTACATGGGATGTTACACTTATAATTTCGATAAGATATGGAAGGACTTGATATCATTTGGATTCATAGTATGTCTGAATTATTATTCCCTCACATGTCCAGGTACAGATTCTCATATGCTGGGGCCTAATTTATGCTTGATTTCTTAAAATATTTGTATTGTTTCATTTTTTCCATATCCTATGTTAATATTTTAAGAAATTGTTACTTTTATGGCATCCATATACATATCAATCTTATTTATAATATTTTTTTATGTCTTTGAGAATGGATTGATTTAAATAAAACCATTGGTAGTTCCTAGAAAATGTTTTCAATGTGAATTGCAATATATTTTTTATTCTAGAACTATTGTATAGAAGGAAATAGACATTGTATCAGTTCATGGTGGTATTTAAATGGATGTTTTCATCAAACCATTCTTGTGGATTTGTGTCAATGCTGACCTAGTTTTTTAGATATATGTAAACAGAATGGAATCATGTAGTTGAATTATTTCTCTTAGATTTTGTTTCATTATAATAGTGATAGTTTTTTACCGATGGCTTGTTACCTAGAATTTTTTTCCATTCCTGTTTTTTGTTTATTTTAGGTTTTCCTTATTATATTGTCTTTTTATGTCATATGTATGTATCCTTTTCATCAATCTTTTTTTCAATACAGATTAAAACCATTTATTAATACGTGAGATATGTTTTGGAAATTATGTTGATCATGCTTTTTTGGAATGTATTTTCATTTTAAATGAAATTTTGATTCTGGTTGGTTCATTGAAAAAAAATCCGGGGTTTTTATGAAAGTACCATAAGAGCTCTCAATTAAGATAAATTATCCACACTTAATATTTCATTCATGGACACTCCATTGGGGATAAGGGATCTGTTTTTTGAAGGGACCATAACCTATAGATAATCAATAAGAGTGTTTTGGAGATATTTTTATTATTTTTAATAAATTTTGGTTATTATTGAGTGATCTAAACTGGGGTATCTGAGGGTGGTCATTATAAGGGGTGGAGAAGGGTGTTCTGGAATAAAATATTCATTAGATTATTATTTTGTATCACAAATAAAATTAGTGAGGTCAATTGTGATTATATAAAATTATTACTGCTTGTGAGGGATAAATAAAGGATTCTTACTACATCAAATATGTAATTAATCATGCACATATCTATTTATATAAATATTTGAATATTTTTCATATTTCACAATTTATTGATTATTTAATCCTTTCTAAAAAATCCTATAAAAGTATACTACTATAATATTGACCTAATGGTTTTAAAAATTAAATAATTTTCACAAAAATATTCCATATAGAATTATAAAATTTTAGTTTATAAATAATATAATTATTCATTAAATAATAATAATTTTTATGATATTATCAAATTACTACCCATAGAAAACTTCCTTGTAGACTCATAAAATTATATATAAGTTTATTATAAAAACATGTGATTTATGAAACAACATTATGAATATATTATTTTCATTATAATTTTAAAATTCATCTTAATATTTATTTTAATGAGAACTAAAATTAATTTTTCCAATATTTATAGTTATGTTTTCATTATAAAAAATATTTGTTTTCAAATTTTAAAATGTAATTTTGTTTTCCTATGAAATATGGTTGTAATGTTTTTATTTGGAAATGTATTTAATATTACACTACAAAATATATAATTTTTTACGAGAAAAAATTATATATATAAAATTCATAGTGATTTAAGGGGTGTAAAATATTTTGGGATTAATTAATAGTTGAATCATGTATATTCAATAAGATGATATATGTTTGTACATGTTTTATGGAACAATCATAGATGATAATACTTTGCTCCATGATGGCATACAATGATTTGTTGGTAAAAACCAATTATTGTACAAGGATGTAGGAGATTAAAACACATAATAGAAAATGAATTTTTGAAACCGTTATTCTATTAATATATCATTTAGGTCACCTATGATAGATGTGTATAGAAATCCAAGATACAAATGAAACAATAAAACGAAATCCTTATGATTTTAAATATTGACATTGCATTGAAGGGAAAAATGTGTCCTAAAATATGTAATATATAATGGTAGATATTTGAAATTCATAGCTATTAAATATAAGAATTTCGTGTAAGATATTTTTTGACTCATAAAATTTCATTCTTATTTATTATTAATAATATCATTGTTACAGGAACTGTGTTGTAGATCATTCCCAAATAAAAGTATTATGTTTCATGGAAACAACATATGATATAAATACATGGTTAAAATAACTAATGTTAGAAAGAATAATTTTTTATTCTTTAATAAAGGTATTTAAAATAATAACTGGGTGTCTTGAATTTTTTAATATAATATGTCCATATGTTTTTAGTATAGAATTTTATTAAATTGGAAAAAATGTTATAATATATATAATGAATTGAATAACATGTGAGAGATCCAGAATATTTATATTTATATTTGGGATTCCAATTAAATTATGTACTAAAAGGATGAATGGTGTTGAATACACCATTACTAGAACATCATTCTAAAAAATGTATAAGGAGTATTTCAAATAGTTGATAGTCAAAATAATGGTTAATGTATCCCTCTACAATGTATGTGAACATATTTTCAATGTTTGTTTCAATTCTATAAGGAAGGAAAATATTATTTTAGAAGTATCAAACATCCTTATATATGGGTTAGGGAAATGAATACATTTTTATCCATATGATAATGATCACCAACGGTTCTAAAAAATAGGTTTCATAATAGAATAAATTATGTTTATGAGATTTTTATCATTATTTGTCAGGTGTTTATATTTTTTATATTGTTTTATATTGAGATAATTTAATTTTAATGTTTATAGTTTTTCTGTTTTTATAAAATATTGTTGTTTATTATTCATATAGGATGAGAATTGTTTTCCAATAATTTATGAATTTCTATGATTTTGCAAAATTGACTATGATTTTTAACATGTTTTCTGTTGAAGAATGTCACTCTGTTATTGTAGAATAAAGAAAGGTTATATATATATATATACATTATTTTTATAAAAGAATCCCATATATTATATTATGGAAAATGTACTATATTGTTAGTTTCTAAGACTATTCATTTTCTCCAACATTCGAATAGGGGAGCACATTATATGGTTTCCATGTGACAATGATAGTTTTGAATATATAATAGCATACAACATTACCAATTTTGAAAGAGAAACATCATGAGGATATATTAGAGAACTAACATAACTTATTGAATAAGCTCTAGGTCAAATAGCATAGTCATCATATAATATAGTCCAAACAAAAAAATAACCATTTTACATAATTCCTCTTTCAAGGATATATTTTTTGGTATTTATAATTACATGAAAAAGTGTCGTATGTTATTACCATTATAGTTTCATTCAATTCCCTTGTAATAATTTTGTTTCTCAGCCTAATCTAAATTCATGAAGGGAAAAGATGCCTTCCACTACTGTATGAAACCTTGAATTTATTCTATAAATAACTTTTTAGTAACCCATATTCATCATTATAATTCACTAACATTCGCAAGGGAATATAATGAAGTGTCGGGAGGAATTATTTATACCCACTTACACAATATAGTGAAGAGATTGATTTTATAATTACATAAGTGAATTATCATTCATGTTTGTTTCAGTAACTATGTAAATTGTTTCATAACACCACAATGTGGAATTATAATATTTCATGAATAAAATATTATTTATATATATCAAATACGACTGTTAGAATAATTTTTTGGAATAATAACAGATGCACCATCCACAAGGAAGTGCTTTAATATTTATTGAATATGTGTTCATATTAAATTATTTTGTACAAATTATTAACGAAGATAAAATAAAATATAAATATCCATTGGTGGAGTCATTTTCATGATGAGAAATAGTATCAATTGTCTGTGGTGGGGGTGAAACTTCTAGAGGATGAGATAACCCTAGTAAAGCATAGTAATGACTAATAAGAATAGTGACGATGACCATTATGAATTGTCCTAAAATTTATCTTCTCCATTCAATATTATTATAATTTATTATTGTATAGATGAAGCACGCTTGTAATTGAAATTTTGGATTTTTTTTCCAATATAACATCACGATTATATTCTACTAGAAGTTTTTTGGGATATTGATTCAAAATATTATTCATAATTCATCCCCCATATTTATAATGGGTAAATTATCATAGGATCAATCTGAAATTAAAATGAAACAAAGATGGTGAAAAACTATTTGCGACACTATAACATTGGAAAAGGTGGCTAGGTCGAAAAAATAACCATGTTAGGCCTTATTAACCCTTCAAAATAAGACCCACCACTTGTGATAAGGGTATAATTCCAACATGTATACACTATCGTAACAAATTTTATCTATACTGATTACTAGGAAAACATTATAGAATGATGATATTAGGTAATATATAAAAATAATATAATAAAAAGGGATTTATATATGTGGAAAATTGGTGGATACTCAACTCATATATATGTAATGTTTGGGGAATTTGTATGTTTTTTTATTCATTTTACCTTTTATATAGATACAAATTTCTATGTATATACATACATTATTGAATCAATGACTATGTTAAATGTTTTTGTTTTATTATCTAAATAATTATGTTATACATATTTCAATAGTTTAATAATTTTTTATACTGTCCAAATAATTAATATTTTGATCAATAACTATCCATTTGAAGATGACTTAGAACTTATTGATATTATTCTATATTGAATAGAGGGAGTTTTTTTATATATAAGAATATATTTTATCTACCCATGAATACAACTATTTAAAAGGATTTGAGTTTCTATATAAGTGTTTTTAGAAAAAAGACTAAAAACTTTTGAAACCCTGATAAAATAATAAAAATCATAATGGAAAAAATACAACAGAACATAATGTTCATAACTTATTAATTATTCATAATGTAAATCCACATCAAATTATAATTTTTTAATTTTCCCACTAATATTTTCTTTTTGGGGTATAGATGAACCAACAACACTATAGATAAATATGATATATCATTTGACATTTATTATAGAATTATAAATATATTTTTATTTTCAAATAGATTAATTTTTATGAAACATTCACATGTGAAAAAATAAAAAAGTGATCTAATGTTGAATATTTTTCAATGGAATTGGAAAAATTATATAAATAGAGGATACCAAAAATATATGGGATGTAGAAATGGTTGAGAATATTCCCATAATTCAGGGAAAAAAAATAATATACTATATTCATTTTAGATATAGAAATTAAAATCTAGGGAATAGAACAAAATTATTTAATCAAAGAACTTAAACGTGAAGAGGTTTATGAGATAGGGAAATATATAGATACACCTATATATCATATAATAATTTGGTATGAGTGTCTATAAAAAAAATAACATGTAGGAATATGGATAGTAGAAATAGTCTTTGTTAAACATGGTGAACTAATATAGTCAATCACTAAAACAGAAGTACACTTTTGGATCCATAGTAAATATATTTATATAATTGAAGAATTGGGATGTTTACTTTATCATATAGGAAAATTTGAAATTTACCGAAAAGAAGTAGAATAGTTATTTAAGGTTCCATCAATAGATCCTCCAAGAAAAAATAATGATGTATTCAATTAGATGAGTAGAGGTGAAATCCACTACCAGTGATTCTTATTGAGAAATATATATCCTCAATTATAATGGGGATAGTTTATGTTTGATCATTATTAATGGTATTAAATCAGAAATTTCTATTAAGAGGATGTACAACAAAAATAGATTGTTTTTAAATTCATTGTTTAAATTTCATTTATATTCAATATTTCACATTTCACTCAACTATTTTAATTTCCAATATTCGGAGGATGCATAAAAATTATTTTTTTATAAAAAATAATAAAAACCAAAAAAAATATAGAATCTGTTTGAAATTGGAGTGATATACTGATAATGTTTTCCAAGAAAATGTTTCTCCATGAATGTAAATTATTATTTCCTCTAGAAAAAATATTATATAAGGGAAATAATATGTTAATTTCAATAAAATAACAATTTTGAGATATATTTGAAACATCAGAAGTATATAAAGTATATTTAAATCAATTAATTCCATGTCTATGAAGTTGGATTATAATTATTAAATGGAAAATATCTAAGAAATTATAATATGAAATCTATCTATATGAATTAAAAATTAAAAAAAAGATGATTGTTCATTGATAGGGAATGAAACCTTTTGAAATTAGTTCAATATAAACTCAAATACATCCTATGAAATAGGATAAAAATTAAAATTATAATCCAATATAATAAATCAGATATTATTAGTAACTAGGGCTGTTAGAGATAATAATTCATTAAAATGGATAAATGAAATTATGTATGTCTTTTTACCATACAGTGCTCCACAACCCTAACTATTACAATTTTACACATACGATGACTACTAGAGGGAACGGTCTTTCCGAGAGTTTTCAAACTCACTTAATATGTTTATGTTATGTAATATGGAAAAAAATATTCAAAATTTTATGAACATATAAAATTTAAAAGCAATATATTGGGAAGGTAATATTTAATTCAAATAAAGAAAATATATATTTACATATAATATTTCCATTTAATATATATCAACTAAATTAAAACCAAATATATTGAGAAAAATGATATTGTGGTATATTTTCCAAATTATAGGAATTTTTTGGAATGATTTATCTAAAATTATCTCATTTAACCTATAATAACAAAAAACCAAAAATGTGTTGATTTTGGTTGTTTTTAAATCATATCGATAGAAATTACATGATGAAATGTTATAAATAAACTATAAACAACATTCAGTTTGGATATTTTTCACATTATTTTTAATGTCAATATTATTTTATTCTATTTTAGTCATTCTTAATTTCAATTTTTGGTATAGTGTTTTCTTTTTTTTAGAAAATTTTTCGCATCAACTGACATCATTGAAAAAGTGGTCATTTTCATTTACCATTACATTGTGATAATGTGAATGATAATACAATTTTAATCTATTATAAAATGAAAAAGAGTTACTATTTGAGATCAACAAGATAAAATTATGATGTTCGTGTAGTTTAATTATGGAATCCATTATATTGTGTTGTGGGCCAACATACCATGGTGATAGTGTATAATAATGTGATAAATATCCAAAATAGCTTTTGGGACACACATTACATGGTCTTAACCTACAAAATAAAACTACAGGAACCCTTTAGAAATCATACTTTTCACAATATTCCATGAATATATCTATAAAGATATATCAGATAACTAATTCAAAATTATAAAAAATCTATATGATTTATTGCAACTTGTAATATGCTTGTCCTAAAACACAGTACAATTAAATTTTCTTTGAAAAAATATAAATAATACAGTATTATCTATTCATTCAATCCATATATATATATATTCCATTTTCATTCCAATGAAATCCACATGAACTCATTAAAGAAGTTAGATAGTAGATTAAATGTTTACATATGAAAACAAATATAATGAAATTTGTAATGGAAACTAGAGTTTCATAAATGGTGGAGTGCCACATGCTTCAAAAGATACTTCTGCGAGAGCCTATCCCATAGAATTAGAAATCTATGTCATTTCCCCATCATCTAAATGTATACCTTCTTCAGTCAATGGTATGAGTGTTGGATTGAGGATTTTAAACCCCACATGAATATAGACAAATGAAGGGTAAGAAGAGCCTTCACGAACATTAGATGTCATGTTAAAATAAAATTGAATCAAAAAATAGATGATGTAAGATTGAATCTTGATATATCATGATATTTAGGATCACCATTCTATATAAAATTGAAGTGGAATAAAGTATATGTGCATATAGAATATGAAGACAGATAACTGAATATATAATCTAGAAACTTTTATTTATAATTCAACAAAAAATAATGAATTTATGGAAGGGGAATATAATAATGATTACAAATTTTTACATAAACACAATACCAGATATATGTGGACATCCATCTTGAACACTGTTATTGAACGTGATGTTTTAAAAAGAGAACATCCATCATGAACTCTATTATTGAACATCTTGGACCAAATATATGTAATTAAAAAATAAGGTAAGATAAAAATACATGAATGTTATGTTTTTGAGACTACAATAGATACCAAAATAATAATATTATATAATTTTTTTAGTTAGCATTAAAAAATGATGTATTGTAAGAACATAACCTTGGTAAATGATATAGATCCAACTTGCAATCATTTATAAAAGTATAAGGCAATCCTGTCACATAATTTAATAAGATGATTGGTTTTGAGAATAAAAATGTACTGTAGTTTAGGTAATAGGAAAACTTATAATGTGGGTGACAAATTAAATTGAAATTATAACATTCCGACATGAACATTGAATAAAATTAAAAAATTAATAATACACATACCTCTAGATAGGAATAATAATCTTTCCAGCTAACTCATCAGGAAGCCTTATTTTTTGTTGGATGGTGTGTGTGTTATATCTGCACACATATATAAAGATAGTCAATAATAATATTTCCTAGTAAATAATATACCAATAAAAACAATAGATAAAAATAAAATATTTTAAATTAGAATTTATTGTTAGTGGAGGATTTCTTTCGAAAAACAAGGGTCCTAATAGTAACAATGGGTTATTTTTTTGATTATGTGTATTATAGTGTTGAAACAGTATCATTATCACATGTTTTATCACCATGAAATCCAATGGGAGAACCCTTATAACTCTTAATGTTGTGATCCTTCTAAATTGGATAGATTTTTTTGTGTGCCCTTCACTTATTCATTTTCAAACCCAATCTAGGTAAGGTGATGAAATTGGTGATATAATTTTCTTGGTCTCTTATGAAAATTAAATTGTATATGTTTTATTTTGTTGAATGGTGAAGATTTTGAATATTGAAATTTGATACTTACATTGATAATAGAATCCTTTTTTATTAAGAAATTTAATTTCGAAGGAAAATCGTACTCATCATCATCATAATTAAAAAATGAACATTAATGTTAGTTTAAATGAATAGATCATATTTTTCATCATATAATAATGTCTAAATTTATACCTATATCATAAAATATCTTAACTATATATATATATATATATATACAAATTACATTACTTGTTTATCAAATAAAACTACTGAGCACGAGTTAGTGATATTAGTCACAAGATGCTAGCCTCTAAATCAATTGTTTTTATAAATGCATTTACTAAGGGATTTAGAATGAATAATAAAAGTAAATACAATAAAAATATCAAATGACTTATAAGAAATTAAAGAAAACAAAAAATAATAACCAGAGAGTAGTGAAATTTGGAGAAATTTTGGAATTGTTGTACTAAATCATTTCATCGACAGTGTGTACATTTTTCTTAAAAGACATGGATGATTGGTAGAAGTAGTTATGGTGGCATTGATTTTTTTATTATTACTAAAAATAAAAACATTGTATCATATGGAGTATTGAAAATACCTTAATGAATAGGTAGAATATAGTACCCATTTCTACAATACATAACAGTGCATAAATAAATTTTTAACTTAAAGTTATATTACATACTTATTAACATTTTTTTATTTCCGAAATTATTTTTGACTATCCCAATTAATCATTGTTGTTGAGGAAGAAATTGGGTATGTTAGAACTGGACTACGATATAATGATGAAATTATTATCCCACATCATATTTTTTTAAAATAAAATTCAGTATAAAGAAGAGAATATGTACAGTAATTATATAGTGTACACTGAGGAAGAGATATAAAATTCATAGATAAATTTATCGTTTATATAATTTATTTCTATAATTTTTAACATCATCAATAGAAAGGTTGAAAAGAAGTTTTGTCACATTAATGTCATTTTTTACTATAACAGAGCCTAAAAGAAGTTTGAATGTCTAATTATATGGAGTGCTATTTATAATTTCTAATAGTATTGTGTAATAGAATGGGAAACAATGAATTATATTATCAGAAAGTGCACTATTAAATTTCATCACTCTAAAAATATATAATATTAAAATAGTAGATGACCCAATATTTTTAACCTAGTAATGAGACATTTTATTTGAATAGACACCCAATAAACTACATTTCACTCGTAACCCATTGTATGAAAATAAATAAGAAATAATTTCTAGAGTTAATTTTCTATTAGATATACTAAAGAGTCAATGCCTCACATTTCATCCTCTATGACAATCAGCATTTTGATATTGGCAGTACCCAATGGTTGAATAGGATATGAGAAATGTAAATGTCTAATTATATCTAAAACAAATTAGAATGAAAACTTTGTTCTGTAATGAAAATTTAATTTTTTTTAAATAAAGACATTGTGTCTTATTATGGTGTAAATAAATCATTTTAAAACATTTAAAAATTGATAATAAAACAAAATTAAAACTAAACCTATTAAATGATCCGTCAGAACCCTTCTATGATTTATGTATACAAAAGAAGTAAAATCAAAACAGAAATGTGGTAGCGGTGCATCACATTGTCGTACATGCATTATTGATGAGAACATTATGTGGAAATCATGTATAGTGCCTAATTATCTACCTTCATCAGCATCTATTTTGATGTTTTGTTTAAAATAGCTATTTGAATTTAGAGATAATTTCACGTCCAGTAATATTAAATTTTATCTTTGTTCTGTACATAATGTTTTTTAAAGATTGTATAAAATTGATAAACAAGGAATATCAAGTTAACAATGTTGATGTCTAGTAGATATAAAACTATAGTACTATAAACGAACATAAATGGATTTTTTTATCATTTCTAACTAACATATTGATCTCCTAGAACCAAATAAATGGAAACAACATCAATAGAGAACATAGATGACGAGTTTTACCACAAATTGAAAATAAGTACTTGTATCATCAATGTATCACCGCCCTCAGTTGCGATCTCATTCAAATCGATATTTGATCATGACATGTATGAAACTAGGTACTATTTTAATTTTATTACAAAGAGAACATATCCAGAAACACTGAGAATCATGAAATCATATTGAAATATACAGAAGAAACCCAACAATGAAATTTAAACATTTAAATGTAAATTATGCCTTACAAAATTTTTGAAATATTTAATATTAGAAAATTTAATCTATGGAATCACATATTGAGAGAATATTATCACCATGTTCAATTTTAAAACCAAATGGTTTGTGACTCTAGATATAGCAAATTATATTAAACCATGATAGAATTCAGGTTTTGTGGGCCAACATACCCTAATGTTAGAGTATAATAATACGATAAATTTCCAAAATATCCTTGGGGACACACATTACATGGTCATAATTAAAAAATGAAAACAAAAATTATCCTTTAGAATGCATCATTTTGAAAACATTCATAGAGGATTTCAATATAGAAATACCAAAAAACTATTCTAATAGGATAAATAATCTACATGATATATTACAATTTCCACATAGTTTTTATCTCTATCATAAAATATGTTATTTCTCTACCTCTGTGAATATGAAAAGGGAATATTTTTATTTAAATATAATTTTAATAGTGTTTTTTCTTTTTAGAATCACAATGGTTCTTAATTTCAATCCCTCATATTACGAAAATTTCCAAAATTAATCTCAAAAAATAACATGATAATGTGTTTCCGCAAAATCCTATCTTGTAGATACTGCAGAATCATTTCACCCAATAATCACAAATTATATTTCAATAAACTCTTATTATACTTTAATATATTTTATTAATGCCCAATGATATCCTAAATGAAAATACCAAAGATAATTATTTAGGGTTTTAAGCTCCTGTAGAAGTTCTTTAAGTGTATTTTGGTGGGTTTGATGGATTCATATTCCTTTACATGTTTCCACTCCCTAGGAATTAACAATATAGGTTAATAAAAACATGGATTTTAAGACGTATACTACTTTCTCAACTATATCATTTACTCATGTAGATTTTTTCATTTAAGTAATTTTTATCCTATAAATGTAATTATCATTATGATCCACACACATCTGTATAGAGATAATATTTGAAATAAAATTATTCTGCTTCATATAATAAATGTCAGTATATTTGTTATAATGAATGATTTCAACAAATTAGGATCCTATGGATGGATCGAAACCTAGTGGGAGATAAAACTGGTAACAAATCATTAGAAATGAATGGTCATGATCTTATAAATAAAATTAAAATAACTTATATATGTTTCTAAATTTGTAATTTTTTAAGAAAAAAAATATAATAATTGTTGTGTTTTATATGGATGTAATAATATAATGTTTTATTAATTTTATAAGTTTAAAAAATATTTTGTATAGTGGAATCATGAGTATGTTTTTCAGAAGAATAATTTTTTGTGGGAGGATAGCATTTTGAGTTGATGACTTCTACTAGAGTCAAAAAATCTAGTGAAAATATATATATAAAACATTTAATATCTATTTATTATGGATGGATAATAACCCAATATCCAAATGGTGTTGAAAATTCTCAATAATAAAAAATTAATTGTATTTAGAATGGAATTTTAGATTCATATTTCTAATTCTTCAATTTAATTATAAATTGTGGAACATTTATATAGAATTTTAGAACTCTATAATTAATGTTAATAATATAGGAATAAGGAAATTGTTGGTAGGAAGTTATAAAATTCAATTTTTTTCATTAATTATTTTGAAATAATAACTATTTAATTTTATAAACATATATATTCAATTTATTAGGGAGATCGAAATTTGGATTGTTCATGGAGATTATGTAAAAGAAGTCCTAAATCCTGACCAATTATTATTCAAAATGGTTTTTTCTTCTTAAACACATATTGGATGATATTTAAATTAAATAATTATAATGTCTTAATGAATCCAAAATTAACATAATTTAAAAGAACAAAAATATATGTATGGTATGAAGACGGAACCCAGAAATTTGAATGAGGAGCTTAAAATGTTTACATCTAATTATATATGATTTTCATTAAATGGAAATTTATAATTATGAAATTAAATGTCTTAATGAATGAATTTTGAGAAAAACTCTATAGAGAATTGTTATAATTCATCTCTAATTTTATGATGATGTATTCCATTACATGCATGCATCATGATATTGACAAATTATATGTAGTGTTTTTCAGATTATGGTATATCTAGTAAAGGAGAACTACGAACTAGTAAAGTGGTTTCTAAGGTATCATAAATGTTAAAATTATTATTCATTATATTTTGGAACAAATTATATATTATATGGATATGTATAAATTAAAATTGTGAGAGACAAAAACACTCGATGATCTAGCTCAAGATTTATTAATACCAATACAAGAAAAAAAAAGTTTATATTTGATGAAAATAATATTACAAGCTATTGTATTATAGGGAATGAGATTTTTATTATGATATAGAAATAATAAATGGTTAAATGGCTTAAAAAAGGTCCTAAAAAGTATTTGGGGGAATGGAAATCTATTCAGTGATATTCAGAGTGTGATGTTTATATTAAATGGCATAGTGTTCGTTATGGAACAAAAAAATTGTATGAAAAATCACTTCATCTAGATGACTGTGTATGATGTGGTGATGGAACTAAATAATATCGGTATTACTAATAATCTAGTTGTGGAAAGGATCAATAATTATCTTTGTGTTAGCTGTTATTGAAGGGGTGAATCATTTTTCTTTTATTTTTTATTTTTTTTTATAATACAACCTTAACCTCCTATTTGAGTGATATGAGTCTGTTGACACCCTAAAAATAATCATAAACATGGGAACATCATAATATGCAATTTCTATTAATAATTAAGAGTGGTTAGTAGTGGGAAAGGATTTTAAATGATCATATACCACACAATCCATTGAAAAATGATCATTTTGGTGGTTATAGAAAGAAGGGAATGTCATTACACATTCATACTACTATAGTCATTCCACTATTCTTCATTTCCATTCCCTGATAAATGATATAATATTATTTTCTTAACAATTGTAATAATGTTGAAAATCATGATTCATTGTATTATCACTATTATTCTAAAACATTCCTCAAAATTTCCCTTTAATCAAGTTAATTTTTTTCCACAGATTTCTCATTCACAATATAGAGAAAGCACACCTCCATGGACTACTATATACAAATTTTCATCTGATTGCATGTTATTATAGTATTATCTATCAGTTGATTTACTAGATTAACATAAAATATTTATTTCTCAATACTGATACCACCACCTATGTAGTGCTCATCTGATAAACTTGAAATATTGTTAGACTAATACCACATGATCTGAATCTCTACCAAGTATCATAAAAATGATATATATTCTCACTTTTCATCATGTAACATTAACCATAGTCAATCAAATTGATTCTACACAACATCCATCTAATACCATATTATGGTATGACTCCATTTAGTATTCATGAGATTAATGGTTTGATATTTTTTCTTCCAAAAAGATATATAAATGTTTAAGGAGTCACCTGTCCTTGACAAATTGAAAAAACAAAATCCTTGATGTATCAACTGCCATTATATATTAAAAGTTCCTCATTGATTGTAGGTAATAAAATGGATTTAAATTCAATCATAATATCAAATACATTTAGAATCCCACTATGAAATATCATTCACTTCCCACATAAAAAATCATAGAATGTAATACATTCCCTTAATAACTGGCATCAATGGTATTTTTGAAACTTTTTAAAAACTCAAAATGAATCATAGATTAGTACTCATTAAAAATTAGAATATTTATTTTTCATATTAGAAACATGAAATTTGATACAATTATAAAATATTCATAAATTCCATCAAATAGGTTTACCTTTATACCATCAACTATTAGGTGAATCTTTATCGATATTATTCAAAATTAAGTGTTTTTATAAAACATAGTAGTAAAATAGTATAAGTCTTTCCCTAGTCAATTCTATTATCATATTTCCTTTATCATAACTCTTAAAATGAATAACGTATACACTAACATTGGAAAAATGAAATTTGTTTAGAAAACATACCATATGATAATCTAGTAACAATATGAATTTTCTACTATATAAATATCCATCCAATGTAAATTTTAATAAATTAATAAAATACATGAACAATTCAAATTGTTCATATGAAGGAATCATATAGATAAAATTGGGAGATATCATCTGATGGTCTTATATGAAAATACTATCCAATATCTACACTTTTTACATTGATAGCTTTTCTGTGATTAGAAATCATTATAAATGATTTAATGATAAAAATTCATATAATTGAAAAAATATATATTTTTCAATAATAAATCATATAATATATTTTTTTCATGATATGAATCCACTATAAAAACACATAGTACCTTTAACATCTACCTGATAATCATTATACGGTGTCATAGTCCAGTGATGTCCACAAAATCTCACAGCCTAAAATTCATAAACCATAATATTATTATCCCCATTTTAACATAATACTGAATCATTATATATTTTAGTGCTCATGGTGTTAGTAACTATTAGAACATAATATAATCTCAAATTTTATCAATATCATAAATAATCTAAGATGAACATTATAAGAATGCTGCGATTAACATTCAAAAAAAATCATTGGTCAATTCTAGCTGACCAATGTCATTTGTTCAATGGACTCAGCCCAATATCCTCATGTTTTTCATCCCTATATAATCACATTTTTTGGAAATCATAAAAATTTTGTTATTTATGTTTGAAAAAAATTTAAACACTTATAGGAAACCATTATTCTTTTTTATCATTTTTAATGAACATATAATTATCACAATATCCCCAAAAATCATATCAAAACACCTTCTTCCCTGCATTATCTTCATTTTTATTTTATTTTCCACAATGGATCAAGAAATAATGAAACAGAAAATTATATGAAATGGACTACTTATCAAGTAATTATAATCCAATATTAGTGAACTTGTTGTGTGAAACAGGATTTATTAATCAGAATTGTCATATCATCCAAAATAAATGACATAAAAACAATTCTTACACATTGTACAAATCTTTTCATCGAAATATGGTAAAATTTTCATTTGAGTATGAACATTTATCTCAAAAAAATAGATTAAATCTACATGAAAAAAATTCCTTATTTCTACTTCAAAAATATGATTTTCCTCAATCCACTTATGAAATCTATTAAAACACGCCAACAAATATAATATCACATATTAACCCTTATAAAAAAGTATCTAATATATATGATATTCCATAAATTAATAGGAAGAAACCAATGTATATATTTATTATAAAACCATTTCTACAACATTTAAAACACTATCCAAATACAATATGAGAGAGGATTATAATTACATTCCTTATACATGATTAGTGTGAGGTTCTACACTGATGATCAAACATATGTTGTGAAATATTTCACTTGAATATGGTTTAGATAAAATATCAACATCTTACTCAATTTTTGGAACAAACTCCACCTTTAGTTCATATCATTCAACATTCTCTTTGAAGAAGATATATTTAATATCAATGTTTGTGGATCATGAATGTTACACTACATTCTTAGTATAATTTATTAAAATTTTATTATCAAAACCCAATATAAGGGTAATAATCAAACCAACTAACCAATATTCCAACTATGTCTCCAACGATATTGGTTGTATTTCAGATTGAGTTGTAGCCACACACACAGCTTCTATTTTACCAAGAGTCACTTTTAAATTTTATTCATATTTTAGCTAAGAAATATTTATACAATAAAGAAAACTCCACTATATTTGATTTTTTGTTAATTGAAAATTCCTAGATAATATGAATCTATGTAAAAAATATTCAATGTTTTCTTCACATTCATCATGTATTTAGTTCTAATTTTAATATATTTTATAATTATGATTCTATCCAAGAGATAAGATTATTTTTTACACATTGATACATGTCACGCTGTTTTTAAAAATAGAATGTATATGGCCTTGATGTAATTTGATATAATAAATATCCAACCATATTTTCAAACTCAATATGATCATAATCATTTCCATCATAATACTAAAATATATTTTACCCAAATAAATTAGCATAGAAATGTGATTTGAGTTTCCCATGCAAAACATCTTTGAATATTACTTAGAATACAACTCTTGAGTTTATTTATTGTAACTCTTTTTAAAAAAAATATAGAAGCTGCAAAAGTATTTATATTCACCAATAATAGACATCTCAAAAACATCTTTATGTCTAGAGAAAAATCAATAATTTTTCTTCATTATTCCATACAAATATTATGTTGTCAACAATAAAAATAATAGTGATGGAAAAAAATTTATTTTATTATATATATATATATATATATATATATATGTTATTATCAACTATTACATCCATGAAGTTAAAATTTCTTAATAAATAATCCAATTTAGTATATTAATCACTCGATAAAATCATTAACCCAAAACAAATTATAAAACATGCCCACATAGCTTTCATAATTTACATGAATAAATCCAAATGGTTATTTAAAATAAACATATTCACCAAGAACTAAATTTTGAATCAATAATTTTAAATCCAATAATAAATAATATATATCAGTTGTATAGTTATAAAAATAATTATTCTGATAGTTTATAATAATTTACATGGAAAACCCATCTTATCAAATTATATGATTTTATTTGCATGTAGCCTTTATAAATCCTTAAATCATTATTTCATAACACTTTGACATTTAATTTAAATTTGTTTAAAACAATCATATTTTATTAATCACATCAAAAAAAATTGGTTACCAATTCCAGTATATAATTTTTTTTCAATTTGATCCACCTCTTCATTTGTGGAATATATGATCTAATGATTACATATAAATTCTTCAAAATAAATTTGATAAACCTATTTATATAAGAAGTTATGTCATACTAATCTTGTTATTAATATACTATATACATATTGTCATTAATCCCAAATGATTATTTGGACATCCACATTCTTCCGTGACCAAGTATAATAATAACAAACACATTACAAATCACTTGAGATAGATGAGTTAGAATCTTGATATCATGAATTTTTAAAATTATTTCTTTTATTATGAACATTTTAAATTTGTACATATGGAAACACATTATCTTACCTTTCATCCACATCTACAATCATCTTTCAATATTTTTTAATAGACTGTTTAAGAAAATCCACATTTTTTATATAACAATAATTTGTATCTCATTATTAAAACAATTTTATCAACTTATATTATAATGGTATATAAGATATATTCCATCAATAGCACTCTAAAAAATCCAATGATTCTAAATATTTAATTTTACAATGAAAATACTATAAAATATACATAATTATATAAAACATAGGGAAAAATTGTGAAAAATATTTTATGGATTTATATCAGAGTTTGGGATATAGAATCATAAATTATAAATATGATTTTTTGTCTAAATATTATTTCTCAAAAAATATCTAGATGTTTCATGATGGATCAATAACATATCTTCTATCTCATTCAAACATCTATTTATTCTTTAAGAAATAAAATATTTTTTTCATTGAATGGTTTATAAAATTAATGATTAATTCCATTCTTTTTAATAACAATTATAATCATTTCATTTATGTACTCAAAAATATTATTAGTTTGAATATTATTTATAAAATTTACACATTTTTTTACAAATATTCACCAAAAACTCCAAATAATGTTATGATAATGTGACCAATGATTCATAAATGTAACTTAATTCATGTTAGTAAGATCATTAATAATGAAGATGAATTAATTATATAAATTTAAGGATTATATTCTCAATATTTTTAAAATAAATTAATGTTTCAACTCTAAGTGTTTTGTTGAAAGTATCATTAATTTATTAAGGAATGAGTTTATCAATTTTATTTTTTGGAATATTGATCAGGTCTAATATATTATTAAATTTATTTTTTTACTCTGCCATATAATTATTGAATTTTTTATTATTCTTATTTAATATAACACATATTCTCTAACATTATATTCACAAATTATTTTCAAACATCATTCTCAAATAGCATGAACTATGTGAATCACAATATTAAAATATTTCTTCCATGATTTTTAACCTATTTTCAAGAAATTACTTTATAATATTCATCTGAAAAAATATCGTCTACAAACAACCTATATATCATTATCTCAAATTTATGAAAAACTCAAGAAATGTAGTTTCAGAACCTCAAAAAATTGGGCTATAATGGATTATATCTTTTCAACCCCTATGAAATAAAATCCAATTAATTTTATTATGAGGGCCAAATTATTTACAAAATAAAATATACCATAATTTTAATCATTGAAATTATATAGAAAATTTTAATATTCCATTGTGTGTGAACAACAAAAAAACCTAAATATCATGGAATTTTATCCTTTTATATATTTAAATAGTTTTTCAAAAACTAAATAATTTTCTGTTAATTAATTATTCTGTAATAGGAATATTTTTATATATATTTTATAAAAAAAATTTATGTTTCATGATAAGACACAATTGTTCATGATTTCAAGGCTGGTCATAGAATTCCGAAATAGTCTCTGATGGTCGGTATCTATTTTTAATCATCATAATGGCTTTGTGAAGATATATTTTTTTAGGTTTGAATCCCTATCAAAAAATTCCTCCTTTTCCATAGAATCAATATAGAAATTATTATTTGGCCATCATATGTTTAATATATACCAAAATCAACCACAATTCTAACAGTAACCATATAAAGCATATTTCTCATTGTATTATTCACAATGAGTAGTGTTTTATAAAAACATTCCATAAACATTCTTACTATATAATTCCCCATATTATTTGGTGGAAAACCTTTGATTACCACTAAATATTTTCAACTCCATCTTAAATATCATCTCAACCTCCATAAAATATCCAAAAGTAGAACAGATTTTTAAAAAAAATTGGAACCTTATAAACTTTTGAATATTCAAATCCCTAATTTTGGCAATATTCATAATTTTATTGGCATTATTTTAATTGTGATCATATTCATAGTTTTTATTAAGCAATGATGATAAATATTTTGATCATTATCAATTTTTACCTTCATAGATCTATCAAAAAAATTTCAAATTGAGGTTTTATAATCTTTTAATTCATTTCCCATCATAATAATTTTATTAAAAAAACTTATGTATTATCCTAAATACCCTTCATCATTTAATCATGATTTATGTTAAATTTATTCATTTCATCAAGAAACATCATTATAAAATCAATATATTATTGGAAAACGAATTTCAATTCAAGAGATGATTCATGATTGTTTCCTAAAAGCATTTATTTATTGAAATTCAGGTTATCCTTTTCAAGTCATACAATACTTGTAACACATTATTTCATATATTCCATTAGAATAAATTAAAACTTATTCTCTTAATATTCTTCTTCAATCCCACTTCTTTCATCACCAGTGAACTATTCATAAATTAATTTTTTAATAATTGGGTTTTCTACGACATTATCTCTTGGTTTTTCTTCTTATTTTTCACATATATCATCATCATCATAAATAAACAAAAACATTCGTTTTTATTTAGATAACAAAGTATTATTCCCATTTGTATAGGTATTCTATTTTTCTACCTTATTTTTATGAGATTTTGTCATCATTAAATCCTCTTCATCGGTTTTTCCTGATGTCAGGGAAACATTACAACAAAACGTACACTAACACTATATCAAAACACATCATAGGTAACTTTACTTTTAAATTCCATGTTTTATGTTTCACATTTCATGAAAAAAGAATATATTCATCAAATTTTTATTTAAAAATATTATAATATTTCGAAGTCACTATATTTACAACGACCCATACTTTACATACATTGTAAATACTTCAAAATTGAAGCACACTTATTACAACATAAGACAAAACCACAAAGGACCGTATAGGTATAGTGTCTTTAGAAACTGGGAAACATAAACAACTGGTTCATAAATATTCTACAGTGTCTCCCATTTATTTCATCATATCTAGGGTCCCTTTCAGCATATTCTACTTAATATCCATCTTCCTGACCTGGGGAAAAGAAAACATAAAAGGGTGAGCTCAAATGCTCAGCAAAGGAAAATAAAGGAAATAAAAATCATATCATATCTTTTTGAAAATCATAACCTGCAAAAGAGATCATAATATCTTAACATGGAACAAATCATAGAAGTGAAAATGAGATCCCCATAATCATAACATAAATCTTGAAACTTTGTGGCATGCACACATAATCATGGAAAATCATTTCATGTTAGTCATGACTCATGGCCAAGACTATCTTAGTGGACAAAGTCCCTTTCTGAATCGAGTAACCCTCGTTTCAGTCCTGTTTCACTGAACCGGTATAACCTACCGTTCCAGCCCTGTCTATCTCATGTGATATAAAATCTTTACTCAATGCATTGGAGGGAGATATAGGTCCCACCCATCTTATAATGAATCCTTTCTTATGTGTGCCACCTAATCATAAACCATACATCATAGCATAACCCATGTAATAAAAATGGGATTCTTAAACAACATGACATCATAAAACAATTCATATAAGATAAAAGAATTCATAAAAATATTTCCATCACAATATAATCAAACCAATGTAATAATAGGGATAAAAACAGAACCCTTTATTTTCTTAGATGGAAAATAATTTTGATAAAACACTTGAACTCCATTCTTGAGGAAAATATCCTTTCTTCTTCAAAAACATTTTTCCTTTCATAACATGTCATACAACTTTAAAATAAAAGAATTTGATTAAAAATAAACTTGAAAACTTGTAAAGGAAGCTTCTTGGAAATAATGTTTTAAAAATCCATTCATGCCGTATAAGTTAAAAAAACATTCTTCGTACTTTTCTCGGAAAAGTCAAAAAGTACCTCGTACGAAAAACGACAAAAAATTCCTTTCTTACATATTACTAAAAACTCTCCGAAGGGTAAAAATGGACTTAAACAATTTTAGGTGGATTTAAATAATATTACATATTGATGAAACATGGATGTGGATAATAAAATACACCCCAGTAAATACTTACGAATAAACAATCTCGGATAAAAATGAGATTGTGATATTTCCCTTACCTTAGGTCCGATTTGCTTTCTACGTGTCCGAAGCTCCTGTATAATGGTTTAAATAATGTTATTTACTTATTCCAGAATCATACATATTGATATGATATCATATATGGTCATATTCTTAGCTTCTTATTAGTAATATTTCATTGTTACTTGTTACTCGGGTCTTTATTGCCTTTTGTTCTTATGCGTGTTTTGCCGAATAAATTCTTATTCTTCTTTTAAGGTTATAGATACCTTATATCCAGAATGGTATTAGTGTAACATATATCATATTTATTCATTCAATTCATTTATATAATTACTATGTAATGATGATCATGTAGAACGAGTCACATCACATCGTGGAGACGGTATTCCGTACGTACGCACGAGTGATGATATCGTTCCTATGATCGTGGAATTGTATTGGAGTGTATATATATTATTTCAGTATCAATATTACTTTATAATAATCATAAATAGTTACTCATTACACCATTATACCCATCCTTGTAAAGTGATGGTGGAAAATAGATTACACCACGGCGTGGAGACGGTATTCCGTACGTACGCACGCGCGGTGATTTCATTTTTCCGTGGGATAGATAGAAGGTGAATTAGGGTTGTTTCATATTTATAATAACATATCAGTATGTAATTAATACTTATGTTATTACTTTATCATGAAACAACTAACGAAGAAGAAGTTGAAGAAGAAAGAAATTGAAAAGATTGGTAATGGATATTACCTCTTCTTTGGAACGCTTCTTTGAATCCTCCACTTAGGGAACTAAGATTGGTCTTTGACGAAGACCAGGACCTCTAGAATTATTCTAGGGAAGTGGAGAGGAGAAAATGGCAGGTGTTGGCCGAGCTTGAGTGCTCAATTTGGTGTGAGGAGGAGGGGGAGGAGGTGCCCTTTTATAAGGGAGGAGAGTGGCACCTTAGGAATATCTCAAAATATTATTTTATATTAAAGTCAAAATCGGTTTATAATGGTTCCAAAGGGTCTTATTTCGAAGCTAAAGTGGGGATGGGTCGAAATCCTATCAACCAATAAGATTTAGACAAGTTTAGGGAATTATTTTAACCTTATCAATTAGATTTAACTCTAAGTTAAATAATTTAACTTTTACCGTGTCTTTTGTTTTTTTTCACTATATGGTTAATACACTTACTATAACATGCCAAACGAACCCCAAATTGTTTATTATTAATATATATATCCTTATTTAAGTCATTTGGCCGATCCATAGATTTTTAGGAATAAAATAACAATTAATAATATAATATTTGATTTAAACACTATTTTGTGTCAATTTTGACACTATTTGATATATGATTTTTGTGAAAGTCATAACAGAATTATATGTTCGAACCAAGTTGATTAAATCAACATTAATATATCATAGTAACCTAGAAAATTGGTGGAATTCATAAAAAGTCTCAAATTACATTTATTTTGGTGTTTATAACATCAATTATGTCAATATTTCATTAATAAGATAATTACTGCATCATCATTGTGTCATAAATAAATTAAATTATTTAATGTCTAAAATTTACAAATAAAATACCATTATGTAGGAAATATTTTTATCTTTCTAATGAATATTTATAGTCGAATTTATGTTATGTATAACCCCATATTAAAAATGATTTACTTATTAAACTTTGATTTTAACTATTTTAACCCTTCTTTAAATAAATTAATAATAAATGTCCTAATCTAATCCAAGTGGTCCTAAATGGTCATATTTTTATTCCTAAGTTTGTTTTTGGTCGAATTACACTTGTCCAATAGAATTAGGACATGGGTTAGGGTAATATTAATATCATATTTACCCTTAGTTACCCTATTTACTATTAACCGCGGTAAAAAAAGTAAAAAGTTACTATTCACCAGAAAATTATTTTTATCTCATTGAACCGCATTTTACTTACTGATATCAACCGTGTCTGTCGGATTTTCGAAATTCCATTCACAGAAGCGGTAAAATTATGTTTTATGCAAAATTCAGTTTTTAACCTACCACTTAGTGGTTTCACTATTCATCAAAAATTGAAAGTTTTCAGAAAAATACCAAAATTTCACCCTAGGCTAATTTCGATATTCTGAGTCCAAAAATGAAGTCCATTTTGAAAAATAAAATTTATAAAATTTCAAAAAGTGGTTATTACTATTCATAACGGCTAGTTTTAATAGCATATTGTTGTTTAGTGAAACTCGGTATTTCGTACGACGCAAGCTATCGAGGAAGGTCGTGATTGCGTGCAAAGTAAGCCAAGCAAGTGTGTAGTGAAAGATTCCTTTGATGATATATAAAAACAAAATATTACCCATAAAAATCTAGGGTGTTACATTCTACCCCCCTTAAAAAGAATTTCTCCCTCGAAATTCGTCACTTTGTAACAAACAGATGAGGATACTTCTCCCTCATCATATCCTCAAGCTCCCATGTAGCTTCTTCAAGTTGGTGGTTCCTCCATAAAACTTTCACCAAGCGAGTGGTCTTGTTTTGTAGGACTTTTTCGCTACGATCCAGAATCTCTATCGGATGTTCTTCATAAGAAAGATCTTGCTCCAGCGGTACAACTTCTGAGCTGAGTACATGTGAAGGATCAGGTATGTACTTTCTCAGGAGAGATACATGGAACACATCGTGAACTTGAGAGAGATTCGGTGGAAGCGCCAATCAGTAAGATACCTTCCCAACACGATCCAGTATTTCGAAAGGACTGATATATCTAGGGCTCAACTTCCCCTTCTTTCCAAATCTCATAACCCTCTTCCAGGGAGATATTCGTAAGAACACTTTATCACCCACTTCAAACTCTAGGTCTTTTCTTTGGTTGTCGGCATAAATTTTCTGTCGACTCTGAGCTGCTCTTATGTGTTATTGAATAGATCTAACCTTTTCTGCCATTTCATCAACGAGATCAGGTCCTAATAGCTTTCTTTCCCCAACTTCATCCCAGCAAGTTGGAGTCCTGTATTTTTTTCCATAGAGAGCTTCATAAGGAGCCATCTGAATACTGGAGTGAAAGCTATTATTATAAGAAAATTCCACCAACGGTAGGTGTTGATCCCAACCTCCTTTGAAATCCATAGAGCAAGCTCTCAACATATCTTCTAGGGTTTGAATTGTTCTCTCAGACTGACCGTCTGTCTGGGGATGATAAGCAGTGCTGAAACTCAACTCTGTATCCAGAGTATGCTGAAGACTTCGCCAGAACTTCGAGGTAAATCTCGGATCCCGATCAGATATAATAGAAAGTGGTACTCCATGCAATCTTACCACTTCCTTTACATATATCCTGGCAAGCTGATCTAGAGAGAAATCCTCTCTAATATCAATGAAGTGTGAAGACTTTGTAAGACGATCAACTATGACCCAAATAGAATTATTGCCTTTGGAAGTTTTAGGAAGTCCTGTGACAAAGTCCATAGTGATGTTTTCCCATTTCCATTCGGGTATGGGTAATGGTTGTAACATCCCCTTAGACTTCTGTCTCTCAGCTTTAACTTGTTGACAAACCAAGCATCGAGAGACATATTCAGCAACATCTCTTTTCATGCCATCCCACCAGAAGTACTCTATCAGGTCCCTATACATCTTTGTGCTTCCAGGATGAATAGAGAATGTAGAACTATGAGCCTCATCCAGCAGATCCTTCTTTAATTCGGGGATGGGAGGAACACAAACCCGATTCCTGAACTTTATTATCCCATCACAATCAAGGTTGAATTCAGGAACATTTCTCACCTTCTTTTGTAACTCGACATCTTCTTTCTGTGCCTCCTTAATCTTCGCATGTATAGATGGTTGAACATTCATTTGAGAAAGATAAGATTTTTCCCCTTCCATTATAATTCCAAGATCCATCCTTTGTAAATCCATAAATATTGGATCTTTTGTGATCCTCATCATGGATCAACTAGCATGGTCTTGTCGACTTAATGCATCTGCCACCTTGTTTGCTTTCCCAGGGTGGTAATGGATTGAGCAGTCATAATCCTTAATCAGCTCCAACCATCTTCTTTGACGCATATTCAACTCCTTTTGTGTGAAAATATACTTTAAACTTTTATGATCAGTATAAATATCACACCTTTCACCATAAAGGTAATGTCTCCAAATCTTTAATGCAAAGATTACCGCAGCCAACTCCAAATCATGAGTTGGGTAATTCTGCTCATTGATTTTCAACTGTCGTGAGGCATAAGATATCACCATATCATTTTTCATAAGAACACACCCCAATCCCTTCTTGAATGCATCACTATAGATCACAAACCTTTCTCCACTACAAGGCAGTGTGAGCACAGGTGCACTAGATAACCTTCTTTTCAACTCCTTGAAATTCTCTTCACATTCCTCTGTCCAAACAAACTTAACTCCTTTCCGAGTCAACTTGGTGAGTGGATTAGATAATCGTGAAAAATCCTTTACAAAACGTCGATAATATCCAGCCAAACCAAGAAAACTTCGGATCTCAGTTACTGTTGTTGGTCTTGACCATCTTTCGATAACCTCTGTTTTTGCTGGATCCACAGATATCCCCTCTTTTGAGATTATGTGACCCAAAAATGCAACTTTTTGAAGCCAAAATTCACACTTGGTAAATTTGGCATAAAGCTTCTCCTTTCTCAGGGTCTTCAATATAATTCTCAAGTGATCTTCATGCTCATCCTTGCTCTTTGAATAGACAAGAATATCGTCTATAAAAACTACCACAAATTGATCAAGATAGTCTCTGAAGACTCTATTCATTAGATCCATGAAGATAGCAGGGGCATTAGTAAGACCAAATGGCATCACTATAAATTCATAGTGTCCATACCTTGTACGGAAAGCCATCTTTGGTATATCCTCCCTTTTTACCCTTAATTGATGATACCCTGAACGATGATCAATCTTGGAAAAGTATTGAGCTCCGCGTAGTTGGTCAAATAAGTCATCAATGCGTGGGAGGGGATATTTGTTCTTGATAGTGATCTTGTTATGTTCTCGATAATCAATGCAGAGTCTCATTGATCTATCTTTCTTCTTAACAAATAGAACAGGTGCTCCCCAAGGTGACGCACTAGGGCATATGAATCCCTTATCAAGATTCTCTTGGAGTTGCTTCTTCAATTCCTGCAACTCAATTGGGGCCATTCTATAAGGTGTCTTTGAAATTGGCAAAGCGCCCGGTACGAGTTCTATTGAAAACTCAACTTCACGATTTGGTGGAAGACCAGGTAATTCCTCCGGAAATACATCATCAAACTCTCGTACAATGGGAATATTCTTAATCGTGAGTTTCACACCAACCATTTGAGATAAATAACCTTCATTTAGTGGAATCAATACCCATAAGATGGAAGAAATTTCCACTGGAAGGTTATGTTCATCCTTGCATTGATAGACGATCGTACACTGATCTAGAATATGAAATGTGACTTCCCTTCTTTGGCAATTGATATGAGCTCCATGTAGAGAAAGCCAATCCATGCCAAGAATCACATCAAATTCCACTAAAGGAAGGATCACAAGATTTGCAGGAAGCACTTTCCCACAAACTTCGATCGGAGAAGAATTATAAACTTTTGATGCGACTGTTGTGCCATTAGGTGTTGTCACAGCTAACTCAACATCTAATTGTTGAGGTAATACAGTGATACCCTTAGAAAATTCTTTAGAAATAAAAGAGTGGGTGGATCCAGAATCAAATAAAACATTTGCTACTTTAGAGTGGATGGTAAGTGTACCTTTCACCACTTCGTTATCGTACTCCACATCGCTGATAGAAATTGCATGTGACTTTCCTTTGTCTTTAGCCTTAAGATTTTGTTGACGTCGACCATCATCATCAACCCTTGGATTTGGGCATTGATTGGCATAATGCCCCATCTCCTTGCACTTGAAACATTGAAGTGTAGTAGGTTCATTTTGTGTATCCCTTCCTTTGTTTGCATCATTAGACATCTTCTTCCCATTATCGCGGCATTCAAATGCCCGATGACCTTCCTTTCCACATTTAAAACATTTACTTGTACCTTTAAGACAACTCCCTCCATGTTTCTTTCCACACTTTGAGCATAAGGGAAAGTTCATCTTCTTTTCAGTGTGCTCTTTAGATTTTCCATTGAATTCCATCTTCCTCTTCTTATCAAACCCATGTGACTGATGGGTTACTTCAATCTCCATCTCGACTTTGAGAGCACATCGAAAGATTTCCTCGTAGCTATTGAAGTCCCTTATGGCTAACGCCCTTCGAAGACTTCGTTTTAAGCCACTAAAGAATCGATCGATCTTACTCTCAGGTTGGATAATAATACCAGAAGCGTACCTTGAAAGTCATGTAAAATTTGCTTCATAGGTACCAACAGATTCATCATCCCTTTGCTTCAGTTCAAGAAACTCTTTCTCCATCTTTGTTCGGAGAATACGGGGGAAGTACTTATTGAAAAATAAGTTCTTGAACTCGTCCCATTCCATAGACTCAATTTCATCCCTTTTCCTCGTATTCTTAATAAGATTCCACCATTGATCAGCATCTCCTTCCAAACGATACACTGCTAGGATGACCTTATCATGTTCAGAACATTGAAGAACTGAAAATATCTTTTCAGTAGTACTAATCCATTGTTCAGCAACTAATGGATCAGTAGACCCGCTGAAAGAAGGTGGGCGCTGCCTCATGAAGGATTCAACAGAATGTTGCTCCTTCCTTTGCTCGTTTGGAAGTCCTGCATGATTCATAGCTTGAGAAAGTTGTGTGAGCATGGCTACACGATTTTTCATTCCAGCTCCCATATCGTTTGGTTTCTCAGGGGGACAATCATTGCATTTCCCATCGCATTCCGCATTAGCACGGTTCCTTCGGGTTCCAGCCATTGACTAAAACCAAGAAGAATAGTGTGAGCAACACTATTTATAATAGGAAAACCACATAATCAGGAATAAAATTTCACACATAAGGTCTTATCCTAGGTTATTCATGGCCATTTCTAAAACACTAAGATTGTGTTCTATGCTTAGACTTATCCTTAGGGTTCTTACTAAGGCTTTCACATCCTAGTTTCCAAAGGTTGACTATACATTTCCTCTGATACCAACTATAATGACCCATACTTTACATACATTGTTAATACTTCAAAATTGAAGCACACTTATTACAACATATGACAAAACCACAAAGGACCGTATAGGTATAGTGTCTTTAGAAACTGGGAAACATAAACAACTGGTTCATAAATCTTCTACAGTGTCTCCCATTTATTTCATCATATCTAGGTTCCCTTTTAGCATATTCTACTTAATATCCATCTTCCTGACCTGGGGAAAAGAAAACATAAAAGGGTGAGCTCAAATGCTCAGCAAGGGCAAATAAAGGAAATAAAAATCATATCATATCTTTTTGAAAATCATAACCTGCAAAAGAGATCATAATATCTTAACATGGAACAAATCATAGAAGTGAAAATGAGATCCCCATATTCATAACATAAAACTTGAAACTTTTTGGCATGCACACATAATCATGGAAAATAATTTCTTATTAGTCATGACTCATTGCCAAGAATATCTTAGTGGACAAAGTCCCTTTCTGAATCGAGTAACCCTCGTTTCAGTCCTGTTTCACTGAACCGGTATAACCTACTGTTCCAGCCCTGTCTATCTCATGAGATATAAAATCTTTACCCAATGCATTGGAGGGAGATATAGGTCCCACCCATCTTATAATGAATCCTTTCTTATGTGTGCCACCTAATCATAAACCATACATCATAGCATAACCCATGTAATAAAAATGGGATTCTTAAACAACATGACATCATAAAAAAATTCATATAAGATAAAGGAATTCATAAAAATATTTCCATCACAACATAATCAAACCAATGTAATAATAGGGATAAAAACAGAACCCTTTATTATCTTAGATGGAAAATAATTTTGATAAAACACTTGAACTCCATTCTTGAGGAAAGTATCATTTCTTCTTCAAAAACATTTTTCCTTTCATAACATGTCATACAACTTTAAAATAAAATAAGTTGATTAAAAATAAACTTGAAAACTTGTAAAGGAAACTTCTTGGAAATAATGTTTTAAAAATCCATTCATGCCGTATAAGTTAAAAAAAACATTCTTCGTACTTTTGTCGGAAAAGTCAAAAAGTACCTCGTACGAAAAACGACAAAAGATTCCTTTCATACATATTACTAAAAACTCACCGAAGGGTAAAAATGGACTTAAACAATTGTAGGTGGATGTAAATAATATTACATATTGATGAAACATGGATGTGGATAATAAAATACACCCCAGTAAATACTTACGAATAAACAATCTCGTATAAAAATGAGATTGTGATATTTCCCTTACCTTAGGTCCGATTTGCTTTGTACGTGTCCTAAGTTCCTGTATAATGGTTTAAATAATGTTATTGACTTATTCCAGAATCATACATATTGATATTATATCATATAAGGTCATATTCTTAGCTTCTTGTTAGTAATATTTCATTCTTACTTGTTACTCGGGTCTTTATTGCCTTTTGTTCTTATGCGTGTTTTGCCGAATAAATTCTTATTATTCTTTTATGGTTATAGATACCTTATATCCAGAATGGTATTAGTGTAACATATATCATATTTATTCATTCAATTCATTTATATAATTACTATGTAAGGATGATCATGTAGAACGAGTCACATCACATCGTGGAGACGGTATTCCGTACGTACGCACGAGTGATGATATCGTTCCTATGATCGTGGAATTGTATTGGAGTGTATATATATTATTTCAGTATCAATATTACTTTATAATAATCAAAAATAGTTACTCATTACACCATTATACCCATCCTTGTAAAGTGATGGTGGAAAATAGATTACACCACGGCGTGGAGACGGTATTCCGTACGTACGCACGCGCGGTGATTTCATTTTTCCGTGGGATGGATAGAAGGTGAATTAGGGTTGTTTCATATTTATAATAACATATTAGTATGTAAGTAATACTGATGTTATTACTTTATCATGAAACAACTAAAGAAGAAGAAGTTCAAGAAGAAAGAAATTGAAAAGATCGGTAATGGATATTACCTCTTCTTTGGAACGCTTCTTTGAATCCTCCACTTAGGGAACTAAGATTGGTCTTTGAAGAAGACCAGGACCTCTAAGATTATTCTGGGGAAGTTTAGAGTAGAAAATGTCAGGGGTTGGCCGAGCTTGAGTGCTTAATTTGGTGTGAGGAGGAGGGGGAGGAGGTGCCCTTTTATAAGGGAGGAGAGGGGCACCTTAGGAATATCTCAAAATATTATTTTATATTAAAGTCAAAATCAGTTTATAATGGATCCAAAGGGTCTTATTTTGAATCTAAAGTGGGTATGGGTCTAAATCCTATCAACCAATAAGATTTAGACAAGTTTAGGGAATTATTTTAACCTTATCAATTAGATTTAACTCTAAGTTAAATAATTTAACTTTTACCGTGTCTTTTGTTTTTTTTCACTATATGGTTAATACACTTACTATAACATGCCAAACGAACCCCAAATTGTTTATTATTAATATATATATCCTTATCTAAGTCATTTGGCCGAACCTTAGATTTTTAGGAATAAAATAACAATTAATAATATAATATTTGATTTAAAAACTATTTTGTGTCAATTTTGACACTATTTGATATATGATTTTTGTGAAAGTCATAACAGAATTATATGTTCAAAAACAGTTGATTAAATCAACATTAATATATCATAGTAACCTAGAAAATTAGTTGAATTCATTAAAAGGCTCAAATTACATTTATTTTTGTGTTTATAACATCAATTATGTCAATATTTCATTAATAAGATAATTACTGCATCATCATTATGTCATAAATAAATTAAATTATTTAATGTCTAAAAATTACAAATAAAATACCATTATGTAGGAAATCTTTTTAGCTTTGTAATGAATATTTATAGTCTAATTTATCTTATTTATAACCCCATATTAAAAATGATTTACTTATTAAACTTTGATTTTAACTATTTTAACCCTTCTTTAAATAAATTAATAATAAATGTCCTAATCTAATCCAAGTGGGCCTAAATGGTCATATTTTTATTCCTAAGTTTGTTTTTGGTCGAATTACACTTGTCCAATAGAATTAGGACATGTTTTAGGGTAATATTAATATCATATTTACCCTTAGTTACCCTATTTACTATTAACCGCGGTAAGAAAAGTAAAAAGTTACTATTCACCAAAAAATTATTTTTATCTCATTGAACCACATTTTACTTACTGATATCAACCGTGTCTGTCGGATTTTCGAAATTCCATTCACAGAAGCGGTAAAATTAATTTTTATGCAAAATTCAGTTTTTAACCTACCACTTAGTGGTTTCACTATTCATCAAAAATTGAAAGTTTTCAGAAAAATACCAAAATTTCACCCTAGGCTAATTTCGATATTCTGAGTCCAAAAATGAAGTCCATTTTGAAAAATAAATTTTCTAAAATTTCAAAAAGTGGTTATTACTATTCATAACGGCTAGTTTTAATAGCATATTGTTGTTTAGTGAAACTCGGTATTGCGTACGACGCAAGCTATTGAGGAAGGTCGCGATTGCGTGTAAAGTAAGCCAAGAAAGTGTGTAGTGAAAGATTCCTTTGATGATATATAAAAACAAAATATTACTCATAAAAATCTCGGGTGTTACAATATTCATCCTCAACTGTAATTTTTAATGATTTTATTTTCTTAATGACCATGAAATATATTTATTGATCATCTTTATATATTTTTATTATAGGGTTTCCTTTCTAATTTATGATTTATTAAATGTGCTAACTTAATCGCTAAGAGAATTCGTTTCTGGATCATTATTTTCTATTAATGAATCACCATCATCAAATATAGAAGGAATAATTTATAATCTCTTCTCAAAAATTGATGAATCTTTCAGATTCATAGTAAGAGATCCTGTGGTTCTTAAGAAATTATTCTCCCTTGTTTATAAGTAACCCAAAATTAATTTTCACTCATCATGAGAACTTTTGTGATCAATATCTATATTTTTATATTCATATTCTTCAATTTCATATTTTCAACATTGATGTTCTTCAACATATAGAAAATTCCTTCAATAATTACAATTCCATTAACTCTAGGAAACTCAATTTTGAAGAGTGAGGAATTTTTGTGTTTATGGATTTACCATAATTATATAAACACTTCTTCTATGTAGCTATAAGGGTAGCATCATCAGCATGATGAGGGAAAAATCAAAAACAACCTAAATAACATAATTTCCAATGGATACATAAATAGGTAACATAAAATCATTCTATATATGATATCTTTTCTCATAAAAATATATTATAAAATCTATTAAAATTGTTATAAAAACCCATGGTAACCATCCCCTTATAATGAATTCATAAAATATTAAACAAATAGAAAAATCAATCTAATATAACCTGATTAGACTAATCAAGATATTATTCACCCTTGAGTTGATGAAGGGGTGGATCAGTGATCATTAATTTTTTTTCATTCATACGAAACAACATTATCCACTAATTAGAGAGATATGAAACCTTTGAGAATAAAAAAAGGACCCACCTAAAAATACATATTTATATAATTCACTAATATGTAAGATTACCTATTCTTTTCCATGGTTTTTAATAAGTCTAATAGAATAATAAACAATATCATAATCATTTTTTTCTTATAGAAATAACATTCATCAAACTATCTTAAATAATAGTTCATGTTATAATAAAATACATAAATGGTATAATTTTTTTCATAACTACTATATAAAAAATTATGAAAAGTATTTTATATTATTATATTATTCCCTTAGATAATTTTTTATTTTATACCTTTTTAAAATTAATTATTCTTCCTATTCAGCCTCCTTTAAATTATTGAGGAAGAAAACCAATTCATAATTCTCAATGAAAATGTAATTCTGATCACTTTTCATATTATAGAGTTTTTTTAGATTTCTATAATGTAACCTACATGCCATTATTTTGGAGTCTTAATACCATTTATAAAAGTTATTTAATATCATTATCTAGAAATATTATATCTCTAATACCTCATGATATAAAACTATGTCATATATCATCTGACAGATGCCTCATCCTACTATATATCCACTGACTATTACACTATTCATCTAATCACATATACCAACAATCCTTCTAATTCCAACTGGTGGTAATCAGTTGTTTTGTATTCATTTTATTTATTTTTTGTCACAAATAATTCCACATTACTTTTCAATTCTATAGGGAATCCCCTAAAATTCATATATTGTAACATAAAAATTAGGATTCATTAGCCAAATTTTTATATGAGTGGTTCCACTAATTATTTAAGGAAATGTTTGGGCCCCAATTCAAAATTTTCATTCAATAAATAAATCACCTTTCTAAAAACATCCTTAATGTGACCAAATTAAAACATCATAGAATGACGGATCTTCCCCTAATACCCATTATCAATGGGATTATTCAAAATTTCATAGAACTCATTTAGAATCAAAAATATTTCATCAATGTAATTAAGAAAATAGAATGGTAAGAATATGTTTTTTGACATTTGATTCCATTATGAATGACTCTTAAATCCCTTTAAACTAGTACAACATTATAAAAATCATATATCTAGTGAATATTCACAATAGGTCATTGACCAGATGTGTATTAGAAAAAAATCATAATAATTTGAAAAGATTATTCATATATACACTTGCGAAATTCACATTCACTCAAGAAACTCCTAGATAATTTACTTTTTATTCAAACCTATGACCAACAAACACAATATATATGAAAATTTTACAAATTAATTTAATGAAAAACATAATTATAATTTCTCCAATACTTATGTATAATATTAATGTAAAAACATAACTTCATATAATCATATTTTTCATATAATATCCCATCAAGAGGTAATCATCCATAAATATTTCATATATTTTATCTGAAATACTCAGAATTAATACATTTTGAGAGATCTTATAACTGTCGTCATCTGATTACATCACCCTCAAAATTCTTTTTATACATTGATAACATTCCTCTAATCTTGAATGTTTTCAAATTATTGATTAGTTAAAAATCATACAGCATAAAATCTAAATCATGATGAACATATAAGATAATATAATCTAACATTATTACATATTTATTTTAACCTACATAGTCAGACCATTGACTGGTAACATAAATCTAGTAGACATCAAAAAACATCATTGCCCGGTGAACCCCATAGAACACCATATAATGAACAATCTACATGTGAAGATTATTATTCACCATTCCAATTGAACTCTAATCACAAATTCGTTCAGTAGCCATGATTATAGGATATTTATGAATATAAATTCATATTATATTTTACTTTATCAGACACATTATCATATAAACATTTATGATAGGATTAGATTAATATTTAGAAAAAAATAACCAATTGCATTACACCGATAACAATAATTTTAGAGACTTGGTCATGTAAAATCAATATGATCTTCTCCATTTAATCATATTTATTGAAATTACTAACAATAAAATATGATTTCATTTAACCATAAAATAAACCTATTTCGAGAAAATGATCTTTATTTATAACAATCCTAACCAATAACTTCTTATCACATAATCACCACAAAATATCACTGAAAATCAGTGTATGAATAATTTATTTGATAATAATGAACAGACTCAAGGATGAAATAAAAAAGATATACTCCTTAGTGGGACGTGGTTGAATAAGAATAAAAGTATGGGAGACACATTTAATATAACTATAATAATAGGCAAGATTTTCATTATCAAAATTAGTTTCTTGTGACACATAGAAAATATATTCCGTGGGCTGTTTATTATATTGATATGATAAATGGATTTGGGAAAATGACTTATATCGTTTATAATATATTATTTTTAAGGATTTATTTCATATTAGGAAATAATAATTTCATTATGACGAAGGAATTACAGATGTTGTTGGTTGAAGAATAAGTTGGAGATGAGGTAATAGTAATTGCTACAACCAACTCTATTTTATGGAAGTGTCGAAGAACCGTCTAATTTTTTTTAATAGTTAATATAAATGAATATTAATGAATAAATCCCTTTTTCCTTAATGTGATATATAATAATATAAATGAAATATTTTAATAATAATCTGGAAACATGATTTCTTTTTATATATCTTTTGGAGGATTTGAATATGTAGAGAGTTTTCGTTGAATATAAAATGGTTTTGTCATTAGTCCTACCCTCTAAAAATTAGTGTAAATATATTTATTAGGATCAATTATTTATTGAAAATAAAATAATTAAAGCATATTTAATAATTAAGAAAATTTATATTTTTTCTACCATGGCATATAACTAAGATGAAAACATGTAAAATCACTTTTTGTTCCATGTTTTTTCTGAGTTTTGTAGTACCCAAGGATAAGTTATATACCACTGAGGGGGGGTGTCAATCAGTAGTTCACTGCTTTTTTCAAATTATTTATCTATAAAATTTTCCACTAAAATCAATTAAATTCTTTATCCCTTGTATATAATTTTTATCCTCATTGTGTAAGAGATATTAATAATGTAAGAAAAAATGACAAGAATTTTAAAAGTTTTTTCTGAATACCTAATTATCGTAGACACCAGTTATTCCTTCCAATAATAGATTACTTAATAAATCCATGAGGTTTAATTCATAAATGCCATATCCCCCTAAAAACTAAATCATTTATTTTTCCAACTCTATAGTCGCACTTGATATCACAAGTTCCCGACTACAAATTATATCTACATAGAGTCCCATCGTGTATTCTCCCACTCCAGAATCCTACTATATTTTTCATATTCCATTAAAATATTATCCATTAAAAGGAAAAATCAGTCCATAATTTTAATATATCATTAAAATTATTCAAATAAATTTTTCCTCCATGAATGTTCTGATAACAAAATCTACTTCTGTATAACCTTGAGAAATTCGGTAACAAATTATCAAATTTCCAATCATGCCCATTTTTCAATAATAATTAAATAATATATAACTTATTGGCATAATGAAAAAATAGTTATAAATGCTTGGTATAAATTTGAACTCTACATCAACCTCAGTCTCTATATTTTACTAAAAACTCTTCAGTCGAGTTTTTATTCATGTGCTTGAAATTATTTGATAATACAATAGCAAATAAAATTCCTTATATTCCTTGTAATATTCAGATATCCGATTTTTGAAATTATCATACAACCATTATAAAAAAGTCATTGTTGTAATATATGACTATTTCTGGAAACCCCTATTCACAAACTACCTCAGAACACATTCATAAGAACTACCTCACATATAATATTCCATTCATGTATGAGTCATTCTTTATTCATTGGTTTTCTTCTCAAATTTCACTACCGCAATAAAACGTTTCACTCATAAACTATTTCACATAATAAAAATATGGATAACCTCTATTCATTCTTCATGATAGTGATATCATTGAAAATTTATTCATTAGGATGAAATGAATGAATATGAAGATAAACTATCCCTACATTAATCAACATCCAATGTGAGTTGGGCAAGTAAAGGTTCATAGAACCATTTTCATCATAATACGATCATGAATGAAAAAATTTCCCACTAAATTATGTAACCTCTGAAAATTAGATCAAGGGACCATCGATAGAGGATTGTCATTTTAATTGGATATATGGACCTAGATCGTAGAATGATACAAAATGGAAAGTACATCCCTCTTCTCAAGACATAATAATAACCCATGAATGATTTTGGAACTATATGGGATTATCAATGTCTTCTAATGACATTATTTTACAAATTAATTCACCAAAAACATGGGATGTGAGATCTAACTCCTCTAGGTAACCCTACCTTCTTTCCAACAAGCCTCCTCCCATAATCAATTCATAATCATGGATTGTCTCATATTTGGTTATGCTTGATCTCACATGCAGTTGAACTGGATCATTTTTGGATATCAATGCCAACCTATTTATTATTAATTCATTCACGTATCACATAAAAAAATATTTTTATAAATAAAATAAACAAATAATTATTCTAAGAACCTCAAATTGAATTCATCAATTATCATTATTTTCCCTAAGATAAAATAATTCTCCCCATATTTTTTCATACATGAAATTCATTTATAAATTCTAAAATAAATAATCATTAAATTAATATTTACTTATTCATTTCTCAAAATTTATATTCACTCTTCTAATATAATTGTAACATGTCATGCATGTTAGCAACAATACTATAAACATCATAATTAATTTTGAGGATGTTTGCATAAATATCATCAATTTTTTATCACTCACCATAACACATATTAGCATATTATAATAACCATTTCAATCAAAATTATTGAGTACATATATAAATGAATAAAAAGGTATGTAAAACTCATCCTTTAGATTTATTTTGAAAATAACCAAAATAGTTATAAGTTAACAGGTCTTCTTTTATTTCTCATCCTTATGGAAAATTAATAAAAATAATGTGTAAATGACTTCTATTTGAATCGACTTCTAATTTTTGATATTTATATCCCTTCGTCATGATACCACATATTTTCTATTTTGAATATTTTTTTAAAGATAAGAGTATATATACATATATGGAATAACCTAGTGTAGAAAATAAGAGTTTATAAAAATTGTGGTCATTGTTATCCATAAACAAACATGATGGTGATTACAATCACAAATAACTACTTCTATATACTGTAAAGATTGTCAAAATATAAAATCATAATATATACTTATCATGTACTCATTTAATGAAACACATCGTAATGTTCATGTGATAAAAACATATAGATCCACCTTCTATCTCAATATACTCTTAATTTTGAAAACCCTTTTTGAATACATTTTTTGTTATTAATTTCAGAGTTATTATCATACTTAATTAAAATATATATTTAAAATTTTGATATTAAAAATGTTAAGAATATTTAATGGAATAAATTCCTATCTGATTCACTATAGGGGAATATCTGACTATTTAATTCCTTGGATATCCAAAAATGTCTTATATATATAATTGAATAAGGAGGGACCAATTTTTTACTCAAAAATTATAGTGATTCATGAATTTGATTCATAAATATTACATCATATTATATGAATATTCATTGAATAACATAATGACTCATTCCAGAATATTATAAGTATATAATCATTAGAATCATAGATACCAAAACATCTTTTCCAAAAAATATATACATAATATATAATTAATTTCATAATAGCGAACACCCTGGTTAGACATATCATAGTTAATATCTTTACCCATAACCATTGGAATTAAATAATTTGAAAAAAGTGGTATTAGAAATTAATTAAAGGTATACAAGGGAGATATAAATATAACATGATCATAACCTCTTGTGAATATGATAATAACATTTGATAATCCATACATATCATAACATAGATCAAAATTTTGATCCTTACTATAACGATGGGAAGTTCATAAGACATGAATCGTAACTGAATACACATGATGAGACATGATATCATAAAAATAGTCAAATAAATGCATTTTTTCATTAAATAAGAATATAAAATCATTTCCCTTAATTGAAGGTTCATTAACAAGACTATAATATTGGATGGTTTTCATTCCCCAAACCACTATAATAGTTATGGTTCACTACCAAGACTATCATAGTGGACATAGTCCCTTACTGAACTGGGTTCCCTAACTACTCTAGTGATATTTATATTAGGAGATATTAATCTTTACCCAATTCATTGGAGGGATGTATAATATCAGGCCCACCAATCAGAAAATGAACGTTATGTGTATGTGTGTAATGGTATGATGAAAAATTAATAATTCAGATCCCATGAATGGAAATGGGATAAACATTGATGCATAGAATATCCCAAAGAAAATGAAATGGGGTTCATAAACATTTCACCATTTCACCATAACAAAACCCGTTTAAAATAAATTTGTTTCATAAAAATTATTTAATCGTAATAATAAACCATATAAAGTAAAAATAAGCATGGAGTAATTGACTAATATCCATATTAAAACATAACTCTTATCCAAATATGGTATCATAGTTTAAAGAACATTTCAAATAGTTATTTGAATATTTCATGGATAAAATTCACTATATACATAAAAATTACCGACTTAAATTAATTATTACTTCAAATAATATTTGAAACATGTAATTTAAAAATAAAATTACAAATTCATAATGTAAACATTTAAAAGATTAGTGGACATGATAGTGATAATTTCTATTTAGTCAATACATGTAATGATAAATCTTTCCATTCAAACTTTTGTAATAATTAAAAAGCTTCCACGTTTAGAAATTAATTAGAATATTTATTTTAAAAAATTTATAATGTGTTAAAAATTGGAAAAAATTTGAATAAAAATATTTATATTATTGTAATATATTTCCTGAAAATATTTTTAGAAAACATTTACATATAAAATACCAGTTTTTCATCTGAAGAGAATGAAATCTGATTTTTCTATAAATTAGTGTTTCAATATCTTCAGTGATTAAATATTAGAAATTTAAAGAAAACATGCACTATAAAAAAATATCTATATGAAATGAAATTTCATGATTGTATTGATATGTATATCAGATTAATTCAATATCAGAATAATAATAAAAAATCATATTATGTTATGAGATTGTAACATAAAACCCATACTATGTTGGTAACATTTGAATCATATTCCCTTGGAATGATAAAACCATAGATGGACATGTAAATAAATTTAAAATTTAATATATGAATATTAAAATATATTCACTCTTAGGATAGATAAAAACTAAAATAAATAAGTGTTGAATATGTCACATTTATCAATTAAATTAGAGTGAGATTAAAACCCCTTACATCAACCCAACTTCTATCGTGTTTGTTTGAAAAACCTCCACATTGACTGAAATAGATTATATGTCTACATAAGGATTATAGGAATGGTATTTACGGATAATAACACAACTAAAAATTTCTTATGGATTATTAGATGTAATTATTTCAGTGGTTGTCAAGCTATAAGTCTCAAAGTGATGTGAATATGAAAAGGTAGAGGTTTCCTTTTTATGATTTAGGGGAGGGGAGGAACTCTTGGGATTTAATTAAAGATTAAAATTTAATAATGTCATTATTTATATAAAATAAATCCAAAATACTGAGGATTCAAATCTCATATATGCTGGTTGAAATTACATCATCCAAGAAAACATGTATAGGTTTAATTGGTGTTTTAAATGTCATTGTTTATTTTAAACCTTTTGTTGATCCATTTTATCATTTATCATAGTCAAAACTTTTTTCACTCACAATGGAGTATAATTTTACTTATAAGATGACTATTAATACAATAAATCAAAATATGACATATTTGTACATCTATATGCTAATTTTTCTCTTTCAATATTTTTTTATTTTTATAATGATATATAAAATTATTACATTACAAATGTAATATTAATTTCATTTTTAACACTATATTATCAATGTGACATAAAAGGCATTATGAAAAAGATTTAATTCAAATATATACCTTTAAAAAATTAATAAGTCATATTAATTTATAAAAATATTATAATACTATATCTCAGTCATTGTATATTATGTTAGATATTTTTAAATTCATTTATTTTTTAAAATATTTACTAAGTAATGTGTTGATATTGAATAATAATTTAAAAAAAATATTAAATTTCAATAAATTTGTAATATAATTCTATCATAATTATAATTACATTTAAAAGAATGACATTTATATTCCAGGATAAATAGATTTTTTCTTTATCTGAACACATTAGAGATACTAAAACTATAATAGTGACTTCTTGAAAATTTCTTGAAATTTAATAATATATAAGTCATTTCCTAGGAAAAGTGTCCAATAAACAACTAAATTATTAAAATAAGGTTATAATTTAATTCTTAAACACATCAAATATTAATTATGTTTAATTATATGTCCATTTCACTTCGTTTTTATCCCATATTGTCATGATTTACCCATTACTACGATGGTAAATTTAACCATGGTTATTATTCATATAGAAATAAATAAAAGAGTCATATTTACCACATTTTAACATCATCATTCCAAATTTGGACAAAATTAGTTGAAATTAAAATCATATAAGTTCATGAAATTAATATTAAAATAATCTTCCAAAATGGAATGAAAAATCCTTTTTATATGATTAAATATTTAAGCAGGAACCCTGGTTTATTCTTATTACATAATTAGAAAAATTAAATTGATGTCAAATTATTTTAATGAATATATAATGTAGATATTATTTCAAAATTATCCTCCAATGGTTATTAATTTGATGAAATTATATTTTTAATAAATTTTGTAGGTAAAAGCATTTTTTTCAGATAATCATTTTTTAATTTTCTAAGAATTTTTCTTTTTAAAATTAATTATAAAACAATAAATTTAATTTTTAAAATGTAACCATATATTTGTTGGGATTTATCTCTTCCCATTTATACCCCCCCAATCTTATATCTAGGATACAATTAACAAATTATATAAAAATATTTTAAATGTATATTGCTGTTTATTTGAACATATTATTGTTGTAATGAACTCTATAAACAAGACTAGAGAAGAACATATGAATATATTTTTGTAATACATTATAACCCCTTAATATTTATTTTACCATCAAAATTCATCACTCTAGGATAAAAAATAGGGTATCGCTTCTTCATCACATCCTTTTCCCGAATGGCCTGAAGGCCTTCATATTTATTGATTCTTGATAACCCCCTTTCAAGGGATTAGGGGGAACCCTTACAAGTCCATAGGCTCAAAGATTACATGGCCCATAGGACTAAGAGATTACATGACCCAATGGTCTTATGGAATTAAACCAGTCTTTCTACAAATAACTGCACCTCCCAAGCATCCACATCGAGATAGTAGCTTTCCACCTTTGCATGGTCGTCTCATTAGGCTTCCTGTGCAAGCACAAGATAGCCCGGATGGCATTTCCATACCCTCTCATTCTGACATATCCATTTGGAACTACTCTGGTGAGTGCAAAGGCTCTGGATCCTCTTCTAGGGCTGCTCTTTTTTTTGTAGAGACTGTCTCGGGCAACTGCATGTGTCCCGAAGGCCTTGCGGTGGCCTGAAGGCCTTAAAGGTGGCCCAAAATCCCTCCTGACCTGAAGTCATGGGAGGATAAAATCCTTAACGACTCCAAGCCCAAACCAGTGGCCCAAGGTGAATAGTTCCAACTGCTACAGTATGGAGTAGTACCACCTACAGTGCCTGCTACAGTACCACACATTGTACAGTTTTACTACAGTACCCACACAGTGTACAGTTCTCATATAGTACCCACACAGTGTACATTTCTACTACAATACACATAAAGTTCCTACTACAGTATTACATTAGTAACGAGGAAATACTCCTCTACCTGGTTTTGAACCTGGGTCACATGGATACACTTAAGGATACCCCACCAACTGGGCTAAGGCTCATGCGCATCACATCCTTAGGTTCCCATTTAGCTCTTTCTAATTTTTTATTCCTTTGTATAATATTCACCACATGAGTACAACATTATCTCTATGATCTAATATGTATTATAAATTTTCTTAAAAATATAGATAATAGTATTATAGTACACACTATGTGTTTAGTACATGTGATGTATTATGTATTTTCATAATAAGGAGAGAAATATGGAACATGTTCTGATGAATAATGTTATTCAAAGGAAGCATTAAGAAATAATAAATCTTATATACTCGTTCATAAATATTGGAATGGATAATATTTCAAGAGATTATATTCACCTCATTTAAATTATCATAACCTTGTTCCATATTCATGTTTATAGATAATCATTTTCACAAAATTCATATTCCATATCATGCTGGTGAATGTTTTAAAAATATTTCTTTTGACTATATTCCCCATTTAATTGTTGGTGAATAATTATGAATATCTATTCCATTTCATTATCTATCTCATGCACCAATAAATTTCATTCTCCAAATTAATCCCATCTTGTGGGAGTTATATACCTTTTTCCATATTGGGCTTCATAAATTGATATCTCAAATCTCATGTGAATGCTATGTTTTATGAAAACACAATTAGTGTATGGTGTTGATCCAAACCAAATTTGAAATCTAGTAAAAAAATCTCAACTTATATGATGTGGGTTGAATGGTTCTCTCAGACTAAAATTATTTTTAAGGATCATATTTCATAATAAAACGCAAATTTTTATCCATATTCTATTAAATACATGGCTAGAAAATTTAGGAAAGCATTAGATCTCAATCAGATACAATAGAATATGGTACTCCGTGTAAACATATAATTTCATTAATGTATATTTTGGATTTTTAGTAAAGGTAAATGTATTATTATTATGAAAATGTAGTTTTTTTCCTTCATAAGGTGTTCTATTACAACCAAAATGGAAGGATTTCCCTTTGATATTTTAGGGAGTCCAATGATAATGTCCTAGGTGTTGTTTTTTCATTTCTATCCTTGAATGAGTGACATCTATAACATCACTTTTCAATTCTATCTCTATGCCTTATCTTATTGTTATACTAAGAAATAAGATATATATTTAGCAACATATCCCATCATGTTTTCCAACTAAAAATACACATTCATAACTTTATATATCTTCTTACTTGTAGGATAAATATATGATGATGAACTATGATCATCATCCACTAGCACCTTCCTTAAATATTCTATGGATGGTAAATATAGATGGTTCTGGAAATATTTAATTCATTCAAAATCATATTTAGTCTGACAATCATTCTTCACAATCTTCAATATCTCTAGATATTGCTTCTATGATTCATTAACCATAAATTTTATAGTTGGTTGAATACTCATTTGAGAGTGATATCAGTTTCCCACATTATTTAATATTTCACACACCATCATTTGAAAATTAAAATATATTTCATCCATTGTGATACCAGTCATATGTAAGAAAACATGATCCTTTAAAAATCAGTAATCTTCCACATTGTTCTCATTCCTAGGGTGGTAATGTAATGTGTAATAAAAATATTTAATTAGCTCCAATTTTCTTATACGGATCATATTGAACTATTTCTAGGTGAAAATATACGTAAAATGTTTTTTATAAGTATATATATAAGCCCTTTATCCATAATTATAATTTCCCTATGTCTTAAATTTAAATATAATCATAGCTAAATCCAAACCCTTATTTGAGTAATTTTTATCAGGAAAATTCAATTGGAGTGACCCATTAGTTATCACCACATCATTCTATATGAGAACACATCCAATTAAATTAATTGATATAATAATATAGATTCAAAACCCTTCTCCGCATTAGGGTAAATTAAGAAAATTGTCACTAACCATGCTTTGCTACAATTACTTGATATTTTCATCGCATTAATCTGTCCAAAGATACATGGATCCCTTCCTAGTTAACTTTGTTAATGGATTATATAGTCGAAAAAATTTATAAAAAAAGAATAAAAATTATAGAGCCACACCGAGATAACTATTAATATGAGTTAATGTTTTTTGTTAAGGGGAAACCTTTAATAACATCTATTATTATAGGATATTCTAATATGCCCTCATTTGATATTATATGTCCCATTAAGGAAAAATTATGAATAAGAAACTCAAATATAGTAAATTTTTCATAAAGACTATCTTTCTTTAGCATCTTCAGTACAATTCTCAAATGATCATCATTCCCATCCATGCACATTGAATATATAAGAATATCATATATGAATACTTTCGTAAACTAATATTGGTAATATATAAGGACTCTTATAATTGTGTTTATAAATGTTGGCATGGAACTAGTAAGACCAAATTTCGTCACTATAAATACATAGTTCTTAAACCAATTATGGAATGTTGTTTTTGTTATATCCTCATTCTTGAGCCTTAATTAGGGCTATATAGAATGAAGTACCTTCATGGAAATGTATTGTTCTCCTAAAATATTATAAAATAGTACATTTATATGGGGTATATGATCCTTTTTATTGATCGTGATCTTGTTTATATCATGATATTCAATATAGAGTCAACGAAACCCATATATTTTGTAACAAAAAGAATAGGTTCACCCCAGGTAAACACACTTGTCCATATGATTCTCTAGTCAAGATTCTAATGGTGTTAATTAATTAAATGTACAAAAAAATTTGTTCCATTATATATATATATATATATATATATTTGAAATATGTATAGAAATATTTAAGAGTTATATTTAAAAATTAACATCACAAAGTAGTGGAATAATACTAAACAAATTAAAATAGACAAAAAAAATTCATTCACAATAGAAATATCCGGGATGTGGAGTTTCTCTGTAACCATCTAAGATAACAACCATCTAGAGTCGAAATCATTACACATTATATTGATCTAATTTCTATCATAAATTAGTATTTATTATCATAATGTTATATAATCATACACTGGCTTTGAATAAAAAATATGATTTCATATCCCTATAAATTATTCAAGTAATCAATTATAGAAATTCATTCAATAGATAAAGGATCTATAAATTCATCAATAGGGAGAATTAAATTATTTATATTAAACACATTTACTAAACCACCAATCTGAGAAAAATTATAAACTTTATATGAGATAAACATACCATTTATGTTTTTAAGTACTAATTAAATATATAATAATGGGGTTGGTATTATGATGACCTTATAAAATTCATGATAAATAAAATAACGGGTAGATCTATAATAAAAAAATAGAGTGATGGTTACTTTATGGATGGTAAGTGTACCATTCCCTACTTCTTTATCGAAGTCTATATCTTCAATAGTTATTTTAAAATATGTGAACATCCCATACATATATATTACTTCATTTTAGATGAATATTAAAATAATTTCAAAAATACATGCCCATAGACTATATAGGTTTAGTTTATTTAGATACCAGACAAAAAATATTCTTATTTTAAAGATGATCGTCATATTTTACCATATATATTTTAAAAATTGTATTTTTCTTCATAATATCCAAAATAAAACTATTATTCATAACATGGGTAAATAAAGCCTATGAAGGGGTGAGATCATGTGCATTATAATGGTAAAAATGGGTGATATCAAAATAACATGAGTACAAGGTTATTAAAGCATTATAATAACATTTCCAAAACATACTATGCATCAAAAAGATCAAAGGCATATGTCTTGGAATATATACTTGAAGTTTATAAGACATGAATCAAAATGGAATCAATAAAAATGTGTCATAAGAACATAAAATTTAATAAGACATATATTTATAAAATAAAAATAATCATATAAAATAATTTAAATAATTTTCAAGTCTTATTTCAAAAAATATCATTGTTAGATGGGGCCAATCCAGAAACAATCATTATAGAAAAGGTTCACTCCAAATACAATCATAGTAGACGTAGTCCATTATGAAACTTAGTTCACTCCCCATTATAGTCTTGTTTATTTCATGAGATATCAATCATTACCCAATACAGTAGAGGGAGATATTTTTAACACCCATCACATAGGAAAAATCATACATACAAATAGAATAAGATCATGAAATAGACATCATATAAGAACCCAAGAAAAAAATGGGATTTATAAACATTTCATCATCGATTAATATATAGAAAAGAAACATGGCTCATAATCATTTTATTATTTCAACAAAGAATAACCTATGTTAAAATATTATGGTTTCATAATAATTTTTCCATTGAATAACCCAATAATTAAAAATAGATTCCACATGTATATTAATATTGTATGACCCATTCGTGAGATATGGAATTCATAAATATATTGCCATTCAAATCATAAAACATCTTGATAAATAATAATGATGGTATCATTGGATTATATACCTAGTAAATATTATGTATCATCAGATGATTTCATCACATATAGAAAATGAATTGGAAATATCTGAAGGAATATTTATGGATGAAATTAGTTTTACAATTTCAAAAACACATTTTAAAACATTAATCGTTTTTAAAATCCTTTTATTGGAAAATATCATTTTAATCATACAATGGAAGATTCAAATACCAATTAAAACATTTCTTGAGGGAAATACCATTTTCGTATTGACAAAATAATAATTTAAAACATAAATAAATTCAAAATCATTTTGTTTGAAAATATCCATGAAAACATATATATGAATCAATAAAAATAATTTTAATCATTTATTGAGTATATTTTACTTTCTTCTAAAATTATTTAAAAAAATTACACATTTTGAAAACTATTTAGTTTAAAAATAACTTTTAATGCATATAAAAAAATATCTATAATAATTTTGAACATTTCTTGAGAAAAATTTCATTTTCTATTAAAAAAATTTAAACCATAATATATTTTCAAATTCCTTTTCATTTATAATAACCTTGAAAATTTATAAAAAAAATATTTAATATCCATGACAAATTTTTAGGTCAAAATATCCTTTCTGCATTGAAAATAATATTTTCAAAAAACATTTAAAGAATAAATTTTAAAAATGATATCATTTAAAAACTACCTTATAAAAAATGTAAATTTTATATAAAACCTTTTGTGTTCATGATGGTGGAAAAATCATCTAATGGCAGACAAGTAATACTATATTTTTATTTCAAATTTATAGTATATTCCAAATTGAAATTACATAGAAAATTACATGACTATTCATTTAGAAAATAAAAAATTTATAATAGGAAACAATTCATTTAATAAATATTTTATAAATTTTTAAAATCAATTTTGTAATTATTATTCTAGGATAGGTATTTTAATGAAATATTATTTTTGAAAAAAGTGATAAATAAAGTGTAAATTTCATAAAAATATGTTCTCAATCATTTGAATTACTAATATGTTAATAAATTTAACAATTAAATTAAAACACATTCGTGATTAACCAGAGGAGAAGAATATATATTGAGTTTATTGTAGTTATATCAAATAATTCCCCCAATGGATACTTGCACTAAATAAATACCGCATAATTATTGTATTTTGATATAAAATATTACCACCTTGTTAATATCGAAATCATATCCCCAGAAAAGAAATAAAATGAAATGAAAATTTTAAATACCATAAATATAATGATACTAGTTAAATAATATATAAAATGGTCAGTATATATGACACATAATAAAATAAGTTCTGAATAAGTTGTTTTTGTCATGAATATAAAAGTAATATGTGAAACCATTACCTTAATTGTCGAATTAATTAATACACATTAAAAACTCAATTATAATAACTATATCATTGTTATAAATCTATTATAGAACCATAATTATATATATAATTCCATATATAATTTAATGATGTCCTTTTTTTACTCGTTTATTAATAATTAAATTTAGCAACACATTTTGGGTAATAAATGGTTTGTTTTTTTGTATATGTTTTGAGAATTTATTTTTCATCCTCCTACGTTGATCATAGTTTAGAAATATCAATAACCTTAAAAATGATAAAAATTTCATATATATTCAATATATATGTACTTATTTTAATCCATAAATGTCATATATAGAAAATTAAATACATTTTTCAAGTATACGGTAGGTTTTACGTACGCATTATTGATGTTCCCATTTTCACCATGGAAGAATCGAAAGAACCCGAAGTAATAAATTTTATTTCAAAAAAATAATATTTTTTATATATAATCTATATAAATAAATTTATCCATTATTACCTTCCAGGAAAAACATTAGTGAAAAATAAAACACATCGCTTCGTGAGGTGGTAGTCCACTGTACGCATGAACAATGATACCACATGAAATTAAACGTAAGAAGATTAATTTGGTATAATAAATCCATAAGTATAATTATTTTCATAATATCATATTTATTAATTTAATTTCTAATTATTAATATCCATTTATATCTTAAATGAAAAATATATTGCATTTGTTCACAAGGTGGTATTCCATTGTACACAATAGCGACATTATTTCATTCGAAAGGATTTGATTATAAGAAGGTATATAATTTTAATTAATTATTATTAATAATTTAATAAATATAATATATATAAGAATTAATTTATTCATTATATCTAGATTTGATATGTGGTGATGTAAACTGATTAACAGTCTGCGAGGCAGTAGTTCACCATACACACAAATGATAATTTTAAAACTAATTTGATTGATGAGTAGATAGACATAGGTTATTCTATTAATAAAATAAAATATAATTATATTTAATATTATATGTTTTTTATATCATCATATTCTAATAATAATTTTAATAGCTATAGGTTGAAGTAAAATAAAATTCTTAATTAGGGATGATACCTCTTCCTTATACAAAAAAATTTAGTTTTCACCAAATGAATTTATATGATGAATTTATTAAAAACATGAATCTTCTTGGATGGGTGGAGAGAAATGTGGATTTATGTTTGGCTAGTAATTTCAGATATGATTTTTTATGTAAGTTTAAAGGGGAGATGACGGGTGACCTTTTATAAGTGAGGTGAGTAAAAACATATAATTTTTCTGAATATAAGACAGAGAAATATTATTTTTTACAAGACAAAATACTCTAAAAAATTCCATTATCAAACCTCATAGGTGATAAGTAACAAATATTTTCATTAAATGTGTGTTTCAAATGTTTCTAGGTAGTGATTTTCCTTATCATTTTATTTTAATACATGGTAAACACATTTTCACCTTAACCAAGGAAATACTATTTTACTTATATAACAATTAACCAATGCAAAAAATTATCTTAAATAAATTATGTAATATATTATATTACTATTCAAAATATAGAATAAATTTTTAAAAATACATATAATATCAGTGGATAAATTTAATTTAATATTAATCTCATAGATGCAATGAGAACGAAATTTTCTAAAGAGGAAATACTATAGAAGCAAAACCCTAAGAAAATTATTAATATATATTACAAAAAAATAAATTTTTTCATATATATGTATATATAAAAATATTAAAATTTATAATTAAAAAAAGTGTTCAAAATCTAATAATCTTAATTTTTGGAAAATATAGTTTTTAAACGTAAAAAATGAGTATTTCCTATATATTGTATGGAAATCACATAAGACCAATATATATATATATCCATAAAATATATCCCAAAAATATATTTTTTAATGTTATTAACATAAAAATGATTATGTTCTTAAAAATATATTTCTAGATAAAGATTTTATTTAATTTAAAATAGTTTTTGTTACACCCCAAGATTTTATGAGATATATTACTATTAATTTCTTTGATGTATTCTATTATAAAATAAACCAAGATTAGCTTGTACTATATGAAACACTGTATTAGCTTGAAGTATACGTAGCACTATTCATGGCTCGTGTTATACACAATTTCAAGTTGGTTTTGTGGAAATTATTCTACACAAAATTAAGTACAGATTGTGTTTAATGTATAAATGAAAAAAAGATTGGATTATGTTATAGGAAACACTAAAAGATATTTCACTACACACAGCCCTGACTTGGCATTCATTACAGGCAATCAAGACCTTCTTCAATAGTGTGTGCAGTACGCAATAGCAAGTTTCACTAAGCGAGTTATTATTATAATATTATTATGAACTAGCCGTTATGAATATTAATACCCACTTTTTGAAATTTTTTAAATTTTATCTTTCAAAATGGACTTCATTTTTGGATTTGGACTATCGAAATTAGCCTAGGGTTAAATTTTGGTATTTTTCTGAAAACATTAAATTTTTGATAAATAGTGAAAACACTTGGTTACTATTTAAAAACCAACTTTTTATTTAAATAATTATTTATTTTATTTAAATTTATGTTAAGTCAAAATTTATACATAATACCTATATAAGTTCAATTTAATTCATTGAATTCATTTTATAATAATTTTAGACATATAAAAATTTTATCGAACCTTTCACCGTCTTTTACCCACCTCCTAGAAGAGTTTGAAAATTTACATAAAACATAATTTTAAGACTTATGTGAGTGGAATTTCGAAAATCCAAGAGACACAGTTATTATCAAGGAGTAAAATTTTGTTCAATAAGATAAAAATAATTTTTGGTGAATAGTAACATTTTACTTTTATTTAGCACTATTAAAAGTAAATAGGGTAATTAAGGGTAAAAATGATATTATTATTACCCTAACATTTGTCCTAATTCTATTGGATAAGTTTAACTCGACCAAAAACAACCTTAGGAATAAAATATTACCCTTTAGGTCCACTTTTATTAGATTAGGACATTTATTATTATTTTATTTAATGAATAATTAAAATTATTAAAATCAATGTTTAATAATTAAAACTATTTTAATATAGGGTTATACATAAGATAAATTAGACTATAAATATTCATTAGAAATATAAAAATATTTCCTATATAATGGTATTTTATATATAATTTTTAGATATTAAATAATTTAATTTAATTGTGACACAATGATGATGTAGTAATTACCTTATTAATGAAATATTAACATAATTGATGTTATAAATACCCACATAAATGTGATTTTATAATTTTTATGAATTCCACTAATTTTCTAGGTCAATATGAAAGGTTATTATTGATTTAATTTACTTTTTTCGAACTAATCATTCTGTTATGAGTTTTAAAAAATTCAATTACAAAATAGTGTCAAAATTGACATAAAATAGTTATAAAACAAATACTATATTATTAATTGTTATTATATTCATAAAAATCTAAGGTTCAACCAAACGACTTAGATAATATTATATATATTAATAATTAACTACTTGGAGTTCTTTTGGTTTGTTATAGTATGTTTAATAACCATATAGTGTAATAAAACAAGAAGACACAGTAAAGGTTAAGTAATTTAACTTAGTGTTAAATCTAAATCATAAGGTTAAAATAGTAACCTAAACTTGTCTAAAACCTATTGGTATAGGGGATTTAGACCCATACCTAGTTTAGTTTCTAAATAAACCAATTTGGAGCTATTATAAACCGAATATGACTTTATTATAAAATTATATTTTACGTTTTTCCTAAAGTGCCCCTCTCCTCCCTTATAAAAAGGGAACCCCTTCCCTCTTCTCTCCACAAACTTTTGAGCCTCGAATATCGGCCTAACCCTGAAAACGCACCTTATAATATTCCCTAGAAACATTATATAGGTTTTTGTCTCCTCAAAATACCAACCCTAGTGCCTTAAGTGGAGGTTAAGAAGAGGCGCGTCAAAGAAGAGGTAATATCCTCTACCGATTATTTCAAATTTATTTCTTCTTCTACTTCTTCTTCTGTATTTGTGTAATAATAAATTAATAACATAAATATCACTAATATATTGATATGTAATTATAAATATTAAACAATCCAATTTCATCTTCTATCCATCCTAGGGAAATGAAATCACCACGCGTGCATACGTACGCAATACCGTCTCCACGCCGTGGTGTAATCTGTTTTCCACGACAACCTTACATGGATGGGTATAATGGTGTAAATAAATAACTATATATGGTTATTCAAAAGTGATATTGATTATGAAATATTATACATAAACTTCAATAAAACTCCACGATCATGGGAATGATATCATCGCCCATACGTACGTACGGAATACCGTCTCCACGAACACGATGAGATTCATTTTCCATGATTAACCACCCATGAATGACTATAAATATATGTAATGAATAATAATGAAATATATGAAATAATAAAGCTACTGTATTTATTTGTATATATATATATATATCATCTACTTACTTCCATTCAAGTCAATAAGGAAAAGAAAACAGAATTCATGCGTACGTACGACTTACTGTCTCCATAAACGGTGTATTTCATTTCATTTATCTATCTGTTATATATATATATATACTGAATATATATGATATATATAAATCATAATTTACATTTTGGAAGTAATTAAATCATGATATCAATAACAACAAGTCCAAACACGTACAATAAATAAAACGATTTTACCCAAAACGCTGCTTTAACATGGAATTTACAAAAGAATGGGTAACATAAAGTCATAAGTTAACCATATATGATATCATAACAATGAATATGATTCTATAATAAGTCAATGAAATTATTTAAATATTTATACATGGGGTTTGAATACGTACAAATCGTATTGTACATAAGGTAATGGATAACTATTATAATCTTGTTCTTATCGGAGATTGTTATTCGTAAGTATTTACTTGGGTTACTTTTATCTTCCGGGCCCATGTATTCTAAACATGTTTTCATGTATTTATAATTTCATTTTACACATTTTTTAAATTTACCACATGTTATGAAAGGAATCTTACATTTTTTACCACACGGGCAACTTTTTGACTTTTACGACAAAAGTACGAGAAGAATGTTATTTTTAACTTATACGGCGTGAACGGATTTTTACGGATTCATAACGCCTCATTTTCAGGAAGCTTACTCTACATGTTTTTATGTATATTTTCAAGAAAATACTTTTATTTTAAAATTTCATGGAATTTTTTGAAAAGAAAATGATTTTTAAAAAGAAAGGATATTTTCCTCAAGAATTATTTTCAAGTGTTTTATCATAACTATTTTCCATCTAAGATAACATTATTTCAGATGTGTATGTTTCATGTATAATGTCTCTATGATTTACATGGTTTCACTTTTCTTATGATGAAATATCCATTGTTTTATAAGGATTATGTGATGATGGGATGATGTTTATGAAACCCATTTTATTCTTTGGGTTATGATGAATGTTTTATGTTTATTTTATGGCATAAGTAAGAATGATTTCATTATGAGATAGGTGAGACCTATATCACCCTCCAATTCATTGGGTAAATATTTATATCTCATGATATAGACATGGATGAAACAGTAAGTTAATCTGTTTCAGTGATACAGGACAGGAACGAGGAGTGAACTCGATTCAGAAAGGGACTTTATCCACTAAGATGGTCATGGAAACAATGCCTTGGCTACATTGAAAATCATATCATGTGTTTAATGTTTTGCCACAATTAAAAGTTTTATTTACAAGCTATTTTATCATGATTGATGTTCCATTATGATCTTTTCCTTACGTACTGCCTTGTTTTATGTCATTGCTCAAGATTTTGATGTTTAAACATTATGTTCATGTTTTTATGTATATGGTTTGTTTTATTTTCTCCATGCTTACACTTACTGATCATTTGAGCTCACCATTTATATGTTTTCTTTTCCCTAGGATACAATGAAAGGTTTTAGGTAAGAAAAACAAGGGGAAGATCTTTAAGGTAGATGTTGAATAACATTTACCATGATTTGAAGATTATGTTCTCTGTTTCCAAAGACACTAAACTATTACGGTCCTTGTGTGATTATTTTTGTTATGTATTAAGTATTCTACAAAAGTAATGTAATGTCCATGTACGTCAAGATTTGGGTCTCTAAAGTTGGTATCATAGTAAATGTTTAGTTAACCTTAGGAAACTAGGATGCGAAAACTTTAGTGAGATCCCTAGAGATATTTCTAAGGTATGTCTAAGGACATCTCTGAGGTTAATTATAAGTATAGTTTATAGTCGTATTATTATGGAAATGATCTTATAATTTAACCTAATATGTTATATATTGAAGGTAATCCCCCTTGTTTATGATTTTTTCCTCTCACACTATTGTTTTTGGGATTTAGAAAATGGCTGGAAATGGGAATATTCCCGATAATGGAGGATATGATGGACAATGGAATGATATTATTCATATGAAGCCAAATGAAATTGGATTCGTAAGTCCAAACATCATTATTATGCCTAATCAGCAATCTCATAATATGATCAACAATCTCATGTTTTTTAAGTTTCCTGACTCAGCTAATAAGAGATAGATGGAGTTTCATGATGATCATGGAGGAAAGAAAGTTCAATTTATCTCATGTAAATCATTTGGGAAGAGGCATCAAGGAAAATGTTTCAATAGAACTGGAAAATTCTTTGGGTGCGGAAAATAAGGACACAAATCTAGTAATTGCAAAGTAAAAGGTTCAGTTAACACCCTGGATAAGGATACTGTTATTACTACGACATCAACAATGATTAGATGTTTTAAATTTGGATTGTATGGGCATTATAGAAACCAATTCCCTAAAGGAAAATCTCATGAAGATAATTAGCATGGTTATATGCGTAGTATTTATGTGGATGATGATAAAGTGACTAAAAATGATATGTGAGATGAAAGAAATGATGAAGCTCAGTCAGTGGTTTAAGAAGTTAGTGTAATGATTGTATGTTTATCAAGAATAATTTATGGTACTATGGAATAAAGAATCATCTAAGTATTATTACAATATTTTTTTTCCCTAAAGTATTTGAAAGTATATGTTGGATGGTACTTATAACCATGAAAGGTTTTTCAAATATTTTTGGAAAGTAGATGATATGTGCCTAAGGAAGGGATAATGAGATAATGAGATATTTTATAGTATTGATGATCTCATGGCTGATATAAGGACAATGTGATATCATGGTTTGAGTATAAAGAATTTTGGGATTTTGGTATGTGGAAAGAGTTAACTTTTGACCGCACTCATGTTTTCACTAAGGTTCAATGGGTATTAATTTTTCAAGAGAATACATGATTAAGGCCTTCAAATTCATGGAAGTTTACCAACAAGACGTATCTTATGATATATGGGGATAAATGATGGTATTCACATGCTTATTATATAACATCTCTGGTAATATTTTTCATTATAATATGAGATTGGACAGTAGTATTTTGGATAAGCCTAAAGATTGGAATTTATTATGTTGGACATAGGTTAGTATTTTTACTGCTATAACATTTTTCGATATTATTGATAGAATGTTCTAATAGTGTAGTTTAAGAAAAGTGACAACCTGTAGAACAGGCGACAACCCATTGCGTCGGACATGGTTGCGGGAATCGAACCCACAACCAATGTGCAACAGGCCTTTATCTCCTACCACTGGCCTACAGGAAGTCCTTGGTTAGTAGAAACTAGTTTTTTTATTACGAGTTATGATAGATGTTGTATATGTCCATTTTTGGAACCATATACGATTAATCTCACCATAAGATGGACTTATGTATATTTAATAAATTGTGCTAAACTTTTTTGCGATAGAAAAAAATGGAATGACATATCATTCTATCGCATGATTTGATAACACTTCGCGAAAGGCAAATTCAACTTCATTTCTTTAAGAGATGAAGTGGCAATTGTTCGAGGCATGAGAAATGTTGAGATTGTACCAAACTTAAGTAAGTATTTCTCCTCATGTAAAAGTTCATTAGCATTAGGGGAATGATCTTGAAAACCAAAAATGTTTTCCTAGAGCTCTTATATCTGATGAATCAGATGGTACCTTAGATCATCACAAATTTATGGATTTTTGATTGTTGGATTTTTCATAGTCATGTTCTCTACCACTCTCCATCAGAACATGATGGTTAGATTTCTCTTCCACATCCATTTTTTCACCTATGTTATCATATGTGGAAACCCAGTGATTAGTTAATTTGGGTAACTATTACGTTTCATACTTTAGTTTTTGAAGATAAGTTTTTTGTATTTTTTTTTTATGATGTGTCTTTCTATGAAAGAAACTCTCAAGTAATAAACCATTTATAACCCTCAAGAATTTCGAGGGCGAAATTAATTTTAAGGGCGGTAGAATTTAACACCCTGAGATTTTATGAGATATATTACTTTTAATTTCTTTGATGTATACTATTATACACTACACCAATAATAGCTTGTATTATACCCAACACTGCATTAGCTTGCAGTATAGGCGACACTATTCATGTCTCTTGTTATACACAATTTTCAATTTTGTTTTGTGGAAATTATTCTACACAACATTAAGTATAGATTTTAATTAATGTATAAATGAAAAAAAGTTTTGATTATGTTATACCCAACACTAAACAGAGCTTTCACTACACACAGCCCTGACCTGGCTTCCCTTACACGCAATCAAGACCTTCTTCGATAGCATGTGCAGTACGCAATACCATGTTTTACTAAACGGTATACTATTATAATATTATTATGAACTAGCCGTTATCAATATTAATACCCAATTTTTGAAATTTTATACATTTTATCATTCAAAATGGACTTCATTTTTGGATTCAGAATATCGAAATTATCATAAGGTGAATTTTTGATATTTTTCTGAAAACTTTCAATTTTTGATGAATATTGAAAACACTGGGTTACTATTTAAAAACCGAATTTTTATTTAAATAATTATTTATTTTATTTAAATTTATTTTTGGTAAAAATTGATATATAATACCTATATAAGTTCAATTTAATTCATTGGAGTCATTTTATAATAATTTTAGGAATATAGAAATTGTATTGAACTTTTCTCCGTCTTTTACCCACCTCCTAGGAGAGTTTGAAAATGTACATAAAACATAATTTTACCACTTCTGTGAGTGGAATTTTGAAAATCCGAGAGACACAGTTAATTTAAAGGAGTAAAATGTGGTTCAATAAGATAAAAATAATTTTTGGTGAATAGTAACTTTTTTACTTTTACTTACCGTGGTTAAAAGTAAATAGGGTAATTAAGGGTAAAAATGATATTATTATTACCCTAACACATGTAGTAATTCTATTGGATAAATGCAATTCAACCAAAAATAACCCTAGGAATAAAATATTACCCTTTATGTCCACTTGAATTTGATTTGGACATTTGATATTATTTTATTTAAAGAAGAATTAAAATAGTTAAAATCAATTTTTAAAAACTAAAACATTTTTAATATAGCGTTATAGATAATATAAATTTGACTATAAATATTCATTATAAATATAAAGAGAGTTCCTACATAATGGTATTTTATTTATAATATTTAGAAATTAAATAATTTAATTTATTTATGACCCAATGATGATGTAGTGATTACCTTATTAATGAAATAATAATCTAATTGATGTTATAAATACCCAAATAAATGTGATTTTAGACTTTTTATGAATTACACTAATTTTATAGGTTAATATTACATGTTAGTATTGATTTAATTAACTTTTTTTAAACTAATCATTCTGGTATGATTTTTCAAAAATCCATTACCATATAGTGACAAAATTGACATAAAATAGTTTTTTTAAAAAATATTATATTTTTAATTGTTATTATATTCTTAAAAATCTAAAAATAGACCAAATGACTTAGATAAGGTTATAGATATTAATAATGAACTCTTGGGGTGCTTTTTTCTTGTTATTGAATTTTTATTAACCATATAGTGTAAGAAAACAAGGAGACATGGTAAAGGATAAGTTATTTAACTTAGATTTAAATCTAAATGATAAGGTTAAAATAGTATCCTAAACTTTCCTAAAACCTATTGGTAGAGAGGAGTTCGACCCATCCCAAGTTTAGCTTCTAAATAAATCAATTTGGAGTTATTAAAAACCGAATATGACTTTATTATAAAATAATATTTTCTGTTTTCCTAAAGTGCCCCTCTCCTCCCTTATAAAAAGGGAACCCCTTCACTCTTCTCTTCACACAATTTTTAGCCTTGAAGATTGTCTAACCCCTGCCAATTACACTTATAATCTTCCTTAGAAACAATATAGAGGTTTTTTTCTCCTCAAAATGCCAACCCTAGTTCCTTAAGAGGAGGTCAAGAAGAGGCGCATCAAAGAAGAGGAAATACCCTTTACCGATTCTTTCCAATTTATTTCTTCTTCTACTTATTCTTCTTTATATGTTTCATCATAAATTAATAACATCAGTATAACTAATATACTGATATTTTATTATAAATATGAGACAACCAATTTCATCTTCTATCCATCCTACGGAAACGAAATCACCGCGCGTGCATACGTACGGAATACCGTCTCCATGTCGTGGTGTAATCTATTTTCCACCCCCACCTTACATGGATGGGTATAATGGTGTAAATAAATAACTATATATGGTTATTGTAAAGTGATATTGATTCTGAAATATTATACATACACATCAATACAATTCCATGATCATGGGAATGATATCATCGCTTGTGCGTACGTATGGACTACCGTCTCCACGAACGCCATCAGATTCATTTTCCATGATTAAGCATTCAAGAATGATTATAAAGTATAAATAATGAATAATAATGAAATATATTACATAATAAAGCTACTGGATTTATTTATACATGTATATATATATATTTCATCTACTTACATCCATTCAAGATAATAAAGAAAAGAAAACAGCATTCATGCGTACGTATGACCTACCGTCTCCATGAACGGTGTATTTCATTTCATTTACCTATATGTTATATATATATAATGAATATATATGATATATATAAATCCTCATTTACATTCTGGAAGTAACCAAATCATGATATCAAAAACAACAAGTCCAAACACGTCCGATAAATAAAACAATTTTACCCAAAACATTGCTTTAATATGGAATTTACAAAAGAACGGGTAATATAAAATCATAAGTGAAACATATATGATATGATAACAATGAATATGATTCTGTAAAAAGTCAATGAAGTTATTTAAATCTTTATACAGGAGGTTCAGATATGTACGAAGTGTATCGGACCTAAGGTAAGGGATAACTATTCCAATCTCGTTCTTATCCGAGATTGTTATTCATAAGTATTTACTTGGGTTATTGTTATCATCCATGCCCATGTTTTATAAAAATGATTTCATGTTTTTTTAAATTATTTTCACCTGTTTTTTAAATTTACCACATGTTATGAAAGTAATCGTTATTTTTTTTACCACATGGGGAACTTTTTGACTTTTCCTACAAAAGTACGAGAAGAATGTTATTTTTAACTTTTACGGAGAGAATGGATTTTTACAGTTTCATAATTCCTCATTTTAATGAAGCATAATCTACAAGATTTTAAGACTATTTTCAATAAAATACTTTTCTTTCAGAATTTCATGGAATTTTTTGAAAAGAAACTGATTTTTAAGAAGAAATGATATTTTCCACAAGAATTCTTTTCTTGTGCTTTATCAAATCTATTTTCCATATAACATGACATTATTTCATATGTCTATGTTTCAATTATAATGTCTCTTTGATTTACATGGCTTCACTTTTCTTATGATGAAATATCCATTTGTTTTATATGGATTATGTGATGATGGGATGTTGTTTATGAAACCCATTTTATTCTTTGGGTTATGATGAATGTTTTAAGTTTATTTTGTGGCACAAGTTAGAATTATTTCATTATGAGATGGGTGGGACCTATATCTCCCTCCAATGCATTGGGTAATGATTTATATCTCATGAGATAGGCATGGATGAAACGGTAAGTTAATCCAGTTCAGTGATACCGGAATGGAATGAGGAATGAACTCGATTCGGAAAGGGACTTTGTCCACTATGATGGTCATGGTAGCAATGCCTTGGATACTATGGAAATCATATCATGTGCTTAATGTTTTTCCACAATTAAAAGTTTTATTTCAAATCTATTTTATCGTGATTGATTTTCCATTATGATCTATGCCTCACGTACTACCATGTATTATGTCTTTTCTCAAAATTTTAATGTTTAAACATTATGTTAATCTTTTTATGTATATGGTTTCTTTTATGTTCTCCATGATTACCCTTAATGAGCATTTGAGCTCACTCATTATATGTTTTCCTTTCCAAAGGATATAATGAAATGTTTTAGGTTAGAAAACAAAATGGGAAGATCTTTATGGTAGATATTGAATTTCATTCACCACGATTAAAATATTATGTTCCGAGTTTCCAAAGACACTAAACTATTACGGTTCTTGTGTAATTATTTTTGTTATGTATTAAGTATCCTGAAAAAGTAATGTGATGTCCATGTACGTCAATGTTTGGGTCTCTAAAATTTTCATTTTCATTTATAATTAATTGGTTATCAAATAAATCATTTTATATAAATGTTTGCATAATATATTATAAAATTTTAGTTCATCCTATTCATATATTCTATTTTAACAGATGGGTTATAAAAATCATATTAAATAATAATAAAGTAATAATATGACACATATCATTTGGAGTGGTTTATGATTGTAATTGAAGCAAAAATATATGTTGTGTGTATTTTAAATTATTGATAATATTATATTTATTTGAAAAAATCCTTCAATCATTGGGAGTTACATTCTACCCCCTTAAAATTTATTTCGACCTCAATATATGTTACATTGGTACTGAAAATGTGTTATATTTCTACCACATTAAATCATTCAGTTCCCACAAAACATTACCAATATCATAGTTTTTCATCAGAACATTGAACATATATGTTTTTTTATTTTTGGACACATTCATGATACAATCCAAATATCTAACGATTGTTCATAAAAATAATGATCACGCTCTAATAGTAAAACCTATGAGTTCATTACATGTGATGGATAAATTATATATTTCCTCATATTAGATATATAGAAAACACTTTTATCTTATGATTGGTTTTTTTATGCTCCATGATATAATATAAGATCCCAATACGATCATGGATTTAAAAGGGTCCAATATATATATGAAATATTTTTCCATCAATTCTTATACAAATTAAATCAGAAAAACACATTCTCACTAACATTGTATTCTATGGTTTTTTAAATTATTATCATCATAACATTTTATTCAACATTCATCTTTTCATAAATGTTGTTGAATGGATATAATATTCTATAATATTTTATCATCTAGCTCATATCTAAATAAATATTTTCTACAACATCATTCTAGTCCATTGGATTTCTATACTTCTTTTTACAAATTGATTCTGAATGATCCATATATATTCTCTAAAAATGGATATTGTTATAAGAATTCTCAAATATATGAATGAGTTGAATCCCACTATCTTTAAAATATATAAGATATGATATCATAATATCCTAAAGGGTTTTAATTATTCACTATGACATAACATATGTGTGAGGATGTTACCCAATGTTGTAACATAACTTCATATACCGATCTCACAAAAAACATTAGATAAAAAATCGAGGGAGAATTTATATCCCAATATGATACAATTGAATGTCTTTATACCTGAAACTATACCACTTCACTAATTTATATTCTGAAAATAGGATCAAGGTAGAAATATTCTTTGATAGAATTAATGTTTTATAAATTCATAATGTGATCAAATATAACCCTTAATTATGTCAACATAAATTATAAGATAAAAACAAAATATTATTATTACATTAAATCATATTTCCACAAATAATAAAGGAATTACTCCTCAAATAAAATTGTCACTAAAACAAGTAAAAAATAATATTTTTGGTATTAATATAAATTTTCATAAAAATATTCATAATATTGATAAAATCCAATAACATAAAACCTCAAAACAGTTTGTTATTATATTTATCTTAGTAAAAACATTAATATAAAAAACCATGAGGGTATATATAACTCTTATATTAATCATTCAAGGATACATGTAAAGGTATAAAAGTTAATTAATTTTTTATTCCTTATATAATCTCTACAAATATATAAATCAAATAATTAGATTTGTGGGTTTGTCACTAAATCGTTATAAAATCAAATATGATTTATTTATTCTAAAATTAATATAGAGGGAGATAATAATAAGAATTTACACTAAGTTGTGAAAATTAATATTTTAATAGGGATCATACATGCAAAATTAGAAACAAAATTCTCATTTGTGAAGGTGGAGGGGATAAGTTTTCCATAATTATCATAATTGAATTAATATATTATTATTGAATACGAATTTTTTTCTTTTTTCTTTATAATTTTTGTGGATTATGATACACAATATCCATTGGATTGGATCGTTGATTAAAAAAATTCCAAAACTACATTCACATGAAACACATGATTTTGGGGGTGTATTCTGAAGTGCTGCATCTATATTCATTTAACATAATGGACTATTCATATCACATATAAATTTTTTTCTAAATATCCTATCTTAAAAAACATGTGACACCCTATTTTTCCATTTAATCATTCACCCGAGGGCATCATCCCAAATTTCTAGAATGTAGCTGATTGTAATTTCATTCCACAATGTGACTTATTTTATTTCTCATGATACTCAATTTCTTTATCTAATTAAAACCAATGTCATGGTTAGAATATTAAATTACTATTTATACCATTACTGAAAATAGAATTTCATCATCATATCTACTAATTTTTATTATATATAACTCCTTTTGAATTATTCTCCTTAATCCCTTGATTAGTTGAGTAGTTTTTCATTATTTAATGATTATTAAACTGGTAGTTTACCGTGTATGTATTTTGAAATTATTATTTTAGTTACCAATAGATTCAAATTTATTTTATTTATGAAATATAAATTCATTCTCCATCCATTTACATATAATATGAGGGATGTAAATTAAAAAAAATTAATTTCAACCCATTAAATGGAGTCAATTACCTCCTCTTGAACTATATATATCATAAATTTCCTCTATTGATCCTGATTAAATTCTAATATATAGATATCCAAAATTAATATTTCATGATTCAAAGACTTGATAATGTAAAATATATTTTCAATGCTATAGATCAAATACTCGTTGACATGTGGAATAATTGGTCCAAAAAATATTATATATTTTTCATCACTAAGGAATCAATAGAACATCATTCCTTATTTTTCTCATTTAGATGTCTAGAATTATTCATATCTTGAAAAAAAAATTGGGGAGAAAAAATTAAGTATTTATTACGATTCTTAAAAAATTTGTTTTCTTATGATGAAAATTATCGAACATTATGTTTAATTAAGAATTAACATGGTTCTTTTGGGTTCCATCAATTTGCAAAAACTAGAATTAATTTTTTGGGGAATTATTATTCATAGTGGAAAACCACATAATCATGAAAAATCATTTATAGGATGTCCAAAACACGACAATTTTTTTTATTCTATGATTCCTTGTGAATATCCAAAGCCACTCATGGTATTTATTCAAATCTTTTATAACTGTTGGTAATTAGTTTTATTTACAATATAAATCCCCAAGTAGTTTCAATCATGGTGTGTAGTAAGGCCCATATGTATTAATTATATTTTGATTGAGTCCATACCAATTCAAACTATTTAGATTTGTTACTCCTATGTACTTATGTCCCAGAGCAATATCGAAATTCATTATATAGATACAGATATAATTTATTATAAACACATAAATCTATCCATTGACAAAATTCCAATGCATTTTCCAGTAATATGACTCTTACATAGAGTTACCCTTAGTCATATCCCAAAAAATATACCTTTAAATATTTGTAGGTATGTCACTAATGATTTCTCATCCTAGTATACAAATGCTAACTAAACTATTTATTTGATACCAACTATAAAGACCTTAAGCATCCCATACATAGATATTACATATTTTGAAATGAATATTAAATACATTTCATAAATATATGGTTGTTGACCATATAGGATTAGTATCTATGGATAATAGACAGAAAATATTCTTATTTTACTATGATCATCAATATATTCCATTTATATCTTTCCACATTATTGTATTATAATAAATACCATGATTAAAACATTTATTCATGACCTAGGGAAAGGAAACATTAGAACGGGTGTTATTAGATTATATTTATGGTTAAACAAAGGAGATATCAACAAATCATGGGGATAAGGGTTTGAAAACATGAGAATAAAAATTAAAAATTATAACATTAATATCATACATAACAAACATAAGTCATGAAATAAATATTGGCAGTTCATATTTCATGAATCACAATGGTATAAAAGATCATGTTCCATGATAAAATAACATTTTCATAAGACATAGATTTTTTTTAATACACATAAACAGATAAAATCATTTCCACGGTAGAAAATTATCATTTAAAAAAATATCATATTGGAATGGGTTTACTCCCAAAACCATCATAATAGTCAAGGGTTTCTCCAAAGTCTATCATAGTTGATATATCCCCTTACTGAATTTTGTTTACTCCCCATTCCAGAACATTTTATTTCATGATCTATCAATATTTACCCAAATATTTGTAAGGATATATGGGTAACACCCATCACGTAACGATAATCATATATACAAGTGCCAAATTATCATAAAAAATTCATCATATCAAAACCCATAATAAGAAATGGATTTCATAAACATTTCACCATTGCATAAAATATAGAAAATAAACTAGTTTCATAATTATTTATTTATTTCATCATGGATAACCCATATAAAATAAATTTGTTTTGATAACCATTTTACCATGTTATAACATGAGGATGGGAAAAAGGTGTCCTAAATATTTTACCATGGCATAAACTGTGGAATATAAATGAGCATAAAAAAAAGATACATCATTAAAATAATTAATCTTTAAAAATAATAAATAATTTATAATTATTATATATCCATATTAAAAGTTATATAACTTCAAAAGATGTAAGATTCGATGGAACATTATTGTAAATGATCATGTGAAACATATATTGATTAAAATAGAATTTCCACATTGAATAGAAAATTAAAATAGAAAAATTTCCAAACTATTTTTCTTTTAAATTAATCGTTCAATTTCAAAAATTATACAATAATAATCATTTTAATAATTTCAAAAACTAATTCCTTTATTATTTTAAAAAACTTTTTATAAGGTAAATAATTCACAAAATCATTTTATTTGAAAATAATCATGAAGAATTAAAATTAAATATTTAAAAATATATTGAATATTTTCTGGAGGAAAATATATTTTCTGATTTGAAAAACACTTATAAACCATAAAATGTTTCAAAATTTATTTCATTGAAATGAAAAATAAGGAATATAAACGAAGCTTTAAAATATATTCAATCATTTCTGGCTGAAAATATCATTTCCTTATTGAAAATACTATTTAAAACATAAAAAAAATATCAAAATAATTTTCATTGAATATATTATAGAAGACATAAAAATAATTTTTTATTAATAATTAAAAAGATATATTCATTAAAATATCATTTCCAGTTAAAAAATTACATTGTAAATAAAATTCAAACAAAAATAAAATACATTTATTCCAAAAATAATCACTGAAAAATGTTAAATTTTATTAAAAATATTTAGTTTTCATGATGGTAGAATAATCTTTTAATTTTCTAAACATTTACAAAACCATTCCTTTCACATATTCAATATATTCCAAATTGGAATTGTATTGAAAGAGAAATATATATTCATCTACAAACATTTTATAAAAAGTAAAAATAGGTATGAAAATTCGTTAATAAATCATTTGAAAATTTATAAAAGTAGTTATTTAAACAATATTTATAAAATTTGAATTTATATGAAAATTGACTTTCAACTCAAGAGAGAAATAATGTTGACTTTTATGAATCAAAATTTTATCAATCATTTTAAGTAACAATGATTGAAAAAAATATAACAATGAAGAAAACATTTCATGAATAAATTTTGTAAAAATAACATATTTATTATATGATTGTAATATAAAATCATTACCTCAAGTGTAAAATACAAATAACAAATCCAGGATCATGATGGAATTTGAAATAATCCATTACCACTTTAGTATCATATGAATTATAATCTTGATAAAAGAAATAACAAAAAATAAAATATTAAATCACAAGAATATATCATGATTCATTACATAACATATAAATATAGATTTATATACACCATTCAAATGAATTATTTATGAATACGGTGTATATCCCATGAAAGTAAAGGTAAGAGGATAACTCTTACCTAAAGACTCAACATAATTCATAAATGATTGAAACTACAATATAAAAAATAAATTTATATTATAAAACATTTATAGAAACATAATAATATATATCATACAATATATTATTTACTTGTGACAATTTGTTACCAATTTACAAACCTTTAGATGTTAAAATCACAATTTGGTTAGTTACTGCTAGATTTTTCATGAAGGTATTGATTTTTTATTTTAATTACTCACACAATGATCACGGTTTGATAATAAACAAAATATTAACTATGATATAAATATTATACATATTAAATATATATTAATTTATAATAATCCATAAAATTAAGAGATTGAAAATGAAATAGACTATTTATAACGAAGGTAGGTCGTATGTACACACAAACAATTATTCCATTTTCTCGAGTGATGAATAAAAAGAAAGAAAAATAAAGTATTAACATTATATAACCCTTGATATTTCATATATATATCATATAATCAATAAATTAATCCAATATTACCTTCCATATTAAATGAATGTGAAAAAAAATCACATAACATCGTAATAGGGTAGTCTCCCATATACGTTAATGTCAATATCGTATCCCAAAAAAATTGAAAGTAATAAGTTATATAAGATTTCATAATTTAAAAAAAAATTATTATATTAAAATTTAATTATTTATTTATTCAATATATCATTATTTCTTTCCATGGAAAATAATAATGGGAAATACAATATATTAGTTCGTAAGGTGGAAGTCCTTCATACACAATAGTGATGTTATTGTTTTCCTATGGGTTCAATGGTAAGAAGTACGCTATTGTAAAATAATAGAATTTGTATATAATATCATATATAGAAGATAAAAACAATGCATCCATCATTATATTTATTAGTTATAGTTGTTTATGGAGAACAAATAACATCATTTCGTGAGGAGTAGTCTGTCACACACGTTAATGATAGTTTCGAAAACAATTTGATGGAAGGGGACTTGGATTTAGGGTATGAAATTAATTTAATATTATCATATTATCTTTGAGATTTATTTTTTAGGATATATTTATGGTTCCATAATAATTGATGGTGGTTTAAGAATAAATATATTCTTGGTCTGGGACGTTACCTCATCCTCCAAAAACATCATTGTGTTTGCACAAAAAGGATTATTAGGTTAGATTTATGAGAAAACTAATTATTATAGGATGTGATATAGTAATAATGGAAGTTATTTTTTCATATCATGGTTGAAACCATGGGTTTTGAGTTTTTAATAGAATATGAGAGTTGGTATCCTTTTATAAGAGAGATGAGTCGCACACTTGTATATTTTTAACAAAAAAAGAGTACCCTTGATTTTCAAATGCCACAAGGATACAATATGTTTCATTATTAATTATTATTGGTCTTATGTTTACAATAAGTCCATAATCATTGTTTTGGTCGATTTTCTTATGTCATTTTACCTCTTATCCTTTTAGTTTATCCCATAGTAAATTAATTTTCTATATAACCTCGACAATTACAACTTACAAAGTATATGATTAATTATGGTAAAAAATTAGCATGATATTTATAGAAAATATGAATTATTAATATTCAAAATATTTAATCAATTTTTAAACAATTTACTCATTTAAGAGTCAATTTTAAAATTAAAATTAATCTCATTGACACAATGAGAAAGTAGTTTTCCAAAGATAATAATTGTAAAAGGTCATAAATTTTTTTTTATAAAAATCAATTTTAAATTGATTAAAGTTACCTAAATAGGAATAAAAAATACATAATTGGAAAAACCTTTCTTATAATAACATATTAATTAAATTAATATATTTTTAAATTAATTACTATAACTATCAAGTCTTAATAAAAACATGTATGTTTTCACTATTAATCATAAACGTGTATATACATTGAAAATTTTAAATAATTCACCATTAGATAATTTTACAAGTAGATTTCAAAAATTTAATACATTTTTCAAAAAAGATTTTTCTATGTTGAATAAATTTATTTTTCCATATTTTTACAAAAGGTAATAAAAACAAATTTGGGAAAAAAAATTGTTTTAAAAAATAAAATTGGGTGTTCTATTATATATTTTCTATACAACACATTAGAAGAATGTTAAAATTTTTATTTTAAATATAAATTCTAAATATCATTAATATAATTGAAAATAATATATTTTCATAATTAATTGTTCTAAAAGCATTTTTGTGAATACTAATTTCTTTTTTAGAAATATATTCCATTTATTTTCAAATAATTTATATATTCAGTTGTTATAAATTGTTCATCAATGAAATAATTTAATATTTTTATAGAAAACATATATATTCATAATTCAGATAATCTTATTCATTCATTATATTTTAATAGTAATTCTTATTTAATTTAATATTGGAATTTTGTGTAATAGAGGATAAAATTGGTTTTTGTGTAATGTGAATATTCAAAAATATTAAACTTATTTTATAAAATCAAAAAATATCAGGGTGTTATAATGATCTCATGGAATTTAAATTTTTATTTAGGTTTATGATGTTACTAATATCGATCATCTTAATTAAAGAAAGTGATTGAGCAATGGTTAGTAGAATTTCATTTCTCCTTTAATTTTAAATAGTGATGTGTGGTTGGTTAATTATATAGATAATTCTCCCTTCTTTCATCATTATATAACTTTATATCATCAATTTAAAATTATATTTCCTAATAACCTTTCTTTCCACACTAAAACCATTATTATATAACCAGAATATAGTTTCCAATGTCATTCCATCCACACATTGTGCCTAAAGAATATAAAATATTCAACACTCTAGGATGTTTAGTATTTCTATTGAAAAACATCATTATTTCCACATGAAAACAATGTTATTTAGGGTAACTCCAATATCCATTTCCACCTTCATAGAGGATCACGTGATTTATTCATAGATAATGATGTCTATTTAGGATTACACCCTAGGAAGACTTTTATTTAATCATATAATTAATTGTTCAACCTTACATTCATGTTGGATGATAATACATGAAGTCTTCCTCCTATTTAATGTATACAGTTCCTAATATTTTATAATTGATTCATTATCCTTTAGCTTAGGCTAAAATAATTACTTATTCATTTTCAGATTAAAAATACTAGGAATGTAATAATTTTAAAATAAATTCTTATACATAACAAAAACCATGGAGTTAATACCATTATCTTGACTCATATTCTTTCTAAAAATACACCATTTATTTTCTTGCCCATGTAAAAAATTGACAACAAAAAGGAAATTATTATGCTACAAATTATAGGAAATTAAAAATATATACTCAATGTTTATAATTCATTGATCAAAAACTAGTGGATCAATATAAAAAATAAATTAATTTGTATGTTTACTCATGATGGATTCAATATAATGTTGTTCTATCCTCTGTGAGTTTCAATATTTATCATGAATCATATCTTGATATATATTTGTGATCATTGAATGATGATTTTTCTTTTAATCTCCCATAAAAAATGGGTTTTTAGGATAAATATCATTTAATATTATATCATATTCATCATGAATATAATTTATCCAGTTTTAATCCATTGATTGAAATAAATAAATCATTGTGTGAGAAAAAAATCATATTTTAAAGCAACATAATCATGAAAAATCGATGATTATTCATCTAAATCAGTACATGTTATTTTTAAAAATATTAAACATTATTATTAATCTAGGTAATTAATTTTTATTACCAAAAATTTGGATTTTATCAAATACATATACATATCCCATCAGTTATCAGTAATGATTTCTTGTAATAGATTTTAATGGTTTAATAATACTTGATCTGATACCAAATATAGAGGCACATTTATTTTTTAAAAATTAGTTTTACCTATATTAAGATTATTATTTTAAAATTAATATGACCGTTAACACTATAATCATATTTTTTTAGTATCATTTAAATCATGGACAAATAATTAGGTAGTTCATAAAAGATCGATGTCATCTCTGACATAGTTATACATAAGTAGAATCCTTCTTGGGTATATCAAACTTAATACCTCTCTCAATAACCAAGGGATATGTAATTTAAGAGAAGGCGAGATCATATTCTCATTAAGGGTAAAAAAGTTAGAAATAAACATAACATGTATATAAGGGTTTGATAACATGATAAAAAAATTAGAAACAACACTATACATATCGGAGATCAAAATATTTAATAGTAGAATAAATTTTTTGTGCATGTGAAACAAATCATAACGCGATTACGAACATGATCAATTAGAGTATTACATTGGAATAATAAATTATTTTATATAATACAAAAAAATATATTAAATAATTTTTTTAGTTGTCGGCCATCAATATGAAGAATATCAATTTGGATTGTGTTCAATGCCTATACATTCATAGTAGTCAGGGTTCACTCCCAACACAATCATAATTTCCTTGGACTACCTCAAGAATCGTCGTAGTAGATATGGATCACACCTGATAAAATCATATTTAAAATATTGCCTTGATAAATTGGGTTTACTCCCCATTGTAGTTTTGTTTATCTAATAATATACAAATCCTTGACCAATGAATTAAAGGCCTATACAATTTAGGGACTACCCATCAAATAATTAAAAACATACATATGTGAATCATGAGATCAAAAAAATAATTATATAAAACCCATTTACTGAAATGTGTTTCATAAAAAATTATTTCAGAAAACTCATTGAAATGAAATGGATTTCATAAACATTTGATCATTTCATCATAGAATAACCAATGGAAAATGAACGTGTTCAATAATAATTTGTTAATAATAATCCTAAACCATCCATAATAAAATATAATGATAATATCACTTTATAATATCCTTAGTAAACGTTAATTAACATAAAATGATGCTATTGAACAAAAAATTTCATTTAAAATAATCATCGGAATACATCCGGTTAAAAAGAAACTTTTTAATTTCAAATAACTTATTCAAAATATATTTTTTAAAATATATTATAGAAAAATTATCATTTAAAATAACTTTATAATGTAATGGATGCTATTTAAAATCATTATACCATCATAATAGTGGTAAATTCTATTAATTCCGTACACGTTAAAAGAAAACATTCATATTAATAAATATTAATAAGTAAAAAAATAACTATTTCAATTACTATTAGGTTCTTTTCTAAACACATTCTACAAATGTTAATCATGTGTAAAAATGATTTTAAATAATAATTTTATAATATTAAAAATAATTTTCAAACCATTTTTATAAATCATTGACACTGAAGAAAATGGATTTGCATCCAAATAGAATAATAATGCTCATTTTTTAAAAAACACTATTGTCCACCTATGTTCCAAAAGTGATGAAAATGAAAAGAAAAAATATATATTTTTGAATTAACCATTGGAAAATTAAATTTCAGAGTTTCTTGAGATTTATATCGTAATAAATGATCATAAAAATCAATCATAATAAATCACGATAAACAATGTGGTTTTAAACTAAAACATTTACTTTATTCGTAACATTTGAGTCGTAATCCCCATGAAATAATGAAAATTTTATTGATTTTCAATTACCCATAAAATTCATAATAATATCTATTAAATACATTTATTCTTATTAAATAATCCATAAAAATTTAATTGTGATGGATATTTCACTTGTATTACAAAAATAAAAGTGAGGTAAAAACCATTACCTATAGTATGACATCTTACTTTAAATTTCAGAGCCCTTTTTATTTGAAATAACTCTTTTAGATATCCTTTTAAATATCCTATTATTGTAATTTTATGAATACCATCACATATAATAAGTTTCTATAGATTTTTATAAGTGTCTTTTATCAAGGATGGTAAAAAAAGGCTAAAAATGATGTGAAGAAGACAAAGGAGAGGTGGCATTTATAAATGAGGAGAGAGACACTATTAGAATTTCATAAAATAAGATAATATAAAAAAATAAATTATCCATCCTATATTCCTAAAAGGCCATTTATTCAATGATAATATATTATGAGGTTGAAATATGATCACCTAATAAAATTGGGAGAAGGTTATATTGTGTTTTAATCCTTATCTTTTGTACTACCACATTAGTTAACCAATTATTACATTAAACATGATATCAACCCTTTACTTATCAAGGGATATAAATTTATCTGCTGATATTTATTCTATAATGAATATAAAATTGATTATTTTTCACCATATCTTATTCTAATTTTCATTTTGTATTATCTTTATTAATTTAAAATAATTTAATAAAATAATATTCCTATATAATGTCATTAATGTCAATTTTTATAATATTCATTTTATTTCACTTAAAATAAATGAAGAAATATTTTGAATTAGAATATAATCATTTATCACAATAATAATATGTAATATTCATCTATAGGAATTGTGGATCACTATGATTCACTTTAAGTATTCTATTTGTAATATTATTAAAATCGTTTATTTTAATTTTCAAATAATTTAATAGATATTGTATCTGAATATCATGAAAATTGAAGTAAATTATATAATTTATAAAAATTATATATAAACATACATGGTGAAAATAATTTCAATATGCTCGAAATAAAAATTTATATTCATTCATGAAATTCTATTTTCCTTATGTGGAAACATAATGAAATAGTTTGAACTATGAAGGTATCCATGATCTATAAAATTATTAATAAATATAAAGACATAGAGACAGGATGCCAAAGAGTTTTAGGGTAATGGTGACAAAAAGAACCAAATCAAGGAAACAAACAATACTCACCCTTCGTTCTTGCCACCCCTTCCACGGTGACCACAACATCTTCTTGGGTTCATTCCTCTTCTCAACTATTTTGGAGTTTTACAAGAACCACACTCATCATCCATACCCTAGACTCCATCAGTAGAGTCACAACCAGCATGCTGAAATTATTTTGAGGTTGTTCTAGGACCAACATAAGGGAAAAGTTTCTCATTTAGAGAATTTTGTGAGTTATACCCTATAACAAATCCTCACCAGAGAACTTACTATCATGTTGGGTGGATGAAAATTCAATGGAATCCTCTATGTGTCCCTACGGGTTACCACCTATCCCAAACAAACATCGTACCATAGTGACCAAATCTGAGCAAGGAGCAGCACATGAAGATCCATGAGACATTTTGGGTCGCCACTGATCTCAAACCAACGTCACGCCATGATTACCAATCCCAATCAAGGAGATGTTCCTGAAGCTTAATATATGCGTGAACATCCCAAAAAATGTACCAAGCCCATCCAATAAACCAAGAGTGGTCACACTGGCTGGAAGTGTGCTCACCAAAAAGAATAAGGGAGGGCGTTGTCGAGGTCTACAGGGAAGGGGGCATGTTGGGAAGGTCTGACCTGATGAAGATCACGTCAAGAGGGGAGATCCATTTATAGGAGGTCTGTACCTGGGGGATGTGTCACGTTACACGCTGATGCACCAAGGGAGGGGTGGGGGTGGCACCGTGAAAGGAGGTCGTTAGATGGAGGGCACACCAGAGGCAAGGGAGGCCCGAGGTAAAGAGTGGCATTTTTTCTTTATTTTAAATAAATGTTATGTTGACCATTTTCGTCATTATGTTTTCACTAAACAATTAAATTTATAGGATAAGGTTATTAGGTTAGAATAACCTTTATACAAAAACAATTTTGATAAATTATTATGGTCATATTATTTAGTTTTAAAATAGATTAACCTGATTTTTCATTTAATGATGTGAGACATTTTACCAAGGTTACTATTCATATCGAAAAAATGGGGCCCATTTACAAAACCTTAATCTCCTTATTCAAAATATGTAATACATTGTATAAAATTAAATAATTAGAATTTGTCGAAATTAATTTTAAAATAATCATCCAAACATATCAAAAACAGCATTATTGGGAAAATTCATTTTTAATCGTTATAATATTTATTATTTTTTAAAACAATGAAATCTATTAAATGGAATTAAAAATATTTTATGGGAAATTTAGTAAGTAAATTTATTCAAAATAATTCACCAATATTGATTAGATAAATTTTATATGTTAGAAAATCATTATGTTGGTAAATATAGTTTTCTAGAAAAGAACTTTATAATTTTCAAAAAAAAATTAAATTTTTTTTCTAATTAATTGAGAAACAATGAATTCATTTTATACACGTGTAACTATAGTTTTCCATAATTTACTTTTTCATATCCACACCTACCAATCAAATGTCTAGAAAAAACAATCACATTAAATAATTATAATTTAGTAGTATAATACGATTCATTTAAAATCTGTGTTTCGTATAACATAAGCTGTCAAAAAAATTAAATTTATTTTGCAAACAATTCATGGATTTATAGAAATATCACTCATATTAAGAGTCTCATCTCATAATTTCATATTCAACATTCAATTGGATAAAATATTTTGATGATTTCACCTTATTTTTCATATTTTTCATAGGATTCATGCTCACATTCATCCCATAAAATGTTTCTACTTATAGGATAGGCCCTAGAAATATTTTATGTAGAGAAACAATATATTCTATTGATTTAATAAAAAATTTCATCAACTATTAATTTTCGTTGAATATATTCATAAAATTATTCATTTTATTCCCAATATTTTCAAACTTATTCTTTCTATTTTTTAGATTATATCATATAGATAAATTATTATGATATTCAAAATAATCTTTTAAAATAATGTACTTATAATATTCTATATAATCCTATTGATCATATGCATAAAAAATTACATTTTAAATGATTTTGAAATAATTTCAATCATTCATTCATTGTATGTTTATCCTTTTTTGGTGTATCACATGGCTTCATTTATGAAGATGAATTCCTTTTTTATTCTTATATTTTTTCTTCCCGTCCATATTATTAGGATCTTCTAATGTTAATTTTTTCATTCATACCAATATAACATGTCTGTATTATATAGTTGTAATAGAAAATTATTCTTTCTCTTCTTAACTATATTGTATTGTCTCATTTTTTGTATTTATGGGTTATACTATATTTTATTGATAATATATTTTCACCTATTCAACATAGCCACCCCCAACCGAGTTCATGCATTTTTCCAAGAAATAACACGTTCAATAATACAATTAAGGGAAAATTAACTATGATATTCTATTTTATTGAAAAAAAATGACAAGATACTTAATTATTTTGTCATTAAATCATGTTATATTTAATTTTCCTATAAAGAAATGGCCTCTTTTAGATCACATATTAATCATTTATTGATTTATAATTCCAATATCAATAATTATAAATACACCAAAATTTAATTCCATTATTTGTGATATAAAATCTATTTTGAATCTATTCAATAGAATATTTTAATTTTCTATAGGAATAATTTATCTCATATTATTTATCGGACACGACTTTTATATATATAAAATATTTAAGTCATATATATTCTTATTCATTTTATGATAACCTATTGGATACATTGATTGTGTGTATGACATATCTTCCTCCCATTGAGTCAAATTCTACTCATGGTTACTTCTTTCATTCTCATGCTCATCCACATTTAATCTATGTTTGTTATTCTCATCAACCATTTTTTTATTCCATATATTACTCCTAGTTTTCAATGGATATTTTGATATCTATTCTCTAGAATATTCTTTTATTTCTTTATTAGTGTGTTTTTCCCGTGAGATACTTCAATCTCAGCATTCATAATCCATTCCTTGGCTATTATTACATTCTAGAATCATCAAATTATGAGGAATAAGAGCCTTTATCAACACGAGAAATTATATAATGTTCATATACCATTGAAATACTAGATTCTAAATTATTCTATAAAAATTTACTCATTAAAATAATATTATTATAGAAGGAATACATCTTTATATTCTTATACATTTTGTGAGGTAATTCAATATCCATACATGATTTTTATTCAACTGTTTTCTCTGAGATATTTATAAAAAGTGTCCAATGACATAAAAATTATATCACATTAGTGGTTACTTTATTTTTCCATAATTGTTTACATTTCTGAACCATATTTGGAATTGATAAATAATTTCATTGATTTCTGCATCAACACCATCATCCTCATCTGAATAACTTTATTCCTCATCTTCCACCTCATCGATCATGAATTTTCTTATATCACAAAATTCTATCTCATTCTTTATCATCTTCTTAAAATATATAGAGTTAAATATTTAATAACCTTTTAGTATGTTATTTAACTCATACAAAGTAATTTCAAACCTAAATTTAATGGATGAAATATTAAGATTAAAACATTCATCGAAATTTCTTGTTAGCATCTTTAATATTGTTAAAAATTCCTATTTATAACTAAATCCATTGATATTACTTACTATTTCATTGAATTTAGTGATGTAGTCATCATTTTATCCTTATATTAATTCTCCCTATCTTCAAACTCAATTCTATATATCTTTAATAGTACTTTATTTACATTAATATTTCCATCATGATGTCTTACCAATTTATCCAAGATATCCATTGTAGTTTGGAGACCTATTGCATTAGGGTATATAATTTCTGATAAATACATTGAGATGGATTTTTTAGCCCTACCATAAATCTTTCAATTCTTTTAATTATCATGACCGATATAAATATCTTTGTATATAAATATAAATACCATTGTCCCTACACCATTGACATCTTGTCATAGAGATAGAAGTTAAGGATGCATCGTATTCCCCTCTGTTTTGTAATTTATTCATAAAAAATTAATTATTTCTATGATATTAGTTGAGTTATGAATCATTATTTCTATGAATGTTTAGAAATTCACAAAGGTAAACTTCCACAAATCGCAAATAATATACCCAATGATTTGTTACGTAACACTGATAGGGATAGTTTTTCAGCTGTATATAGTTTTTACAAATAATTATTTTTTAAATACATTATCTATGTCTTAATAAATTTTAAATCTCTCATATTTAATTATATGGCTTAGCATTTATGAAAAATTAAAAATATACCACAATATTCAAGGATTTTATAAGGATCTATAAATATACCTATTACATATTGCTTCATTTTATTCCCATATGTTATAGATTGATCACTATATAATTGTGGGTACATCCAAGTAATTTATCACTCCTAGTAATATTTAGTACCGCATTATTCATGCTCGATATTCCTAATATATATCATTTGTTCCCACCTACAAAAGTAGTCGACATAGCGTCCCATTTTTTCTTCTCATACTCCAAAATAACACTAGAGAGTTTATCTTCAATAATTATTTAACCCCTTGGTATGATGGATCTCTATTGGCTTCTAAGGGATTATAAACTGATACAATATAAAATCATATTCCATAAACAATTTGGATCACTGCCTATTATTGTTTACCACATCAATAACATCAGGAACAAATTTTTAACAACCTAATATTACTCACCATCCTCTAATCATTAAATAATAGGAACCTTATCATCTCAATGAATGTGTGATTACATGTTTTTTCATCAAATTGGAATACTACCTCAACCTTTTTATAAGTCAATCACCATACGCACTTCATGATAGTTTTGTTTCATATTGTTGAATATTTTGAATATTATAAGAACACTTCAACTATCGTACATTAATTCTCACTTTTATAATTCATCTGTATGAATGTATCACACTACATTTAATATCCAACCATTTATACTACCATAGTATGCATACAAAAAACTACATATTATAAAATATTTCAATCATGCAATAACATTAGTATGTTCAATATTTTTCATCACAAAAACCACTACCTCATGAAATAATCTCAGTCTTGTACCACATAAAAAACCAGAATAAAAAGAAAATAGATTCTTAATTCATGATAAAAAATTCATGGATTATAAGTTCATAATGATGCTTTTAAGCATTCTAAATAGTCACTATTTCTATATGGAGAAAAATTAATTTTAAGGGGAACAAAAAAAGGTTCATGGAACCATATTCTTCTGCATTTTGTCCAAAATGATCAAAATACCATAATATATCATTATGAAATCATCAAATAAATATAGATATTTCTATTTTTTATTTTTAAATCTCCCATATACCTCCCGGATTCATGTTTAGATTATAACATTAATGTATTGTTTTTTGGGTATTCATGCAAAAATTTCTCTGACATACTCAACAACCTCAAACTCTACATCCATAGACACATGTAATGCACTTGTGCACCTCTGGTTCACTTATGTACTCCACATACACAGATAAATTAAATAATATTATCTATTTTTTTGGACAAAACTATCATGCACTTGGAAATAATTTTTGTTACATGAATGTTCTCCAGACCTCCTTGGAAAAAAAATCTCAAACTATTCTACATACAAAAAATTTTATTTCATAGTTGTGATTCATTAAAAACACTTAACATTGGTTTTATGTCCCTATACAATTGAATAACTTATTAACTATCTCATTTTATCAATTTAAACATCTCAAAATCTCATATGATAATTATAATATCAATCTGATCCTAGAATTTTTCATTGAAGTATCATCCATGAAGATACCAAAGATAAAAATCCTTTATACTATATTTATGGTATAATTTGGTTGATATCAAAAATAGATTTCTTAGATAAAACTGATCAAAAAAACCTCTATATATACATATGTTTTCATCCAGATATAAATTAATTATGCATAGTATCATCCCACATTAAATATATATATATATATACATATTCACATTATCAATGTTTAATAATACATTATGAACCTATTAAACTCCACATTATAGTATTGGGTTTCTCTCATGTTTCATATCTTTACATTCTTGCACTGGTGACCCACAACACCAGCTCTACCTACACTATTTATTTCTCAATTCATATTCAAAGTCTTCCTTATTCCATGGATTCCAATTTGTATGTTGGGTCTTTTTTGGTTTATATTTCTCCAACATGTTGTTGGACTAGATCATCCTTTGCTATCATTATTGGAATATTTCTTATGAAGGCCATAAATTATAACCTAGATGAGTATGTGTACAAATAAAATCCTTATTAAATTCATCCATTCTCCTCAAACTGAATTCATACATTTTTTCAATTATCATAATATCCAAATAACTCTTCTCATTTTTAACACTTAATGTACAATAATAAATTATAAATATCTTGAATAATCAAATAATCATAAATTTTTTTATAAAAAACAATTTCCATTATCCCAATAATATTTCCACATGTCTTAGACATTATAAATGACTCAAAAAAATTTATAATCAATTTTTATGTTTTTTCTATGAAATTCATTTTGAAATCATCACTAAACCTAATAAACTATGATATCATCTCACAACCCAAAAAATTTATCATATTTGAATAATATACTTCGCTCAAATAGAAAAATAAGTTATATTATTTTAAATATTGATTTTTATTCATGTTTGGTATGTAGAGATCATGAAAGTATAATTTAAAGTAGAGGATCATATTTTATTCAACAATAAATTGATATGAGATAATTCTAATTTTAAAACATCTGGAACAATTCCTCAAGTGAGGTTACACTGCATAAAATTCTCATTGTAGGTTTGGTAGGAAATTATATTAATATTAACATACAGATAAATGAAACATACATAGACTCAATCAATAAAAAATTATTTAAATAATTATACCCATGATATAACCATGAAATGAAAATATAATTTTTTTTAAAAAAATTATTCAATTATATACAATTAGTAAAACAATAAATATGCGACTACCAGCTAGGATAATCATATAAAATATTTAATATGTTAAATAAAAAGGTATAATGTAAACCCACTTCACTATTCAATGAAACTCCTCAAACATATATCCATTCCCCAATGATGAAAATCTATCCAAAACACATATTCAAAAGGAATTACCATACGTGTATGTCATATATAATGTATACATTCACCATAAGATGAACATGCCAGTGGTGATAATTAATCATAGTAAGCTACCTCCAATGAGACTCTAATATAGACTACAATGCATAAATTGTATACATTGAATCTAAAATAATAATTACCAAACAATATTTATTTTTATTATTTTGTCTGTCCACAAAAAATCATGATTATTTTTTAGGGATCACTTATTATAGATTTATATCGCAAAATGTTATTTTTTGTAAGGATTCATATCAAATATTCATTCCTTAAAAATTTCATCCAAAATAACACTATTTTTGATGAACCATCGCCCTTTGTATTTATAGTACAACTATATGTATGATAAATCGTAATTTGAAACATATAATTTTTTCTGAGGGATTCCTACTCTATAAAAACTAATTTCTCTCTATTTAATATAGATTATCATTATGATCCAATGAAATTAAATGTAATGAAATTAGAAAAAGTAATAAAATTTTATTAATAATTTAAAAATATAAAATATAAAATTTTATTAATTATAAAAACATTTAATGAAAAATAATTGAATGTTGAATATAATTATAGTGTCAGATAAGTTTTAGGGTATTGGCACCATTTGATGGAGGGAACTCCATCACAAATCCTTGTCAATATTATGACTTATACGCCATATTTTCCTCACAATTTTTCTCCTAATATTATCTTTCATCTTCTTACTTTCAAGTTAACAACTGTCTATCCTATGATCTTAGTCTCTCCACATAATATTTGGTAGTAAATCAATATGATCCCATATTATATAAATTCATGCTAAATAATTAGTATCTAAGTTAATAAATTGAATACATTAAATATAAATTAAATTAAATTTATATTTCATCCTAAAACATAAATAAAATATCCAATTAAGAGTTGTTAACTAATCAAAATTAGGATCTAGATTGACCAATTAGACAATGCCTTGACCCCTCTTAGTATATGATACAATGGCAGCATCCTCCTCAGAATAAGAAATTAAATATTCATCCAAAGGTAGATCATATATGATTATGTTATGCAATATCTCATTGGAGTCCTCCCATGATAAATTTAACATATAATTAATATTAAATTTATTTAATTTAAATACATAAAATTAATTTAATATTATAATATTTTATTGAAAACAATTACGATATGCTCATCATGATTTAATATATATTATAACCACTCATTATTCATATTAATACTCATATTTTGATCATTTTCAATTTTGAAATATACATTGAAAAAATTAATTAAGATAATTTATTCAATTTAATCATCTCTAACTATATCAAATTCACGTCAAGTTATAACATCCACAGTAGAAACCCATGATTTTTATATATTATTATCTTTACATTATTTAATATGTTTTACATCTCACTCTACACATAACACCAAAATAATATGAAATAATGATATGATTAGATCTTCGAAAACATAAATTGGATTACTCGGATAAAATATGGTTAAAAAAATTATAACAGATTCTGGGTGTGTATTATAATGTTTACTCTTAACACCTATGAGATTCATGTGATATATGTAAACCAACAAATATGATTATTTTATGTATAAATATATATTATACTAAACATTAAATTGTTATTAGAAATATATTTCTATTTAAATAATATTTATATTAATGATTATAAAAAAATATGGAATGAATAACATTATGTTGAGAAATTAACAAGAAAATGATAGGAAATATGAATTTGAATGGAAAAAAGAAATATTTTTCTATTAAAAAAATTTCATGAAGTATCATCTTGTTATGTAAAAAATAAGTTTCAATATTTTATATTTTGATATTTTTTAAAAATTATATCTTTTGGAATTTATCATTCTATTAAATTCTTATGGTGATTTTTTGTGAATTTTCAGGAAATATTGAATATTAGGTGTATTTTGAAAAATAATGTTTTAAAATATCACATGACATTAATTACATTATTATTATATAATTATTAATTGGAAATTAATGTAACCTATATATTTGACATATTATATTTTTTATAAGTTACTTTATAATTTTGGAATAGTTTTTTAAAATTTACAATCCCATGTGTGATATTTTAGAGAGGAAGTTATATTTTTTCAAGAGAATGTTTTATATATATTATACATTTACTATTATAAAATTAATTTTTATTACATAGTAAAATTTAATATGAATATATTGATTTAGACTTCATACTTTTTTGGTCTAAATATTTTAAAAGGACCATGTTAATTTTTTGTGAAAAGATTATGTTACGTAATCTTGAACTAGCTACCAAAGTAAAATCATAATTGAATAAGAAATACTTAAATGAGTAAAGAGAATGAATATTGTTAAAAACATGTTTCTACATGAAATCATAGGATATTATTGGCCTTATATCAAAATCCACTATATAATTTTCTATTTTTAGTTTCGCATGACATGTTGATAATCTCCTCCCCTAATATTAAGATAAAAATTAATAAAAATTCCATGCTTATCAGTTATAAAACATCCATCAATACATACCTCCAACCAGACTATATAATATAAGTTTCCTACCAATGAAATATTCCAAAATTCCACCCCCTATAGTCTGATTTTACTCAAAAGTGAATATGGTCATAAAATGTTACCCCTGGTCATTCATTTCTAATAAATCCTCCAAGAGAAACCAAAAGATCCCAATGTCATCTCAATATTTTCTCTAATATATTATCCTTATATAATACCAATTAATATATATTTTTTCCCATACTATATGATGAATTTAGTATTCATATTATAGTTAATAGTTTTCTATTTTAAAAATAAACAATAATCCCATATCCCCTTTAACAAAAGAAAAATGAAATTGTCATTTGTGTGTTGTGAGGACAACCTCCTCCATGACCAAATGTGGTTCATTTTCCACCCCTTAAATAAAATGATATTCCAAATATAGATTTTATTATAAATTTATGATATTTTTGAAATTATACATATTCTAAAAAGATATTCTATATTACACATTTTACATATTCTAAAGTAATTAAAAATCATTATCCTAAATAACATGTAGAATACCATATTCATGGAACAATATATTAAATTTTCATTACAACCTATAATGGATAGATTTAATGATCATAGTAATGGATAAAAATTATTTTTATAACATCTTTAATCTTCTAGTCTGAAAAAGTTTAGAACTTATTAATGACATGATCAACCAAATATACATCATTAATTCAATGGTATGAAACAAGCGTGCTAAGATGAAAATGATCTATTACATCAATATAATGAATTTATATAGATTATATTATCTTTAAATTCATTAATATTATTATATATATCACTAATAAAATATATATAAGATCATTGTTATTCTATTATAATGATATCACATGTAACACACCTCTTACCAATATATTAGTCATGGATTTTTTATTTTTATATTGACTTATCAACATACCTGAATTATATTATACATTTATATCCTGGATGGATATGAGAAAAAATTTAATAGTTTTATATTATAAAAATATTTAAATCATTTTTCAATTATTCAAGTATGGATATATCAATATTTATTTAATTAATTATGAAATCAAACATTGTTTATTAAGAATCACCAAGACATTTTAGTCATCGATTTCATCCCATGTTGTTTTAAAAAATGTTAGTGAATTTAGAAAACTAATATATGTCACTTATTCTAATTTATATACAAGAAACCTTATTTATAAATGAATGATTTATTTTTGAAAATGAATAGATAACATCACTCATCATATAAACATAGTTCCAAGTAATAGTGATCACTAACACCAGAAGTTTAAAATAATCTATGACTAACTTATATATATAAAATTCTTATTAATAATGATTAAAAATGAAACTATTTAACAATTAGATTATTAAATATGAATTTAATGATCATAATTTAATTATTAAAGATGTTTTTTTTCTGTAAGGAATGAATTAGGACTGATGTAAGGGATTTTATATCAAATTCCTCAATTGAATAAATTATTTCTATTATATAGAAAATTTATTTTATGGGATATAATAACTTTTTTAGATAAAATATCATAAATTATATTTTAATCAATTTCTTTGATGTTCGTTTACAGTCCATCTCTCTGAAACAGTTCATTTAATAAATGCTACACAATATCCAAGGGTTGATTTTATAAAACATTTATTCATTGAGACATGTTCATGTTATGAAACATATGTTTCATTTAATTGTGTATTAACATACAATGGATGTTTCTTTATCATATATTTGTTTGTTCATGGAATTTACTAAGTTAAATTAGTTTATTTTCATAAAATGGGTTTTGACTCAGTTTTTACCCAACTTCAATGGTTTTTTGTGATCTTAATTTTCATTAATTGAGTTATGATCATTTCTCTATTATATAATTTTTATAATATGGGTATATTATAAAATTATGATATAATTTTGTGTTTTATTTAATTATATTTATAATTTATATTACCCATTCTCTAATTATTTCAAACTTTAAGGACTATGTTTCCTATATGAGATATTGATTACTCAAGTCTCTTTCCCTTGAATAATATGATTTCTTCATGAACATATTGGTTCTAGTGGGGAACCGTCTCATTGGATAACTCATATATCTCCCTCAATTGTGGTGATGATAGAGGTGAAATGATCTAGATAGTTATTTTTTTATAATGGGTGTTTTTAGGGGGGGGGGATCCCATATTGTTCTCTTTCATTTGATCCTATTAGGATGGTACTCCCTGTATTTTTTTCCCCTTTAAATTTTTTTTATTTTGTATTCTTTTTCATTGGTGACGGATGTTATTATGTATTCTTGATTATGTGAATTTGAGGAAGGGTTTACGATTCCAACAACATTCATTGCATAATCTTGGCTATTGTTGTAAGCTAGTCAGTGTTTTGGTGATCAATGTTTTTCTAAACAACATCTAGAAGGTGGTTATGTGGTTCTTTAATGAAATGAAAATTAAAGATACATGACACATAGTTGGTAGCTCTATAGGTTTGATGATACATTCCTTGGGCTATGTTCTCCATCATAGGCATGAGACATGGAATCATTGTAATTGAAACACACATTAATGGGAAGTTTGTGAAAATAAATTTTAATATTTAATGTCAATGTTCATTATGAAATAGTTTCGATTTTTTTGTTGGGTTGGTGATTGTTTTGTTTTGGATATATCAAGTTAAATCATATAACAGTTATCCCTCACACCAAAAAATGATTTTATTTCAAAATAAAAAAATAGATTTTATTGTTTGGGAACACATTATTATATTTCTAATGTTTCACCTGGGTTATATTCATTTTCATCCAACATATCTATTTCTATGTCTATATTATAATCATGTTATTATGTAATTATCATATGTATATACACATTATTGGATATAATGTGAAAATACAATTTTAAAAAAACATAAATTTGGGGATATTCACCAAGAATGGATATTTTTTTTATCTAGGTTAATGTTGACATTATTTATTATTATATACTACTAAACTTATGTGATTATGTATTGAATGAGTATTAATTTCACAAGACAAAGTAAATAAGTTTTTTGTGTATACCTCCCTCTATATTTGCATACTTTCTTGGAATAATTCCCGGAAACTAGGTTTTAATTTATAAAAATATGCATCCCATAAGTACAAGATCAATAAATATTGTTATAGTTGTTTTCATTTATTTTAATATTTATATCATGCTATAAATATCATTCTACTATGTGGTTATACAAAATATTTATTTCACCAATATTATGCATATCATGCTTATATTATTTACTACTTCATTTATATTTTTATCTAACTAAATGTTAGATATCGCTCCCTTTATTATGCTCACATCCCATAGGTTATAAATAAATGTATTATATATGGAACTTTTTAAATGATAAAATTCTTGATATATTTTTTGGAGATGAAGACAATTCATTATATATCATGTAGTTTTATATATAATTGGAAAATTATAATTTGATCAACCCAACATGGGATTCAATGTTTATTTTTTATCCTAAATATAAAAATATCTAAACCGAAATTATCATGGGAATTTATGTAATGTAATATTTTCACATCATAATGCCATTATAAGAAGTTTGGGTTTTGGAATCTAAAGTCGGTTTTTAATATAGTATTTATAGGATGACATTATAGTTCCATATTTGAGAGTGTGAGTATAGGGATTCATTGGTGGTCAAATATCATAGATTATATAACATTATTGATTATAATTCATGTTATATATAATTTCATGGTTGATAAGTTATGGCAGATATAAATTTCAAGGATCAAATAAAAATTTGGAATAAGTATATGATATGATGTTACCATAATAAATGTAGTTTTATGTAGGGATTATGGTCAAAATACATTTGTGAAAACCCAAAAGATGAGTCTATGCTTATGGAGATATCCAAAAATAATATTAAAATCCTAATTATTTGGATCACATATAAATACATCCATATATTGATACAAGCAATTGGATGTATCTATGGCACAAATGAAACTATGATTAATCACCTTAAAACGGTTCATTGATCATGGACTCGATAATCACATTGATGTATGATGAATGAGAATAATAAAAAAAATACATCTCAAAACTCTATGGTGACTTGAAATGGATGATCATATACACTTTATGAAAAACTATAACTAATTTATTTACTTTTTACGTCAATGTATTATTTGAAGAAATACAAGTGAACATGTAAGATCCTATACTTTCTATATTTGTCTCATTCAAATTTCTATCTATTATTTTAATATTCATTGATCAATACATGGTTGGGTTTTTATTTGGGGTTATGTTTGAATGATTTTTAGAAATTTTGAATTGCATGGCTCTATTCATTGTTGGATAATGATTATGTAAAATCATTTTATTTTCCCTAGGAAACTCTATTCCCATCTTTTTAGTCATATGAGGTCGCACAAGGTTTGGAAAAACTGTGAGGCAACACTCCCCAAATCATGAACTCTTTGGAAAATAGGGTCTTCAAATTTGGTGAAAGGTCTTGAAATCGTTTTTCTAACCCAAGAGTTACCCTAGACCCCATTCATAGTTAGAGTGGTTAAGGCACATGGCTTGGATAACTTTTTTCCCATCCAGAAAACCATGCACATAGAAATAAAATGCCTTGAAAAGTTATTTTAATATTCACAAACCCCGTGATTATATCCCTAAACCCATCATATTGGTCTATTGTTATATCCATTTCCTTTTGGATTTCAGGATAGGATTCTAATTCGACCTGAACCTCTTCTATTGCAAATATATGATCCACCGAAAGGAGTGACCTCATATCCTATACATGATCTCTTTCTCATTTTCATTTAACTATATATCGTTTTTATATGCATTAGGAAATGAATTATATTCCACCATTATCAATTTTTTAGATATTTTTTTGATGGATCTCATTTTTCGGATCATGATACTTGGTGTTTGTACTAGATCTCCTTCATTATTGAAAACTCTACCTTCGATATCAAATTGAAATATATGGTTTCGTGAGAATTCATCAATGATCATGATGTTTTTGATCTAACATCTATTTCAATTTTCATGATTATTTTTATTTGTATGTAACTTTTTAGTTGTGTTTCAATGTTTTCAAATTTCATATTAAATAAAAAGTAAAATTTAATTCTACGAAGTTATTAAACCATTCAAAATCTCACTGGACCAATCAATGTTTATGGGATAGTTTTGATGGAAACCCATGAGGTGTGAAACAATATTTGAATTGGTTATTTATGAGTAGTAAAATGGGTAAAAAGGGGTTATTTGGAATTGAATTAAATCATTGTTTCAATTAGATAATGGAAATTTATGGGTTTCATGTATTAACCATGAATTGTTAATGTTACATATCAAGTAAGTAAAGAATAATATATTTTCATATCTAAATATATTTATGAATTAGATATTATTTTAGAGGCTTAAAATGAGAATAAATCCAATCTTAGGCATAGAATACTCTAAAGTTTTTAAAAGATTGTTTTACCGCCTTTTTATGGATTTTTTTTTAAAATCTACATTTTGACAATTTTATAAGATATATTTGTCAAAATAAACTTATTCATTAGAATTGGGACATTTAAATTTACTTTGGATAAATTTTTCGTATTTTTCTGACAATGTTCATTTTTTAATGAATAATGAAATATACTGCATTTTACTTCAAAACTGCTTTTTCATATAATTTAATTATATATTTAGATTGTCCTTTTAATTGTTTTTAATGTTTAAATAGGATATATATTTACCATTAAATTCAATTTTTTTCGTTGGAATTAATTTCACTTTGAAATTGGACATAAAAAAGTGTCAATCTTTTGATAGATATTGTTTCTTAAAAACATTCTATTTGTTTTGACTACGGGAATTATTTTTAAATTAATTACTGTAATTTATATGTCTGGAATTTGGTAAAATGGATTCTATATTTGGAATCAGAAGGTCCAATTATTTAATTAAGACTCTTTTTTTGGACATTATGAATAGTAATGATGGTAATTATCTTTAATTATTGTGATTAATTAGTAATCAGGTAGTTAAGGGTAATAAAATAATAATATAATAATATAAAATGAGACCAACATGTGTCTAAAATCCTTTTTATTGAGTCATGGCCAACCGTGGGAAGCTTTTTACCGAACTTGAGGGCCCATAGAGTCACATGGGTGTGATAGTGACATTTATGACATTATTTTTAAAAATAAGAGAAATATAACAAAGGTTTTTATATCTTATGTAAACCAATTAAAATTTTGTTTAATAAATGATCACTTAGACTATAAATATTCATTGGAAAGATAAACATATTTCCTACAACATTGTATTTTTTTTATAATTTTTAGACATTAAAAAAATAAATTTATTTATGACACCATGATGATGTAGTGATTACCTTATTAATGAAGGATTTAAATAAAATGAAAAGAAAAGAAAAAATCTATGACATAAACATGTCAAAAACCTATTGTATGGGTGGATTTAGAACCCTTATCACCTTATCCTCAAAATATATCATTGTGGGACCTTTTAAATCTGAAAAATCATTTTATAATAAAGTGACAATTCAAGACTTTATAAAAGTGACCCTCCTCCCTCTTATAAAAGGCCACCACCTCTACCCCCTTACCCACACCTCTCAATGCCTTGTCTCAATGAAACTCTGATCTTAATATCCCTCCAAATACCTCTCTTACTCCTAAAATCATCACTTTGGGAAGAAGTCTTTATGAGGAAGCCTTCCGCTCAAATAAAAAAGAGTTACCCGATTTAGAGGTAATGCCTTCTCTCGAGTTTCTTCCTTTTATTTTCCTTCTTCACTCACCACTATATTCTTATTATTTGATCCCATAATAACTCCAGTATCCTAAATATACTAGTCTGTTGTTATGACAAGGATTCAACCAACACTTACACACACCTCCGTCTAATTGTTAAAGAACATACTGTTTCTGTGGGTGCCGAATTACTGGCTCACGAAATAATGACTATTAAATCTTCTATTAACAACTTTCATGGTGGCCATTATGATTTCACTATATTTATATATGATATATATTTTATTTATTTTTTCTATATTCTTCTGAATTTTATTTTTAAATCACATCTTCATGCTTTTCATGTTATAGAACTGTGATAATTTCATCTGAGGAAGTGTAGACTACCACCCCCTCCAGTGATGTGACTCGTTCATGCCAAACATTGAATTTATAAATAATGTGATTAATAAACTTATTTTACCTATATAAAATATGTATTATACTATAATTATAATATATATATGTCTCATTTAGTTTTAATTCCTTTAATATGACAATGAAATGAAAGTAGCATTCTTGCGTACGTACGACCTGCCATCTCCATGAACGGTGCATTTCATTTTTTCCCTCCATATGTTATGGAATAGTATAAAATGAATATATACTGTATATATATGATATTTAAATCATTAATTCCATTTTGGAGATGATGTACTCATAACTATATGGGAAATCCTTTTCAAACTAGTTTATTTATGACTCATATACCAAACATCCACAAAACGTATGATATGAACTCACATAATTAACAAATTATTATAACACGATAATATGTGATATGAATTGAATAATAAAATTTAATATAATTCCTTAAGAAATTATAAATTGACCTATGTTTATTATTCAGTAATATAAATAAACGAACAAGACAAGTCAGACATGAGGTAAGGGACTTCGTCTCAATCTCCTTTCTTTGAGGCATACTTCAATTTATATACAACCATCTTTTATTAGTTGTATAATAAACCCTTTTGAATTTTAATTTCATTAAAAAGAAATATTTTTACATGAAGCGTTTTACTAAACTACAAAAGGAATGTTTTTATCTTACATATGTGGCGACAATAACTTCTCCACCACCGTGACCATTATTTGAGTTTCAGCTTCCTCTAAAAGCCATAAATTTTTCAAATGAAAAATAAATACCATGTTTTAATTTTCTTTTATATTGGTATTGAAAATGGTTTTGATAATGTTATGATTATATGAATGTGTTGTATTTATATCTTGTGATTGAAATGTGGAAATTTCGTGTTTCATTTATGAATGTTTTATGTGATACGATTATGTTATGGTTCTTGGGAATTGTATAAGATGTCGTGTGGTTCCATGATAAACTAAGGATGGGTGAGCTCGAGATAGCTCTCCAATTCATTGGGTAATGTGAAGGAGTTAAATGATATGGTTTCTCATAAGAGATTTAGGGAATATACTGTGATGTGCATTCCACCCGTAACCATGAGGGTTACTCCATACGTAAGAATGTTATGAATGCCTCAAGTTACCTTTATATCTTATGATTTCTACGAGTTATTCATAAATCATACGATTTCATGAGGTATGTTAAAGTGATTATGTTTTATGAGTATAGTATGATTTCATTGATTCTTATGTATACATAGACTAATGTTTTCTTTCCGTATTTTTATACCCCTTACTGAGCTTTTTATGCTCATCCCATGTTTTAGAAATATTTTTCACAGGTCTAGGGAAAATTACATGATGTGATGATAGTGTCGAGGATGTTTCAAGAAATAAACCATGTTTTATTTTAAATATGTTTCCTTTGGTGGAAAAAAATGAATAATTTTTTTGATGTAACCACCTTGTTTAAATGTGGAATTTTATGCATGAATTATTATCTAATTCTCTAAAACTCTAAACTTGAAAAGATCCTCAATGTGAATTCTTGAAATAACACATTATTAATTAATGTTGAAGGCTATGGCCTTATAGTTGGTATCAAATGTCAGTTTAGATAACTTTAGGAGTTATAATTCTATTAAATTAATATCCAATTTTTTCACATTATGGTAAAATTGATATGATATAGCATTTGAAGACTACCATGTTGCTTCATCTAATACATGTTTTTTCAGAATGGTTTTCTATAGAGGAAATAGGGAAGCAGTTCTTGGAAGGTGTATAGAAGGAAATGACCTTCCAAATCATCATCCTGAGATGGTCGGAATTGGAATTGAACATTTCTTTTCATTAATGGTGTAGTTGACTCAAGAGATAAACGGTGGTGGTATCCATGCACGAGATCAGCCAGATCAACTGCAGAGGAACATGTCAATGGTGGAACATTTCATAAGGCAAATCCTCCATCATTCAGTAGATCATCGGACCATGTGCTAGCTGAAAGGTGGATTAAAGCACTGGAGAAGATTTTCGATGTAATGGGGTGTTTGTAAAATCAAAAGGTTAGTCTTGTTGTTTACCATTTGGAGGGTGAAGCAGATCAGTTGTGGTAGATGGATAGAAATATCAGGGACGCAGATGAGATTGATGCTCCTGATAGGAATAAATTCAAAGGTATATTTCTTGAGAAATATTTTCCTATGGTTGTTCGACATAGGATGGAATAACAATTCTTGTAATTGAATAAAGAGGATGACTCAGTGGCTGCTTATGAAAAAACTTTCACTCGATTGGCAAGGTATGCTCCAAATATTATCCAAGACCTTCATTGTAAAATCTATCATTTTTACTTAGTATTATAGCCAAAATATCGAGGGGAATTAACTTATCATGAGTTAAAAGGTTATGAAAATCTTGTTCGATGTGTTGAGAAGGTGGAAATGGATTTTTCTGTTGAGCTTGTTTTCTATGACAACAAACAGAAGAAGAGATAGAGGTGGCAGCTGAAAGGGAAGAATCCTTCAAAAAGGTTTTATAGTAATAAAACATAATTTGCAGTTTGTGATAAATGTGGTAAAAAACATACTGGGGAATGTCTTTTGAATTCTGGAAAGTGCTTCTGATGTGGTAAGATGGGACATAAGGCTCGTGATTGCACTAGAAAAGATCAGGGTAATAGTAAGACCAAATTTGATTTACAGTTAGTGAAATGTGTCAAGTGAAATGATATGGTTCATTATGAAAACGAGTGTCCGACAAAGAGCTCAAATGAAGGGAAGCAGTCAGACTATAAGTAGAAATGTGTGGTGAAATCCTTTTCAGCTACTTCAGCAGATGTGGGGCCATCAAATGAAGTGGTATCAGGTACTTTGTTTGTTTTTTCAAATTATGACAATGTGTTGTTTGATTCAGTGTCTACACATTCTTTCATCTCTGAAAAATTTTCAAGTATATTTTAATTTCCATCTCAAGAAATGTGCCCTGGTCTTTTTGTAAAAAAATATGTGCGAAGTGTTTAGGCAAAAAAATTATATGAATATTCATATCCTTATCCTTGGAAAGAACCTACTTGCAAACTTTATTGTTTTACCTCTAGTAGAGTTTGATGTCATACTGGGTATGGACTAGTTATCTGTTTACCATGCTAAGATTGACTGTAGATCTAAAGAAGATTCTTTTCCGAAATACATTCAGTTTGTGTACAAGAATGAACCCTTACTGTTGATAACATATCAAGAGGCTAAGAAAATTGTAAAATATGGAAATGAATGTTACCATGCACATATTGTTGAAAAAAAGGAACCGTTCAGATTAATGATGTGCCAGTGGTAAATGTGTGTCCTGATGTTTTTCCTGATGAGTTGTCTATAATAATACCAGATCGGGAAGTTTTATTTAATGTTTACTTTTTCCATGATGCTAAGACAATTTCAAAACCCCGTTATCGAATGGCTCAAATTGAACATTTATAGTTGAAGGATACATGGAAATATTTATTAGAGAAAGGTTTCATTCGGCCTAGCACATCACTATGGGGTTCTTTTGTCTTATTTGTTAAAAAGAACGATGGTTCAATGAAACTTTTCATTTATTATAGAGCCATCAATAACATCATTGTTAAGATAAAATATCCTTTGCCTCATATCAATGATTTGTTTGATTAGCTCATGGGAGCTCATTAGTTTTTCAAAGATTGACTTGAGATCGGGGTACCATCAATTGAAGGTAAAGGAAGTAGATATTATGAAGACTGTGTTTTGTTCAAGATATGGCCATTATGAATTTCTAGTTATGCCTTTTGGGTTAACCAATGCACCTTCTATATTCATGGACCTTATGAGAAGAGTTTCACATGAGTTCTTGGATGAGTTTTTTGTTGTTTTCATTGATTATATTTTGGTGTTTTCTAAAAGTAAAGAGGGGCATGAAAGTTATTTAAGGATTATTTTACAATCCTTAAAAGAAAAAAATGGTATGGGAAATTCAGAAAGTGTGAGTTTTGGTTGAAACAAATTTCTTTACTTGGTCACATTGTTTCTAAATATGGAATAACTTTTGATCCTTCAAAAACAAAGGTTGTTGAAGAATTGTCACCACCCACAAATGTAACCAGGATTCGTAGTTTTCTTGGTTTGGCAGGCTATTACAGAAGGTTTGTTAAAAAAATCACTATTTCCCAGCCCATTGACTAAGCTAACTCGGAAGATTTTTAACTTTATCTAGAAAAAAGAATGTGATGATTGTTTTTAGGAATTGAAAAGAAGAATAGTGAATGCTCCAGTATTGGCACTACCTTCCAGGAATGGTGAGTTTGTTATCTACAGTGGTGCTTCATTGAAGGGACATGGATGTGTCCTAATGCAGAATGATTAGGTAATTGATTATGCATCACATCAATGGAAAACACATGAGATAGATTACCCTACACATGATATGGAATTAGATCATGTTGTTTTAGCTTTAAAAATTTGGAGGCATAACTTGTATAGTGTAAAGTGTGAAATATATACTGATCACAAATGTTTAAAGTATATATTTTCTCAGAAAGAATTGAACATGAGAAAGAGGAGATGGCTAGAATTAATCAAGGATTATGATTTCATGATTCCCTACCACCTAGGAAAATCAAATAAAGTGGAAGATGCTTTGAGCCGAAAAAGTAATGCTTCATTAACCATGTTACATTTGGAACAGATTAATTGGTTAAGGGTTTGATGAATTTTGACTTGGAAGTTTTTTTTTTTGCAAGAAATTCTTCTGTTTTATTTTAGGTATTAGTGAAATACTCTCTATCAGACAGAATTAAGAATGCATAGAGGAAATACGGTGAGTTACAGAATAAGATAGAGCTAGTTTAGAAGGGTTTGTTACCTGAATTCAACATTGATAATGATTGTGTTTTCAGATTTGGGTAGAGATTGTGTGTGCCATGTGATTCAAAGTTTAAGAGATAGTTGTTATGTGAAGCTCATCGTTCTCCACTTTCAGTTCATCCAGGAATTACTAAGATGTATAGAGATCTTCAGGATTATTACTGTTGGGATGGAATGGAAAAAGATATTGTTGATTTTACTGTGATGTGTTTGACTTGTCAACTGGTTAATGCAGAGTGGCAGTTACCGAAAGGTATGCTTCATCCTTTACCAGTGCTAGAGTGGAAATGGGAGAATATATCCATGGACTTCGTTGTGGGATTACCCAAGACACCTCGAGTTAATAATGCAATCTGGGTTATTGATGATCGCATTGACTAAATCTGCTCATTTCCTTGCTATACGATATACTTTTTCCCTAAATAAACTTTCTCGGTTGTATATTAAAGAGATAGTTAGGTTACATGGAGTTCCCCTCTCCATTGTATCTGATTGTGATCTCATGTTCACTGATAACTTTTGTAAAGGCCTTCAGAAGTCATTGGGAACTCAATTAAATTTTAGTACAGCTTTTCATCCTCAATTAGATGGGCAGTCAGAACAAACAATTTAGACTATTGAGGATTTGCTACGTGCTTGTTCGAGGGATTATCAGGGAATTTGGGACCAACATCTTTCATTGGTTATGTTTTCTTATAATAATAGTTTTCATTCTAGTATAGAGATGGAACCATTTGAGGCATTATATCAAAAGCAGTGTCGAACTCCAGCTTTTTGGAATGAAGTAGGTGAATGGAAGTTAATGGAACCATAATTGGTAGAATAGTTGGAAGAAAAAGTTCATATGATTAATAAAAACATTGGAATAGCTTAGAGCAGGTTGAAAAGTTATGGGGGCAAAAGGAGGAAGGATCTCTCTTTTGAGGTAAGTGATCGTGTCTTCCTCAAAGTTTCACCATGGAAAAAATGTGATGTGATTTGGTAAGAAAGTAAAGCTGAGTCCAAGGATAATTGGACCATATGAAATTCTAAAGAAATTTTGATCAGTTTCATACTGATTTTCTTAACCTTTGACTTTATCTCAGGTGCATAATGTTTTTCATGTTTCAATGCTACGGAAGTACCTGCCAGATCCATCTCATGTATTGAGTCCAAAGGTAGTTCAGCTGGAAGAGAATCTATCTTAAGAGGAAAAACTGGTCCAGATTCTTTACCACAAGTAGAAAGTGTTACAGAATAATTTTATTCATCATGTAAATTTTTTGTGTAAAAACCACATGATTGAAGAGGCAACATGGGAATCTGAAAATGCAATGAGGGATAATTACCCCCACTTATTCAATAAGTAAATAAATTCAGGGGATTCAATTTCTTAAAGGGGGAAGGATTTAACATACCAAGTAAGTGAAGAATAATATATTTTCATATCTATGTCTATTTATGAATTATATAGTGTTATAGAAGCTTAAAATGAGAATGAATACAATCTTAGGCATAGAATACACTAATATTTTTAAAAGATTGTTTTACATCGTTTTTTCTGGAAAAACATTTCTAAATATAACTTTTGAAAATTATATAATATCTATTTGTCTAAATAAACTTATCCTTTATAATTGGGACATTGAAATTTACTTTGGATAATTTTTTTGGTATTTTTCCGACAATGTTCATTTTTAATGAATAGTGAAAAATACTGCATTGTACATCAAAACTGATTTTTCATATAATTTAGTTATATATTCATATTGTTCTTTTAATTGGTTTTAAAGTGTGATTATAATATAATTTTTTCCATTTAATTTAATGTTTTTCATTGAAATTAATTTCACTTTGAAATTGTATATAATGTAGGGTCAATCGTTTGATTGATATTGTTTCTAAAAAACAGGCTATTTGTTTTGACAACGGGAATTATTTTTAACTTAATTACTACAGTTTATTTTTTTTAATTTGGTAAAATGGATTCCATATTTGGAATCCTAAGGTCCAAATTATGTAATTAGGACTCTTTTTTTGGGACATTATGAATAGTTACGATGATAATTGTCTTTAATTATCGTGATTAATTAGTAATCTGGTAGTTAAGGGTATTAGAATAATATCGTAATAATATAAAATGACCCCAACATGTGTCCAAAATTCTCTTTTTTGAGTCATGGCCGACCATGGGATGATTTTTACCGAACTTTATGGCTCATGGAGTCACATGGGTGTGATAGTGACATTTATGAGATTATTTTTAAAAAGAAGAGAAATATAACAAGGGTTTGTATATCCTAAGTAAAACAATTTTAATTTTCATTAAACAGATGATATATTAGACTATAAATAGTAAATGGAAGAATAAAAATATTTCCTACATCATGGTATTTTTTTATAATTTTAACAAATTTAATAAATAAATTTATTTATGACACCAGGATGATGTAGTGATTACCTCATTATTGAATGATTTATATAAAATGAAAAGATAAGGTAAAATATAAGACTTATACTTGTCTAAAACCTATTTTATGGGTGTATTTTTAACCCTTATAACCTTATCCTCAAAAAATATCATTGTGGGACCATTGAAATCCGAAAATCATTTTATAATAAAGTAACATTTCAAGTCTTTCCAAAAGTGACCCTCCTCCCTCTCATAAAATGACCCCACCTCTACCCCCTTACCCACTACTCTCACACCATTGTCTTGTCCAAACTCTAATCATATTATCTCTCCACATCCATCTCTTACTCGTAGAAGCCTCACATTGGGCAGAAGACTTTTCAAAGAAGCCTTTGGCTCAAAACAAAAAGAGTTACCCGATTTAGAGGTAATGTCTTCTCTCGAGTTTCTTCCTTTTATTTTCCTTCTTCACTCACCACACTAATATTATTATTTGATACCATAATAACACCAATATCATCAATATAACAATTTTTTTATGATAAAGATTCTACCTACACTTACACACACCTCCGTCTAATGGTTAAAGAACATATTGTTTCTATGGGTGGAAAATTTCTGCCTTACGAAACGATGATTGTTAAATCTTCTTTTAACACCATTCATGGTGGCCATTATGATGTCATAGTACTTATATTTATGATATATATGGTATTTATGTTTTCTATATGCTTCTGAATTTTATTTTTAAATCACCTCGTTATGCTTTTCATGTTGTGGAACTGCGATAATTTCATCGGAGGAAGTGTGGACTACCGCCCCCTCATGTGATGTGACTCGTTCATGCCAAACATGGAATTAATAAAGAATGTAATTAATAAAATTATTTTACCTAGGTAAAATATATATTATACTGGAATTATAATATATATATATGTCTCATTTAGTTTGAATTCCTTTAATATGACAAAGAAATGAAAGTAGCGTGCATGCGTACGTACGACCTACCGTCTCCATGAATGATTCATTCCATTTTCTATCTCCTAATTTAATGGAATAGTATAAATTGAATATATACTTTATATATATGATATTTAAATAATTAATACCATTCTGGAGATGATGTACTTATAACTACATGTGAATTTCTTTTAAAACAAGTTCATTTTTGACTCATGTACCGAACATTGACAAAACGTATGATATAAACTCACATAATTAAATAATTATTATAACATGATAATATGTTATTTGAAATGAATAATAAACTTTAAATGAATTCCTTAAGAAATTATAAGTTGACCTAAAATTATTATTCAGGAATATAATGAAATGAAAAATACAAGTCAGACTTGAGGTAAGGGACTTCGTCTCAACCTCCTTTCATTGAGTAATACTTCAATTTATATACATCCTTCTACTATTAGTTGTATAATAAACACTTTTGAATTTTAATTTCATTAAAAAGTAATATTTTTACATGAAGGGTTTTACTAAATGACAAAAGGAATGTTTTTTTATTACATATAGGGCGATAATGAATTCTCTTCCGCTGAGACCATTATTTGAGTTCTGGATTCCACAACAAGCCATACCTTTTTTAAATGACAAATAAATACCATGTTTTACTTTTATTTTATTTTCATATTGAAAATGGTTTTGATAATTTTTTGATTATATCAATGTGTTGTATTGATAACTTGTGACTGAAATTTGGAAATGTTATGTTTCCTTTATGCATGTTTTATGTGATACTATTATGTTAGGGTTCTTGGGCATTATTTATGAAGTCGGGTGGTTCTGTGATAAACTAAGTGTGGGTGAGCCCGAGATAGCTCTCCAATGCATTGGGTAACGCGAAGGAGTTAAACTCTAGGGTTTCTCCGAAGAGATTTAGGAATTATACTATGATGGGTCTTCCAAACATAACCATTAGGGTTACTCCCTATGTAAGAATGTTATGAATTCCTCATGTTACCATTATGTCTTAGGATTTCTATGATGTATTCATAAATATTGTGATTTCATGAGGTATGTTAAAGTGAATATGTTTTATGAGTATAGTATGATTTCATTGATTCTTATGTATACATGGTCTAATGTTTTATTTCTATATTTTTATATCCATTACTAATATTTTTATGATCATCCCATGTTTTTGAAATGTTTTCTCTAGTCAAGGGAAAAGTACATGATGTGATGATACTGTCGATTAAGTGTCAAGTAAGAAACCGTGTTTTATTTTAAATATGATTCCTTTGGTTGAAAAAAATGAAAATTGTCTTTGATGTAACCATCGTGTTTAAATGTGGAATGTAATGCATGCTTTATTATCTAATTATATAAAACTCTAAACTTGAAAAGATCCCCAATGTGAATTCTTGAAATAACCCTAGATTAAGTAATGTTTAAGGATGGGGTCTTATAGTTAATGAATTGTGGAATTAAATGTTGATGAATTTATTAAATGGGGATATTACACATGTTATAATTTTGATTAAATTAATGAACCTTGGCTATTATTTATAAATTAAATAACGAATAGTGACTTGAATAATTGATATGATGTTTGATTATTTAACATTATTATGTATGTGATATATGTGATATATGTGATATTTATGATTTATTGATAAATGAGAGGTGGGTTAGGTAATGATGATCCAAATACCCATGGGTTATTGGACTAATTCTGCATTCCCTATATGCATGCATATTAATAATGATGTGTGGGATATGTACTAATTCACATTATATCAACAAGGTTCCATATTGATACACAAGTCCCCTAATATATCTATATTTATATGTGAATGTGATTTATTAGGCTTTGTGGTAGAGACTGACGCTCTAAATACCAAAGGGTCTGGGGTGATTATCCAGTCCACTAATATATATATATATATATATATTAAGTTTTGAATATAAACAAGAAGGTGTTTGTTAAGGAATAATTCTACAAATACCCATGGGATTCCAAATTACATATCTATGTCATGAAGTATGAAAGAGGATTCAGAGTTAAATAATTAATAAATTCCCATGAATGTGTAAATTATAAAACCCCCATGGTATATATTTCATATTCTAGCATAAGATAAATCATGTTTGATGTGATTGAGTAAATGATAATAAATACTAATCCTATTTACTTTTTCACTTATCATTACTCTTTATACAACATAATACACTATTTTAGACTGGATATTAATTTATACATCATTTTTTTTCTAACAGATATGTGCACACACCCTACTCGAGATGCCTTATCGGAACCCGAATAGAAATCATGTTTACAATATAGGGTAAGTTAATGGTCCCTACGATAGATGTATGAGTTAGGATTTAGGATATAGCATGGATTTGGGAACAAGATGTGATGTCCATACAAATCAGAGTTTTCAGTGTGTCTTTATTTATTGTTTTCATTAGATAATTTAAACATGTATGTCATTCCATATTTACTGGATGGTCTTATAGTCATGTTCCCAATTTTTATTCATCTTGAGATGTTGGATTTATATCAATTATAGTTGATTATTGGTTATATTTTCTAATAATTTGGATATTGAAATTTATTTCCCCTATTTTTCTATATCTATAAAGAAGGTATTGTCTCTACATCATAAGAATTCGACCGTTGCTTCTAGTCATAAGCCTTTATCATGTAGGGAATAACACCTCTGGTGACCTGACCAACTATCTTAGGTTACTGACAAGTGGAACCAAAGATAGACCATTACAAACTATTACTATAAGATTTTTCATTCAATTTCTATTAATTTTTTTAATGGTAGAAATGAGTCTAAGATGAGTAGGGCCTTAGTAATGAGATCATGTGTGGGAGTTGCTATCAATTTTTTAGGGGAAAACCCATGTACCCAGGGTTTAATTGTTGTTAATTATGTTTGTATTACATATTAATGTTATTTAATCTTGGTTGATGCACTTATTGTTTAATGTTATTAATTTCCATGATTTTATATATGTCTCTATATGGAACATTAGTTGAGTTTACATGAAACATTCTTTGCACTTAGGAATTTTTATGGAATTCATCATTCCATGTATGCATGGAAAATCATGTTATGAATGTCTTTTGTTGAATGAAAATGTTTTTACTACTTTTATTATTTTAAAAAAGTGGATCCAAATAAAGAATTTAAAATTTTAAATGATGATAAATTTTTTATTGGAAAAAGTATAATATTTTTACCAAATGATAAACTTCAAAATTTTAATGTCTTATTACCCTCTGATCTCCCTGGCTCAGGTTAGAGATGGATGACGGTAGTGATAATTCTTCAGGTTTGACTATATGGATGTGTATTGGGGATGAGCTTTCATGGATATATATTAATCCTTAGTATTAAAAAGAATTAATGATTAATAATGTAACCAAAGACATGTGTTTGGAATTTTAGTGGCATGCCTCAATGTTTATTTTTTTAATACCAATATGATACCAAATTTTTGGTAATGTACCTCTAGTATTCGTATAAGAGGCCCCTATAGTTCCATGTGGGGAGACAAGATGCATGTTACATTAGAAAATTTCTATAATAATGTAGTTTATAGATATTGATCTAGGGCCAGCTATGTAAAACATTTCCAATCTGAAATACGATTTAATGTTGTCGAACGTTCCAAAAATCAATGGATATGGTGTACATGAGGTCTTTAGGTTCTAGAATGAATTGATCCCAAGGATAATTGATAATTTATAAAATTTTTATGAGAAGGGGGTCAAGTTGGAAGCTCATATGTATTGAGGATCAGTGAAGTTATAGTGGGATATTTTGGATCGGTATGAGCTACTAGAGGTGATCGAATGGAAGGACAAGCCAGAGATGTTTTGGGAGCACATTCACCCATAAACATTGAAAAATGAGAGGGTAATATATTTTATGTATTTTACCTAGGGGGGATGTCTGTGATTTACTATGATGTCAACTTCCCTGAATTTTTACAATTTTTTCATAGTGCATATATGGGTGAGGTAACTACAATGAGGGATTTCCTGAAATAAAAAATGTGTCATCATGTCCCAAGATAATATCATTCATCTAAAGATGTTTTCAAATGTTGTGAACATGGGTATCATTTTTAAGGGGAATATGAAGAAGGATCTCAGTGGAGTAAATGTGGTTCATTTTGGGATTATAAAGAGGTAATTCTTCAAAGGGTAGGATGTTTCCCTATTAGAATGTTAACAAGAGAAGTGGCTGGTAGAGTGGGGAGGAAGAAGGTTTTTCTACATTATTCTATAAGATAGTTCTTTTCCCTAGGTCTGGAAGGGTGAGTCACAAATATAACCAGTGTCCCTGACCACAGATAGTGTAATGAGAATTTGTTTGGAGAGGGAATATACAACAGTTTTATAGGAACCCGCACTGGATGGGTTATGTTGGCAGAGTATGATCGAACTATAGAATGAGATGAGGGTGTTATGAAATATACAAGTCTAGTAGTTATAGTACTATTTGATTTGTTGGACGAGGCAGTTGACACGATACTTCCAAGAAATAATGCCCATATTATCGTAGTAGTGTATCTTAAGGGACATAGACAACGTCATTGGGAAGTGGGATATGATGGATTCGTATAGTTCATCCATCACATATTGATAGGTTGGTTGGTACATCAATATTTATTGGTTATATTATTGTAGCTTCTATGATTATTAGAAATTTATTTGATACATGAGCCTAGAATTATTTTATATCCTCGCATTTTTTGGAATGGTAGAGTCTGGAAGTGGAGCTTTTGTGTGAGGTCATGATGATGGACACACCATTGGGAGTGAGAATTTGGGACATATGATTACACAAGGGATGTTATCTTGATGTTGGAGAGTTTGGTTTCCTTTTGATCTTAATATACATGACTTTTTTAGGTTTTGAAATGATTTTTTGTGTGTAATGGATAGTAATCTACATAGACCACATTCCTTTTTACCAAATCTTAGTGACCTCTATGTCTATTGAGCGTAATAGTTATTGTCATGTTATAGAATGGGATTTCACGAAAAAACATGCATGATTACTTCATCAGCAATTGGGGGAGCCCACAACCTAAGAATCATGTATTTTTCATGATCATGGAGGTCCAAATAACAATGTATTTTCAGCCATAGTGGATATGTTTCTGGAAGTGTATCATGATGACTTCTTAGGGATTCCACCTGATAGATATGTTTTTATTACAATTGAACCAATTCATGGAACTCAACTAGATCCCAATCCACCATAACAAATGGAACCCATAATGATTCAAGATCATGAGTCTCAACAAGGAGAGTTGATGGATAATATATTTCTCTATCGGAGTACATCACATTGGGGTTCCCTGTTTTATTTACTCAGAAGCTGGATGAGGCCTTGTGTTTTTGTGTTTATTAACAGATGTTGAACTATATGATAGTTACGAACCGATATCCTCTTCCATGAATCAATGATATAATTGAGAAATTTATAGGACCCCTTTTATTCTCCATGATTGATATTAGATTGGGGAATCATCAGCTAAGAGTCATATATTATGATATACCATGGGCCACATTAAAAGGTTGGTATGGAATGTATGTGATCATCGTGATGTTTTTTGGGCTAAATAATGCTCTATATGTATTTATGGACTTGATTAAATGAATCTTCTACCCTTAAATAGATCTGTTTTCTGGTGTTCTGTGGATGAAATTATGGTTTACTCCAGCACTCAGGATGATAATTCCCAACATCTTAGAAACATTTTCAGATCAACGAAAGATAATAGGCTATAATAAAATCTATCTATGTCAATTATTTATAAATAAGGGGCATTTCTTGGATCACATCATATTTTATAAAGTTGTTTTTTTTCACCCAGAGATAGTTTAGGATGTTTTTTCGGAGTATCCATTAATGTTGTTGATATCTAAATATTTATGGGTTCAATGAGCTATTATCATAGTTTCATCCAGGATGTTTCCTATTTGGAATCATCAATTTCATCAATGAACAAGAAGGGGATAAAATTTTAATTGTATTGATAATGTGTGAATGTTTTCCATGTGGTAATTAAGGATTTGTCTAATGAACCTATTTTTATCCCACCTGATCCAAGGCTCTAATATATCATATTTTTTGAAACATCTAGGTCATACGTGAGGTAGTTTTGATGTATTGTTATCATGTCATGGAAGACTGATAATGAAAATTGAGTCCACATGAATAGAATTATCATTTTCATGGATTTATGTTAGATGTGGTGGTTTTTCATCAAAGTGTTGGAAATATTACCTTTTATGGGAAATGTTCACTTAGTATATCAATCAAAAAAATCATCTTTTTTCAGCAAGATTTAAATCTATGGCAGCAGTGATGGGGAGAGTATATGTATTCAAATGATTTAGAGTTATCCTACTTGTGAGTTAAGGAAAATAGTATTTCATATTCTTTGAGAAGAATGAAAAAAAATCAGATAATTCATGAGTTTATTTATGACTGTAAACTAATGAAATTACTAGCTAGGATGAATATTGAGGTTCAGGATGTATTGGAGTAGGAGAATTTTATATCCTTATCAATAGAGTCCAAAATTATTAGTTGGATAATGATGAGATAGTATAATTATTTGGAGTGTTTGGCCTTGAGAGAAAACCACGATGTAGGGGAGCCACCCAACAATTGGACTATAGGTGAGGATTTGATCATCTATGTCTAGAACCATACTATTGTGGATACATATATATTTGATGTGTTGATACATTAGTTTTATTCCTTGAAGTGGGTAGTGCCCCATGGAGTATCCAAAACGTACCATGAACTACATCAACTATATTGGTGGACATGCATTAAATTTGGAGTGTTTAGGTTTCATGACATGATACTACACATGTCAGTAGGTGATGGCCAGTCATTAACGACCTACTTGTTTATTACAGCTATTTCCCATTCCATAATTTAAATTAGAAGATGTATTCATTGACTTTTCCTGGTTCTTATAATGATTATATAGAATAATGACTATATATGGTTGATTATTGAAATTTTTAACTAATTGGTACATTTATTTACTAATAGGGAAACTATCACAGTTGATCAGTTGGGTTAAATGTATATTTGGGAGATAACCCATTTTCACAGGGTTCCATAGTTCATAGAATTAGATCATGACTAATGTTCTACTTTTCCTTTATGGATGAGATTTCATGAGGAATGCTGAATATTGATCTTGTTTATAATGTATTCTCAACCATAAACATACGGGAAATTAGAGCTCTCTATATATTTTCTAAAGGGAATTTGAGAGCATGCATCCATAATTTTGTGGATCTTGGGAGAATAATTCTATATAGTTGGGTTCTCTTATAAGAACAGTTATTAAGTGAATATTCATATCGAACCATAAAAGGATCTTTATAGTAGTACATATAGGTTACCTCTATGATGGGTGGAGTTTTTGTGATTACATATTATTAGCATAGAGTCTCATATATGAGACATCAAAGAATGTATAGTTGATTTAGAAATGTATGGATACAACACATATTGGGAATATATCATATGATAATTGATTTTATAATACTCTTGATTTTAATATGGGTCATGTTTCCTTCTAGTTTTGGCTACATTATGTCACCACATGATTTAGAGGTAAGGAATGTTGTTTCACATGTTTTTTGTCCACTTGAAATTATGGATAGAATTAGTTTGGTGGCATAATGATTGGATATTCCACATTTTTATAATTCTATTAAATATGTTTTCAATTTGTAAAATCATTTGAAATATCACCGTGATTCTTATCTTTTAGAAAATGATGAAAATATCAAGCATGATGTTGATGTGTCTATTGAAGAGAATATGAATCATTTGTTGTGTCATAGTGAGATTGTTTTGCAGGGAAAGACTGTGATGTTGGTCCAAGTGTTGTGGCAGCAAGGAAATGTTCTATAGAAAATAGGGGATAAGGTAGTAGATATACAGGCTTAGTGACCTAACATTTTTAATTTGAATAATATTTATTCTTGGGAGTATATATCGTGGATTAGATATTATTAAGGGGAAATATTGTAAGATGCCAACCTTTCTGATGATTTCTCATACTGGTTTTCAGGCATTATTTTATGCCTTCTGATTATACCATTGTTGTGTTTTTCTTTAATATTGTTTATAGTTATTTTTATAAGTTTTGATTCCCATGGGGCTACGCATGGCTGGTGAATGGTTACGGAAAATAATGTAGTTTACTATAGGAAATTGTGCAACCGTTTTTGGGGCCACATGAGTTGGCGTATAGTTTTCCCAAACCATGTTCCCTTACTCCCCACACCATGCACCCTCATCAATTGGTTATTCTCATATTTTTTGTCCTATTCTGAAAATAGTTTACCCACCTTTGAGTAGTTATCATCACCATGACTAGGGGATAACAGTTTATGAACACAATTTGGAAAACCATGCTCCACACTGATGAAACTAGTTGAAATGAAATTAAAATCCCTGAAAATTTAAAATTACTAAAACACAGGTTTAAATCTCAATCACATCATATATACCTAATATTAATTTCCATTTCTATGCGAGGATCATGGTAGTTTTAAAAGGATCCATGAACATCATTGAATTTCAATATATGAACTAGTGGAAGCATCGACCTCTCTTTCTATATGAAATCCCTTCATCAATTTTTTCTCTCTTCTACAATTCTCCCAAAATGGAGAGGGATTATTTTACTATATTTATGATGGTTTAGATGTAGATTTTTTTATATATCATTCCATTTGATCTTGATAAGATTTTTCAATACTATATATCATTCAGTATTTTTAATTTCACACATCCACATCAAATTGAGGGTAAATTTTTGCTAAACATTCTTCAGCAAACAAGAAGCAGGTGTTCAAATTCTAATTACTACTATATTGATTATGATTAGGTGTATGTATTTTTTTTCCATTTCCAAATTTTGAAATTAAAAGTAAATTATAATGTTTAATGAGGTTAATTATTTTCAACAATAATATTTATGTGGTCTATGTTATATCTGTGATTAATAAATAAATCATGTGTTGGTTAGGGACATATGATCCAAATATTAATGGTATATTGGACGGATTATCTAGACCTTCAATGATTGAATAAGAAAAATAATGTTTTGGATAGGGACTGATGCTCCAAATACCCACAGGGTTCAAAAAAGTTTCTCAAGGCCTCCGATATATTTATATTTATAGATTAATGTGAACAATGGGCTGTGGGACTAGGATTGATGCTCCAAATAGCAACATGGTTCTAGAATTAGGATTTAGGCCCCCGATATATCTATATATATAGTTGAATACGAACAATGAGGTATGGGTCAGGAATTGATTCTTCAAATTCACATGTGGTTCTGGAATCCAAGTATTTTCTTTTGATATATGAATGGGGAATTGGAATTAAATGATTAATTAAATACTATAAATGATTAAAGATTTAAATCCCCATGAAATTGAGCTTGGAATATATCATGTGATGATGTAGCGATGATATTGTACATTAATGGAAAATAAATGTGACACATAGTTACTATTTTGATTTATATTTATTCTTTATACAACATCATGAACTTATTTATATTTGATATTTCATTATTCACCACTGTTGGGGGCCTACTGAGTTGTACGCATACCCAACTCAAGCTTACTATTTGTTACCAGAATATACTACATATTCCATTAACACAAAAAATAAAATATCTTTATCATTGTGGGGTGAGTTGGGATTCGATGTGGAGAATGTAAGGGTAAACCTGTCATTATGTCATGAACCACATGAGAGTTTTTCGTCTGTCTTTATATTGGTATTTCATTAGACACACTATACTTTTATGCAATGACATATTTACAACATTAGTCTGTATTCATCTTCCCAATTTTAAATTCATTATGAGAAGTTTTTCACATATTAATAATGAGTAATTATTGTTGATTTTTTATTTTTAATTTTATATTGTTATGTATTTATGTTCTTGTATTATTTTAATAAATAAGGTATAGTATACCAAAGTACATATTAAGGCATTCCATGTTGTCGGTGTCCTCCGGCATACAACGAGGTGAGCCTGGGGTCACGTGATGAACTATCTCGGGGCACTAGTATGTGGATCCTAGGATTGGACATTAAAATAACCTAACATATATCAATGTGGATTATACTAAATGTATCAGTGGATGATGCTTAGGTTTCAATTGAGATGTTATATTAGGATTGAGTTTTCATAATAATATGATAGGTCACTGTAATTTTGTTGATTATTATTTTTTTCATTTAGTTGAATCATGATCCGAAAAAAAGAATCTAAGAAGGTATATACCGTGGAACCACTGTACATAACAATTGAATAATAGTTATATAAAAAATGGTTGAGAATTTAGTTATAATACTAATATGATAAAAAATGGGAGTTCTCTATTATTATGTCCGGTAGTGGGCGAGATATCGTGATGGAAACTAAATAGTCAAACTCATAGTTATTTCCTTTAGTGAATTTTATTTATTAACGATATTCTAGTATATTCTATAAATCATTAGTTTATGTTAAACTTAAAAATATTTATATTCAATTTTTCTTAATTAATTTTTTGGAAAAAAATATGTTAAATACTATAAATAACCATGAAAAATGATAATTAGAAAAGGTTATATTATGGGGGATAACAATTCAAAATCATACAATTGACTAATGGAAAGCCCTTAGGATAAAAATATTCTTTATATTGAGGTAATATTGGTTTTATATATTCTTATATATATAATCTATATAGTATTTATATAATTATACATCATTATTAACATAATAAAAATTGATCCATCATATTTCTATGGAGGTTTACCTAAATTTTTTTATTATGACATCTATTGACTAGTTAATGACTTTACAAACTTTTGGTTACTATAATTTTCATGTTAGATATATTATTAATTTCGAGATGAATATATTAATTTGTATAGTATAATATCATAGATAATTTTTTTTAAGGAATAATTTTTAAAATCTATGATTATGGTATATAAAAAATAATTATATGATTTTATGTTGTATTAATTTTGTATTTTGATGTATGAGTAATATAATATATCATAATATTGAATGTTAGTGGTAATAATATATGTTATCTCCAAAATTATATATATAATTAGAATTCACTAATAAGATTTCATAAGTAAGTGATTATTAAATTTTTTAGGATGCAATTTATTTTAGGGGAGAATGTTACTCCTTGATATTATAATATATGAATAAAATTAAATAATTCAATTTTTCCAATAGCATGATACATAGGAATCACCAACCTAAAATGAAACAATGATATTCGAAGACCATTAAAAATATTTCCACATAATTAGTTGGAAATAATATGGGTAACTGATTTATAATTTATTTTTATAAATGACTAAAATTGCAATATTTAAAAGTTATAAAATTATTTTAATATATCTAAAATTAGTAATACTATAATTTTATGCCTATAAATGTATTGTTAAATATATTCCATTTTTAAGTGATATGAATATATATATATCCAAATTTGTTGTTCTCATAATGATAAAATATATTTTAAGTCATTAATTGGTTCATATTTTTATTATTATAAAATGATCAGAAAAGTTATTTCGAATTGTTAAAAAATATATTTTTTAATTAATTGATTTTTCAATATATATCATCAAGTTTATTTAAAAGATAATTGTCAAATTATTATAAGTTTATTTTAAAAAAAATTAAATATATTATTTTAATTTTATCATAGTAATAATTTCCATATATAATTTTATGGGTTTTTAAAAAAATAATTGATTTATAGGTAAATAGTAAAAATTTTATTTTTAAAAAAATATCATGAATTTTAGAACGAATTTCCTACATAAGTATAAATTAAAAATTCATAAAAACATTCATGGAGACAAATAATATATTTTATAAGTGATTTTTTATTTCTAAAAATATATGATTAAATTTTAAAACTCTTATTTGAGGTTTTAAAACATAGGTTTTATTTCTAAAAAAACTAATATTTTATATTTACTATATTAGGATTTATTTTTGTCACTATTAAAAATTATTCATAAAAATTGGTTTTAAAATTTATAATTACTATTTTTAAATTATCTAATGATGATAACTTTAATTTTTTTTAAGAATGATTATTTAATACAAGATTAAAACATGTTATCTTAGTATATGTTTAAAAGGAAAAAGTATTACCTCACAGGGTAAATAGATTCAAACATGTTAAAATATTCTTTTCAATTTTTTGGTTGATAAATTTTGTATCTCGTATCTCCCTCAACTTAATTAATGTTTATTGTTTGAGAAGGTATAAATGTTTAACATGTGATAACATTATTTTAAGATGAAATGTGTTAAAAAAATTTCATTCTCACAAATTTTAAAAGGGTCTTCTCAACACCCCATAAATCACTATCCAAATATATAATTCCCTCCTAAAAATCATCCTTATTTCAATCCCCAATCATTTTATTTCACCCTAATTAGATTCATTTTAGATGATATGATCCTAAACCCTTCTTTTCCAATGAATTCTCTAAGTGAAACCCAATGTTCTCAATATATTATCAATCTTTTATTAACATCATTTTTTTATTTCTTTACATTAAAATTTTATTTTTAAAAATTGTATCTAAATATAAAAATAAATTTATTATATTTAATACTATTATATTTTTTGAATAAAAACTTGCCACTTCTCCCATTCCCCTAAATAAAAAATAAACTGACATTCATGTATTGAGAGGACTACATCTTCCACAACGAAACATGTATCATTTTATTTCACCAACTTATATCATTGTTCCGAATAGAGTATTTCATGTATAGGTATGAAATTTATCAAATATTATATATTCATTAATTATAAAAAAATTAATATATTTCTTCGTTCTATGGATGACATTATCAACAACCATGGGTATATAAAAACCTCAACCTACATGGAAAGGTGTATTCTATTTTGATTACTACAATTCATTGTTGGATCTAAGGGTGGTATTAAAGGAATAAAATAGTTTTTCAAAAATAAAATTTTTTAATGCTAAATTATAAAACTTATTAATTATGTGATAAAAAGGATTATCATAACTTCAAATGTTTAAAAAAAGTCTACAAAATGGAAAATAATTCATTCATTTGAAGTAAAATAATAAGATAAATTATTTTCTCATTATACTTATATTTAATTATTTTATTTGACTATAATGAACCTAAATAATATCATTATGATTCTATTATAATTATATTACTACTATACAACCTCAAAATCTCCCATTAATTTTTATTTGTCTATATTGGCCTCATATTAACAACTTTATCATCAACGACTTTAAGAAATTATTTAGTAGAATAATATGTTATAAATATATTAATATTTTTGTGTATGGTAATATCAATATCTGAGTAATTATTTATGGGATTAGCGATTATTCATTATAAATTACTAAAATAAGATTCTCATTTATTTCATCATGAGGAATCATAACCAAAACATTCATTAAAATGAAATTTTATGTAATGACCCCTTTTTTACCTGTTGATAATTTTTATAAAAAATTTTAATTTCCAATTTAAGGATATTATGAGGGTAAAATGTTCATTTTCCCCTGAACAATGATCATGGATAATTTTACAGACAATTACGTTAGTCTATGATTAGGGCATTTAAAATAAGACAGGTGTTCGGTGGAAATATGTGTATTTTGAGTTTGGGAAGATTATTTATTATTCCATTAATTAAAAGTTTGTCTATTTTTTCGATCATGTGGTAATATATATTTAACATAACATCATATTAAGATTCAGACATCATGTTTGAGTTTGGAATTTGGGATTTTGATTTTCCTAAGTATAAAACCACCATGGGTTATGGAATAAATAGTAAATTTTTTAAAATGGGATTGAACTACTTATTTAATTAAAATTAAATTAATTAATATAACACCGCCTTTTGGGTTCCTATTCAAAACAAGAATGCGGGATAGATTTTAACAATTGTGTGTTTCGGTCAGATAATGTGGGGTAAGAGAAGAGGTGCCACAAGACATTTTCAACAATGACGATTAAGCCGGAATCGAGGTGCATGGTCTTCCAGGACTGGATTTGGAATATAATAATTTGTGTTTTCTCTATACGGTAGGACGATTTTATATATATCCTACCATAGAACCTAATATAAATTATACCATGATTGTAAAATGTATGTCTTTAGTGTACAAAATACACAACACCGAGCTCAAATGTGATCATTGTATCCTAGAACATATATTGGATGTATGGAATTGAAATAAAATATTTATGAAATATAGAATTTTCATAATAATTTATAATATAGTAAAAAAATTATATAATTTCTCAATTTTATTAATGAAATTTTATTCCTTTATTTTTATGTTTTCTTCAAATATATTTTTATTTATATTTGTGAAAAAAATATATAAACTAATCTATCAGTTATAATTTTTTTAATAAGATGAAATTATTTATTAATGTTATCATGATAAAATTATCTGTTGAAGATTTTTGTTTATTTTATGAAATGATTTATTATTAAATTAATAATGATAACTACTATATTTTTGTGAACTGTATTTTTTAAATTGTACAAAAAATGTCAAATTTTGATTTAGATTAAATTCATTCACTAAAATATATTGAATTGTGAAAAAATAATGAATATTTGGAACAAGTGGGTCCAAATATGCGAAATATTTTCCTCTAATTTTTAAAAAATATTAATAATAACCTTATTAAAGTTTCTTACCATAATAATGGGTAAATTATTATAATTATGATTGTAAATTATATGATTATGAGAATAAAATTATGAAAAACATGTAAAAATATTATTTTATGATTATATATCATTTACAATCATCCAAAGGAATAGTATATAAACTTTTTTTACCATTTTAATGTGATTATGTCAACTATAATAATTTTTTTATTAACAATCTATATGGGATCCACTGATTTTATATAAGAAAATTACATGATAGGTATTTAAAAAATTAATTTATCATTTATTTTTCTTGTTTTCATTATATAATTAAAAAATCAATATAGAGTCTAAAAAATTGGCAATAATGGTATTTGATATTAAATAATATTTTATTAAATGAAATAACATTTTCAAAAAATAATATAAAAATATAAAATACAAAATGGTTTATAATATAATTCGTGATCTATTTATGGGCCTTTTATCAATTTATGGGTATTAGATTGACCATTAAAGTGTAAAAAATCCTCGTTGTCACGTTTTCTTTAAAAGTGGTTAATGAATGGATAAAAAAGTTAATTGTAAAAGTGTGGTTGAAAATTATGTAATTTCTATTATATGAGATCATTTGATACATCAAAATCTTATATTCTAAATTAAATATTGTGGAATCCTCTAGAAATGAAAATTAATTTATATTTATTAAATATTTTGATAAATTATGGGAGTGCCCCTCCCCTTTCTTTTAAATCTATTCCTCTTCTTCCCATTCCATCACACATTATAAATAAAATTAAACATGGACCTATAAAAATCCATTCATATAATACCTTTCTTCAATATAAATTTATTTTTTTAGGTGTAATAATGACATTAGAAAATACTAGATGTTAATTCAAAAATACATTCCAATGAAGATGTATTATTTGAAATTGTATGTTTTTTATTACTTTATCCATATTATCTATATATTATTAGACCATGTAAAAAATTTTAAACCAGTATCCCTTGGATAATATTATTTTTTTATGATAAAAAAAAATCCTTATATCCATCATCATCCTCTGTTAAATGAGAGTTGAATTTATTATTCATGGGTTCGACGGACTACCGCCTCCTGAATCGATATCATTTGTTTTCCATTACCATCTATCAGGTCTAGTTATTATGAATTATTTATGTTATATATATTATAGTAGTTTCATATGTATCATTATATAATGTAAGTAAAACACATTATTTAATATGATTATATACAATATAAAAATTCTATTTCCATTCATGTGTATGTGTTTATTACCACCTACATGAAGAGATTGTATTCATTTTACATATCTACATCAAATTATGATATATATATAAGTACATTTAAACAAGTAAATTTATTTTCATGATATTATAATCATTATTGAAGGATAAACTTGTACGTACCTTATTTCCATAACACTCATTTAAAAATATAAATTCTAATCATGTGCACGTATGATGTACCATCTTCTTCTTTATAACCTAGTTCATTTTTTAACCATATTTAATTAATGGGTTTAAATGTATAATTGAGGTATAATAATGACAAAAATTTAATGAGTATTATTATTAATATGATTTAATTACATTATTGACCATAAGGAACCTATAAAATTCATTTCATATATAGGGGTTGAATATCCCCAAAACGTGTGGCATGAAATTAATTGATTATGTTATTTTATATACCATGTAATTAATTAAAATAGAAGAATAATTACCATGAAACATGATCTTAAAAAATTTAAAATGTAACGTATTTTTTTTATTCATGATGATAATGATCATACATGATGTGTCATACTAGAGTTATGTGACATTATTTTTAAAGAAAAATCATTTAATGATTCCCATAAATGTCATTTTCCCTTCTAAATCTATATATTTTTAACATGATTTAATGATATTTTTTAATTTTTTTTCCTAAATTTTTTCAATTCATTTATACCCATGTGTAGATTTTATAATAATCATTTTAAAAGAATCTTTTTTATATTTCATAAATGAGGTACATGGGATTTTCTGAGAAAAGTATGAAGGGAATGTTTTCTTAACTTATATAGAAATAATGGGTTATTTTTCCAACATTGATGACTTGGGATTTTATCCATCAATTAAATATTTATTAGGTTCATTAAAAAGAGATTTATTTCATTTTTAATTTCACATTTCATTTTTTTAAATAAATCACATCACAATGTAATGTTTATTTTTAATAAACAGTATTTTTATTAGTTTAATGTTGGGTATTGAAAGATTATATATATTGTGATAATGTTATAGTTCATTATAATTGTTATTGTTCTGGGTGGGTTTATTATAAACCAAGGAAGGGTGGTCACATTATTATAAAATGACTAGTGGTTCAATGATAATCCATTGATGGGTGGGTTAGTGATATCCCTACAATGCATTGGTTATTGAAGTCTACATGATTGTTATTCCATTTCTAAGAGTGGTAGTATGAGTTATAAGGAATGTATTTCCCATGTAAACTAAATGTTTTATTTACGTCTACAATGAGGTTTAAAGGGAATCTTATAGTTTGTTAACATAATATAATTATTTATGTTTAAATAAATTTATATGATATTTTTAATTATTAGAAATAGGTATATTCCCTAACCTTTCAGGTATATGACACTTTCTAATGATTGAAATTATAACACTATGAGAAATATCTTATGCATTTCCCATGATTTCAAATAAAACACTATGATTCATATTTTTACTTTTAAGATATCTACTAAACATTTTTACGTAATTAATTTAGTACATAATGTGATTTCCTTGGTAAGAAAATGATTATTTTGAGAACATATTGTATTTTAAAAAAGAAAATTTTATTTGTATTGATGGATTATATGTATAATTTATTATTTTATATACCTTATTGATATTTTTACACTCTTACCATGTTTAAAAACATGGTTTTTAAGGATGGGTAACAGAACAGAATAATTAATTTTGAATGTTGTGAATACTTTTCATAAAAAGAAATCACACATTAATTTATATGTTTTGTATTATAAAAAATAGATTCTAAATAGATTTGTCCACATTTTATTATTGTATTATTCCGAGATATTTATATGATACCTAGATAAAACTCTAATCCTAAAATATATTTAAAAGTTTTTAAATTTAATTTATATATAAATTTCAATAGAATTTGTAATGTGAAGGATAATTCATCACTGTTTCTTTCAGAATAAAAATTTTGATTATATTGGAGAATATTACTATATAATTATGCTAATAACATAGGTTATATGTTAATATATGGGATAATATCCTAATAACACATTAAGGGAAATATTATTTGGTTTTTTTATCAACACATCATTATCTTAAAACAATAATAAGATATAGTTTTTTCACGGAGGCTTCTAGGGGTAATAACAAAATAATGATTTGGTCAATTATATATTGATCAAAATTTTGGTGTCTGATTAATGTGACCTTATTGTTTTCTGACCCAAACCATTGGATCCTGCCTAACTAGTTATCATATGAGTGTGTATAAAACATTCCAGCGTGCAATAGGAAGGGGTTGGAGACTATCATCGAGCTGGAATAAAACTAAAATGGGAGGCCATGGCCTATGATACATGTACACATGAACACATATATAGTAGCATTCTGCAGAAAATGAAAAAAATAGTACTACCAAATACTTGTATTATCTAAATGACACTATTAGTGTATGATGAAATATATATTAATGCATAATGGTCTAAAAAACAATCCAAACAAAAACTATAAAGATGTACAATGTTCTATTGAGAGAAATATATCGTTCAATTTGACACTTGGAATGAATGAAATACATTCTAACCCAAAAATAATCTATTTCAACTCCAGTTCAACTAATAAACACATCAAAAAACATGTCATCTTCATAATATTGGACACGTGTAGGTATATCCAATGCAAGGTGTAGGATAACAAAACTCAATTGCAGTATTTTAAATCACAAAGCATAAATCATCATCAGTAGTCTTCTCATCACATGAAATATCCATAATAAAAAGAGACATACAATGAAATGTCTATATATATTCATATAAGACACTATGTCACACATTATAGTCATAAACTCATTTCCATGATATGATTTTACTCGAGATTCCATGACCACACTCACCCGAGAGAAATCACTCTATGATTATAATAGAACCATTGGAATCCATTCAATATGTTATTATCATTAGGTATCTCCATAAGGATGTACATTCTGGATTCCTAATTTGACCAATACATAGATGGGGATCACACATTGGTACATGGGGTATACCAAAAATCCAATCTATATTAACCCACTATTTCGGGGATTGAAACCCATATACAGTTGGCCAAACATATTAAAATAATACCACCTAGTGAAAAATATTATATAGAATCTCATATAAGGATATGGGTTGAACCACAAACTCTATCTGAGAAAATCCTTTATATAAGATCACAATCATTTATAAAAAATGTAATTCCAAACAATAATCTCATTAGGATAGTTCCAAGGAAATATTCCTAAGGAAACTGGTTCACACTGAAACGAAAAAGGGTCTCAATCCTCCCAAGAAAAATTACATGTTGTATACTAGTATTACTTGAAATGTCTTCCATGTCCTAGGTAATTTTGGTGCTCCGGTAAATGCCCATGTACCCCGAATTTTTCCCATGTACTTGGTTGTGTCTGTGTACCACTGGGTATATCTATATTCCTAGATGTGTCCATCCATATGTATCATACAATATATATTTCAAGCTATGATCCTTAAGAATATAGAATTTGGTGGGGACCACATGACTTGGGATATATCTCTACATCATGGAATCCATTTAGGTACATAAAGAGCCCCACATGGTGTGTATCTCTATGTAATACATCATATAGTACATAAATATCCAAAAATGGTAGGTTCTATAAATCTCATGTAGATCTACCTTGATCACTATGATAATCATATGAAAAATCAGATCTGAGGTTAGTCAAGCCTCGTCTACACAACACTTAGGAAATAAATCCTCGATTCATTTAAAAAATGATACATTGATCCGTGACTTTGTCGTCACTACACATAAAATTTTGATAATGAGATATACCAATCTGACTTGATCTTTATCGACCATCCTCCATCATCGTACCTCAATCACTCCATCATCATTATTCTCACATGCATTTTTGATCTATTTCACTATAGAACAATCATGCAATGGTCAAATATGTTGTATTCCTCAATGTGAAAGAAAAAAAAATCCCTTGGTGAATGTGTGAAGATATTGTTGTAAAAGACATAATAAATAAACATTATGAAAGAGCCTCATCCTTCATTATTTAATACTTGATCCATTATCATATATTAAATGAATAAATAGTGGAAATAATCAATCAAAAATGATCCAAATAAATCAACTATGATTTTTTCATCCATGGATGTGAAAATTAATTTATTTTGAATTGATCCACATTAAATATGTGGTAAATAAAATGGATGAATATAAAAAACAAAATTGAAATAACTCGTGTTTGGATCAATTGTAGACGAATAATGCTCTTGTATTGTAGTCGATGGTGAGATCCATGAACTCTGATGTCATTCATGATACTTGAGATATTGACTCGATCCACTGATCTGATGTTGTTCTCAAATTTCTCAACAACAACAACTCTCTAGGACTCTGGGGTTATGCAGATAACTATGAGTCTGACTGATAATGGAGTATTTATATTTTAGTCGTAGTTTTATTATAAAAAATATAAATAAATAAATTCAATTAATTTATTGTATTATTTTTATACATGATGATATTTATGAAACTTTTAAATGCAACCAAATATTATGTCTCCCCACTGTACATCCATCATTATAAACTATAGTGTAGTCTCATATTTTTTTTAATCATATACCCAGTTTAATTGTCATTAATCATTATTAATAAATCTATTATTTCAGGAAATTCATATATTCATTATTTTATAATTATCCATTATGTATAACATGGACTAAAAATAATCCTCTTTCTTAGTAAAATTCAAAATAAATACTAATATATATATTTCAATGTATTACATAGAAAAAATGAGAAATTACAATCTATCCATGTTACGATTTCTCCTTCTAAAAAGTATTAAAGTATACTCAAAATGATCTTTTTACTATGCTCACATCTAGGTCTCCTACTCCCAGGTTCTCTCCTGAAGATTATAATGCCGCCACCAGAAATGCACCAAATAAATAACTCACTCATATAAGAGGATCTCCAACAAATTATTGATATTCAGTGTGAACTCTACAATGGTAGATCGATCATCGATGTTCAGGTCTCCCAAGTTGATATCATATAATGGTTTGTAAAAATATATCCTCATCAATGACACATAGAATTCACTGTGTACCTATTCTAAATATGGGGGTTAATCCAAGTGGTATGACACCTCACCATATTTGCATAATCATATTAATGTGAAAATGAATCATGGAGATAAATTTCCAATAAGGGTAAATCTTTTATAGGTCATATCATCATGAGACATTTATGAAGGCATGTTCCACATCCTCAGACACCCAAGGACTCCATCATCGGACTATATATGACATGAAATGAATCGATGTTATCATTATTTTCTAGAAGATGATTGAAAAATTCATTTCATATATCAAAACAACTATGGTCCCAGGAGTTAGGAAAATATATGATCCATCCAATAAAGTGTTGATGTTTAAGGTTTCCCATAAAAGACATCAATGGATGAATACCATTGTAGAAATTTTACCATCTATTATATAAAATAACCAAAAATGGTAAATGATCCTCCCAACTATAGGCAAAACGTAACATAAATTCTCACTCCATGTTCTTCAGAACCTAAATGGTACGCTCAATCTAGATATCAATCAAGGGGTGAATAGATATTCTCAATGGTATATGACTCCCAAAGGCCTCCTACTAGCCATTCAATTACAATGAAATGAAGTGATCATCATGGAATGAAATTATCATCAAGGTTAAATCATGGATCGGTATTATATTATTAAATTAAAGGCATCCTAATATCCTTACAGAACTTTGCTCCCAAATAACATGAATTTGATAGAAATTGTGAGTCGGACTCGGATAACCATGATGGTATCATGTCTTAGAGGTGTAATTGGTACCCCATCACAAATTCTATACATATTCCATCATACTTCCACTTTGGAACCTCAAGGTGTTGATCTAAACCTCTTGGAACCTAGTTCTCAACATTCACATTTTAATAAGTGAGGCATCAGAAGATATATTTGACAAAACCCTTCATCATGTGTAACCACAAGAACTGACATTGGATATCCTTTTACATCTTTGATACACCGTGATGTTTTATCAAATGGGATGTTTGAAAATCCCAAATCACCTTCCCCTAAAACATCATGGGTACAATTTTTTAATCACTAAAAATGGATAAAATGCTCCCAATCATTGTAAAATCAATTACATGCCCGATAAATGGATATCTATGTATGTATGATATCACCGTTAGTATAAAAATATTAATCTTTCAAAATATGATATAAAATGGGTGGGGTAAAAACTATCAAAAACAGATATTTAGAATTATCATTATATACTATATACAACTACAATGTAGATAACTACTTTGATTATTCCGTAAACAACTGAGATAAAATCTCATTCTGAGAGAGTATACCACCACCTTCCCCTTCAAAGGATTATAAAGAGTATTGATGTAATAATATTTGATGATATCTAACCATCACATATCTATCATGTTAAGATACATCTAAGAAAACATTTACTTGATACATTTTTTGTTATAGTAGATGATAATCATCTCACCCATAAGGTATTGTCACCACATCTTCATGGAGAAAACTATCTCTACTAACATACTATATTGGACCATATAGTTCTTATCATGTATTCTAAACTACCAATACATATATATAATCAGGGAATTCATCCACACCATCAAAAAACAATTTCCAAACCACGAGAAATCGTAGAATATTACAAACTCAAAAACCTCCCTCAGTATTCTCCAGATTGAGGTATTTGTCAATGGCTACTGAAACTCTTAAAATACCTGATGGACCCATCCAATATAGTTGAAATACATCCCCTTATGTTTCAATGTACTAAAAGGTGATGAAATTATATAAAATTTAGACTTAAATATCTTGTAGTATCATCACATACCAAAAAGATCATCACCTTCATCCCACTCTTGTGTAGATACTAAGATAAGTCACCATCGACCTTCTCATGGTCCACTCCAACACTATTCACTTTGAGAAAATGTTCCAAAAATTAGATATCTAAAATCAAAAACTGAATCTTCATGATATTATGTTAATTCTGGTTACATCAAAAAAATTCAAGAACTATCCTCAAGTGACTATTGTGCTCCTCAAATATCGTGTAAATTAGGATATTATTGATGAATAGAACCAAAAAACAGTCTAAAAAGGATGAGAGATCCAGTTCAGGAGTCCCATGATCCGTGTTGGGGACATGGTCACAATGAAGGCAATGAACATGTAATAGTAGTCATTATAATGAAATTTTAATGTTATATTTGGTATATGCACATCTCATTCTAACATCTAGTGATATAATAATGTGAGTTCAATCTCCAAGAACTATCTGGCCCCTACCAATTGATTTAAGTGTTCTCCAACCATTGGTAGCAGATACATGTAAATATTGATCAACTAATTTATGAATAGTTAATCCATAAATATACTCATGATCCCATCTGACATATTTGGGAAAAATAATGGATCTTCCCTTTCGAAATCACTAGGGCTAACAATGCCTTTCCTACTCAATTCCTCCAACTATACCCTCAGATCTAGAATCTCTGAAAGATCCTTTCGATATGATAACATATATATATTGACCATATTGGGTGTAAGTAAATTCCTAATTATATCTTTCAATAGGTTTTTAATAATAGTTTTTCATCGTGAAATATATTTTCATACTCATCCAAAATAGTATGATATTGTTATCTCATAGCATCTACTACTCCAAGAGTCATGCTATCTAATTGGTGTTTAATTAATCACACCCTCTTCATTATGATTTCATTCTATTCCTAATAGGTCACCTTATTTAATATGATGTAAAAACACTACCATCAATGCGAAGATACCACATCTTCAACCTAAAATGTTCAATATTTTCAATAATGGTATTTTTCCAGTCCATACCAATGATGATTTTTCACGTTCATGTCATTGTTACAAGGAGATACCACATGAATCTCTCACCTCCAATCCTCATTTCACATAATTAAAATAATTGTGTGATCGCTAATTCATCTCTTTTAGAATTCAATAATAATAAGGGTCAAGCCAAGGGCTCGAAAAATGTCTCTAGGTCTGAAATAAGGGATGTATATTGAAATTAATATCTCATTATCATATATATCCAAAGATCAACTAATGTTGATAAGTTAAAGATAGTACCACTACAAATCCTGAAATTTCATAGGAATATTTATCCTAAGGATTCCTTCTCCCCTTTCCACTAGCACCTTGAGCTCAGAGGGGACCACTTTGGGTGGTGGTGGCATCATGTCAAACTATCTACCACCCATAATATCTCCCATTATCTTATACAATGTCTTCCATCCAATAAACCTCACTTCTACAATCACTACCACTACCTAGGTGGACCATTTACTATATCTACACCATCTAAAATACTAGTTTGAAAATCTCATGAAATATGTCATTAATTATCTCAATAGTATCACCACTATCACAATTTATTCTTAACCCTTATTTGGAGCCCTAAACTATTGATTCTCCATCTAGAGATGTCCCCCAGAAATGTACCACACATCCCAATCCTCGTGTCATTCATCAGCTAACTCCTATCAAATTCCAAGTCCCAATGATCCAACTACAAAAACTACCTGGTGTCTACTGGTCCAAAAGTCTCTCTATCACAAAGGTACAGTATATAACAGTAGTATAGGTAAAAAATATGTAGAGGTTTCGTAGTGGTCTAGATGTATCTGTGTATACCTCACCAAATGATCCACAATCAAAATTATACTTCCAAAACCCTAACATTGTAAACCTATATTATGCTTCATAATGATTACATAATTTTAAAATTAAAGACAAAATTGAAATACAAATATAGGATCAATTGGTTTATTGTCTAGGTAAATTTTTTCTCAAACATAACTTGTACATAATAAAAAATAATAATATATTTAATTTTGTCTTCTTCATACTTTTAAATAACATGATCAACTTATCTCATGTAATCAGTTGATGATTTACATTAATGAAATGGGTTTGATAATGTCTCTATAAGAGGGTTAATAGGAATCAATATAAAATGAATGACCTAAATAATAAAAATCATTTCATAAGTATAGGTCCATCATTGACATCGTCAGGGAAAACATATGATAAAGGAATGTACATTAAAAATTCATAAAAATAAAACACCATGTCATAATGGACAAATACCACAAATAGTTGTGAATAATGTTTAACATCATGTTCACACATAACATATAAGCACGCTCATAAGATTATTGTTGTGAGAAAATATAGAATTTTGAAAAAATGTTTTACAAGTTATACTATAAGATAAATAACATTACCAAATTAATTTAATGGATCTATAACATCTGGCCTAGTAGTGGCATTATAATATTTACATAATCATGCATTCCATATAGAACCTATAACTATCATATACATGAAATAACCCATGGAAGGTAATTGGTTTCATAATAAATTAATAAATAATACATTCATGAATTAAATTTACGGTTTCTAAAATAAAAAGCGATATCATAAAATGGAATTAAATATCATTTATCTTTGGATAAGAAATAATAGAAGGGAATATGATTATTTTTTCGAAAGAAATGTTTGTGTAGAAAATTATTGTTTTAGGATTAAAAATAATGATGGAAATTTGTATTTAAATGAATATAAATGGAATAATAATGAAATTATATTTAAAGAAAATTATAGGAATACCCATGATGAAATATATGTTAAATAGGGAATACCCACCGAAATTGAGTTGGGTTTAAGAATCCACATACCATAATTCCGATTTCATTCTTATATTTTTTACCTCCTGATTAATAAACATAGATATACTAAATCTCTATGAAAAATGTTTATTATTTTCATTTTTAGTACTATTTCATAAATAAATTCATTTTGTTATATTTCTAAATTTCATGTTTTAAATGGATGTGGTTTTGATATCAAATTTTCCTTAACATATCATATTATGTTTTGATATCTCTATTTTCTACAAAGTCATTATGCATGAGTATAATTTTTCTTAAAATATTAAAATAAATTTAACTAATTGTTTTTATATTGTATATAATTCATAATATCTATCCATTATTATGGTTATACATGTTGATATGATAATGTCTTCGTAGGTGACCATTGATGGGACATTGTCACGAGAGTGGGAAATGAATGTCATAAATTTATGGATATAGTAAATATATCACCTAAAATAGGATAAAATCAGTAATATAATGTTAATTTACTTCCTGATTAATATTATAATTTTTTTTTGAATAGGGTGGAGAAAAATGCAATATTAGTAGAAGAGCACGAAGAAAAAGAGAAGTGATGATCAAAAAATTATTAATTCTCACTGTAGCTTTTCTTGTATGCCATTAAATCCCAATTTATGTTCTGAGTAGGATTACATAATTATGTATCAAAGGATTATAATGGGATTGATAGGATGGGTTTTGGAAGATGATAGACTTTCAGAAGTGGGGTGAGTGGGTTTTTAATGGGAGGAAGTGTGGATATTTATACATGAGGAGACTGGTATTTTTGGGAAAAAATTAAATAAATAATATATCAAATCTAAGTCTATTAATAGTATTTTTTTGAAAATATATATCATATTAAAATATAATAAAATAGTTTTAAGGGTTTAAATACACCTTAAAATTGGAATTATTTTATTTATTAAAATGGAAAATGGAAAAAACTGATATTTTTATTTTAATGAATCATCTTTGACTTTAGATTATGGAAAGTGATTTATAGGTTTAGAAATGATTTATGATATATTTTAATAAATAATATGTGAATTAAAATATACCACATAATAACCTCAAGATAAATAATGTGTAAGGTAATTCTTACTTCATGAATGATATAATTTAAGAGACGTCAGTTGTGTGAAAAACTATATTTTTAAAATTTACATGAGAATTGATATATATTTGAAAATTTCCAACAAAACACCCTTACAAAAATTATATGGGATGATTTAAAAAATTATATTTATTTTATAAAAATAAATATAAAAAATTGGTAATTTTTAAGATAAAAATTGTGATTTTACGAACTACTTTAACATACATTTTATTAAAAATGATCTTATATTTTATTTTAATTTTTTATTCATGATATTTTATTCATACATCATAATATTTAAATTTACAAAAAATAATCACGATAAGTTTTATTTAAATCAAAGTATATTATTTTTTGTTTAAATATCTATTGAAATTGTAGGGTTACTATTGCCAACGGTCAGTTTACTATTCCAATAGTCAGCATACAGTTGAAATTGTCACATTACCTCCTATAAGTGCCAATCCATTATTTCATTAACTATTCAACTGAATTCTTCAAAAGGTTCTATATTTCCATTTTATATAATTTGTATTGGTTTACTATTTTTTTCTTTTTTATAACATGGTTAGTGGGAGAGATGATTCTAGTAGATTTGGGAGATACATAATTTATCATTTTTTCATTTCTATTTTAATTTTTTGTCATAATTATATTCTTTGGTTTGTTATTTGGTTTCATTGATATTTAATGACATACTATTTAAAAATAGTTTTCAGTTTTTTTGTATATAATACTATTTTGCATATTATAACACATATTTATTACAAGAGACATATATCTTTTGTAAATTTTGGATTGTTTTATTTCTCCCGCTTTTTAATTTCATTCAGGAAATATCAACACATATTATCATTTAAAATTATGTGAGGTTACACTAGTTTCAATATTCCTATATTTTATAATCCACTTATTCATACTTATAGTTCATCCACAACACATTAAATAGGTAAGTTATCTTAATGTATAGAAAATTGTATCTATAGTCCAAGATCTTCCCTGAATGGTGTTCATATTATAGATAATTCACTAGGTCTACCACCTTTGGATTCAACATATGTAAAGGATTAATTATGTACTTCCTTAGGAGTGATATGTTGAACACTTCATTATCATGGTCATTTTTTAATGTACATGCCGATATTCCACTTGTACAATGCAATAAAGGATAAAAAAGGGACCAATGTACATGGAGATATGATTCCCTCTCCATCAAAACTAGATGAATATCCTCCAATGGTTATATTTTGTTTAAAAAATTATTTCCATCATTGAACTCCAATTCCCTTAGAATGATTTCCTCATAAATCTTAAATCGACTATAAACATATTTTTTATTTCGTTAGATGGATTAATCCTTATCTATCTATCTCTTACAGGATCAGTTCAACGTGTCATTCATTATCGAATATCATCCAAACAAGATAGTGAACTACATAAGTTCCCATATAAAAGTTCATATGGATCCTTCTGAATAATTTATTGGAAGCTGTTTTTATATGAGAACTCATCCAATGGGATATGTTGATTCTATCCACCATTTAATTTCATTGATAATTCTCTTAGATTTTCCCTGAGAACCTAAATTTTATTTTCAGATTGGTAATTATTTTGGGTGTTACAGTTCATGCTGAAATTCAATTTACTTCTCAAATCACTTTAAATATATATCGAAAATTTATATTTTAACCTCGGATGATTATTAGAGACAATTTAAAGTGGAACCCCAAATATCCACACCACTTCCATCAAATATATCACATAAGTGTTTCAAATGAGAAATATTTCTTGATATGGATAATGTGGGATGTCTTGTGGAATTGATCCATAACAACCCATATCCCATTTATAAATATAGATGCATTTGGGAGATATGTGAAAAATTACACATTGAAATTCTCCCATTTCCACATGGGAATAGGCAATTTTTTCAACATCCCCGTAGATTTTTGAGAATATACTTTAACCTGATGACATTACAAACACATTGAGATATACTTTAAAGTCTTTATATTCATTTTTTCCTCCTAGGAGTATTCTCATAGATCATAGTAAATGTTCACAAATTTAGGATCTGTAGAGGAAAGGTGAGGGGTGTTCATTATTTAAAATTTCCATCTTTTTTCTAAGGTGATGACAGCACATGAAGCCCTTTTCCAAAATGAATCGCACCAGCATCATCAATATAGAACTCAAGTATATTCAATTCCATTACTAATATCATCTTCTTTTATATTTCATAATCATATTTTGGTTCCTCATTGATATTTTAATTGTTATATGATTTGGTAACAATTCTTGAAAGGAAGGATGTATTAAATGCTGCTATGATTTCACAATTAATCTGTTTCATATAAATGAATATAGGTTCCTTCTCAATCCACATATTGGATACAGTAGCATATTCTTTCTGGTAAAATCTTCATCTACCTTGTCCAACATTACAAAATGGTATGTAATAGAGAGATTTAGGTCCTTCTTTACATCATACTATATACTTTGATGCATGTTGAACTCATTTTGTGTGAAAATATTATTTAAACTCATGAGATATATATATACATATATCACTTTCCACCATAAATGTAGTATCAAAAAATCGTTAGAGTGAATTTCACATCTTCTAAGTCTATATTATCAAAAAGATAGTTCAACACTTGTATCATCAACTGTCATGAAGCAAATGTTAGAAAATAATCATTCATCATGACTGAGAAACCCTATCATTTATTTTATGGATTAATGTATATCACAAAACCTTCTCCACTAGTTGGTAGAGTGAGTAAAAATGCATTGGAGAATATCTTCTTGTGATCCATGAAGATTTCATCAAATTCTTCCATCTAAACATACCTCCCCCCATCCTATGTAAACTAAGTTAGAGGGATTTAAAATATTGATACATTTTTTCACATAACATAGTTATTAGCCTCATTATTGATCAAAATTAAAGATTTGAATTTCACTAGTGGTAATTTACAAATCCATAATTTGTTTTTTAACTGAGGGTTCCACAAAAATTCCCTCAATTATGATCATTTCCTGGAGATTTCTATTATATAAATCCTAAAGTCACACTTTCTAAACATAGCATAAATATTCTCCTTCTTTTATGTCACTATAAAAATCCATAGATACACATCATGTTCCTCGTATATCATGTAGTAAATATGTATATCATTGATAACCACTAACAAAAATTTGATGAGATTGTTTCTGAAGACATTATTAATTATATACAAGAATATTATAGTGCAATTAATATGTCTGAAGGGCATCAATATGAGATCATTGTTCCTAGGACTTGTATAAATAGAATACATATAAATATCTCCCTTATTCAAAATCGATTGATGATATCCATAACTAAGATCCAACTTCGATAAGTACCGAGCACCTCATAGTTGATCACACAAGTCATCAATTCATAGAAGATGATACATGTTCTTTGTGGTGATCATGTTGAGCTCTTGATAGTTAATACACAACCACATGGGTCCATACCGCATATTAACAAAGAGAACTAGTGCATCCAAAGGTGAATTTCTAATGAATATGAACCCTTTCTTTAAATTCACATGAATACTAATCTTTGAGTCTTCCAGTTTGATCAAGTACATCTTATATGGGTATTTGGATATTGGAGTGGCACTGGGTATAATTAACACTAGGAACTCTGCCTCATAATCTAGGGGATGTCAAAGTAACACTTCAGGAAATAAATCATTGTATTCCCTCACAATGCTCATTTCCTAATGGTTAATACCTTACACGGACTCAATAATTTTAGAATGGTATCTTTCTTCCTAGGGAAATATCACTCATGCCGTTGATGAATTTTCAAAAGGAGATTCATTGAAATTCTTTAATTTTTAATGGATCATTGGATGGATGGGAATTGAAAAACATATTTCATTTCACTGATAGTTGATATATGTTCTATATAATGATATCAAGTCAATTCCCAGTATAGTGTTGACTTACAACAAGTGAAGGATTATGGGATTTTTTGGAAGAAACATTCTATGGACTCTTATAAGATAAGATTCTAACACTGTGGGTTGAATGACTGAACCACTATGTGTTTTTAAATATAACATTACATTAAGGTATAAAGGTTTTGAATCAATAGTTATAGAAATCATGTATGATATTAAGGAATGTGTGGAACTAGAATAAAATAAAATGTTTTACATTATTTAATGAATATGTTGTGCACATTGTACAACTCCATTTTCATTCCCTACTTTAATACTAATGATTGAATATATTTTCCATTGTTTCATTGGATTTGGTGGTTTCTAAAATCAATTACTCTCAAGGACCCGTGGATTAGTGAATTGGTTTGAATAATGACCTTTCTCGCTATAGTTCATGAAATGAATCATGTTCAGTGCATTATGAGGTTCTTTTTTTTACTCTACCATATTGTATTGATTCATCATGTCTCAAAAACATTAATGATCATGGTGGCCTTCTCCCTTGAAATTTAATAATTTCACAATCGCTTTGAGACAATTACCATAATGTTTATTCCCACAGTTTTTTATATATGGAATTTTGAATCCTCTTTACTCATTTTTAATTTGACCCAACTTTATGAAACTACATTCTTCTCTTCTTATCTCTATGTCAAAAGGGACATTCCTAAATATTCATTTATATTATAAGACAACATTGATCCACTTCTTTATAATTCCTGGATTCGTTGTTTACATAATCCTTTAAATTGATTGGTTTTAAACCATTGAAGTATCTATCTAATTTTCTCTAATTTTTTATAATAAAACATGGAATGTATATTTAAATCAGTGTGATGTTTTCCTCATCACCTATGAAAAAGTTACATTCAATTTACTTTATCACTATGGATTCTCTTTTTATATATGTTCTGAGAGTTTCAATAAAATACAAGTTAATATATATTTTCCCAATATATTCCTAATCCATGTAATATATATAATTGATATTCTTGGTGTTCTAATTCATCAGCCACTATTTATCATCCACTCCATGTAAATTATATATGTCCAGAGTCACCATCTCTTTCCCAGAATAATGGATCAATGAAAAGAATATCTCTATTGATTTGAAACAGCATTATGTGTCATGTAGATCATAATATTCACTATTTTTTAGTTGTCATTTTTGAAAAAAGAACTCGATGGCTAGTTTCTCCTTATTCGGTGGGGAAAAATTTTCCATTTAGTTCATGTTATTTTTCATTGCCTAAGACAACTGGGGATGTATTTACAGAATGTTTTGAACTCCACCCTCGATGGAATTGGGGATGAAATTTGGTCAATCATTGTATTTTCTCTCACATAGGAAGTTTCTATGGTTTCTAATTGTTGACATAATTTTATAAAAAAAGTTTTAACATAACGTAAGTTAATAATTCATGAATATATAATTTATTATTTTTCACAATTAAATATGAATGAATATTTTATGGGATCTCAATGTTTATTATTTTAAAAAATATTCTTATATGTGGTATTAACATTATATAGTCTAGTTCTTATGGTTTTGAGTCATTTCTTTTCTAATTATATTTCCAAAATTAACTAAACCACACTCTGATACCAACAATAGTGATCTTAAATGTACATTCATAATAACTATAACATATAATGATTAACATAAACATAAGGATATAAATCCATGATCCATAGGATTATTGTCTTGCTAAAATTAGGCCCATACATGACTTGTACTTAATAAAACCTAATCATTTACATAAATCCTTCTTCTTTTTCATCTTAAAATATCATGTTCTCCTAAGTAGACGTAGTCACCTAAAGATACACCTCAAAGAAGAGGGTGAACTAATATCCCAATAAGAGGTCAAATCAGAATCAATATCAAATGGGTGATCATAATAATAATAATAATTTTATAATAATAGGGCCATTATAAAAATAGTGAGTGATAACAAGTGATGAAAGCATGGAATTTTGAAATTCAAGAAATGAAACAGCATGTCATAGTGGTTAAATTACAGAAATAATTATGAATAAATCTAGAATCATTGTCCCGCAAAACATTTGTGCATAATCATAACAACATCATTGTGTACAATTATAGCATCATTATAATGCATATTTCTCTGCATCCCATTAGATAGATAAGATTATAAATTTCATTGGAGGTAAATGTAATCCCAGGACCACCCATCACATCATAATATTTAGGTAATCATAAATTCCATGTAGAGAATAAAACAATCATAGTGAAGAAATAACCAATTAAATGTAATGGGTATCATATTGTTTTAATAAGGAATATATTTATAAATAAACCTATTTCCCTAATATAAAAAGGGATATAATACATAAGAATAAGATAGCCTATTTGTTTGGATACAAAATAACACATGAGGACTCAAATATTTTTTGAAGAAAATGTTTTTTTTTGGAAATTCATTGTATTATGAATAAAAATAAAAATGGAATCATGTATATCCTCCAAATAAAATTAATTATTAAGAAAATTATATTTAAGGTACATTAAATTATTACCCATATTGAAATCTATGTGAATGAGGGAAGACCCAAAGAAAGTAACCTTGGTTCGAGAATCCTTATACATTTATTCTTGCTTTATTTTGTCGTGTTTCCACTTATTTGATAATAAACGTAGATTAATTATAAAATTGATCCATCAGTTTTGTTATTTTCATTTTTAATATTATTAATAATTTATAATAATTTAACTATATTTTATCATTTCATTTGTTAAAGGGGTGGAATTTATATATTGATTTTCCTTAAAATACCTTGTTTTGTTTTTATTTCTCAATTTTGTTCAAAGTATTTATACTTTAGTAGAATTAATTACATTATATTATAATAAATATATATAAATTTCTATATATTATATATAATTCATAATACCCTTCCAGGATTATGGTTATACATTTTGACACGGAAACATCTCCGTAAGTGGTTAATCTTTCTTTGACGGGACATTGTCAAGTGTGTAGGAAACGAGAATTGGATATTTATATATCTAGTAAATATGATACATGTAGTGGGATATAATAACTTATATAATGGTGAATTACTATCTAATTAATATTATATATATTGGTGTCAATGTGTGTGGGGAAAACAAGACATATATATAGAAGAAGAAGAATAAAATTATAATAGTCGATCAACACTTAATTAATATTAGGTGTAGCTTCTCTTTTAAGCCACTAAAACTAACTTTCTGATTAGAGTTGGATTAATTAAGAACATACCTATTAATTATATGGGGATTTAGAGGAATGTTTTTGGAAGAGGATAGTATTTATCAGGTGTGAGATAAGTTGTTTTCCATGTAGAGGGATTGAGGTTATTTATAATTGAGGAGATGGGTATTTTTAGAATGAAATATTAAATAAAACAATATATCAACGGTAAATCATTTAATAGTGATTTTTTATATTATATATCATATTTAAATATAATATAATGGTTTTATAAATTTAAATCCACATTATAATAAATATTCCATAGTTTATTAAAATGGAATGTCGGAAAATATAGATTTTCTATTTTGAGGAATCAATTTTGACTTTTGGTATTGAAATTTTATTTCTAGGTTTAGATATTATTTATATTATATTTCAAAGGATTATTTAGAAATAAAATATTCCATGTATAATCCTCAATTTTTATAAAGTATTAGGCTATTATTAAATCATGAATGATGTAATTTAAGATACAACGATTGTGTGAAAAACATTGTTTTTTTACTTTCCAAATGAAAATCGAAGTATATCAAATAACTAAAAATCATTAAACTTAAACATATTCAACATGATTATTTCAAAATATATATTATTTTTGTCAAAATAAATTAATAATGTAGATAAATTTATTTTTTAATATAAAAAATATATTTATTATGAAATATTTAAAATACTTTTTATTAAAAATGATCTTATATTATCTTTTTGTTTTTTAACCACGATATTTAAATTTTAATAATTATAATAATTATATTTAAATATATTATTTTTGATAAAAAATATTTATATCACAATTTATTATTTTGGGGTAAAATTACTATTAAAACAGTCATATTACTATTACAAACATAAAGGATACAATTCCAATGGTCACATTACTATTCCAATTGTCACATTACCTTTTATATAGACCAATTAATTCATTCATTTAAGAATCAAATCAATTCCACCCAATTATATATATTTCCATTTTCATATTTTTTGATTGGTTTACTATTTTGATTTCATTTATAAAGTGTTGGCATTGGGGGAGATGATTATAGTATATTGGGGTGATATATATTTTACTATTTTTTATTTTTTATTTTTTATTTTTTCCCAAAAATAATATGGGGAATTTTAATTTGTCTCAGAATTGATTAATGTACTTTTTTTATTTCTTTAGTTTTGTTAAATTTATGATAATATATAATATATTATAAAGAATTTATTTTACGAAAGAAATGTCATTAATAAACAATGGATTATTACTCCTATTCGTTGATTATCATGAGAGGCTGGTAAACAGTGATAAATACTCAACAATAATAATGATAAAATTTTGTATGGGTAAATGCTCCTTGATATTTCCTTCAATGATCAAAGATAGAGACTACTCCCTAATGATATGATAAAAATAATTTCATTAATGAGTCACCCCCTTGTAAGAACAAACGACAATGACCCTCCAATGAACTATGGAACCATGATGAAGGCTCACTTTGAGGACCACCATTATGACTGCAGGTGTCTTAATGATATGAGAGGATCATCCACATTATCTTACTTCTCAATATAAGTGAAATATTGTCATGAAGGAATCCATAGATAGATAAGATATTCTAGGGTCAAGGATTGATTCTAGGGAGTTGCCTCAATGACATGGAATCCCAACCCATTCATATATATGACTGTGAAAATGGTTATCCATATATCCAATTACTATATGTTTAGAGTTGAAAAAATGTTTATCGGAGTCTTGTGGTATGGATATGTTGGAATCCATACCCAAAACGGAGGCCCAAGAAATAATAATGAACATGAAACACCTAAAATTATTTCTATAAAACCAAAAAAATCTCACATATAGAGAAAAACACCAACCATAAGTACTAAATTAGACCACAAGGCTCTGATGCCACTATATCACGATGAGACAACCCAGGGCCTACCTAATTACTAATAAGGTGACTATGAGTACCCTAGGCCCACCTCAAATAGGGAATGGGTTGGCTACTAGTGTCGAGTAAGAATATAACTCATATGCAAGGTCATAGATTATAGTACATAGATGCACACACAAGACTCAAAGACTATAAAACATATTGATGAAAAAAATCAAAGAATAAAAAAATGAATAAAAATCAATCCCATAATAATATTAGAATTATGTTTATTGGAATGAATAATTGGAAAAGCACACACACACAAAAACCTTATAGATTCCCATCCAGATTGTAAGAGATAATTATAATCAAATTTGATGTCTAGAAAAAACAACGATCTCTCTATACCAAATATATGCTCATTCTAATCAGATTTAATGAAGAACCATGTTTAATTGATGGTATTATTAATTTGACATAACACATGCGGTCAGAGACAATGTAGGGGTAAGAATAAAAATAACCAGTAGGACACCCAAAAATATTAATCATATTTCTTCAAGAGTAGTTATCTCATAACATGATATTTCAATCATAAAAGGATACATAAAGTGATAAATATATATATTAATTGTGTAAAATATTTCACATGGTATGTTCAATACTTCATTACCAACCTAATATTCTATTTAATAGTATGTGAACACAGTCACTCGGGTGAACTCACACCATGAGTCTAATAGATCTATCAGAATCCATCTGATATGGTGTTCCCATTAAATATCTCCATAAGGATATGATCACTAAAATTATACAGAGACTGATACACATATTTGTATTTCAACTAGGGTCATTTTGAATACAAACAATGTAATCTAGATCAACTCATTATGTAGTGGATTGAAACATGTGTTCTATTGGTCACACGGATTATGAGAACCCCACATAGTGAAAAAGGTGATAGTGAATCCAACCCGTGGTAAGGGGAAACCAATAACACTATCTATGAAAAATCCATTATATAGGATCACAATCCTTTATCTAGTATGTAATTCCAAACTGTACTCTAATATGTACTTGTTGAGGTATCTCAACATAAGGAAATTGGTCCATGCTAAGGATAAGAATTTTCCCATACCACCCAAGGAAATTTACATTGTGTAAATAAGTTGTATGCCACATTTCATGTTGATCACGGGTCTACCCATGTTCTCTAGACCCTACCCATGAACAAAGAGGCATTCACATATACCTAGACAGGCCCCTATGTTGTTGTTCATCCTCGTGTTTCTAGCTTTTTCCATTTATATATATACTCTAAGATAATCATCAATCCTCTTTCCACAGTTCTCATGGAATTTTATTCATTCCACATGACCATTGATCGTTATCTATTATATGATAACTCTTTCTCAAGAAAAAATTCCCCCACATGGTCTGTATCTACTTATTAAATGTTTTTTAGTTAGAAAATTTGTAGAACCCAACTGTTCTTAAAATATTTTATGGATTTTACATTACAACCAACATTTCTACTAGGAAACATTGATCATGGGTTCAGTCAATCCACGCTTCTTCCACTCATTCTAAACTGGGACTCAATTCACTCAGAAAATGAAACCTTGATCCCTTAAAACACCATTACCACAATACCAAATAGTAATAATGAGAAATATCAATATGATCTGATCTAAATTTCGTCATTATCCACAATTTCTCCATGATCACACAATAGATCTCTAACTATACTCATGGTATTGATTTGTTTCAATAATGAATATATATGTAATTATCAAATAAATGGTAATTCTGGAGCCGTGGGATAATGAAATTTCCATTTATAAACATGTTGAGAAACTGGTGAGAAACACATAAAAAGTAATTTTGTGGAATGAACATCATCTTTAATTGAATTATTCAACTATTAGTTTTCTTATATTTGATGGAAATAGTGTAAAAATAATAAATAAAAAAATTAACAAAATATTTTAAAATAATTTAAATAAATAGTTGATGTTGGAAGCAAGTCTATTTTTCTGAATTGATCTTCATTAGAAAAATGAAAAAAAATTATGAATCAAAAAATAAAAACGTGGTACCTCATTTCTGGATTAGACACTGAAAAATAATGATATGTTGGCATGGTTTTTGAAATTATCCATAAACTCTAATATCATTTGTCATCTTTGTGGGATTGATTAACAAATCAGATAATAATTTTTCACCCACACCTCCCAAATGTCTACTCTTTAGGTTTCCATGTTTTTGCAGCTCACCCTGAGACTCACTCATAGTATGATATATTTAGTGGATTCCTATGCTGATGCATAAAAATAAATAAATAAATAAATTAACATATTCTTTTATATTAGTTTCACCCAAGATGACACTTTACCAAATTCTTCATGACAACATGGACTATTTCATCGATATAGAAAATAGCCCATTCTAGAATCAATGAAATTCATATATGTTTTTATCCACGACTCTGATTAAGAGTTATTATTATTTTTTCTAGAAAACTTTTGTGTGGTAATTTAATACATTTATTATTTAAAAAAATTAATTTACAAGTTCACTGTGTCTCACAATCTCACTTTGTCCACTGTCTAGCTTAGAGAATATTAGGATATATTTTTCAATACATACTAAAGAAAAACTAAGAAAATAAAACTACACAATATTTTTAAAAATCATGGGAAATAAGCTTATAAAATTTTAAAATATGGCTATAAAACTCAATTATGACAATCTAGTATATATATTACACCTAAGGTATTATTTATTGAAAGAAAGGGTTTTGTAATGTATAACATTAAAAACTTATTTAGATTTTCACATTAAAATCCTTAATTAATTTTTTTATTATTCTAAAATATTATATAAATATGTTGATGGATATTTTATAATGTGGAAGGTGAAAAAAAGATAAAAAGAGATTTTCTCTACCAAAGGAATCACATTCAATGATTATTAGATAATAATGCTCATGTAAACAATAAACATTTTTTAATACTCAACATGCAAGAAAAAACATTAAAATACAACCTAATAATCTTTTACTATTTAATATAAATATGGAACATGGACTAAATTTTAGTATTTTATGAAAAAAACAATAATCCCATCATAAAAAACATGGGAAATATTGTATGGTACTTTATCATGTTTTTACAACGAATGATTTTGAGATAGTGATGAAAGTTCTATATTTAGTTATAACAGAAGGTGTTATTTGAGCAGAGTATATCTTTATTTTGTTATCTAAATTTTTCTATTATCATAGAAACCAAACATTTTATTAAAAAATATTTTTAAACCTCATATTTAAGTATTATGTAATAACTGTCAGGTTTTGGGCTTCACAACATTATGTTTCAAACCCGGAATCATATACATATTTGATTCTCAATCAATAACAATTTCAACCAATATTTTGTGACCAGGAAAGGATAAAATAAGCATAGAAACATAGAATGATATTGAGGAATTATGTTAACAAATGTGCTCCAACTAATAGTTCATGGGACCCCAGACCATAAAATTGGCACTATAATAAATTGTGACCCATATATCAATGGAATGAATTATTATTATTATTATTATTATTATTATTATTATTATTATTATTATTATTATTATTATATCATGATTAAATTGACATTTTTTTAGTGTTATAGAATGATTTATAATTCAAATTGTAGAATGGATGTATTAATGAAATACATATAAAAGCATGGTTAATGTTTCAATATGAATATTAAATAAAGTATGTTCTTATGTAATGATTTTTCAGAATGGTGATATGATGGTATTTTTAATAATAATATTCTGTTTTATTTTAAATTTTTTATGAATCAGGAAACACTAAAGGATCATTCAATTATTGGTTTTTGGATACATATGTTGTATTTAAAAGTTTAATTATTTATATATTTTTGAGGTATATTTGACAATTATGTTTAACACATTAATGTGTTATTTGTGGAATAATGCCTTTAAATATTGTGTATTTGGATTCAAATAAATTAATTACCATTATGGTTTATATGTTCATTCATATTGAGATTGTTATGGTCTATTATAATTTTTGTAAAATATGTTTTATCGTATAGATACTCATGTGTTTGATATGTGATTTAATGATTTGGGGATAAATTTTATTTTAGAGGATGTTCACTACTCCGAGAACATTAACTGGTTAATGTAAAAAATTTACATGTGATTTATTATATTATTAATGGATGCCTTTTATTTTTTAAATAATATATGATTTTAATAATAATTTTTCATTATACATGTTATTTACGAAAATAATTAATATATCATGGTGATTGTATGGTTTTGACATAGATTTTTGGTGTCATACACCAAGAGGGATTGATGTTAATTGAAGATAAATATTAAATTTATCTTTAAAGTCTATGAGATGAAAACCTTCTAATTTTGTGTTTCAATCATCATCTAGAATGTTATTGTTGAAATTTAAGGATGGTTCTTTATTGGGTGATAAATTTTTAAATTAGGGTATTATTGTTGAATTTAATATATTTAATGTAGATTTTATTCATTTTAATGTTTATACTTTTATGGATTATCATACTTTTTTATTACAATTTTTTCATGGTTAATGTATAAATATAAAAAGGAATATGTTATTATTCTTTAATGGATTATTTGTTTAACTAGAATTTAATTTTAGTTATTCAACAAGAAAATAATTCATCCTGAATACTGATCATTTTGAAAAAAATGAGCTTATAGTGGGAAATGATTAAAGGATGAAATTATGATAGTCATGTAAGAATGTTTATTAGGTTCTTCATGTAGGATGTAAAGAAATTACTCATCATCATGAAAATGATTTCAAAAAAAACATGTTATCTAATTATTATTGTTATCGAGAAATCAATTGTTTTTTAACCCTTTAAATATTTACAGTTTTCAAATGGTCAACATTATACAGACCATGTAATATATCACTATATTTTTGTCCATGGGAGTTAGGTTTTGTTTCTATATACATGTTTTAAATTCCCAATAATTGTTTCTGATAATTAAACCTAATGTGTGTTATTATAGTTAATCTTTTAATTTACCTTTATATCATTTGAAGAAAAATGATTATTGTCTCTTTATATGATATGTGATTCCAATGAAGGTTTTCTTTAGAATCCAATCCCTAATTATTGTGACTGATTTCAAATTTTGATGATGAAATTTCATTATGGGGTAGAATGTAATATATTGATTTTTTAAAAATAAATCATACATTGTTCTAGATATGAAACACTGAGCTTAAATGGAAATGAAATATTATTTTTTAAATGGGAGGATTATAAACTATCTTTAAAATTAAGGGGTATAATTAGGATTAACTGATTTATGAAATATATAATTATTATACTAATTTATAAAGGACAAAATATGTTTTTATAAATAAGTACTATATTTTCTGTAATATTATATTATTCATAATAAAAATGTTTTTTTTCAAAAAAAATGATATTTATTGATTCTTTTGATAAAATTATATAAATAATTTATGTGACTTTCAGAAAAAATATTTTCAAAAATTTAGGAAATTTGTTTTAAATAAAATTATTATTATCCAATTAAGAATTCTTTATAATTTTTTGAAATGATTATTTTTTCCCGAAATATTTAAAAATATTGATTTATTGGATGAAAAATATATTATTCGAAAGTATTTAAAAATTAAAATTATATATTGGATTAGTTTCAAAATTTAATTTCTTACATTAATGTTAATATAATCCAAATATGGATTTTTAAATTTATTCAATACTTTAATTTATCAAATTTCCATTTCGTATTTATAAAGGGAATTTTTTTAGAAAACTATTTTCCAGTTCATTTTTTTGTTTAAATTTAAATTAAACTCTACCACTTATATGTTATTAATATTAAAAAAATATTGTATATTTATAATAATGGGGTCTAAATTTGGTGAACAATGACCTTTAATTTTTTAAAATGTTATAAATAAACCTATTAAATTTTGTTATAATGGTAAAGAGTAAATCAGGTAATAAATGATTAAAAATAATAGAGTACAGAACATAAAATTATCAAAAAATATTGATAAGTTTTAATTTATTATTATAACTAATCCATAAAAATAAAAAGGTTTAATGTAGAATCTGTTTTCCATTTTAATTTTATTATGAAATTTATAATATTTTATTTAATGAAATGTTAAAAATTTCACACATGTTTTTTAATAACTATAATATTTTTGACATAATGATTAATATAGGATATGTACTATTGTAAATATAAATATAAAATCTGAATGATTTATATTCATCATTAAAAATTTATTATAATTTTAGTGATGAAATAATTATCTTAAATGGTTACTCAATGGTGACACAATAATTATTAAAATCATGAAAAAATCAAATAAATGATAATAAGAGTATTATATGAAATATAATATGAGATAAATATTTTAATCTAATAATTTTATCAATAAATATTACATTTTAGAGATATAATTGAATATTTTTTTTAAAAAAAATTAATATTTGTCTTGATGTTATAAAAATAATTTTAAGGAATTGTTTTAAAATCTGACATTAATGATATTGTATATTAAATAATATTGTATTAAATTATATAAATATTTGAAAAAAAATTATTTCGTTAATGTAATTATTATTTATTTAAATTATCATCCATGTTTACTTAATTGAACTTTTATCTATTTATAGTAAATATATTGACCCTCAAATAGTAAATATCATATTTTTCATGGTAAGTGTGAAAGTGGTTAACAGGGGGTTAAAACAAAAAATATAGTGGTAAAAATTAGATCCTAAATAGTCCAATTTTTAATTAAATATTATGATTTCTATCAATATTATTCATATATTCTATGTAAATCATTTTAATACCATTTATAAAAAATGAATAATTTATATTAATATAATATTTAGATGAATTTCATGATTTCCAGTCCCCTATCTTATAAAAGGTATCCACACATTCTCATACAATCACATTTTCAATACTTTTGTTTTTAAATTACAAACCTAAAAAACATTCTATACCCCCCTCAACTCATTTTTGATATATTTTTTGGTTAAATTGCTAATCATAGAGTTCATTAGGTGTTAATGAAATGGACATTGCAAAGAAGAGGTAATCTTGTTTACAATATATTTCTATTTTATTTATTCTTCCACATCCTTTAAATCTTCTTCAACCATGAAAAAATAATAAAATATTTTCCAATATATATGATTATTCTATCATGATAATGAAAATCCATATATCCAACCCCTTTCTCAATAAAATTGTAGAGGAATTCAATGTTTTTGTGAATGTCAGACTACCACCTCACAAACCGATGTAATTGGTTTTCTATTAACCTCGTTTAAAATTATGTATAATGAATTATTTTATCTATATATATATATAAATATGATATTAAGGACATATTTATTATTCTATAATGATAATATAACATAAATTTTCATACAATTCTATACACTTGAAAAATGATAGTGACATTTATGTGTATATATGGACTACCACCTCTACTTAGCGATGAAATTATTTTTTCATCACCACATCTCGTTGGTTATATTTATAAGTATATTTTTAAAATTAATTTGATATAAAATATATTATCATAATTATGTCAAGTTAAAAAATGATTTCTAACTTTTCATAATAGTTGTTTATAATTAGAAATGTTAATCATGTGTATGTACAACCTACACCTCCATGATTATAACATACTTCATTTCTCATAAACGTATTTAATAATAGGATTTAAAGGTATAATTAATTCATAAAATAAAAATAATTTCATTTTTACTATTTTTTAAATATTATGGATATGACCTCTTTTTCCATAGTCAACACAACATTATCAATTTGGATATAAGTGTGGAGTATCATCAAAACATACAACCTGAATTTAATTAATAATTAGTTTTATATTAAATTATATTAAATGAATTAATGGATTAATGAACATGAAAATGGTTATTAGAAAGTTTAAAATTAAAATAATTTTTTTCATGATGATATGGTACATATGTGATGTGTTGGACTCGAGGTGTGAGAATTTATTTAAAAGATATTTTTTTAATGTTTACCGTTAAACACCATTTTTTATCCATAACCAAATTATCTAAAAAAGTTTTCCATAACGTTATTAATATGATTAAATTATAGTTAAATTTTGATTTTATCCATGTATTACATTTTAAAAAATTCACTGACTGGAGTTTTTTTTTTGTTTTACGAATGTTGTATAATTTGAATATATGAATAACAGTGTGATATGATTGTTTTTTAACATATATATCATGGATATGATTTCCATACATGGTAAATTATTTCTTTAATCTTCCTTAAAAGGATCAATTAAATTTTAATACTTTTATTTTCTATTCCATTATTCTATTTTTAATAATTTATATAAAACTGGAATAGTTATATTTAAAAATGATTTATTTTATGAGTGTATTTTTGGAAATTTAAAGATTTTATATACTGTTATATTGTTAAGGTTTATGGGAAATTTTATGATAATATGTGGGTCTATTAGATCCATTGATTTTGGTTATGTTATTGACAAATTATAGGTGGTTCTATGAGAAAACAATTATGGTTGATTCTGTGATATCCATCTAATGTATTGGGTATGGAAGTAAGTCATTTGGTTATTTCATTTGTATGTGTGATTGTAAGAGTTATAAGAAAATTATGTATGAATTATCATTCTTTTTTTATATATTCTATCATTATAGTATTTTTCTGCAATCATATTATATATCAAAATAAGATAAAAATGTTATGTATATAGGAATGTATATTATACTTTTTAAGGGTAAAATATATAATAGTGTGAAAAGGTACATATGTGTTTTTCATTATTTGGATGAAACCATTATGAGTATTAATTTTAAATTATTATTTCTTATGAAATTATTTTTGAAGAGAAGGTTGTTACATAGGCAATACTTGATTTATTTTAAACCCAAAATTGATTCTGAAAAAGGAAAATTGTTATATGAATTCATTGACTAATGGTCAAATTCATTACATTATATCCCTGATTTATATTTTTTTCACATATGACATTAAAATTTCTTTTCATTGGTTTTAATTGTGGCTAATTTAAAGGATGAAGTAAAGATGGATGCCTTGATTATTTATTATAAAATCAAATATTTTTTGACATTAAATGTTCTATATTGTGAAAAAATTGATATTGAATAACTGATTCTACATTGTAATATATTGGATCATTATTTATGATTTATGATATCACTTTGTAAAACTATAGACCTAAATGTTCTTTGGGAATGTATGAATGTGAATTATTATTTAATATCACTATAATATAAAATTTTTTAGATCAGTTGCTGAAAATTTATGTGTTGTTTTTAATGTTTTAAACCCCGCTTATGACTACTAAGGTCACTCTGAGGGTCGATATATTTGTAATCATGGAAAATATGGTGTTTAAGAGGTTTTAGGGGCCTCAAATTCAAAAATCCCGATCAAATTATTTTTGGTTCTAGAAGATAAGACATGTTTTGTTCCTTTTAAGGGGAAATTGGGTTTTTATTACTATAATGTCTACTCTGGGAGTACACAATGTGTAGTTGGACATGGGTATATAGCAGAGTACATGGTAAGATGTAATTTTGATACTACACATTGTGTAGTTAAATTATATACTATGTGGAGGAACTATTTTGTGTCTATGTTAATGAGAAAATTACCCCCCAAAAATGGGAGATAGCCTTGTAGAATTACACAAATGTCCACAAGAATTCCACAGACATATATTAGTATACAATCAAACCCCATAAATGTAATGGATGTGTTGCAGTACACTACTAGTCAAAGGGTGTACCCAGGCCATATAAAAGTAAATTTCCATGTTGTAGGGTTGACAAAAGACATCTTATAGTCGGGGTCATGGATTATACCCCCCCCCCCCATTTTGTCCCTTTCGAGGGATTTGGGTAGTTTTGTAGGTAATTGGACACAGGAATATTATATAATTATTATTTTTATGTGTATTATTCCATGGTGGAACCCTTACGTAATTTTTGGGACAATATAGAGGGGGATTATGTCATGATTCATTTAACAGAGATATTTCCTTCCATTAATTGAAGGTTGTTGTCTTCTGAGTGTGATACTATGGATAAGACCAATTCAAGGGTCATTATGATGATTGGAGGATGTATTAGGAAAGATTCAGCCACCTCTAATGGGTATATAATGGTAATTTCTATATTATATGGATTAGTTTCTACTGAAATTTACGGAGGGGTTTGGTATACGGGCTAACTTGGGGTTGTTTTGAAAGTAAATGGTCCTGAGGGTATATCTCTTGATATGTTGTTCATTTATTTGGAAAATTTGGCCGTGAGATGCAAGAAATTTGTTTTTGGGATGTCTTACTCTAAGTGACAACTGTTATGCTGAAATTTTAGTTCTTATTGAAGATTCCATTATGAATGTCTCTACTTATGTACTAACCTAGTGTATCCTAGAAGGAATTAATTTGGTTGTGTAACTATAATAAGAATTCCTAGAGGTATTACACTTTTTATTTATTAAACCAGATGCAAATTTAGGATCCCAACATATATACCATCCCATTTTTTGAATTCTTTTTTTGGTAGTGATGTTTACATGTGTTTCGAAGGGACATTTAATATTTGGTGAGATGATGAATATGAAATGTGGTAATAGGAATAGATGATTAACCACATTGATATGTTTTTACTTATATGTTATGTTAAGGTTCAGTTTCTGTTTTGGGGTGGATTTGATATGATTTATTAGCATCATTTTCATATTATACTTATAATATGGGATACTATGGTTGATTAAGATTGTCATGATGCTTCGTATTTATGGTAGTAGATGTTAGAAAAGACACTAGACATACATGATTGATATTAACAGACGTGAAATTCCATATATTTGATTGATATTAATGTAATAGAACATTTATATATTTTATTGATATTAGTGGAAATGGAATTCCAAATTCTCTATGGAGTTCCACTATTGTGATTGTGATTAGTAGATATCTTTCACCATTGGTCATGGTGTTCCATAGTTATGACTGAAATTTATAGACATGTAATTCAACTGTATATGTGGAATTACATGGTTATGATCAAGATTAGTAGACCAGGTAATCCATAACGTACATGGATTTCGATAGCTATAAATTATATTCATGGACATGTAATTCCACATAAATTGATGAGATTGATTAACATGGAATTCCACAACAATATGGATGACATTGGTGGATATAGAGTCATAATGAAATGGATATGATTGGTGGACATGAAATTACACAATGATGTGGATGAGGATAGTGGAGAGAGTGTTACATAAACATGAATGATATTGTTTGTAGATGGCATGTCATAAATTTGGATGATATTAGAGGACATGGTGTTCAATAGGTATGGTTGGGATCAATGGACTTAGAATTCCATATATATGGATAGTAACAGTGTGTATAAAGATTCAAATACATAGTTTGAGATGATAGGACAGTTATGGGTTGTGTTACAAGAGTCATGGGGACATTATAATAGTTACCTTGGATCATGATCCTTAATGATATGAACATTATTGGTTGATTTCCTATGTTCTAGATTATTTGTTACGATATCCTTGGATGTGTCTCCCACCTGCAATTTCATAATAAAACACATCAATATGTTCTTAGAGATACCCTAACACTGGCCAATGATGGTATGTTCAATAAAAGTTACATACATAAGGATAGATAATGGGTTCATTTATCTAAATTTCAGTTCTGTTTTTGTAGGATGAGCATATTTCATGAGCATTCACATATGGGAGAATTTTATAGGTTCACTTTTTTTGGTTTCAAACTGAGATTCTATTTTCACCCCCAGTGTGTGCACCTTGGTATTCATGAAGAAAATATCACTACATTCATATTGATACATGATACATGTTTGATAGGGTGGATGACTATGATTTTATGATTTATAAGAGTATCACATAAGTGGAGTCTAATGATTTGGTTTGAGTATATCCAAAGTGTAATTGTGACTCGGTATGTGGCATGTCTTGGCGTGGGAAATGAAAACCATTATATCTAATTTTAAATTTTTTATTTCGTGAAAGTATTCATTCCTATGGGATATTATTATTTTATATATTTTGGGGACATACAACACATTTCAATATTCATTAAATTTCAATATGATTCTTTTCTATTTATTTTTATTTATACTGTGATATGTATGTCAATTTTATAATTCTATAGTTATTAAAAATTATAATAAAAGTTTTCACCCTCCTCCCAATAATAGTCTATTACTTTAATTCTATTCTACAACATATAGTGTATAATGAGACATTTCTGATGTCATGTGGAAAACCCTATTGCATTACCGATTTAGAGGAATCCTACTCAATATGTTACAAAATGGTATTAGTGAATTTTTATTCCTTTTATTTTAATATTTATCATTTGGTAGAACATATATATAGGAATATATCAACACATTACTGAATATTGAGATGGATCATTGATAACACATGTCCAATTGGGTATCCATGTTACTAGTTTATTGTATTGATATTCATGGTTTGTGATATTACAGTTTTATATGATTTTCCCATTGAAAAACACACTTGGAGTTTGGAGTTTATGTGTTTTAGAGTATTTATGGATCTCTGTACATTGATGAAAATCTAGTGATATAATTTTGACTCATTGAATGTGGAGGAAATAATATTCTTACGAATTATGATATTAATATATGGTATGCATCTTATAGTATTGCTAGCAAGTGATTTTTCGGATGATAGTGTATCTGTTTTTAAATGTTCCAGAAACTTATCACACAATGTTTTCCCAAATAAGAACATGATTACATTCTACATAGGTAAGATAGATTATATATGGATATATATTTTAAGTATGGTTATTTAGATCAATAGTGAGATGATAAATGGTGTTGATTTTGATTTATTCCTCATATATAGTATGTGCAGTGACCATGGTGGATTATTTTGGATAGGTAGTAACCTGTTAAACACATTTTGGTGGCATGTTTTTAGATTTAGTTATATTTAAAATTATTTGTGTATGTATATTGGTCCTCTAGAATGTAGACTAATGTGTTGTTTATTATATAAGATGTATTTACTTATTGGGGTAAGTTGTTTAGGATGTTGACATCTTTGTCACATGACACACTATAGATGGGTGATTGGATATCATGATGTCTTGTGATGCTGGGATGGTAGTATGCTTCATCCCTATGAGTATCTTCCATCAAAAAGTTTTCTTATACCAATATTTCTTAATCTAGTAATATTTCATGAGATTTTACCAATAAGTCAAGGTGATATAGCTTATTGACATTCTATATTTCACTCCTTTTGATTTAGATGGTACCCTATTACATTCTAGTGTGACCATTGAGTGTGGTAGGCTAAGTTAGGAGTTACATTAGGTGCATGAGGAACTAGTGGATGTTTTGAAAATCTATTACTAATTTATAAATGGTTATTCCTTGTAGGGTTTTAGGTATACTGAATGAAATATATTTAAGACGGAGAAATTGTGAGATAGTCATTCAAACTTGTGGTTTTTATAAATAGGTCCAGGTATGTTTGGGTACCTTTCTTGGGTAATGGTTCTAAAGAATGTTTCTTCATATTGGATATGAACTAGATCAATATAATTTGAGGTTATAAGGGATTTATGGTTATGAATATTGAGTTGAGATTTTTTAGAGTGTGAATCAATGAAGTTGGAACATGTTTTGTTATTAGGATACATAATAGCATGTGTTTTTTTTTTTGTTTTTAGTGATATTGTGGATGAACAGATGCATGGATAGTCATTGTGTCATTCAGTTTAGATATTGGGTTTAACGGAAGTGTAATCCTTAGAATCATTAATTGAGAAATAAATTTTTATTAATGTGAGGATTTATTTAGTTGTGATTAAATGCTTGTGTTCATGGTGGCCTAAGGCCCTCATCGAAGAAATATAATAATTACACTAATGGATTGTTTATGGTGGTATTAATTGATGAAATCAAAATATTATCCTATTCTAGATATAATAACTCATAAAATCTTTCCATCTCCCTAAGTAAACTAAAAGAGAAATTTCTATATGAATAAATATTTAATGGTCACATCAATTTTAATGATGTGACTCCTTCGATATTTTTTTTTTGAATAGTGTATATGAAGTTATATGGTGGACAGTGCAGAAATGATATTATGTAAGTTAGGTTCTATTAATGAGGATGATGAAAGTTAATATCATGGGAATTTTTCTAGGATATTTGGAATTGGTGATAGTTGATTTCATTTTTTGGGTGTCTACAAGATCACCGTGTTCATTATGAAGTTCGAAAGTCATCATATAAAGGGATTTGGAGTTGGTGTTTTGTTATGACGTGATAATACGGGATTTCCTATATTGGGGAGTATTAGATAAATAACAATAGCATGATACTTGTGTATTAGGTTCTATGATATATTGGGATACACATTGATAATGTTTGTGGTCTAAAATATTTGTGTTTTGATAGGTGACACTCATGATTTGATGTTACAGTGAATGGAATTATCCATTGTAAATTGAGGTCTATCGTTGGAAGAACAATGATACTGATGATGAATTTTAGTTGATATTGTGGTTCCATTGGATGTATGGGTGTTTTCAATTGTTTTAATTATAGTTTTATAATCATAGAAAGTAGTGGTTTGACCTTTCAGGGGTTGTATGCCAAATCCTTGGAAATATGAATAGAAAAATGGTTTTCAACCTAGAGTATAATGAAATTAGTTTACCATAAATTGATGACCATGTTGGGATGTGATATATTGTATGATAAAAAAACTAATCTCGTCATGGATGAGACATTTTATTGAGGGGAGGTTTTGAAAACCATTTTTTTTTCAGGTTTGGAAATTTGAGTATAAATTTTAATTTATTATTTCAGGTTCTCGATAGTTGTAAAATAGTTATTTCCCCTAACAATAGAACACAAATAATTTTTTTAACCACAATATTGGCCTCATAATATATTGTTTAACATTGGAATGGGGTTTAGAGAAATTCTATGTTGTTTTAGAGTGGAAAAAATATTTAATATTGAATTAATTAAATATTGATAAACTAATGAGATATCATTAAAAAGGTGTCATATTGAAATTTTGACTCCACGATTTAGTATAAAATGGGGGGATTTAATATGGTGTGATATAAAAATTATTCTGATACTGAGAGTCGGGATTGTTTTATTAAATAATAATCTAATTAGTAATAAATTAATTAATTCAAATATCACTACCATTTTTTCATCCAACGCACTACATCAAGGGGGATATGGTTCCAACATTACACCCAATGGATGGACCAAGTGGAGGAGTAGAAGTGGGTTCTGTCAGACTTTATCCACGGGTGTGATCGAGACTAGATAGAGGAGAAGTGTCATCCATGAGTGGATTAGGACCCAAAGCATTAGTGCTTTAACCATTAGGTCGGATAGTTTTTTGGTTCTTATCCTTGATAGTAATAAATATGTTGTTTTTATGTATTAAATAACTTTTATTACTACTAAGGACCCCTAGGGGTAGCGATTTGTTCCTATTTATGGGAAAATGGGGGTGGGAATCCCATTTGGAAATCATGATCACTTGGTTTCTGGTTCTAGAACACACACCCTATGTTCATTACATGAAGATAAGATGATATTTTTTTAAATAAACAAGTTTACTTATAGTTCACTCTATGAAATGAATAATATCAATGTGTTTGATTACCTGAGTATATGGAATTTTGGGACTACTGGTCATGTAGTTAAAGTAAACCCCATCTAGTGGGACATGGATGTCTGTCCATTTACATGGTAATTAATCCCATGTATGGTGGGGGGTACCTGGCAAGGTATAATTTTATGAAAAAAATTTAGGAGGGCCTTGGATGTATAGTAGTACTCCTCCATCCCCCATTAAAGACGTTGACATGTAGAAGTACATGGCTAGACCCTGTTTGTACCCAAGATGGGAAAAATTACAAGTCCATGTTTGAGGTTGGACTGTACATGTCGTGTACTAGGTCTATTTGTTTTTTTCTACCACATTATTATTCATTTGATTTTTATTGGTTATTTATCTCCCTATAGTCAATATGGACACAATGGGATCCAATTTTGTGTATCTTTCTATATGGAACATGATTGCAATTTGAGGACATCTAAGATCCAACGTAGTGTGATTAAATTACGATGGAGTGGTTCTCCCCAATCAATTAATTTTATTTTTCTCCTACGTGTCATACATAAAATAATACCTAGTTTAGGTTCATGAAATAATCATGTTGGGGTTGAATTGGTACAGTAGAGGACTCTATTGGTGATAGAATTAGACTATCCCTTTTACTAGGACTATGTTGCAACTAGATTTGATAAAAAACATGGTTGTAGAAGAAATACTATGTAAGTTTGAAAGGGGTGAGTCTTGAGGTTAGACCCCTTGTGAGTTGCTTCCACATTTAGGTTTATGATTCCATGACATGATACATGCAAGTTTTTGGGATATGTTTCTATGAGATATGGTAGTTTTCTCAATAGATTAGTTTTGACAAAGTATTCCATGAGGATCTCTTCCATTTATATTCTAACCCATATGATATAACGATGGATTCATCCTATTGTGCACTATTTTTGATGATAATAACATGGATTCTTCTGTTTACATGTGGACCCATAGGGTTATGTGGGTGCTGGATAGATATGTCAACCTTGAGTGGGATTGTGTGTTGCGGTTTAAAATGTTATGGATGTTTCCTTAGTACCCACACCAATATGTGAGTTGATAAGTTTATAATGTGATTATGGTAATTGATTCCTAACCATCCCTTGATATGTTTTTCCAGTTTTTTATATTGAAATTTTATTTATAACATATTATTTTTCATATATGGTTGAGTTTTCATGTTTCATGCCCTGAAAACTGATATGAGGTACACTAGTTGATAGATTTTTACATGATTCTCCACATAAATGGTTTCAAATCTAAGATATGAAACTTCATATCCATGATTGATGTTAGTGGTCCGGGATTTCAAAATATATGATTAGGATTATTGGTCCTTGAATTCAATAGTGGACAAGGTGTTTCATGGTTATGATATATATAAGTGGACATGCCATTACATGCTTATAATTTTTATAAATATACATATCCTTGTATAATTTCCATGTAATTACATGGTTATTATGGTGATTTGTGGACATGGAATTCCATAGTATAATTGTGTTCTATATTTATGACTGTTGTGATTTGAAATTATTTTTTCGTAGATATGGATGAGATTACTGTACAAGGAGTTCCATAGTGATATAGAAAATATTGGTCCCCTTGGATTTACAATTACATTGATGATATTGGTGGACATGGATTTCTATATATAGGTTTGATATCGGTGGACAAGGCATTCAAAATATATACATGATAGTGACAGATATGGAGATCCAGAAATATGGTTTAATATTATTGGACTTTTATAGAATTAATTCCAAATTTAATGGGGCGAGACATAGGATCTAATATATTAGGATCCCAATTGATTTGATTTCTTGTAGATGAGTTCCAAGGAGCAAGATGAATGGTTAATCTTACATGTATGTGAATCCGATATGTTAATTTGTATTATCAATTTTCAAAAATTTCTCGGATACACCCCAGTGATAGAAGAAGAATGTATGGTAGATCGATGTTATGAATCTAAGGATTTATAGTGGTTTTGTTTATCTTTATTTTAGTTTTTTCTACAATTAGTATAGTGAAAGAAAATACAGTAATGGAAGAATGTTTTGTGATCACCATGGGGGTATACCTAATGATAATTTTTTTCTCACACCTAGTATATTCACATCAATGTGAATTTATTCTGAATATAATCTTCCAATTTGAGAAATGATTCCCAATGGATGGGGTGGAGGCCTAAGGATTCATGATGGAGAAGAATCACTTTTATTGAGTGTGTTCATCAGGTAGGAGCATCTCAATAGGATACTCTTGACCTTGTATACTGCATGAATAAGAGTTGGATGTAGTGAATGATGTAGTTTTATTCACGATATGAGATCAACCCCATGTGTGATCTTTGTTGTATATATGACATGGTTCTATAGGACATTACAAATATTCATTTAATTACAGCATGCATATGTCTCAGATTATTTATTCTCTATAAATAATCTGATGTGAATTTTGAATTTTTATTTTAATTATTATTTTTCATAATAATTTTGTGTTATATTTTCCTCAAAATACCATCTTGGAACCCCCCCCCATTTTTAGTCGGAATCATCTGTCATATGGGGAGGCATGACTGAGTTTATGTGGAGAACTACATTGGGGATATGGATTAGAGGAATCTAGGATAGGATGTAATGTTATTTATTTTTAATCTAAATTGAAAAATATATTATAGTACCTTAAATGAAATATTAATTTTTATATTTGAAAAAATAATAGATACCATCCTCACTTTTATGGTACTAGTTCATAATGATAATTATTACTTACAGCCGATGTGGAAAATTTGTAAAAAAATAACATATACATATTTGTGTGTCTGTGTGTCTATTAGTTTGTTTATATAATGTTTATATATATGGATTAATAGTTTTAATATGTATGAATAAGGTTCCTGGGTATGTATTTAATTTATTTTATTTTTTTATCCTATATTTGTTTACATGTGCAGAATGATTCAAGACCACTTTATGGGGTTTCATCTTAAATTACACTTATTTGGACATGATGTGTATTGTAAACCTAATTTAATATATGTGGTGTATATACAACCAATTTTAGAGATCATTTCTGGAATTATATTTTAAAATCATTATTTCAATTTCATTTAAACTCAATGTATTTTATTTGGTATTTGATAAACAATTTATTCATTCCACAAGGGTTTTTTATATTAAAATTTAATTTACTAATGATTGTTTTTTTTTAAACCATGTTTTCCATTGAATGGATTATGCAATACCCAAGGAATTATATTATAATATATTTTTTATTCATGAGAAATACAAATAAAATTATTATTTTACATCAAATATATTAACACTAAATTATTACCCTAGTTGTATGTCATTTCAGTAACTCAATTTTCATTCATTGTGTTGTGATCTTTTCTCATGTATTTAATTAAAAAAAATATTGGTATATTCTATAAATTGATTATTTTATGTTTTTTATATATTTATGTTTCTTCCACATAAAAAACCTTCATGAGATGTTTCATACATCATGATTTATTATTATCATAATGGATATTGAAATCTCATGTCTCTATTCATTGAGTTATACTTTCATTAATATATTTATTTTTTTCTCATGGTTTTAAACCTAATATAATATAATGTTGTAATTTATATAATTTTATGGAGAAATGGTTATATTATTATAGAAAAAAATTCTTTTACACATATTTAATTGTTAGTTATTAAAATTGTTATATAAAAAATAATAAAAAGTTGTTTTCCTTTCATATTCGAATGTTTTTGTCTTCCTCGCCACATTTGTCCCAGATAAACATAATGACATTTTTAACACTCCACTTTCAAAGATTCATTTCAATGTAACGGTTTTTAAATTATTCCACATCACCTTTTAAAATTTACCTTTGATTATGACCTTTATATTTTCAAATTTATGTTGACTATAAAAATGATTACTAAAAACTCTATTATGTTTAACATTCCAATTCCCTTATCATTTTTGAATGGAAATACCATAAAGGGGTTTATGTTTAATGAGTTATAAATTAATATATAATTAATATTTTATTGATTAAAGAGATGGTATATAAAAATGTTATTCTAATTACTTTCTTTTTGGATTCCATCCAAAATTATATTTTTCTATTTTGTTTTCCATTTTTCACACACCCTTTGTGGTTACCTTTTTTCACTGTGCATATGTTCTTTTTCCTTTATCCCCTTAATTATATAAAATTATTTTTACTATATAATTCAATCTATTGAATATTTTTATTCTCATTGCACAATAATATGTGAACATATAAATTTATTAAATGCATATTAGAGGATGTTCATCTATAGATAAGGTATTTTATTTGATGGGAACATATGTACATTAATGATAATTATACATTTTTAATAGAGGGTGATTATGTTTTGACATCAAATAACATTTATTATATGAATATAGATATTTTTATCTATCTAATGGTTCTTTAGGGAATTTAATGATAAGTTTTATTGACTATTATATAGAATTAATTGGATATTGTAATGTGATATATGCCACCCGAAATTATATATCCCCTTGATGAATCGATAGGTTTCATGGGACAAAAAACATGTGTTTTTGTGTATCTATATCCCAAATTCATTATAATATCATGGAACAAGGTTGTGATATCATGTTTATATTGAACAAAATTTTGTGATTCATCCGTATAATGTCATTAATTTTTTTATTCATATTATAATTTATTGTTAATGTTCTATCATGATCTAGCAGTCAGATAGTTATCATATCTTGCAATTTATTTATTCCTACAATTGAATATATAGCATGGTAATATTTTTTTTATATGTCATATTTTTTACTTTAATATGAATTTTACCTCCTCCATTTCAAATGATTCAATTCCCATGGTTATGAAAAAAAGGATTATAAATGACATGTTTATTTGGATAACATGTGTGAAATAATTTCTTGGGAAAATAGAAGACCCACTTTATATTATGTATCTTTTATATAATGAATAAACTGTTAATTTGATGTAAATAATATGTGATTTAGTTTTTCTTATTTTATATTAATTCTCGAATGATCTAAAAATGCACTTTCATAGTAATGTATTTTAGGAGATATTTTCATTATGTCATGTAATTAAGATAATGATGGGTCTCTAAATCAATATTTGGATTCGAAGCCAGTATATAAAGTATGTGTTTAATTAATTTTATTTAAGATTACATGTGTGGGACATCACATATAAATAATTAACAATATTATCCCTTATTTTAATGTTTTAATATTTTATTCCTATATCTCATTGATTAGGATATATATTTAGTAGTGACTATTATTAAATTTCCTTATTTTGTAACTACAAAACACCAATTGATTATTCCATCATATAATTATCATTATATTTCAATAATTATACTCCACTAATTAGTTAAATTACTCAAGTAAGAATAATAATTTCTATAGCTAACATTATTTAACAATAAAAATTTTAAATTTTCTAAAAGGTGGATTTTATACATAATAAGAATGCTTCCATGATATGGATGAATTAATGTACCTCAATCATAATCAAACAGAAAAAAAATTCTTTATTGAAGTATATTTTACTCGAAATTATTACTAAATTATTTCATCCCCCATAAAATAAAATTCAACTTTAATTTCTCTCAAATTGGTTATTCTTAATCCTACGCCACAATTTTTTGATTTTTTTGTTTTTTTATTTACTACTTGTTCTTGTATGAAATCAAAATTCATTGACCACGTAAAAATTATAATATTTTATCTATAGGGGTAGTGGTGTAATTAGTGATCATAATCAACTCAATAATTAATTTCCACGTTTAGGTTCCTTAGAAAAATAAATTATTTATTACTATACTAAATTAAAAATGTATTTTACATGTATTCTAAAAACCAAATTTCATTTACATGATAATGAAAACGAAAAAAAACTATTTTGTGATATTTTTCAAGAGTATTGATGGTAATTTGTTTGAATTAATTTTAATATGAATATAATATAATCTATATAGGAAAAACATTTTATTCTTCAATAAATTAAGGGAAAATTTAAAAAATAGTGTCGCATGTTGTATGAATCCTGACATTTAATTTTTATTTAGTAGATTACATGAATGGGCTCTTTGTTTTTCATTATCATAATACGCTCATAAATATCCACCATGAAATCAAAGGACCAAATGATTAAAAGTATATAATATATTGTATATGTTAGTGTCAAAATGTCACTCATAATGACCCATTTGAAAATGTTTTGAGAAATTGTTTCTTTAAAAATTAAAAGATAGAAAATTATACTTATTATTTTATATATGAATATTTAATGAACACCTCAAATAATACAATGTTACTTATTTTCTTCATCAATTTCCATAGACATCTCTCAAATATATATATACAAAAAAAATTGTATCGTACATCTATATTTTTCATCACATGGTAAATGTACCAAATAAATTACATAAAATAAATCAAATTCAGCAGAAACATCTTTTTTCTAATTTACATAAACATATATTTATATCATCTTTCATTTTATTAAATGTATCAAAAATCTATATTAAATAATTTCAATTTTAATTTCAAAATATACTATATATATACATATACATATACATATCAAACATAGTTTGTATTAATTTTTAAGGTTATATATATATATATATATAGTTTCTAACAAATATTAAATAATGTAATATATTAATAATTTTATGGTTTTATCAATTACTTACATGTAATGATTCATTAAATTTCTTTACCTTTAACTAAAGATTCATAATTATATATAATTTTTTATTAGTTATCTTTTTTTAAACTGTTCTTATAATTTTAAATTTAAATATATAATAAAAAATTAATATTATTTTGGTTAATATTTATAAATATTTAAATTTAAAATATAATATAATTTTTCTATTACTTATATATCACCTTTTAATATTTTTTAAAAAATTTATATAATTTTATATTAATGTATAACTTTTTTACATTTTTAGTATTTTTATATTATGTGTTATCTTTTTAAAACATTATATTATTATATATTGTTATTGTATAATAATATTTTTATTAATTATCATTATATAGGAAATTTCAAAAATTTATTATATTCTATTAGTCTATCACAAATTATTATTTTACAATAATTTAATTTTTTATAAATAAATGAAGTTTTAGAATTTTACAATAATTTTTTTAATATACACACACATACAAATATATATATATATATATATATTAATTTTTACTATATTTTTATGTTATTTTAATTGAAATTAATTGTATATTTTTATCTATGATATATAGAATTTATTTTATTACATTTTATAATGAATTTTTCATTCAATATAAATATATAAAAAATTTAAGTGTTTTAGTTCGTATTTTCTTAGATAATTAACCAGTTTCTTTATAGAAGATATTTTTACTAATTTGTGGAAAAAATTATTTTTATTATAGTTTTATTTATCAATGGGATATAAATAATTTCCTAATTATAATTTTTATATATTTCTTATTTTCAAGTACATTTATTTAAATTTAGTTTATCCAGAATAATATTATAATTTTTAGAATAGTTTTCCAAAAAATTTTACATTCACTCTTAAATAATTTTGTTACTTAACTAATTTTTAATAATTTTTAGTAAATATTATTTTTATTTTTTATTTTTATATTTGTTTTATGATTAACATTATTTTTAATTATTATTTGAAATAATTTTTTCAATAAAATTTTTCCATCTCTTATTAATTGGGGTTAAAATTTTAATTTTGAATTAATATTTACTATTTTTATACTTATCTGTTTTTATCAATTTTATTATTATTGTTTTAATTAAATTAGTATATTTCAATAGTTAAATTATAGTTTTTTCATAAACGTACTTTTCATTATATATATATAAATATATATTTATATTTATATTCATTATAACAATTCTTAGTAGTCGATATTAATATTATTTTTTTACAATTACTACATTAATTTCATAATATTTAATAATGATATATTTTAAATTTGAACTAATTTATTAATATTATTGTATAAACTATGTATACAAATATATTCTTAAACAAAAATTAAATAAATATATAAATTCTTTATTTATTTATCAATTAAAAAATTAATAAAAATAATAATAAAATATTCTTAATAAAGACATATTCATTAAAGATGAAAATACTAAATTTGTTTCCCAAAACCTAAATCGGGTTCCCAAAATTCAATTTCTGAGAGAAACCATAAGAAATCTAGATAGTGAAAGGAATTGCGCAAGACGGAGAGGTTGGGCATTTGTATTTATTATCAGTTATTTTGTAGATGAGAAATTATGATGGATGATTATGTTATAAATAATTTGTTGTAGGAATATTTTTTAGGAATATTTATGTTTGAAATTACTTTTTGTGGTGCATCTTGGGGAAGGATAATGAACCCATTGCAAATAATAGCCAATATAAGTTTTCACTATTTTTTGTAAATTATTTTAAAATTACTATATCATTCTGAAAATTTAAAAAAAAATATTATTTACAGTTACATTGGAATTTTTATTTCCATGAATTATCGTAATCTTCACAATTATTATATTTTCGTAATATTCCTTTCTAAATTCATTGAAAAATATTTTTTATACCAATTTTCACATAAAAACGCAAAAAGATTCTATAATAAAGTGTTATTTCCTTACAAAAGCCAGTCAAAATTAAAAAAGCAATAATGTTTTAGCAAATATATCTTAAAACTAAAGAAAGAAATGAAATACTTATAATTTGGTTTTTATCTATTGTAATTTTCCCCTACAAAAAACTCAACATTCCTATTTCAACCATGTAAGAACTAGGATACGCCATCACCTAACCAATCCAATTTATTCTAATTCTAAAGAAACATAATTTGGAATTTTTCATTAATAATGTGAACAACCTATGTATTTTATATTTTAAGGAGAATCCATGAAAATGAATATAAATATTTTTCATTAAAAAATATGTGCATTCTAAAGAAAAGTTAGAGGATATATCCATAATGATAGGAAATGGATTTCAAGAAAAGGAATAACCAATTCCCATATTATTGGGGAAGGTAGATGTAATAATTATAAGAACATGAAGCATTCAATACATAGTCAATGAAATTAATCCAAATAAAAATGGAACAGTCTATGCATCCCCTGGCACTCATCTAGTGCTAAAATCATCGAGGTTCTTCCATATCTATACTCACTATATTTAAGGATATGTTATCCCAAAAATATCATGTGATACAAACCATTAATAGTCACCAATCATAGTTATCAAAGGATATAACCCATTAGAAAAAATTTCAAATCCTAATTTTATCACGTTGAACCAATTAGTAATTCGAGCTCATGTAAGGCATAATAATTAATAATAACATATAGGGCTCAACCTGGGTATTAAAACTATATAAAAAACTGCATCCCCATAGTTATTTCACAATAACATTCACATAAATATCATCAAACCAAAAATTTTAAAATTTTAAAACCTACCACCAACACATATTATAATTACACACAATTATATGTCCCATAATAATACTGAACTATTATAACAAGTATTTTATCTCAGGGAACTACTTAAATCCTATCCTATATAGCTCACCCACACACACACACACTCTCTCTGATTATCCATCTCTCTCAGTTAGTATAATAAGGCCCTAAATCTATACCTCTATGTTATCTTCTGATTATATACAAGAAAGTCATTAGTAATCATAACCACATGGAATTATCTACACATCACTTTTTATTGAGGAATAAAATTCCCCACAATAATATTAAAATAAATGTAAAACCCAAACACCCAGTTATGATAATTATTGAAATTAAAAATTAAATAATATATACAAACATACTAACCAAGATATTCAAGTAATCCATCTTCATAGTCAAGTTCTGAGGTCTTCAAGAATCAAATCATCTACACTAGTCTATATATGAGTAATAAAAATCCTCAAGCTCCTATATTCACTGTAGTATAAAATTTGTATTCTCAAAGAACAGTGAAAAAATACCTTAATATAGTTCACATTAGAAATAAAATAACAAAATTATTCTCAAGTACATTCATTCATTATCCACATCAAAATTACCTTTGATGTTCTACTACAAGCTACTCACTATATAATAATGTCCAATGACCCATTCAACGGATTGTTTCCGGACACAAGGATACATGATCCTCGGGAACCATGATACAAAGTGGGCCAAAAATACCTAAATCATGTGTGTAACCCATTCTCATGTAATAATTGGCTCTATATGTTATCTCTAAAAAAATAAAATCCTCTTACTCCACATTCAGGTCTCCCGGAAAAAAACTCAATCACAAAATCACATGACATATAAAAAATTAAAAAATATTTATTTATATATATATAACCATCTACATCAATGTAATATATATAATTTTTACTTCATTACTCTGTATTCAATAGTAATCAATGAAAATAAATTCTCCTTAAAACACAATAGAATATGGGATTTTTTTTATTTAGTGACGAACTGCAAACGAAACCACCTGTAAAAGGGTGTCTAGTTTTTTATGTACTCATAAGAGATCATATAAAAAACATATTAGGAATGAAATATTGAACAAGATCCTAGATGTTGAAAATAAAACTATATAAGGGAACCGAAATCATTACAATTGGTACTGAATTACAACATGAAAAAAAAATATCAATTTTTATAATTTTAAAATTGGTCTTCACTCCACTGGACTCCCAATATAAACTCAATGAGATAAAATTGTGTTCCAATGGTTTCAGTATTCATCCACCAATTTTTAAATAACATATCGAATGAAACACTACCACTAGCCAAAAAATGGACTCTCGATGTTATCCCACAAAACATTCAATGTCATTTTCTATACCCAATTAAGTGATTTTTACTTTATATTCCACTAGAACATTTTTGGGTCTCTTCTAATCACACCCCCACTTCTAAAAATACTCGATTAAAGACCATAATGATGAACTAGTCCATCTCTAAATCTAAATCTATATTTATATTTACTTATGATCCAATTCATCAGCATTCGAGATCTCCTTTTGAATTAGTGTATCCAAAAAAGCATTGGATATTACATTCAATAAATTACCTTAAATGATTTTGGATATTATCCAGATAATAGATATTTTCATACTTATAATTAATCATAAAATAGTAAAGATGTTTACAGATAATTACATACATGGAAATTAATGTGATAAATGTGTGATAGATTATCTAAATTTCAATTGATATTTCTTTATTTAAAAGGTAAAATAAAAGGAAATATGTGTTTGAGTTTAAGGACTTTCATTAAAAATGTTGAAATATTAGAAAGAATATGGTGTTGTTCATAAGACTACGTAAAGTAATAAGACACAATATGATGACCACGTAAATAAAAATGGTATAAATGAATTTTTATATGAGAATAGTTTTATTATATAGATGAAAATGTACCAAAACAATAGTTATATAAATGAGATCAATATCAGTGTAACCGATGAATGAATAAAATAAAAACTAATTGATTGATATAATTTTGAGGAAGTTAAAGCATGATTATTTGAGGTTTCTTTATTTAGGGTATTTTGATTCATAAGTTATATTAACATTAATAATTTATTTTATAATATTGAGGATTAAAAAACATATATGAATAGATAAATTTAATAAATCATCCTATACGATATTATTTACATTATTTTGTTTTTTTAATGGTTATCTTTAGAATGTTTATATTATTTTGGTTCTCTCATGGTGGTTTCATTATTTTTAATAACAAATTTATATTGTAAAACAATCTAGATAATTGTAGTTATTGTCGGTGGTGAGAAGAAATAAAATTATAAAATAATATTAACAGAAAATAATATGTTTCATAAAGAGTTCTATAGTGACGAATATTTTAGAAAATTTAATAAGATAAATCTCTAAGATTGAAAAAATTAACCAAGGATTATATAATGACATTCAAGGGATTTTTGTTTTTTTAATTTATCATTATAATACTTATTCCTAAATAAGTTTTTTAAATAATGATGATCCATAATATCCAATAGAATTATTTAATGAGTAATTCATCTAGAAGATACAACTACATATTTTACTAGAATATTTTAATCAAAATGCCATGAGGATTTTTTTTATATAATTATTTTTACACAAGGTAAGGAGTATGGGTTGTGATTTTACCATAATAATTTTAGTTGAAACTATAGAAATATTTTGGGTGTAAATGGATATTTATTTCAATATAGGTTAAATATTGATTATATTTGACTTTTTGTGTGGAAGACTAATGACAACTACAACATACTAATGACTGGCCACTCATATCATGTTGGATAGAATTAAAAATAATTAGATATTAATTTTCACTAATATGTGTATATATAGTGTGATATATGAGAATTATATTAACAAATAAGATTTATACTCTAACAGGTTCATTGGTAATTGAAAACGTTTTAGATAAGAAAAATCTAACAAGAAGATTAACCACTAAGTATAAAAGTAGAACTAGAGGAAGGTTTTAAATATTCTAGATCAATTTTCTATTTGTTTAACTATTTCATTTAATGGTATGTAAAATATGACGTTTGGATTGGATTAAACAACCATTAGATAATTTAAAACATATAAAATAGATAATATAGTGATTATTATTTCAAGGAAATTTCAATATATAATTAATAAATATAAAAAATATTTTTTATGTTATCTTAATTAAAATATAATAATAGGATACAACATCCAATCATTGAAAAAAAGTTATTTAGTGACTTTTGGTAATGGATTTTCACTAGAATAATAAATAACCAATTAAAACTATTTTCAAAAATTGACTTAATGTGTTATTTTTTATGATAAATTTATGAAAAAAAGGATTACTATAAAGTATTTTATGGTTATCTACGCTATATTCAATTATCTTCATAATAATAAATTGATGGGAAGAGTATCAAATATTTTCAAAAATATTTTTATTGAGATTTTCTTATTGGTAAAATATCACGTAGATAAAGATGATCTAATGAATCAATATATTTATACACATAATGTAAAATACTATAAGATAATTACATAACAATATTTTATGAATAATGAAATATTTATCTCAATAATTAGAAAATTAATTATCCATGAAAGGTGTAAGGTATGAAAATATTATATTGGATTAAATAATTATTATCATGATATATATGACAATAAATCCAAAGGAACCAGGTCAATTACATATCCCACAGAGGAAGACATCACACGGAGGTAAATCTCAATAAACATCCAATCCCTTGTTATCAACCCTCAAAAATTCTACTCATAATATAGAACATAAAACGAAAAATTAAATTTATTATTAGTTTAATAAATTATTTATAATAAATGTTTACTATTATTTTATTTAAAATTTCCAAATAAAATTTCAATCATAATGATTTCCTATTATTTAATAAAAAAATAATGAATTAATAAATAAGAGAAAATTTTATGATTTAAAAGAATTAATTTAGTGGAAATGAGGGAAATGGTTTATTTAGTGGTGAAAAAATACCATGTGTAAAAGAGAAGAAAGAATTTTTTTTCGAATCATCAAAATTAGGCGATTCTATTGTTTTGTAAATGTAGAATTATAATGTTTTTTAATATATAAATGTATAAAGAAACATGTAAATCCATATATATATGACATATTCATCCATTTATTCAAAATCAAATCATTTTTCCAAAAAAATATTTTTTTGGTTTTTTTGGATCACGTTTTGAACTATATAAACGTTTTTCATAATATTTTTCAAATTGAATAAACAATTTTTACCTTTTATTATTGGTGAAATAAATCATTGAATCATAATTGATTTTACTGTTTATATATTATTTATAATTATAGAGAACTTATAAGTACAATGTCTAAGGGAGAAATTATTTATTTTCTATCAATAATATATAGGTGTAAAAACCTTGAACCTAAATTTAAAAAACATTTTAAAATACCTAGAAAAATTCACAACTTATAAAATATATATGATAATTTTGTTAAATATTTTAGTTTTAGACAAAATATGATTTATAAAATTTATTTATATTAGAATACCACTTATGGTTATGAAGAAGTAAAAAAAAGAATATTGTTTAGTTTACCTTTGGAGAATTTTTGTTAGATAGGTTTGTGAAAAATACACCTAAGAATATTAAATCAATTGTCTCACCAAACTCATTATTAAAATGATTCAATTATTTAGGAAAATTACTTTAATATAAAATTAATAAAAAATATGACTTTTATAGAGGAAAATATTTAGAAACACATTTAATAGTAGTCTATGAATAAAATTGATTTCTTTTTTTAGGAAGAAAATAATGTGATTCAGATATAAGGTATGATTAACGAACATAAATTTCATAGGATGGTTATAAAAAATATTACTCAATAATTTATAAGATGTATTAAGGAATGTGAATTTATTTTTGATATAATACTAAAATATAATTTCTATGATTTCTAAATTTACAGTGATAATAAAAAAGATTATTGAGGAACACACACATATATATATATATAATGGAAATAGTGGTGAAAATGATAACACTATTCCAGGAGAAAACTATAATGATTATGAAAATCTTGTTAATCCACATAAATGAATACATGAAGATTAAATTAGAATTCATCAGGAGGTATCCTAAATTATGGGACAACAAATATTGGGATTTAGAGTGTAAACGACGTAATGAAACTTTTTACCCTCTCTAACGATGAAATTGAGAATCCAACTTATTCCAAATAATTAAATTGAAATATCTTTATGTAATTGTTTTCATTGATTTTTTTGAGATATATAATTATAATGAATAACAAATAAAACGTTTTATCATTTTATATTAATCATATGGGAGAGAAAATAACAATATTTGTTTATCAATCTATTTAAAAATATCATCCAAATTTATCATGATCAAATTTATGATGATATGATATATAAATCCTAGAATTTTATTTTAAAGAATAATAATAGTAATATATCCAAAATAATTCATTTAATGATCTAATTTGTGGGTGGATTTAATCATTACATTTTCATAAAAATGATGATGATTCAGTTGAAGATATCAATCAATAGAAAAAGTGGATCTAAACTTTTTTTACTTGCCTATTTTTGAAATGATTAAAGAAAAATATAATCTTATTATTATTTAAATAACTCAATATATCATGTTGTTTTAGATCATTTGTATTTATTATGTTGTATCAAATAAAATATAGATATGTGGTAGTTAAAAATACCAAATGTAGGGTGGTACATTACCATCAATGAAGTTTTACAAATTCATAAAGAATATTAATTATATTTCCACAACCTACAATATAATTTTCCCTATTTCATGGGAGATGAGTTTAGACAGGAATAATCTGAATCAAATTAATTTATATAAAAGTATAAAAATACCCTAATTTGAATGAAAAATTGGGTTTTAAAATAAATTAGAAAATTTAAATTTAATGAAGGGGAAACCATATTGTGTTGAATTATCTTATAATTCACGCATTTAACATGTAAATATCATTATATGAATGTCTTATTTCAAATATGTTTTATTGAGTAAAAGAGTATTAATTTATGATGGAGAAAATTAACCATATATAAAATTGACATATGGTACAACAGATATAGATTAAATGAGAAAACGTTGTTGTATGGTATATTATGTGGAAATTAATTTACCAATAATAGTTTATATGGATATATCTCTGAATGAAACTACGAGTTCAATAACTGATAGATCATTTATATGAATGACATTTTTGTTATGTGAATTTATTTTGAGAAATTATTTTTAGTTGGTACCCCAAAAAGTTTTTTGATTTTTTTTACAATTATAATTTATGTCAGAGGCTGAGAATGTTCGGTATGGACATTACACAATGATGTTAGTTGAGATTGATCTTAGATCCATCTTGATTGACAAGGTAACTCTTTCCACTCAAACGGATGACATTCAAATTGATGTTGAGTATGAACGAAAGCCACTTTTTTGTAACGAATGTTTGTCTGTTGGGAATTCGGTGGAATTATGTCGGAGGCAAATCTCTTGTGAGAACTTTGGGATGATGGGTCATCCATCTAACCTCTGTATAAGGGCCTCAAAGAGTAATGATTTGGAGTTTTCACAACTGATTGATCGTAACAACTATCCATATTCCAATAAGGCTGATGTGTTGGTTTATGAGGAAGAATGTCAGCTACCTTTGAAAGGGAAGGGGCTGATGGTGGATTCATCACCGTTGAAAGCCAACAGTGGCCCTTTTAATATTCGGGATATCCTTGCATCCCCACTGGGTGGTCCCTCCACTGCCTGAGTTGAATTTTCTAAGGATTTTACATATAAGGATGATTGTGATGTTACTCCCACGAGCTTAGTTGGGATTGGAAAAAATGCTACTCTCTCTGTCGTAGGATCTCCTATTTCGACTAACCCATCAAATATATGCATGAATGATAGTCTTAGTGCCGTATTGCAATGTGATGTGACTATTGATACTTTCAATACTGAGGCTCCTTCATAGGTTGATTTCCATCAAGAGATCCAGGGGCTCTTGAGCTCTTCTAGGATATCTGGGAAGTGGGGTGACATCTCGGAGGCAGAAGGGACTGGCCCTATGTTGTTTCAAGACACACTCATTTCTGTAAAAGGTTAAGTTGACTGTACTCCTACCCCCTCGAACTGAAGGTCGAGGAAGGACTACTCTAATACACCTTACATTGTGTTTACTCACTCTGCTAAGCTATCGGGTAAGTTTAATTCTGATTTTCTTAACATTCTCAAGCACGGTATGTAACACCCTGACCCTAGTTACCCAGAGTCGGTGCATTATTACATAACATTGGCATGATCACAAGAAGGATCAAATCTTGAATGACCGATTGGTTTAGTATCCCTGAAACACTAGATATATTCATAAGTCTTACATTACATCATAAAATGAAAAACTACTACAACAACATATTGTTTCCATAATCCACACTCATATCCCCAAATAATATCCCTGCAGGTCATTCATAATTTACTTCTTCACTTCCTGGGAAAAATAAAACATAGAAATGGGGTGAGCTCAAATGCCCAGTAAGGATAACAATATATCGGAAACCTTCATAAATAAGAATAAACATTTAAGGCAATGTATAACCAAAACAAAAGTCTTTCAAACTTGAACTTTCAACATGGTATGGCATAAATAAAATGAAATAATTCCATTTACTTATTCACATGGATATTCTTCTAATCGAATAATCACATACAAAATCAATAACCACTTTCATAATGATGGAATGCATAATGCCAGACTATCATAACCACATAGCCAAGGCCTCGTGCCAAGACTACAAATAATATTTCGTCAAGGCCTTGTGCCAAGACACTAGTTTGTCTCATGAGACCTACCAATGCATCGAGGAGTTATAGCGGGCTCCACCCGTCACATATTAAGTCCAATGCATTCCCATATGAAAAGGTTTAAACATAACATAAACATTCGTATTAAAACTAGCATAAGAAATGTCAATAATTTCAACAAAACTATGAATGGTATAAAAATAGCACATCCACAGTCAAACATATCACAAAACATTCAATACAATATAGATGTTTTGTATCATAATAAATCAACTTCAAATAAGCGTAAAATCCATCAAAGAATGTTGACATAGATGAAATCAAAACTATTTTTAGAGAAATATCTCTTTCTATTTTTGAAATCATTTAATATCCATATAAAATAAAACATTTTCTTTGAAAATATTCTTATAATCTTGTAAGGAAAGCTTTGAAGATTTTATAACGGTGGAAAATAACTGCACCCGCCGTATAAGTTAAAAAAACATTTTTACCTTAATTCTGTCGAAAAGGTTAAAAGGACCTTGTTTTGAAATCGACGGAATGATTCCTCTAATAAAAAGTCAAACAAGGGTATAAATGACTTTAACCCATATTCTTGTAAATAATGAAAATGTTTTGAAATACATTTTTAAGAAAACATGGGTGTGGATGATAAAGAGATCCCAGTAGATTATTACATATAAACAACCTCGGATAATGAAGAGATTGTGAAATAACCCTTACCTTGTACTTTTTATTGGTTGGGGTAGGTTAACCTCCTGTATAATGGTTAAATAATTGTTATTAAATTATACAAGAATCATCTATATTAATATGATATCATATATGATCTTTTAACATTGATTTGTTAATGATATCTTTGAATTATCGTTGTTTCGGGTGTTAACTTACTCATTTTCTTTTATATGTTTTGTTACATAATCCATGTTTTTCATGTATAGGTTATATATTTTTCATATACATAATGATATCAAGTCCTTAAACATCATTTTTAAATCATCAAATGATAATTATACTTGAATGGATACGATGGAAAATGAATCTCATCGCGTTCGTGGAGACGGTAGTCCGTACGTACGCACGGGAGACAATATCATTCTTTTGATATTAAAATAATATATAAATGGATGTTATAACATATATACTGAATTATTAACATGTTATATTTATTATTTACATGAGTTACACATCATTATTATACCCATCCAAATAATATTATATTGAATAAGAATTACACCACGACGTGGAGAGGGTAAGCCGTACGTACGCACGTATGGCGACATGTTATTCAAAGGGTGGATAGAATACTGAATATGGTTGTACCATATTTATAATAACATAATATTATATATATGATACTGGAGTTATTATTTTATAATGGTAACAACAAAGGAAGAAGAAGTGGAAGAAGAAATGAACTTGGAAAAAGGGTGGTGGAATCATTACCTCTTCTTCAGTTTCTTCCTTTTGATTTGATCAAAAGGGCTCCTTAGGTTGGCTTTCTGATCAAACTAAGGCCTCTAGGCTGTAGTGAGGGATGTTGGGAGAGTATTTGGGCAGAGTTTTTCCGAACCAAAAGTCTTTGAATGTGTGAAGAAATGTGAAGTAGGAGTGCCCTTTTATAAGAGGGGTGAGGGGCACCTTTGGAAAAGCTAGAGATATTAGTTTATAATAAATTCATATTCGGTTTCCAATGGCTCCAAAGTTGACTATTAAAAGGTTAAGGTGGGGATGGGTCGAAAACAACTCAACAAATAGAATTTAAATAGGTTTGGGTACTTATATTAACCTTATCTTTAAGTATTAACTCTATGTTAATTAGTTTCACTTTTACAATGTCTCTTTGTATTTTTATATAATATGGTTAATAAACTTACTATATACATACAAGCGACCCTCAAGTGGTCCATTAATGAGGACCCTATCATGATATAAGTCTCTTGGCCGAACCTTAGATTTTTGGGAATTTAATATCAATTAATAATATAATATTTGTTTTAAGAACTCTTTTATGTCAATTTTAACACTATTCAATAGTTGATTTTTTTGAAACTCATAACAGATTGATTACTTCAAAAAAATTAAATTAAATCAATCCTAATATATCAAATTATCTTATAAAATTAGTTTAGCTTATTAAAAGTTTCATATTATATTTATTTGGGTATTTATAATATCAATTAATTTAATTTTTTTCTATTATAGTAATTACTGTATCATCATTGTGTCATAAATAAAATAAATTATTCAATGTCTAAAAATTATAAATAAACTATTCTTATGTAGGAAATATTTTTATATTTCTAATGAATATTTATAATCTAAAATCCAACATACATAACCCTATGTAATAATTGTTTTTCTAAAAGATATATGCTTGTGTCATTTTTGTATTCATTTTAACTTAATTAAAATAAAGTGTCCCTATCACCTACAAGTGGCACCATGGGGTCCCCAAATCGACCCAAAGATGCCTATGGTCGAACATGTATCAACCAATAAGGCTGGGAAACGTTTTAGGGTAATTTAGTATTATTATAATATTATTTTTTAACCCTTATTTACCAGATTTACCCTTAACCATGGTAAATAAAATATTTACCACAGTAATTATTCAAAATGTCTAAAAATAAAAGTTACCTATTTACACAATTTGGACATCCTGATTCCAAATATGGAATCCATTTTTCTAAATTCAAAACACATAAGTGGCAGAAATTAATTTAAAATTAATCCCTGCTGTCAAAACAAAAAGCGTGTTTTTAAGAGATAATAACTATCAAAAGATTGACACTTGTTTATGTTCTGTTTAATTGTAAAATTATGTCCAATGACCAAAATTATATTAAATGATAAAAATATATTCTAAATATACTTTAAAACCACTCAAATTCATAATTTATCACTATTAATTATTTTGATTAAAAAATTTGTTTTTAATTAAAATTTATTAATTTTCACTATTCCTCAAAATATGAAAGTTATCTGAAAAGTACCAAAATTTCACCTTAGGCTAAATTCGATATTCTGAATCGAGAAATGAAGTCCATCTTAAAATATAAAATATATATAATTTCGGAAAGTAGGTATTACTATTCATAACGGCTAGTTTGATTGGTTATGGTTTGTTAGAACTCGGTGTTGCGTACAACACACGCTATCACATTATTAAAAGAGAAGCGTACTGTAGAAGCTTGGTGTGTTACATTCTCCCCTCCTTCAAATAATTTCGTCCTCAAAATTTCTAGAATACTACCGCATGAAAAGACTCGGGTGGTTCTTCATCATATGTTCATCGGGTTCCCACGTTGCCTCTTCCATCTTATGGTTTCTCTACAGTACTTTTACCAGACATGTCGTCCGGTTTCTCAGTACTTGTTCTCTTGTATCAAGAATCCTGACAGGCTCTTCACAATAAGACAGATCGGGTTCCAGTTCTAATTCCTGATAGGTGAGTACATGCATTGGGTCAGGCATGTATTTACTCAACAGAGATACGTGGAACACATCGTGAACTTTGGAGAGACTTGGTGGCATTTCCAATCGGTAAGCTACAACCCCAATTCGTTCTAGAACTTCGAAGGGTCCGATGTACCTGGGACTCAATTTACCTTTCTTACCAAAATGTATGACTCCCTTCCATGGAGATACCTTCAGGAAAACATGATCACCGACTTGAAATTCCAAAACCTTCCTTCGATTATCGGCATAGCTCTTCTGCCTACTTTGAGCTGATTTGATGTGATTTTGGATTACCTTCACCTTTTCCACCGTTTCCTCCACCAGTTCTGGGCCTACAAGTTTTCTTTCACCAACGTCATCCCAACAGGTTGGTGTACGCCATCTCTTTCCGTATAACGCTTCATATGGTGCCATCTGAATACTCGAATGGAAGCTATTGTTATAGGAAAATTCTACCAGTGGTAAATATTGATCCCACATACCCTGAAAGTCAAGTGAGCAAGATCTCAACATGTCTTCTAAGGTCTGAATAGTCCGTTCTGATTGTCCGTCTGTCTGAGGATGGTAATCAGTGCTCAAATGAAGTTCAGTATCCAGGGATTTCTGAAGAATTTTCCAAAATCTTGAAGTAAAACGGGGATCACGATCAGAAACAATCGATAGGGGTACTCCAAGAAGTCTCACAACTTCATTAATATATAGTCTTGCTAGGCGTTCCAGGGGTAGATCTTCTCTTATAGCATGAAAATGTGCTGACTTGGTAAGACGATCAAAAATAACCCATATTGCATCATTCCTTCTAGGAGTCTTTGGTAGCCCCATGAAAAAGTCCATCGTAATATTGTCCCATTTCCACTCTGGTATGGGAAGAGGTTGCATGACTTCTCCAGGCTGTTGCCTTCTAGCTTTCACTTGTTGACAAACCATACATCTTGACACAAAATCAGCAATCTCCCTCTTCATGTTGTCCCACCAAAAATGTTCCTTCAAATCTCTATACATTTTCGTGCTCCCAGGGTGTATAGAGAAATTTGAACTATGAGCATCATCCAACAATTCCCTTTTTAGATCAGGTAAATCGGTAACACAAAGTCTCTTCCCGAATTTCAAAATTCCATCTTCATACACAAAGTCTCTCAATCTCCCATCATTCACATCTTTAATCTTCTTTTAAAATTCTTCATCATCGGTCTGAGAACTCTTAATCCTTTCTAGTAAAGATGGTTTGGCAACCATTTGAAAAAGCATTGATGTTTCACCTTCCCTGGTTATTCCCATGTCCATCTTCACTAGATCCATGAAAATTGGATCCCTTTCAATTCTCATCATGTTCAAAACTCCATGGTCTTTTCTGCTCAAAGCATCTGCCACCTTGTTTGCTTTCCCCGGGTGGTAGTGTATCATGCAATCATAATCCTTGAGTAATTCAAGCCATCTCCTTTGCCTCATGTTGAGTTCTTTTTGTGAGAAAATATACTTCAAACTCTTGTGATCAGTATAAATCTCACATTTTTCACGATAGAGTTAGTGCCTCCATATCTTCAAAGCAAAGATCACAGCTGCTAACTTGAGATCATGAGTAGGATAGTTTTGTTCATTAATTTTCAACTGTCGTGATGCATAGGCAATAACTCTATCATTCTGCATAAGGACACAACCAAGTCCTTTCTTTGATGCAACACTATAAATAACGAACCCATCATTCCCCGATGGTAGAGTCAATATAGGATAATTGACTAATCTTCTCTTCAGTTCTTCAAAACATTCTTCACACTCTTTTTTCCAAACAAATTTAACCCATTTACGTGTGAGCTTCGTTAATGGGTTAGCCAATCGGGCAAAATTCTGGACGAAACGTCGATAATGACCGTCCAAACCAATAAAACTACGTACCTCAGTTATACTCGTAGGTGCTGGCCATTCTTGGATTGCCTTGGTCTTAGAATGATCAACAGAGATTCCATCTTTAGAGACAATATGGCCAAGAAAAGAAATCTCCTGAAGCCAGAATTCACACTTGCTAAACTTCCCATATAATTAAAGCCTCCTCGGAGTCTTCAAGATAATGCGCAAGTGATTTTGATGATCTTCGTAGGTTTTGGAGTATACCAAGATATCATCAATAAATACCACCACGAATTCATCGAGATACTCCTTGAAAACTCTATTCATCAGATCCATGAATACAGAGGGTGCATTAGTCAATCCAAACGGCATTACGGTAAACTCGTAATGCCCGTACCTAGTTCGAAATGTTGTCTTCGGAATGTCTTCCTTCTTCACACACAACTGATGGTATCCAGATCGAAGTTCAATCTTTGAAAAGTATTTAGCTCCATGTAGTTGGTCAAATAAATCATCGATACGAGGTAGGGGATACTTGTTCTTTATCATTATAGCATTGATCTCCCTGTAGTCGGTACATAACCTCATAGATCCATCTTTCTTTTTAACAAAAAGAACAGGGGCTCCCCATGGAGAAACACTAGGGTGAATAAATCCCTTATTACTCAATTCCTCTAGTTTTTTCTTTAGTTCAACTAATTCTACAGTGGCCATTCTATAAGGGGCCTTCGATATAGGCCTTGATCCAGGAATTAAATTAATGGAAAACTCAACTTCTCGTTTTGGAGGATGTCCAGGTAAATCTTTCGGAAATACATCTACAAATTCTTTCACAACAGGTACATCCTCTATTTGAACATTCCTTTCCTCACCGACAGTTATTTCATTCTCTTCCTCCCCAATAATTGAATTAAGTTGAGCTACTGGGGGTGGATCTAAATAAGAATTAGGTGGTGATGATTATGCTATAAAGATAAGGTGTTCCTTATCATTATCATCAAGAATCGTAACCTCTTTCTTCTTACAATAAATCTTCGCATCATAGTCCGAAAGCCAGTCCATACCGAGGATTATATCAAACTCAATCATAGGTATGATGATGAGATCAGCAGATAAAGACCATTTATGTGCTCTAATGGGGACTGATTCACAAAACTTTTTTGCAATGATACTTCCCTTAGGAGTTTTAACTGACAACTCCCCTGTTAAATCAAATTGGAAATATCTAATTTTCTTAGCAAATTGGGAAGATATGAAACAATGCGATGATCCAGAATCAAATAATGCATTTTCTAAACTTGAGGAAACCATTAAATTACCTGCCACCACATCTTTCGGAGCTTCTACCTCAGCAGTAGTGATAGCATAATCCTGGCCTTGATCCCTTGGCCTTTTCTGAGGTAAGTTCTCCTTACGCTTAGGACATGCATTTTCATAATCCCCCATCTCCCTGCAATTGTATCACTGAACGTTGGAAGCTTCCTTCTTCCCCTTGCAATCACGAGCTTGGTGGCCTTTTTCACCACACTTGTAACAGACTCTCATTCCCTTCAAGCAAGTACCAGGATGTTTCTTCCCGCATTTACCACAATATGGATATTCCACCTTTCCCTTCTTCCCCTTATTTCCATTCCCAGATTGATCAGCAGGTCTCTTCTTCTCTTTCTTTTCTTTAAAGTCATAAGACTTAGAGAATTCCATTTCGGTCTTGATAGCACATGAGACAATGTCTTCGTACGACGAAAAGGATTGTGAGACTAATGCTCGACAGAGAAATGGTTTTAACCCATCAAAGAAACGATCAATATTACTTCTTGGGTTACGTATATAATCACCAGCATACCTTGCTAACCTTGTAAAGTTAGCCTCATACTTTGTGACATTCTCATCCTCCTTCTGTCTCAGACTTAGAAATCGTCTTTCCATATCTGCTCGATGTTCGCGAGGAAAGTATTTTTCTAAAAACAAATCTTTGAACTCCCTCCATTCCATATTTGATACTTCATCATCTTCCTTCATATTTTGAATTAATGACCACCATTGATCAGCATCTCCAGTGAGGCGGTAAACTGCCATGATAACTTTTTCCCTTTCACTGCTCCCCAAAGCCTGAAATATTTTCTCTAGGGAATTTATCCATTTCTCAGCTACTAAGGGATTTTTACTCCCATTGAACATTGGTGGTTGTTGCCTCATGAATCAATCTAACATTGATCCTCCACGCTGTGGATCAGGGTGCTCCATACGGGTAAGGTTATTATTCATAACCTGAGTGAGTTGTCCCAGTATGGTGATTAGCTGATCGGCACCAGTTGCATCACCAGCCCCACTATAATTATCTTGAGCAGGAGGGCAATACCTACATTGAGTGCGTGCAGTGATACGGTTTCCATTTCTTCAACTAGGCGCCATTTCTAAACAATGGCATAAACTAGATCAGTTTATGAATCAAAATACATAATCCCATACTTATAAAACACTTAACATAAATTGAACTATTTATGGATATAATCCATAATCATAAAAATGTTTTCTTTGAGGAAGTATATACTCATAAACCCTTCGTAATGATTTGTAAATAAAATGAGAGTTATCCTAAGCATATCCCCCGGGAGTGTCGTAACCAAGAGTGCAGCAAGGCCCGTTGTCGTGCACCAGTTCCCGTTCGAGTCTAGCTCAAAGAGGTGTTTTCGGGTTTTACCCCTAGGTACATCTGTGCCAGAGCCGCCTCTACCTGCTCGTATCCAGACAGAGATGTATTGCTCGGAAAACTCACAAAATCTCTACAATACCAAAATTCTAGGAAGTTCTTCTATACTAAACCTCAAAGTTCATCTTAGGTCTACGTTCTCTAATCAGAGTTTATCTAAATCTAGCTTCCAAGGTTTGTACTAAACTTCCTCTGATACCAACTGTAACGCCCCGACCCTAGTTACCCAGAGTCGGTGCATTATTACATAACATTGTCATGATCACAAGAAAGACCAAATCTCGAAAGACCGATTGGTTTAGTAGCCTTGGAAACACAAGATATATTCATAAGTCTTACATTACATCATAAAATGAAAAACTACTACAACAACATATCGTTTCCATAATCCACACTCATATCCCCAAATAATATCCCTACAGGTCATTCATAATTTACTTCTTCACTTCCTGGGAAAAATAAAACATAGAAAAGGGGTGAGCTCAAATGCCCAGTAAGGATAACAATATAGCAGAAACCTTTATAAATAAGAATAAACATTTAAGGCAATGTATAACTAAAACTAATGTCTTTCAAACTTGAACTTTCAACATGGTATGGCATAAATAAAATGAAATAATTCCATTTACTTATTCACATGGATATTTTACTAATCGAATAATCACATACAAAATCAATAAAAACTTTCATAATGATGGATTGCATAATGCCAGACTATCATAACCACATAGCCAAGGCCTCATGCCAAGACTAAAAATAAGATTTTGTCAAGGCCTTGTGCCAAGACACTAGTTTGTCTCATGAGACCTACCGATGCATCGAGGAGCTATAGCGGGCTCCACCCGTCACATATTAAGTCCAATGCATTCCCATATGAAAGGTTTAAACATAACATAAACATTCGTATTAAAACTAGCATAAGAAATGTCAATTATTTCAACAAAAACTATGAATGGTATAAAAATAGCACATCCACAGTCAAACATATCACAAAACCTTCAATACAATATAGAAGTTTTGTATCATAATAAATCAACTTCAAATAAGTGTAAAATCCATCAAAGGATGTTGACATAGATGAAATCAAAACTCTTTTTAGAGAAATATCTCTTTCTATTTTTGAAATAATTTAATATCCATATAAAATAAATCATTTTCTTTGAAAATATTCTTATAAGCCTGTAAGGAATGCTTTCAAGATTTTATAACGGCGGAAAATAACCGCACCCACCGTATAAGTTAAAAAAAACATTCTTGCCTTAATTCTGTCGAAAAGGTTAAAAGGACCTTGTTTTGAAAATGACGGAAAGATTCCTCTTATAAAAATTATAACAAGGGTATAAATGACTTTAACCCATATTCTTGTAAATAATAAAAATGTTTTGAAATACATTTTTAAGAAAACATGGGTGTGGATGATAAAGAGATCCCAGTAGATTATTACATATAAAGAACCTCGGATAATGAAGAGATTGTTAAATAACATTTACCTTGTACTTTTCCTTGGTTGGGGTAGGTTAACCTCCAGTATAATTAGTAAATAATTGTTATTAAATTATACAAGAATCATATATATTAATATGATATCATATATGATCTTTTAACATTGATTTGTTAATGATATCTTTGAATTATTGTTGTTTCGGGTGTTAACTTACTCATTTTCTTTTATATGTTTTGTTACATAATCCATGTTTGTCATGGATAGGTTGTATATTTTTCATATACATAATGATATCAAGTCCTTAAACATCATTTTTAAATCATCAAATGATAATTATACTTGAATGGATACGATGGAGAATGAATCTCATCGCGTTCGTGGAGACGTTAGTCCGTACGTACGCACGAGCGACAATATCATTCTTTTGATATTAAAATAATATATAAATGGATGTTATATCATATATACTGAATCATTAACATGTTATATTTATTATTTACATGAGTTACACATCATTATTATACCCATCCAAATAATATTATATTGAATAACAATTACACCACGACGTGGAGACGGTAAGCCGTACATACGCACGTATGGTGACATGTTATTCAACGGGTGGATAGAATACTGAATATTGTTCTACCATATTTATAATAACATCACAGTATATATATGATACTGGCATTATTATTTTATAATGGTAACAACAAAGGAAGAAGAAGTGGATGATGAAATGAACTTGGAAAAAGGGTGGTGAAATCATTACCTCTTCTTCGGTTTCTTCCTTTTGATTTGATCAAAAGGGCTCCATAGGTTGGCATTCTGATCAAACTAAGGCCTCTAGGTTGTATTGAAGGAAGTTGGGAGAGTATTTGGGCAGAGTTTGGCCGAACCAAAAGGCTTTGAAGGTGTGAAGAAATGAGAAGTAGGAGTGCCCTTTTATAAGAGGGGTGGGGGGCACCTTTGGAAAAGCTAGAGATATTAGTTTATAATAAATTCGTATTAGGTTTCCAATGGCTCCAAAGTTGACTATTCAAAGGTTAAGGTGGGTATGGGTCGAAAAAAACTCAACCAATAGAATTTAGACAGGTTTGGGTACTTATATTAACCTTATCTTTAAGTATTCACTCTAAGTTAATTAGTTTCACTTTTACAATGTCTCTTTGTATTTTTATATAATATGGTTAATAAACTTACTATATACATCCAAGAGACCCCCAAGTGGTCCATTAATGAGGACCCTATCATGATATAAGTCTCTTGGCCGAACCTTAGATTTTTAGGAATTTAATATCAATTAATAATATAATATTTGTTTTAAGAACTCTTTTATGTCAATTTTGACACTATTCAATAGTTGATTTTTTTGAAACTCATAACAGATTGATTACTTAGAAAAAAGTAAATTCAATCAATACTAATATATCATATTATCCTAGAAAATTAGTTTAATTTATTAAAAGTTTCTTATTATATTTATTTGGGTATTTATAATATCAATTAATTTAATTTTTCACTATTATAGTAATTATTGTATCATCATTGTGTCATACATAAAATAAATTATTTAATGTCTAAAAATTATAAATAAAATATCATTATGTAGTAAATCGTTTTATATTTCTAATTAATAATTATAATCTAAAATCCAACATATATAACCCTATTTAATAATTGTTTTTCTAAAAGATATATGCTTGTGTCATTTTTGTATTCATTTTAACTTAATTAAAATAAAGTGTCCCTGTCACCTAAAAGTGGCACCGTGGGGTCCCCAAATCGACCCAAAGATGCCTATGGTCGAACATGTATCAAACAATAAGTCTAGGACACGTTTTAGGGTAATTTAGTATTATTATAATATTATTTTTTAACCCTTATTTACCAGATTTACCCTTAACCATGGTAAATAAAATATTTACCACGGTAATTATTCACAATGTCTAAAAATAAAAGTTACATATTTAAACAATTTGGAACTCCTGATTCCAAATATGGAATCAATTTTTCTAAATTCAAAACACATAAGTGGCAGAAATTAATTTAAAATTAATTCCCGCTGTCAAAAAAGCGTGTTTTTAAGAGATAATAATAACTATCAAAAGATTGACACTTGTTTATGTTCGGTTTAATTGTAAAATTATGTCCAATGACCAAAATTATATTAAATGGTAAAAATATATTCTAAATATACTTTAAAACCACTCAAATTCATAATTTATCACTATTAATTATTTTTATTAAAAAAGTTGTTTTTAATTAAAATTTATTAATTTTCACTATTAATCAAAATATGAAAGTTATCCGAAAAGTACCAAAATTTTACCTTAGGATAAATTCAATATTCCGAATCCATAAATGAAGTCCATCTTAAAATATAAAATATATATAATTTCGAAAAGTAGGTATTACTATTCATAACGGCTAGTTTGATTGGTTATGGTGTGTTAGAACTCGGTGTTGCGTACAACACACGCTATAACATTATTCAAAGAGAAGCGTACCGTAGAAGCTTGGGGTGTTACATGGTACGTCCCACTCCAAATGGGAAACTACGGATGATTCATATTATGGGAATGATATGTATTATTATGATCATTAATACTGTGTTTTGACGGATGAGGTCAAGTCCCTTTGTTTTACTCCACCCGTCTTCTCTGTACTCTTTTCCTTTTTTTAATAAATGGTCAGAAGCATTGCATTTGGCTGGACGTGCTGGTAATTTATCATAAAATAGAATTCTTCTATTTATGATTAATAAGTTATTAAAAAAATATAAATAATGATGAATTGAGTTTGATTATATATAGAATGTAGAATTGACAATTTATGAAAAATTGTTTTTGATTTTGGATTTGACAAAATCTAAGGGGCAGATTATTAGTTCAAATATTGGACTACTATTATTGTTTCACTTTGGTTTATTTCTTTTCTTTATTTAAAGATTATATTCAATTTTCCATTTAGTAATTATAATTATGATATGATTGGTTCAAAATAATAATACATTTATCTTATATATAGTTTGTATTTTTAATTATAAAAGAAAATGTTGAAAGGAAATAAAATGAAATCGGTCATGAAATCCAATGCATTTAGTTTTTATTTCTATGAAACCTATCTATAAAGAAGATCTAAAAATATTTATTGATGAAATAATGAAAAAATAAATCTGACTATGGGTTATACGCCTTAGACATTTAATAATAAATTAAAATATATGATATGAATTATTTGACGATACTATATAATGGATATAGAGATAACATAATGATCACATAAATTGAAAAATATTAAAGAATATATATATTTGAAAAATGATACTACAAAATTGTATATATATTTATCAAGTGGTTATATTAATGAGAAAATTATTTACATAAATGTGTAATGGAGTTATGTATATTAGAATACATGTATGTGAAGTATTGTAGGTGGTATTTATTGAATTTTATGGGTGAAGGGTAATTTTATAAGGATCATTATGTAACACTCATGTGATACATAAGTTAATGTTCTAGCATACAGGTTCAATGAATGGCTAGATAATGATTCTAAATCTATGGTTGAATAAATTTTATATCCCATCTATATTGAGATTTAGTACCTGATTTTTTATAGTTTATTCATTCCATATTTATCCTTAATTATTTGATATTCTTGTGGTTATGGTCAATGATGATTCATATATTTTAAAAGGGTTTATATGTAATTAAATAATTGAGACTAATAATATAATCATGGTTATAGAGATATATTAAAAATATATTCAAAAAAATATAAATGAAGAGGCTATATTGAAAATTTTAAGAGTAATGATATTTGAGAACAAATGTTTTTGGAAATCATAATGTTAAAAATAACAACATCCATTCAAATCTTAATATAGTCGTAGGGTTGTGTCTCAACTTTTTATAAAATAATTTATCTTAAATAGGTTCATACACATATGTCACGACCCGTCCTTGGGGCCCATGTTGTGACTACCCCAAGCCCGCCTTCCATAGGCCAAGGGCTGGCGACTAGCACCAAAAACGGCAAATACCGATAAAAGGGAAGGCATTTCTTTTATATAAGTAAAAAAACACAATAGATTACGCAAGCTGAAGTAAACACTAAGTAAACTGAGTACAAAAGTAATTTCTAGAAAGTAAATGGGCTATAATACAAACCCAACTGAAGGTACAGTACAACAGTAAAGAAAGAACAGCTGTAGTAAAGTAAACTAGAAACCATTGAGTTGTCCTTCGGATATTCCACCTGAAGGGTGGGTAAAAATGGTCTCCTCAGCTCCTTGGAACTGTCCATCCGCTTCGTGTACATCCCGCCAATTGGTCCACCTCCAGGTACTATCCCGCTCCACAAGACTCCACCTCGATCAGTGATGTCTATCGTCTGCATCCTACACAGTGTAGTGTGGGCATATCCAGTGCAGGGGTGAGTATACGATACATAGTAGGGACCCTGAGACCCCTGAAGTTATCCCAGAATCCACAAAGGATAAACCAAAAAGGAAAGATACAAACACAAAGTATCAACCGACTCTACTTAGGTATATGCCCATACATATACTTAAGTCATCAATTCCAGTTCGGCTCCAACTCACGAGCCCAAGAACAACCCAGTCCACACAGGAAAGAACAACCCAGTACACATAGGAAATCAAGTCAATCAAATTGATGATAATTACTTAAATTCAAGACTCATCTCACACAGCTATAATACTTACGAAGTGGGGTGGAGATGATAGATGTAGCCTCTAAATCATCTCCCCTACCGAACCCACGTAGGACCCAAGTACAAAAGTCATCGCAGCCGAACCCGCGTAAGATCCAAGTATAGTTACCATCGTTGTCGAACCCACATAAGATCCAACTATAGTCTTCATCGCTATCGAACCCATGGAGGATCCAAGTACAATCATCCTCGCTGTCGAACCCATGTAGGGTCTAAGTACAGTCGTCATCGACATCGCAGTCGTAGCCAGCTCTAGGGTTCCCGCACACAACACGCTCGATTCCAGGACGGTCTTCTCCACGATCCAAGGGGCTGATACATCAACTATCAAAAAGTCTAGATTTTATGTATCCCGAAGTTCCATTTCGACAAAATGAGCTCAACGCAACAGACAACGCATCAATCAGACGCCCGGTCTGAGAGATATTAGCTTTTCGGTCCTAGGGGGCCGATTAGAAATACGCTCGTTTCTAACCCAGCGGATATCCAAATTCATTAGAAACTCAATTAGAGTATCTCAAAAGTACCTTCTCATCGAAAGAGTCCTATTTTCGCAGACGGCGCATCGATCGGACACGCGGTCCTTATGTTATTCACGTTTAAGTGAATAACGGGCCAGGTCTGTTTGGCACGATGGGCTGATGGATTGGGTCGACTCAGTTTGGGTTGGTCCGACCTTGACAAGGGGTCATACTGGCCCGGTGAGTTGCGCGGCGTGGTCTTTCCAGGTGCAGCCGGCTCGGCCCACATGGCCTACGACTGGCCCGGCTCGGAACCCGGCCGCGGCTCGGCCACTGGCCGAGCGGGACGCAAAGGGGGCGCGACCCCCTGGATTTGGAAATGGAGGACCCAGTGGGGTCTGCCCTAGCATCTCGTCGAAGGGGTTACTCCCCCCAGTTTTCAGGTAATGGGAAGCCATTAAGTTCGGCCGGTTTGTGAGCTGTCGTGGGAGCCAGAAGGGGTCCCGCCTCCCAGAGACGTCGGCGGCCTGCTCGGCCGGTTTCCCCTACTGGTCCGATGTGGCCTTAGGTCGTGGCTCGTCTCACTAGCACGGCGTGATGGCACCGCGCCCCTCTGACGCGGCCCTCTCCAGTCGCGGCATTCCTCGGTCTCACCGGCATGGCGTGACGGCGCCGCGCACCACCACCGCGACCCACTCCTATCGTAGCCCTCTATGCCTCTGCGCGATCCAACGGCATCGCGCCGCCTTCACCGCGGCCTTTCATGGCCATAGTTTCATGCCGATCACCGCACAGTGAAACGACATCGTGCGTCTCCGCCTCCAACATCAACGAAGATTAACAAATAAGAGGGGAGGAGAATCGGCCGTGTTTGTGCGGTCCTATCTCCTCCCATTACGATGATATCATGCGGCCAAACCTTAATCGACGAAGAACGATGATAAATACTTGAACAAAACTAACCCATACCGCAACAAAAGATATCGAACGTCGGGCATCGCGGAAGATGGCATCGCGGGGTGAGGTTCCGTAAGCGACGATGGAGTGCGCCCGAGGAGGAAGCGGCATCTCCCATTTTTTCACTAAGAAAAAATTATAAGGTGAGTCCTCATTGGTGAGATCCTGCGTCGGTGTCTCCTCCCTTGTCGTGGAGGAAGAAGGGGATTGAGAATCCGGGGCCACCGAGTCGATGTTCTTCATCAGGGAGTTGTCATTCTTCAACAATGGAGATAAAGCGTTCTACGAAACTCAAGAGCTCTCTCACCAAAATATCCACACAACAAACCAACCAAAAATTAAATAAGGCTTCTCTTTATTTTATTTAATCATTCCATGCATTCAAAAATTTAAATTTCAAAACCCTTAATTATTTAATTTAAGTGGTTCAATTAATTGATTAATGTGTGTTGCTAAGAGTTAAGAGGGAGAGAGAGAGGAGGTGGAAAGGTTTCACAAGTAATGAGGAGTTTACAAATAATTAAGAGGGGGTTTAAGGAGTTTTAGGGAATGTAATGGGTTGGGGCTCGTATGGGCCCCACCTCACATTTATCCTCACATGGGTAGTTAGGTCCTATTGGGTCCCACCCTAAATCTCCCATGTAGGATAAAACCACCTTAGATATGAAAAATAAAATTGTTCCACAATTTTATTCACTTCTCATTTAATCCAAAATTTTTAAGTTATCCTCCCGAGAAAACGCATCTATAGCAAAAGTCCTCTTAATAAATTACTGGTGCTGTGAGTTTATCAGTGCCCTCTGATTTCAATTCTAAGAACCGGTTCAAATGATAGAAAGACCCGCTCATTCGTTCATCGAATTTAATCGATCTAAACTTCAGAAATTGATTCTGGGCACACTAGGCCTCGGAATAAAGTGTCGTCAAAAGCCACAGACTCATAAAATTCCAAAGTATTTAGGAAAAAAATTTCCTTCAAATTTATGGTTCTTTACATTACTCCCACCTCAGGGATTTACGTCCCTGAAAAGCTACATTATAAACTAGGGAAACAAATGAGGGTATTGTGCACGTATCTGAGCCTCCCACTCCCATGTGCTCTCCTAGAGGTTCTCATGCTGCCAACGAATTCACACCACAGGAATCGACCATCTATGAAGGACCCGCTCATATTGATCCTCATTCTCCACCGGGACCCCCGAAAATGTCACCCCGTCATCGATGTCCAGTTCACCGTGATCAATGATATGCGTCGGGTTGTGCACATTTCTCCTCAGTTGAGATACGTTGAAGACATCGTGCACCCGGTGCAACTGAGGTGGAAGGGATAGGCGATAAGCCACCTTACCTACCCTGCTGAGAACCTGGAATAGTCCAATGAAGTGCGAATATAACTTACACTCTCGGTCAAATCTCCGTAATCCATGTCGAGGTGAGACCCGTAAGAAAACTTGGTCGCCATCCTTGAACTCTAGTGGTCTCCGCCTTCTATCTGCATAGGAATTCTGTCTACTCTGTGCAGTCCTCATCCGCTCCTGGAAGATCTGTACCTTCTCTATCATAGCTTGAACCATCTCTGGTCCTACAAGTGCTGACTCCCCAGGGTCAGCCCAGCACAGAGGTGATCTGCATGGTTGGCCATACAAGATCTCATATGGTGACATCCCGATAGTGGAGTGGTACCTGTTTGTTGTACGCAAACTCCACCAATGGTAGGTGATCGTCCCAGCTACGACCAATGTCAAGGACACGTGGATGGAGCATGTCCTTGAGTGTCTGAATGGTCCTCTCCATCTGGCCATCCATTTGAGGATGAAAGGTGGTGCTCAGGCATAGCTGCATCTCAAATGCCTCCTACAACCCCTTCCAATTCCAGGAAGTAAAGTGAGCGTCTCGATCGGAGACGATAGACGATGGAACACCATGAAGTCGTATGATATCCGGAATGTAGAGGCGTCCCAATCTCTCTACTGAGCCCTGCTCCCTAATAGGTAGAAAGTGGGCCAACTTGTTGAGTCAGTCGACAATCACCCAGATGGATTCATGTCCTTTGGAATTACGTGGAATCCCCGTCATGAAATCCGTAGATATCTTGTCCCACTTCCACTCTGGGACCTCTAGGGGTAGCACTAATCCTACCGGAACCTGATTCTCCGCCTTCACCTGCTGGCAGATGAGGCATCACGAAACAAACTCTACCACAACCTTCTTCATACATGGCCACCAGTGATGTCGTCTGATATCCGGGTACATCTTCGCTACTTTTGGATGTACCACCAAATGGAATGTGTGAAACTCCCTCAGCACCTCCTCCTGTAATGCAACTGGTACCATGGAATATCCCCTGAATAGGATAACGTTCTCTTCTCCTAAATAAAATCCATCATGTGTCTGTCCTGTGGATATTTATGCATGTCGCGTCTCACAGTCAATGTCCCCACATTGTGCCTCTCTGACCCATTGAAGTTGTGGAGGAGTGACTGTGAGTGACTGTAGAAAGGCTGCTTCATCTCTATCCAGAAAGGATATCTGCAATGCGGCTAGTTGCTCTGTCGCCTCTCCAAGTAGCTGAATTCCCGATCACCTGCTGAGAACATCTGCTACTACGTTCCCCTTCCTAGGATTATAGACTATCTCAAAGTCATATTCCTGGAGGAACTCAAGCCATATCTACTGTCTCAGGTTCAGGTCCTTCTGCGAGAAGAATTACCTGATACTATGGTGGTCAGAGTAGACTGTAAAGTGGTCACCCATCAGATAGTGCCGCCACATCTTCAAGGCGAAGACCACTACTGCTAACTCCAGTTCATGGGTAGCATAGTTCTTCTCATGCTGCCTCAACTGTCGTAAACCATAAGCGATCATTTCCTGCTCTTGCATCAGGACAAACCTAAGTCCAGTCCCTGATGCATCACAGTAAACTATGTACCATACAGCCTCCTATGGTAGCCTCATGATGGGTGCACTGGTCAATCATTGTCTCATCTCCTAGAAGCCCTACTGACATCTATCATACTATACGAAGGGTTTACCCTTCTTCGTCAAAGCTGAAAGTGGTGTTGAAACTCTAAAGAAGTCTACCACAAAAATCCGATAGTACCCAGCTAGACCTAGGAAACTTCGTACCTCTGTCACAATCCTGGGTGTCTCCCAAGCAAGTACAGCCTCGATCTTCGTAGGATCCACCGCAACTCCCGCCTCATATATGAAGTTACCCAAGAAGTGGACCTCTCGAATCCAGAAATGATACTTCGAGAGCTTACTATAAAGTCGGTGCTCTCGGAGTGTGTCCAGAACAACCAGCAAGTGGTAGGCGTGCTCCTCCTCAGTACTCGAGTAAATCCATATGTCGTCGTTGAAGCCTATGACAAGTCGATCGAGGTAAGGTTGCAAGATCAAGTTCATGTGATTCATGAACACCACTGGAGCGTTGGATATGCCGAAAGGCATAACCACGAACTCGTAGTGGCCATAACGACACATGAAGGCCATCTTCTACACATCCTCATTTCGAACTCTGAGCTGATGGTAGCCTAACCCAGGGTCTATCTTTGAGATTCATCGTGCTCCCTTGAGCCTGATCAAAGAGGTCATCTATCCTCGGGAGTGGATACTTGTTCTTTATAGTCACCCGATTCACGCTACGGTAGTCGACACATAGTCATAATCTTACATCCGCCTTCTTGGAAAATAAAATTGGAGAAGCCCATGGTGAAACACTAGGTCGGATGAATCCCTTTCCCTGCAAATCCTCCAACTGTACCCGCAGTTCACGAAGCTCAGTGGGATCTATTCAATATGATGGAGTAGATATCAGGGCTCCCCTAGAGTACAGTTTAATATAGATGTCTACCTCTCTATGAGGAGGTATTCCTAGAATGTCTTCAGGGAAAACATTCACATACTGATCCACCACAATAGGAAAACTCGGACTCCGCACATCAACTACTCCGAGGATGAGACTAGCCAACTGATGTGTGATCATCTTCCCTCTCCTCTGCGTAAGCCCATCCTCCTATGAAAATGATCCCTTCTCTCCAATGAAGGTAAACCTTCTCCCATCTATGAGGACACACCGCACTTTGTACCTAATACAGCCAATCTGGGCATGGACTGTAGATAACCAGTCCATACCCAAGATGACGTCATAAGGCCTCGACGCTGCTACAAGAAGATCCCAGCCGAAGCTCTCGCCTCCTAGAGTAATCTCACAGTGCCGGCACCAGTGTGTAATTGTCAAGTCTTCTCCTGTAGGATTCTCTAGCCGTAAGGATCGAGCCAACGGCTCTATCGGAATCTCCGAGCTCCTAACATGGGCAGCAGCAATGAAATAATGACTCACTCTGGTGTCTATAAGAACTGCTACAAGGGTAGAGTAGACAAAGATAGTACCTCGAATCATCTCAGGTGTGTCGTGGTCATAAGCCTCCACTGCCTGAAGTTGAGCTTGCCTCTGTCCGCCAGCTCCCTGTGGTCAGGGTGGACCTATTGGTGGTGGTGGTGGTAGAGCCTCGAAGCGTCATCCACCACTTACTGCTCGGCCAGCTTCTCTACCTCCTCCGCCTGCTCCCTGCCGACCACCATGGTCGAACCTTTTCCACTGCCTGGGTAGTCCCTCAACCGTCTGCTGCTCCTCTGCATGGCGTGTTGGGTAGTCACAAGCCATGTGGCCATTCCCATCATATGCATAACACTGCCTGCCTCTCGTATGACTGACTCTGCTGCGTGTGCCTCGCACCTACGAACCAGTATCCTGAGGTCGCCCACCCGATGGCATGGTCCGCTTGGACCTATATGACATCTATCTACTAACGACTGAAAAAGACTCTGCTACGTGTGGCCCTGCGATAGGCATTGTAGCTGGCGTAGTCTCAGTAAGGAATCTCTCCACAAGAAGGGATCGCTCTAGTACTCCTGTCTGCGTCGGAATGCTGAGGGAGATCATTGAAGCCCTGATCTCATGCTTCAGTCCCTACTCGAAGGTCCGGGCCCAAAATAATGGGTCTCCTACCATGTTTGTGGAGTAGCGTGAGATGTCGGTAAACCTCACCGAGTACTGGGCTACTATCATGCTTCCCTACAGCAGCAGTAGTAACTCCTGGATGTGCACCGCATAGAGGGTGGCTGGAACAAACTCTGAGTGAAAGAGGCTCTCGAAGTCCACCCATAGTAGAAATGACTCTTCGTGCACCTGGAGCATCAGGCTCCGCCATCTACCTATTGCTGTGTGCAGGAGACTCGCAGAAAGGTTCACCATAAGATCTGTTGGTGTCCCTACCAATCTGAAGACTCGGACAATAGCCTCCATCCAATACTTGGATGCCTAAGGGTCTGTCGCTCCACAAAACATGGGCGGCCTCTGTCGCTGAAACTCATACAACACACTCAGGTAGCGTGCACTCTCCGCTTCTGGGGCCGCTGGTATCGGTGGACTAGCAGGTAGAGGTACCGCTGGTGCCTCCGCTATAATGGGGCCCTATGCCGAGGCCTCATCGCTCGGTGGGCTTCCATCTCGCACGTGGCTCGGAACCCTATATGGATGCCTTTATGAGGCCATCCTGAAAAGTAACAGGTGCGGCATGGTTATTACATTATACCTGATGAGCTGACACAAAGTAATCACAAATAAAACCTTTGAAACACACATGCAATCAATATTTTCATGCTCTGAGTCAGAAATCAGAAGTCAGAGTCCTAGTGTATGGATATGTCTTCCACCGCACCAACACCTGACACCCTGGACTGATAACCACACTCAATGCCCTTAACACTATTGCTTCACAGAAAGAAATTATCAGAGTCCTATGTTCTACGGTAGAATCGACTCCTCTGATACCAATTTGTCAGGACCCATCCTCGGGGCCCATACTGTGACTACCCCAATCCCGCCTTCCATTGGCCAGGGGCTGGCGACTAGAACCAAAGGCATAAATCCCAAAACAAGTGAAGGTGTTTCCTTTATATAAGTAAAAAAACACAACAGAGTATGCAGGATGAAGTAAACACTAAGTAAAATGAGTTCAAAAGTAAGTGCTCGGAAGTAAATGGGCTAGAATACAAACCCAACTGAAAGTACAGTCCAACAGTAAAGAAATAAGAGCTTCAATAAAGTAAACTAGCTACCACTAAGTTGTCCTCTGGATATTCCACCTGAAGTGTGGGTAAAATGGTCTCCTCAGCTCCTCAGGTCCGGCAGTCCACTCCGTGTACGTCCTGCCAAGTGGCCCACCTCCAAGTACTGTCCCGCTCCACAAGACTCTACCTCGATCAGTGTTGTATATCGTCTACATCCAACACAATGTAGTGCAGTCATAGCCCGTGCAGGGGTGAGTATACGATACTCAGTAGGGAACCCGAGACCCTCGAAGGTCTCCCCGAATCCAAAAAGGATAAACCACAAAGAAAAGATACAAACACAAAGTATCAACCAACTCTACATATATATATGCCCATACATATACCTAAGTCATCAATTCCAGTTTGGCTCCAACTCACGAGCCCAAAAACAACCCAGTCCACACAAGAAAGCACAACCTAATCTACATAGGAATGCAATTCAATCATATTGATGATAATTAGTGAAATTGAAGACTCAGCTCACATAGGTATACTACTCACGAAGAGGGGTGGAGATGATAGATGTAGCCTCTGAATCATCTCCCCTGCAGAACCCACATAGGATCCAAGTACCTAAGTCATCATTGTCGAACCCACGTAGGATCCATGTATAGTAACCACCACTACCGAACCCATGTAGGATCCAAGTACAGTCATCATCGCTACTGAGCCCATGGAGGATCCAAGTACCGTCATCCTTACTGCCAAACCCACGTAGGATACAAGTACAGTCATTATCATCGTCGCAGTCGCACCATTCTCTAGGGTTCCCACACACAGCATGCTCGATTATGGGAGGGTCTGCTCCACGATCCATGGGGGTCGATACATCAACTATCACGAAGTCTAGAGTTGATGTATCCTAAAGTTTCGTCTCGACAAAAGGAATTCAATGCAACAAACGGCGCGTCAATCGGATGCACGGTCTGAGAGATATTGGATTTTCCGTTCTAGGGGCCTCATTAGAAATATGCTCGTTTCTAACCTAGATGATATCCAAATACATCCAAAACTTACATAGAGTATCAAAAAGGAACGTCTCATCGAAATAGTCCCAGTGCTGCAGACGGCGCGTCGTTCAGACATGCGTTCTTTATTTTATTCATGTTTAAGTGAATAACAGTCTCGGTCCATTAGGCCCGATGGGCTGACAGATTGGGTCGACTCAGTTTTGGAGGGTCCGACCCGGAAAAGGGGTTGGACCGGCCCGGTGAGTTGCGCGGCCTGGCCCGAAGTGGCGTGGCCCAAACCGAAGTGGCGTAGCCCAGCCTGGCCAGGTGTAGCCTGGCCTGGCCCGTGCGGTCTGCGGCCCGGCTCAGAAGACAGCCGCTGGCCCAGCGAGACGCAAAGGGGGCGCAACCCTCAGTTTTTGGAAACGGAGGACCCAGTGGGGTCCACCCTAGCAGCTGGTCGGGGGGGTTACACCCCCCCCGATTTCCGAGTGACTGCAGGCCATTAAGGCTGCCTGGTTTGTGAGCTGTCGTGGGACCCAGAAGGGGTCCTGCCTCCTTGATATGCTGGCGGCCAGCTCGGCCGGCCGCCCCTGCTGGTCCGCCATGGCTCGTCTCATCGGTGCGGCGCGCCGGCGCCACGCCCCTACGTCAGGGCCCGCTCTGGTCGCGTCCTTCCTCAGTCTCTCCGGCACCGCGCGAGAGCGTCGCGCACCACCGTCGCGGCCCGCTTCAGTCGCGGCCCTCTATGTCTTTGCCCGGTGCAACGGCACCACGCCGCCTTCGTCGCGGCCTTGCCTGGCCGCGGTTCCCTGTCGATCACCGCATGGTTCAGCGGCACCATGCGCCTCCACCACCAACATCAACGAAGATTACCAAAGAAGAGGGGAGGAGAATCGACCTAGTTTGTGTCGTCCAATCTCCTCCTGTAATGACGATATCATGCGGCCAAACCTTAAGCGGTGAAGAATGACGATAAATACTTGAACAAAAAAAAGCCCCTGCCTCAATAAAAGATATCGAACGTTGGGCGCCGCGGTAGACGATGTCGCGGGATGAGGTTCCATAAGCGACGACGGAGTGCGCCCGAGGAGGAAGCGGCGTCTCCCCTTTTTCCACAGAGAGAAAATTATAAGGCAAGATGTTGTTGGCGAGATCCCATGTCGGTGTCTCCTCCCTTGTCACGGAGGAAGGAGGGGATGGAGAATCCGGGGTTGCCAAGTCGATGTTCTTCATCGGAGAGTTGGCATTCTTCAACAAAAAAGATGAAGCATTCTTCGAAACTCAGGATCTCTCTCCCCAAAATCTCCACACAATAAGACAACCAAAAATAAAATAAGGATTCTTTTTATTTTATTTAATCATTCCATGAAGTCAAAAATTTAAATTTCAAAACACTTAATTAATTAATTGAAGTGGCTCAATTAATTGATTAAAGAGTGTTGGAAAGAGTTAAGAGGGAGAGAGAGAGTAGGTGTAAAGGTTTCACAAGTAATGAAGATTTTACAAAAAAATTAACAGGGGGTTTAAGGAGTTTTAGGGAATGTGAAGGGTTGGGGCTCATATGGGCCCCACCTCACATTTATCCTCACATGGGTAGTTAGGTGCTTGTGGGTCCCACCCTAACTCCCCCGTGTAGGATAAAACCATTGTAGATATAAAAAATAAAAATGTTCCACAATTTTATTCACATCTCATTTAATCCACAAATTTTAACTTCTCCTCCTGAGAAAACGCATCTACGGTAAAAGTCCTCTTAAGAAATTACTGACGATGCGATTTCATCGGTGCCCTTAGATTTCAATTCCATGCACCGGTTCAGAATATAGAAAAACCCGCTCGTTCGTTCACTGAATGTACCCGATCTAAACATTGGAAATTGATTCTGGGAACACCAGGCCTCAGAATCATGTGTCGTTAGAAGCCACAGACTTGTAAAATTCCAAAGTATTTTAGAAAAAAATTTCCTTGAAATTTCCGGGTCATTACAACATACTCTATTATGAGTAAATATTTTCACTCTCAAATAATAATAATATTTAAAAACACCAACATCTATAGGATACAAATTTCTTTGCTATAGTAATATTTGATGGGAAATACAAGTATTGGTTTCTTTATATCAATGTTCCTACACCTATTAAAGTGTATTGTTGATGTGAAAATTGTAATACTGGGTTTCATTTGTATACTAAATTTATGTATTTCATGTCTTAACATTTTATATTTGTAAAATGATAATTATAAATGATCAACCATTGGAATGAATGATAACATCCAAAAAAGAAATATGACTATCCACTCACATTATATTGGTAATCATTTCAAATCCTCTTGTAATGTCATTATTTTATATATAAATGCATAAAATAAAATTAAAAGGAGATATATCATACATGATCCATACAATATCAAGTATTGAGTAATTATTAAATGTGGAAATATAACATCCCAACACCAGTTTTTAGGTACATGAATTACTTTTATTTGACAATCATTCATTCAGATCTAATCTAACATGATATTTTGTGATAGATATAGTTTTTGAGGGGTTATGGGACTACCCATGGTTGGTGAACACATAATGAAAAATGTGTTTGTTACGCCATGAAACCATGTGCCTTATATTTGAGTCACAGATGTCCATGCATAGTTAGGATAATGGTCAGTACAAACCACATGACATACCTATAAAATTATATTGCATGAGTAAGTCAGATCATGTATAGTTGGCGCATAATTTAAAAATAGTGGCACCAAACCAAGAACCTCTTCAAGTAGAATATAGGTAGGAAATAGGTAGGCAAACCAATTGAAAATTATAACAACCCAATTGTGTGATGTGGGTTAATAATAATTCATTTTAATTTTTAGTTGGATGTTTTTTTGGGATTTCATTGTCCTCGGTGATTTATTTTTACATTTATTTGATTTATTTATTCATATTTTCTATGTTATGATACTATTTGATTTTATTCCTATTCAATTTAAAAGATACACCCTTTAATTCTTGGATGAAAAAATAAATCTAGGCTCATGATTCTATATATAATGTTAGTGGTAAAATATAATTAGTTTTCTTATAGATCCATTGTGGAACTGAACTTCATTACATAAATCATCCCTGGTCATTGATTGTTCACCTGTAATCAGTGAGTTATGTTCTTTCTCTCTTTATATTTGTTTTAGAGATGATTATTTAGAGTTTTTTATTTATTAAATGTTGTTTTTTGATTCTCCTATAATTATTATGGACTTCCTTTAATTTTGGATCCCTTGTTTGGTGTGGAAGTGATTATGAATTGAGATTTGTTATTTCATAATGAAAATTCATTGAATTGAAATAGTAGTTTGTTTGTTGGCATAAAATTAATTTCAAATTTATTTTCAATGAATGAATGGTTCATTTTCTATAAATAAATTTTATATATAATCCTATCTTGGTGGAAACCGATTTAATAGTAGTTATTAAAATGAAGTAAAATTTTTCAGAACATGATCATGAATTAAAATGTATAATTTGAAGATTTATTTTATGACGAGTTTTTATAAAAAAGTTAATGAAATGATTTATAGTTTGAAATATAATGAGTTTGTTTGAAAGGAATTGGTTTATATTAAATCACTCTAATGACTATTATTTTAATAGAATTTGAATATTTTGAGACATGAATATAGGGATTATTTTTAATGATTAATGAAAATAATTCATTTCCCTTTTATATTTGATTACCATGAACCAGTTGAGATGTTGTATAATTATGAAGGTGATAAAACACATTTAAAAACTGATTACCATGAAATGGATTTATAATGGTAATGATTCTATCATAATTTGTGGGAAGGAAGTTCCATATTTGTGATGACCTCCTATTCCTCAAGGGATGTGGATCTAGGGAAGTGTGTTCCGACCATGATTCATTATTTCACTGAAATTGTCGGGAACATCGTGTCTCATTATAACTAATCTCTAAAACATAAAATTAGTGTTCTATGATTGAAAATTAATTTTCCATGACAATGTTTTTGAGATATATGTAGTATACTTTAAACATAAACTATAGATTCACAACAGATATAACAAGAGGTTCAGTCTGAAGCCGAGACTTATTCCTCTCAAATTTAGATAAATTCGATCCAAACCCTGGATCGGGGTTAACAACAGTTTACAAAACTGTCCAAGCCACGCAGGGACCTCTACCACTATTCTTCATAGGAAACAAAACAAAGACTAGGCCACACAAGGTCCTCTTCCACAGTTGATGTGGGAAAACAAGACTTAAGAGTTTTGGAGTGAGGATTTTGATATCCTCTAGTTCAATACAGGTGACAGTGTGTATGTGTAAGATATACAGAGTACACCACACTTCTCGAATGTAAATAAAAAATCACTTAGGGAGAACAGATAAGAGTTTAGAAATCTCTAGTGATTATCAATGCAGCTCTGGGCTCGTTGGATTGAATAGGAATGCTTTTGAGTCCTTCTCTGATTTTTATTTTGAAAAACAGAGTGACGTAGTACAGCTTGTGTTCTACAAGAGTGAAAATTATCTCTTGATTCATCTTTTGTTCATCAGTGGTGTTGGATTGCACTCATGAGAGTTCATTGAATGTCTTGCAATCTCTTTCTTGCTAGGTATTGTTATTCTTGTTCAGCATAGTGCTCTCAGGTGTATGTAAGTTCTTCTTGTTGTATCGTCACACTTTCACATGTGTACTCCATCTCAATTTTCCTTATATTCCATGAGTTTCGGAAGTAGGAATGATTCTCTTTTCATAGGTACGAGATACGGTTTCCTGACATTCCAACACCTATCATTAAACAACATTAATTTCATTAAAAACATCAAATATGACTGTTAGCATTATTTAAATAATATTGAATAAAAGTTAAGAAACGGTGTCACAATGATTATGTGAAAGTTGTCTTCTTCACGGTATGGTCTTCATAGTATGTGGTTCACGGTATGTGCTTCCCGGTATGTGCTTCACGGTGTGTGGTTCACGGTATGTGCTTCACGGTCTGTGGTTCACGGTATGTGCTTCACAGTATGTGCTTCATGGTATGTGGTTCATGGTATGTGCTTCATGGTATGTTCTTCACGGTGTGTTCTTCACAATGTCTCTATGTCACGGTGTGTAGCTCACGGTGTCTGGGTCACAGTGTGTCCATCACGGTGTCTGTCTAACTGTGACTGTGTCTTGTACACAGTCTGTCTTACTGTGCCAAACATCATGGTGTCTCTATACTTAGAAAAATATCTGTATTTAGATTTTGACAGTAATATGAAGAATATAGATTAAGCTTAATCATTGGTGAGTAAGAGAACTTGAATCATAAATATAAAGTCTTGATAATATAAGTGAGATTTGTGATCATGCATAAGACTTGTAAATAAAAAAGAGAGTAATTAACATTAATAAGATTTGTTATCATTAAAACATGGTGTGTAGTTATTATTGAGACTGAAGAGAATTAGCAAGACGTGCAATTAAGATTGAGATTAATTAACAGTAATAGGATTTGTGACCATTAAAACATGATTAATACATGGGGAGTCCAACAGATACATTGGAACATTTTATATGGTTGAGATGGTTGGGAATGTGGAATTACATTTTGATTTCCCACCTATTCAATGCATGATGTATTTCACATTTCAAAACACATGAAATATCATTCACACCCATCTCATGTTTTGATTTGGAAGGACATAAATGTGGAAACTGATATATATGTTACATATCACGTAGTTTGGATTTTAAATTCTCATATGACAGTTTTAATTGGATTTTTATACCATCTGTTTGGTTTCCATGGTTCCATGATTCTAACTATCCTTAAACATTGGAATGTGATGATATGATGAGATAGTAGTGAAATAAACTCTTTTATGTGATCATGTTATCTTGACATGATCAATATAGTATACATCATTTATGTGGGGGTATTGTAACATCATGAGACCCATTTTCATGTTCTTACATTTCATTGTTTTGACTATATTTTATTTGGAACATAACATGAGTAATTTGAGTTGATATTAGGTGTTTTATGGTTTCTAGTAACATGAATGATTTGATAATAGTTATTGAAGATAGTGCAAGTAAAGGTAGGTAATAGTTATCTATATGTTTTAGTCATAAAGGAAAGCTCATGGTTTTCCACAAAATTAGGAATAATCATGAGTCTTACCCCTCAAACCATTTGGCATGATAAAGTGGGGTCCTCTATGGTCGGTGAATAGTTATTCAAACCATATGGCCAAACTATGTAGTTATTCCAACAACCCAAAGGCAGGCTGAAGCATCTTGCCCCCATGTCCACTGAACCGAGCCCCAAGATGTTAGGACAAATGACCTAAATCGCATCTCCCCAAATTCCATAGGTTTCTAACGAGCTGTGAGAAACATAGGTGTGTCTTTGGAGAGAATATTAACTCATAGTATTAGGTATAACATAGTAGTAAAGAAAATATAATAAGCAGCCCAAGCTTATTAATATGATGATAGAAATATAATAAAATAAATAAACCAAGTAGATTAAATGGATAACTGTATAAGCTAAATAATAGTACATTGTATTGATGTGATAATGATGATGTCATCAGTCTATAAGAAAATTGAAGTTCCGGGAAACAATGGTGAAATCAAAACAACATGGGATAAAAAACTACTAGGTGGAAAATAGATATAATAGTATATTGATCACAGACTTGGTTCACTCCAACTAATCTCTATCATAAGACACAAAAATCTCTCAAACATTAGTAGCAACACAATTACCCTTATCTATATAAGTGATCATAAGTTCTACTTAGGTACTAAAGAAGACCTTATAAGGGTGTTAGATGTAAATTCCATTATGGTGGCACCCATGGTGTCTAAATATTTAAATTTAATGCTATAAAAAAATGTAGTGCATCAATATACAATATGTTCCAAGAAGATATTAATATGAAAACAACTACAACCTTGTCTAGGTTCACAAGTGGAAACTTTTCCTACACCACATGCATCAGCCTATGATGTATTTCTGAATAATGTATAACTGTAAAATGAAGAATATAAATATAATAAATAAGTAAACATAAAAGTCCAAGAATTAATACCCCCAGGATCAAGACATGGCCTGGGTTCTAATTCCAATGTCATTACCCAAATGCCCTAATAAGGAAAAGAGAACCATCACAAGTGCATAAGAAACTCAAAATAATAATAACAATAATAATAGATGAAACTCATGTATTTCAAGTAGTATAGTCAACTACTCCAAATCCAAAGGTGGAGTCTGAGACAATCCATGGCGATCTAAAAATAATCCTATGTATCACTATTAGACATTTGGTATAATCCAATACCATAGATTCCATCACCTGTTATCCATAATGAGTATATGGTATCATTGAACGTATGGTTACTATTCTTCCATTAAAATATCTCATATAGGGGACTGAGTCTAACCGAATGCGTAGAATAACCATTTGGATAATAGGTCTATCCTTGGCTACTCCCATAGGGAACCGACCTCACTCATGAGCATAATCAATCCCACATGGAAATCCCATGCCTAAAAATCTAATATATCACTCTAGGAACATCGAGTAGTAAACTACTGGGCACAGTGGGTCCATCCATGAAATCCTAATATTGAGAGTCATGTTTTCTCCCATCCTATATTGATAACCCATATCAAGAAAGGAATATAACAATTGGAAATGCATTTATAATTTCATTACAAAAAATATCAATATCACATCCATACCCTTTAATCTAGCTTTTAAATTTAATCCAATCAATAATAGAAAAATTTATATATCATGGAAATAAACATTATCATAAGCAGGTCATACACAATAAGCACAAAATTTAAACAATTTCATGTAATCACCTGAAATTTAATATAACAAGATAAATAGAATACTATTTAATCAATATTTCCAATTTAACAAAAACTACATTGGAAAATTTCATACAGTAAGGAAAAAAATTATAATAACACTAACCAATATTTTTATTTTAGAAGACATTGATCCTATATAGGAGGGTTTTTGTTAAAATATCATGAAATTATTTATGAACAATTCATTTATGCATATGTAAACATTTATTCAGGCCTAATTAAATTCAAGGGTAATTTTCAATGCATAAGCATCAAGTATATCATGTATAAATTCATATTTTACTACTTACATTACAATATCACAAACAATGAATATTACCAATACATTTAACATATAGTTCAATCCACCAAACAAGGAACAATCATTTTTATAGTTTACTTATCATTAATGAAATTCCAAATTCTCATGCTAAAAATCTTTACAAACAAAAAAATTCATGTCTCTAGACATGACATAAGGAATTAAAATATTCCATAAATAAAAAAGATGAAATATTTTAGGAATATAAAACATAGAAAAGTAATTGGCTTGAAGTATACAAATATTTCATAATTCAAGTTGTTCATGTAATTAATATGATCTATTTAGAATGTAAGTCATTTTTTAAAGCATGCCAAAGGCATATGGATCAACACGTGGTCCAATTAACTAAATTTCAAGATGGTAATATCGAAAATAAACGTAATTTATGGTCCATTACACATTCTAAACCATTTATAAATTTTATGCATAAGCCCATGGGGAAGCACAACTTAAGGAAAATGAGATTTAGTCCGAAATGGATGGCACGCCCAAAGTGGTGGTCTGAGGTGAAGAAGACGCCCCATGAATGGGTTTTCTGCTGGTGAGGGTCAGTACTGTCACTGGAAAGTATTGTAATTACTTTAATATGAAATATTAAAGATTCTCTAGAAGGTTCAATGAGAAGAACAATGACATAATTCCCAAAAGATTCCAAACTAGTGGTAAAAAGAGTAAACACCCTACCACAACATATTGGTACTCACGACATCGGATAATATCCTTTAATTAAACCTAAAATGGGAAAATTAAGATGACTTATAAATACCCCAAAAAATAGTGCACAAATCCTTCTGCGCTAAAGAAGCCCTACGAGAATTGGAGGTACCAATATATAAAGGTGTTTAGAATGTAGTGATTACTAAGAGTATTCCAATTCATCTGAAGATGTATAAATTAGATAATACATGAGGGTTTCAAGAATTGAACCCCAAAGGGAGGAGGATTAGGACACCATGCATGGAGGGAGGACTAAATGAGCACCTAGTGGGAGAGGGTGTGTTTCACCATATTGGAGGGAGGGAAGGGAGAGAGGATGGAAGGGATACAAACTAAGGATAACAATAAAAATAAAATAAAAAATATATAAAATAAATGGAAAACAAACTAAAATAAAATAAAATGCAAACCCCTATTTTCATTTTAAACTCCCAAAAACATTACGCATGGGAAATGAACATGGTTAAAATAATCATGTGTAAATAGTGTGTATATCCACTGTCCGGAACCTATAATAGATAGTAATGACTTTCCACTATGTCACAAAATTATTTAAATGTTTCGGCCTAGTTCGATTCGACTTTTCTCTATTCCTAGGATTCAAACGAGCTTCTTACAACACCATACCCTCTTTTAACCTCACTGTAGTCACTTTGTGGGATGTTTAAGGAAATAATTTAAATGGTCAATGCAAGGATAAATCCCAGAAAATACAACCACACTACCCTAGAACTTCCCATCCCCTAGAATCCTTATGGAATAAAAATCGTCAGCCAACCTATTAGGGTCATGATGTTCTATTCAAATGGTTTTGATTCATTTTCAAACACCCATCTCTGCTTCATGATTTTCCTTAATACAGAAGACATAATCTGTAGAACATAAAATGATTGAAGCATTGAGATATATATTTTTCTGACTTTTTCAAACTAGATACTTCATTACATCATCATCTCATCATCAAACAGATCGATAGAACATTATCACAGGTTCCGACATTAAAAGACAATTCTTGACCCTAGTATCCTCACTATTAGAGTTATATTTTAACACATGACCATGGTGTTCCGAGGATGCCCACGACATAAAACCTGAAACACAACCCGATCAAAGGGTCTTTTAAAATACGGCATTTAAACAACCATAGAATGATGGTCCAATACACTACCAACTGAACACTCTAGAAATGATCGTCATATATGGTCAACACCAAAGAAAAGTTAATCCTCGAGAATTTTAAGAAAAAGTAGCTATGGATTCTCTCATAAAATACTCACTAAATAAAATACCAACTTCTGGTGATGTATGTAGCCTATGTGTTGCACAAGATATCATGACTCGACATGATCATTGAAACATCCCCTTAGTCTGACACATTTGGATCACCACGGTTAAAACTGTCCCCTCCGAGTCTATATAAAAACCAGGGTAACCTCAGAGTCGATAACTAGAATACACAAATCTCATTTGAGAAAAGCTACATTCAGCTCTTATGATTGAGAAGTTGGTAAAGTTTGAAGGCCATATATTAATTAAAATCATTGAAACCACAAAGGAAACTGACTTATAGTAAATCCAAGAGGATAAAAAATTGTGTCTATGAGTCCATCCCAGGTTTTCCAACTTTGAAAAAACCATGTATCACTCATGATCACTAGCCTATTAAAACAAACACACTTCTGGATCATTCCTCTGATCAAAACCAACAAAAATTGCTCATTCAATTAAAAATTGTTATCATATTGTAATACTAATTCCCTTTTAGTGCAACAAGACATTGACAAGAAAGGGGACATGGTTTCCTTGAAGCTGATAACACACTAAGTGGTTTGAACGACCATCAAAAAGGATTTGGGACCCTCATTCCAAAAAGAGGGATATTTATAACACACAAGTAAAATAATCCCAACAAAAAATCACTCTCAAACCACTACAGGTTGAACAAAAAAGATTACCAAAAATGGGAATTTCTAAAGAGAGTTGACCATTTTAAAAGGTTGTCTCTGGTTATGTGCCTTATACAAGAAGAGAACCCCTATCCAAATTAGACAATAATTTCGCCACTGTAGGTGTGTCCTTAACATCAGACTAAATGATTAACACATAAATAAAATGGTTCTATGCACGATTTAAACATATTATGGTTACTGCATAAATCTACACATACTACCCGACGATTACATGAGAAAAAGAAACCTACTTGATATTGTACATCAATATATCGGCCATATGAATAGAAGTATCTTATAGTCACCACTGAAAATTAACTAAGAAAAACGTCACACCCACAATGGGAAACTTGGTTAATGTATTATCATTTATTTTTATAAGGAGGAAGAAAGAGATCTAATAAAATGCTCACATTCATTTTTCAATGAAAATATTAATAAAACACCGAATGGATTTAAGATACTGTACAAAATGGTATGATCAAGAACACCATTCAAGAAAGACAGAAACTAAATATGAGGTTTTAATTTTATTAATTCTAAATATATATTTCTAGACTCCTCTCATATGGATCTAGTAGCACTATATATACATGGCATGCACTGTGGCCCTAAGTTGTTACCTAACCAGTCTTGGATGATCCACTCTACAGACGATGAATCTCTATATCTCGGATGCCTCGGCCATGACTAAAAATTATTTGGCCTAAAAATAAAATAGTAGACAAAATCCAAGAATGAAATGGAGCTTCCAATATGATACCTAAAAATGGTGTTGTTACTAATCCCCTACCACTAGTTTCTAGTGGAAAATAACTACAAAGCACGAAATAATACCCATCCTAGAACAATCTTGACAGTCCATCCATTTACTCATGAATTAAGGTTTCTAATTGATTTTCCAACCCCACTGGTAACATACTATTGAATATGGGTATACTACCAGGATGGCACCACCCAAAAATGAACCCTTGAGATGGTACTTCTTAATGCTAGAGGAACCATCAACCTAGAAATGTACAAAACTGGACTGGCTCCCACTATCAGCCTCTCTAAAATTATTTTAAATAATTAGCACCTAGTTGAGGATCTCTATAATGGTTTTAAAATATAATAGTCACACCTGTGTGTGGATAAAAAGGTCAATAATTTCCTCAAAACACCACATAGTGTTCAATTTTTCATCGGTTAGAGATAGAGAAAATTGGTGAAGCTTAGTGAAATGATCAGAATATTCAAGCACATTCATGGAACCCTACTGAATGTGCAAACAAACCCTAGAATGATCTACTCTCAGATTTTGATACCACATTATAGCTTTTATCCTTATGTTCCACTAAGTCGGGTCCAAGTATGGTGGGCCACAATATCTCAAGCACATCTCTCTTAATTCTATAGGTTGGTGACTAGCAGTGAGGGAATGAAGTGAGTCTATTGGGAGACTGTTACCTCATAGTATGAGGTATAACAAAGTAGTGAAAATTAAATAATAATAAGCAGAAGCATAAGAATAATCAAATAGCCGTACAAGAAAATAAATATCCCAAGTAGTGTAAATAGATCACAACAGAAGATAAATAATAATACATTGTACAAAATTGATGATGAGATGTCATGATTCTATATGAAAATATATGTTTAGGGAAACATGGGTACAAAAATAAAATACATGCTATAAAAAAGAAAAAGGTGTAAAATCTATAGTAGCAGAATTTTAAGAATAGTCTCGGTCTTCTACCCCAATCTCTGTCAAAAGTAGCAAGAAAGCAGTAAAGCATATGAATAAGTGTTCTTCTCTGTATCCCTATATGTGAGAAAAAGGTCTAAATGGGTACCAAATCGATCCCGAATCAGGTGTGAGAAATAAATCCTAATAGGGAAGCACACACAGTGTTTAGAACATTCTATATCAAGATATAAAACAAAGCAGTGTGCTGATATATAATAAGGTGCAAGCAGATAAATAGATGAAATCAATTGAAAGTTATTCTGGGTCCCCATGTGGACATCCATCCCATACCTCATGCTTCGGCCAATGTCATATTTTTTTATTAATGTATACCTATGAAAAGAAGAGTATAAACAAAATTCCAAAGTAAACATCAGAATCCAAATTAGAATACCCACATGAATGTGTTTTGTAATGGGGAATATTTCACATGGAATTACCCAAAAGTGTGAATAATAAAAATACAATCATTGTAAGATCACAATAAACTCCGAGTAATAATAATAGTTAATTCATCTCGTGTATTTAAACCAATCAAATCATGTTTGTAAAATCAAAAGGTTGAGTTTAATCTCGTCCCTAGTGATTCAAAAAATATTCTTAGCTATCATAATGGTACATCTATTATAATCTAATACTATCAAGTTCACCCCAGGTGATCCATAAGGATTCGTTGGTATCACTCGAGGCATGGTGAACCTGAGTTAGTGAAAAATATCTCAAAAATGGGAAAAGTTCTCCCATGAGGCATTACATAACCACCTATCCAACAGGTCCATCTTCAAATTCACCACTAAGGAATTGGCCTCACACATTTGGATAAAAAAACTCCCTCGGCATGCCATACCTGGAAATCAAAATCATCTCAATCAGTGCATCAAGTAGTAACCCATCGGGCATGATGTATCCATCCGTGGAATCCTTAAATAATTAATCATTATTTCTCTTATCCCATATCGAATGATCCATATCAATAAATTCATAAAAAACATGATAATTCATTTATAATTTCTTTCCAACAAAGCGTAATCTCAATATCACATGTTTACCATTTAATCCATATGTGCAATTAATTCCAATAAAAGGGGAATGAATTATATTTCAATGAAATAAAAATTATAATAAGTCGGGAATAAATAACAATAACATCATTTATAAAATTCAATGTCATCCAATCAAGTATAATATAACAGGAAAACTCGATTACCTTTTAATCAAGCTTTGAAATTTAATCCAATCAACAATGGAGTGGTTTATCTAGAAAGGAGACCAAGCATGTATAATTGCACTAGTCACTATTTTTCTTTTAGAATATTGTGTACCTATGTAGGTGGGTTTTTTATTAGAAAATAGTGACATTATTCTCGAGCAATTCATTTAAGCATATTTAATCATTCATTAAGCCCAAATTAAATACAAGGAAAAATAACAAGGCATACATGTCAAGCCTAACATTTAGAAAATAGTATGTCATCACATAATTTTCAATATCACATCACAATAATCATACCAAATCATAAAAAATATATTTTCGGATATTAAGCAGTTCATGAAAAATTATATAGTATACACGTCATTAATGACATTCCAAAATCACATGCTAACAATATTTCTAGAAAAAACAACACAAGTCTTTAAAAGTGGCATAAGGAATTAGTATATAGCATAAGGAAATAAACATAATAATTTTTGTATAATACCAGTAAACAAAAAAAATTTAATGAAGTATAATCATTCATCATAAGGAATGGTGTTCATGTATTTAAAATCTCCCATTTAGGATGTATTCCATTTGTTAAATCATGTCAAATGTATATGACACAACACATGTCCCAATGAAATAAAATTGAATTTGGTAATTTACAAAGGGGACCTAATTTATGGTCTATTACCCATTATTAAGAATTTATAAATTTTAAACATCATCCCATGGTGAATAAAAAATAAAAGAAATTTTGATTTCTGATAAAATGGATCATGCACCCAAATGGGGTGGCCGAAGACGAAGAAAACACAACATGAATGGGTTTCTATGCAAGTGAGGGTCACTACAGACACTAAAACGCATTTCAATTATTTTAATATGAAATAGTAAAGATTTCCTAGAAGGTCATGGTGAGAGAAAAAAATGGTTTAATGCCAAAAAGACACAAAATGAGCAGGGAAAAGAGTAGATGCCCTACCTCAACATCATGTTACATTTTACATCTGGTAACAACCTTGGATTCAAAATAAAATGGGAGAATTATAAATATTTATAAAAATTACCAAAATGGGGATCAAATATTTCCACACCAAAATATCACAACATGAAGTGGAGTAACCATGAAATGAATGACTGCAGAATATAGAGCTTAATGAGATCTTTCCAGTGTATACCAAAGTGGGGAAATCAGATAGGATATTTGGGGTGCATGATCAACCCCCCCCCCCCCCCCAGAGTGTTGTAGTTGGACACCCCACATGGAGGGGAGAATAAATGAGTTCCTAGTGGGAGACGGGGCGACTCACCATGATAAAGGGAATGCAGATAAGAAGGAAAATAAGTTAAAAATAAATTGGAAATAGAAAAATAAAGAGACAAACTAAATTAAATAAAAAAAATTAAATTAAAACATTAGGGAAACCCCTTATTTTATTTTTCCTATACACAAAAATTATACACATAAGAAATTTCGATGGTTTACATAACCGTGTGAAAACCATATATCTTACCACTATTTGGAACCTACAATAGACCGTATAGGTACACACCCTAGGTCTCACTCATAGTAAAACCATAGGGCTCAGTTCACGTTCTCCTTTCTCAGTGATCGGGCATCAAATGAGCCTTAGAACCCCCCAAGACCATCCTTTAACCTCTTATTCATAATTTTATGGGACCATAATAGAACTAAATTAAGAAAAAAATTAACCGGTCCACATAAGGAAAAATTTAGGACATTACACTTGTGCACGACTAGTGCATGGTTTGGAAAACTGTCACGACACACAATAAAATGTACATTCATTAATATAAATTTTTATTATATGATTTAAAATACCTCTAATTTATCTAATTAATCTTTATTTAAAATGGGAACAATACCATGATGACTCCTATTTGATATTTAGTAAATTATTTTCCACTTACCTACTTTTTTAGTTATATCATTTTTTGTTAGATCAGGATATCTAAATGTTTTCACATTTCACATCATTCTCCCCCATTAATATAATATATAATTTTCTTGTTAACTAGAATATTATATTTGGGATATTGATGATATATATATAGTATGTGTCCAGATCTAAATGGTTTTCTTATAAATCTATCATGTAATTGATATTTGTGTCCCATATAATTATTTTCATTTCTAAATTCTATAATAGTCATTGAGATATGTTCTTTATCTCTTATATTTATAAATATATACTAAATTGGGCATTCATGTCCATGAATTGTTTTTTATTTTTGTTTGATCAATCTATAATTCGCATGATTTTTGAACCAGTGATGGGTTAAAATGATATTGTCAATTAAAAATGGTTGGTTCATATTTCAATTCAACTCTAATAAAAATGATTCTTATTTACTGACTTTAAAATAATTTCAGATTAATCTTTAAAAAATATTAGTGTCATTTTGTGAAAAAAAAATTAAATATAATCGTGTATATGATGAAACCAAACAGACAATCGACATTGAAATAATGTGTCTATTCCCAAAAAATGATATTCTATAAAAAAATTTGAATGAAACAATTTTTTTATTATAAATTTTGAAAATAAATGTCCTGAAATGTTTTTTAATTTCATGTGAAATAAATTTAATTTAATGTAATGTGTTTTAATGAAATTATTTGATGATTTTTTTCAAATGAAATGTCATGTTTTCAAACATAAACTTATAGCTGCTTTGAAATCATTTATTGAAATGAATAATATATCCTTGTATGTTTGTTAACCATGAAGCACATGGTTACATAGTTATTTTGGGAGAAGATATTAATGGTTGGTAAAAATGATTATCTATCAATATATTAATGATGCAAATGATTATAAACTATGTTGATTGAATAGATTTAATATTTACGATCTATTCAATTCCCCATAAGACTATACATATGTGGAAGTGTTCACACCCCATGATTTCATATTTCACAAAGAATATGAGAAACCTTGTGACTCGATCTAACATTTCTTGTTGAAATATAATGATTGTGATAAGATAGAAAATGATTTTTTATGTGTATAAAAGTGAATTGTTTTTTTAATGAATTTATAATTAAATAATGTTTTTTTTCATATTTGTCAACGATACTTTTATATGTCTCTTTTGAAATAAATTTACTTGTGTACCTCTTTTATAAAAGATAAAGCAATAATTTTGAAGTCATGTCTTGTATTGATTTTTAAAATGATTTCCATGAATTTTGTTTTTTAAATTAATTATTTTTTATTTGATATGGATTAATTATAAAATTCTTATATTGATCAAATACATCTATTTTTTCTGATAAACTATGTCTTACTTTTTCATTTATAGACTTCCTCTTACCATATATAGTAAAAGAAAAACATGTATTTGAGATAGTGGGTGTTCTTGAATAACAAGACATTGAATGATGTCTTTTCTTATTAATTTATAATTACATTGGTTGAAAATACATTTTTTTGACTTGTATCTATCTTTTTTATTGTACATCCCCTCTTGAGGATAATTTATTGTACCAAATTTTTATTATTTACATTATTATTATATATCATGATGAGATATTATAATGGTGTAATCATTCACTGTTGATTATATTTTTTTCTTAGGCATTAGTTTCCTTCCAATAGGGATGAAGAAAACTCTTGGCATTAGGGAATATATGAATTGGGAACCATTTTTTGGTTTATCTATGTTCATTCACGACCCGAAATCTGTAAAACATTATAACCCTGATTCACTAAAAATTGATCCAATACATATCCAATGATAAAATCAATAACATATCATTTCTATATTTTTGAAAAATCAGCAGATAAAAAATCATTATAAAAAATAATGTGGTGCAAAATATTTTTATGGACATATGATCATTGAAGAACTAAATGAAAAAAATATAAATATTATTTATTGATGAAATAAATTTCATATGGGTGATAATAAAATGTGTTTTATTTTAAAATTGTTATGGTTGATTAGTATTTATAAATCATTAATGATATTATACCATGATATTAGTTCAATTATTGTGTTATAATTTCCTTATAGGGAATATTCTATATAATATCCAATAATCTTTAGAAATTCTAGTACTATGACAATACATTTGATAATAAATATTTTTAAATTTTATATTAATGAAATAATTCAATTCCTTTATTTAAATTCTTTTTGTACATTTTAGAGGATTTTTCAGATCAAATTTATAAGGTGTAATTACTCAAACAAGACAGGGTTCCACAAACAATATATTTTTATCCCAAGTATCGATTTATTTTTAATATTTGGATTAGATTATATATTGATATTAATAAATATTATGTTTAATATTATATTTCTTAAACATACAAATAGGTTAAGCTTAGGTAATGATCCAAAAATTATTTTATTTGGTGAGAGAATTTATTTCAAAAATTGTTGATTCATGGGATGAATATTTAATTTTCAGAGTATTTTTTTTATTATAATTATTATCGTTCAACAATTTCAATTCCACCGATTAAGGAATTTTCACTACTGGAATTTAGTCTTTTCCAAAGGGTAGTATACCAACGGTTTACTTAAACCGTTGGTATAGTGAGCCTTTTCCAACGGTTTAACAAAACCGTTGGCAAAGGGAATTTCGGTGGACCCTTTCCCAACGGTTCACTGGAACCGTTGGGAAATGGGTGCTATACTCACACATTTCCCAATGGTTCTCTAGAACTGTTGGGAAATGTGTCCCTTTGCCAACGGTTTTTATAAACTGTTGGAAAAGGTTTCCCCCAAATTCCAGATCGCGATCTCCTCTCCCCATTCGGACAGAGCCCTAATATATTCGCTCTGCTGCTCTCGCGAACCCCATTAGACTCCACTACTCTCGCGAATCCGAACACCAGCACCCCAACAGGTACACCCCCATACTAATAGGTAAAATTTGATCTCAACCATATTGTTGTAGTTGTTTTAATGAATAGATTTTTTCCAGGTGTTGGTGGTTGAATTGATTATTGAAATTAATATCTAAATAGGATATTGTTTGTGTTTTTGAAGACTTCTTTAATGTTTTTGTATTCTATGTTTGGAATGAGAGTGTTCAAAACATGTAAATCAGAGATGGGGGAGGCTATCGTGAACGTTTACATGTTTTGGATAATGGATTGTGGGAATTATGGATTGTGTTCAAACCAATTTGATATGTTTTGGATAATGGATTGTGGGGGTAGGGGGTGTCCACGGGGGGGGGGGGGGGGGGGTGGGTTGTCCACGGGGGTAGGCGGGGGTGTCCACGGGGGTGGGAAATGCTATCCACGGGGGTGGGAGGGGCTGTCTAGGGGGTGTGGGCTATCCTGGGGGTCTGGGTGGGGTGTCCTGGTGGGGGAGGGGTGTGTGGGGTGTCCAGGGGGGTGGTATGTCTAGGTGGTGGTGGTGGGGTTGCAAGGGAGGGGGTGTGGGCTGTTTGGGAGGGTGGGAGGGGCTATCCAGGGGGGTACGGGGTGTCCAGGGGGGTACGGGGGTGGGCGGGTTGTCCACAAGGGTGGGCGGGCTGTCCACGGGGGTGGTCGGGCTGTCAAGGAGGGGTGGGCGGGCTGTCCAAGGGGGGTGGGTGGGCTTGCCACGGGGGGTAGGGGTGTCCAGGGGTGTGGGCGGGCTATCCAAGGGGGGGGGGGGGGGTTGTCCATAGGGAGGAGGGGTGTCGAGGGGGGTGGGTGGGCTGTCCACGGGGGTGGTTGGGCTGTCTAGGGGGTAGGGGGTGTCCACGGGGGTGGGCGGGGCTGTCCAGGGGGTGTGGGCTGTCCTGGGGGTCTGGGTGGGGTGTCCTGGTGGGGGAGGGGTGTGTGGGGTGTCCAGGTGGGGTGGTATGTCTAGGTGGTGGTGGTGGGGTTGCAGGGAAGGGGGGTGTGGGCTGTTTGGGAGGGTGGGAGGGGCTATCCAGGGGGTACGGGGTGTCCAGGGGGGTACGGGGGTGGGCAGGCTGTCCACAAGGGTGGACGGGCTGTCCACGGGGGTGGTCGGACTGTCAAGGAGGGGTGAGCGGGCTGTCCAGAGGTGGTGGGTGGGCTGGCCACAGGGGGTAGGGGTGTCCAGGGGGGTGGGCGGGCTATCCAAGGGGGTGGGGGGCTATCCATAGGGAGAAGGGGTGTCGAGGGGTTGGGTGGGCTATCTACGGGGGTGGTTGGGCTGTCTAGGGGGTAGGGGGCATCCACGGGGGTGGGTGGGTTGTCCACGGGGGTGGGAGGGGCTGTCCAAGAGGGTGGGAAAGTCTATCCACGGGGGTGGGCGGGGCTGTCCAGGGGGTGTGGGCTGTCCTGGGGGTCTGGGTGGGGTGTCCTGGTGGGGGAGGGGTGTGTGGGGTGTCCAGGGGGGTTGGTATGTCTAGGTGGTGGTGGTGGGGTTGCAGGGGAGGGAGGTGTGGGCTGTTTGGGAGGGTGGGCGGGGCTATCCCGGGGGGGTACGGGGTGTCCAGGGGGGTACGGGGGTGGGCGGGCTGTCCACAAGGGTGGACGGGCTGTCCACGGGGGTGGTCGGGCTGTCAAGGAGGGGTGGGCGGGCTGTCCAGGGGGGGTGGGTGGGCTGGCCATAGGGGGTAGGGGTGTCCAGGGGGTGGGTGGGCTATTCAAGGGGGTGGGGGCTGTCCATAGGGAGAAGGGGTGTCGAGGGGGTGGGTGGGCTGTCCACGGGGGTGGTTGGGCTGTCTAGAGGGTAGGGGGTGTCCACGGGGGTGGGTGGGTTGTCCACAGGGGTGGGCGGGACTGTCCACAAGGGTGGGAAAGGCTGTCCATGGGGGTGGGCGGGGCTGTCCAGGGGGTGTGGGCTGTCATGGGGGTCTGGGTGGGGTATCCTGGTGGGGGAGGGGTGTGTGGGGTGTCCAGGGGGGTTGGTATGTCTAGGTGGTGGTGGTGGGGTTGCAGGGGAGGGGGGTATGGGCTATTTGGGAGGGTGGGTGGGGCTATCCCAGGGGGGTACGGGGTGTCCAGGGGGTATGGGGGTGGGCCGGTTGTCCACAAGGGTGGACGGGCTGTCCACGGGGGTGGTCGGGCTGTCAAGGAGGGGTGGGCGGGCTGTCCAGGGGGGGGGGGGTGGGTCGGCTGGCCACAGGGGGTGGCCGTGCTCTCGCGAACCCCCCATCCGAACATCATCGACCCCCGTGGACAACCCACCTTTTATCCCAAATTCCATAGATTTATACATTATTTTATTATATTATCTCTCAAATTATCTAAAATATTTGTTTGATGTTCTTCACGTGACCTATCATAATTCCTTCTCATAATCTATAGTGATCATGGGAAGATCCCATGCATGATTCATGATCACTCAAATTATTCTCCAGATCATACATAATGGAAGCCTTACAGGATGTGAGATGATTATATCTATGAAATCTACTCAGGTACCTGGTGAGGAAGTGCATATTAATTCAAAAAGGTAAATCGCATATTAGGATACCCTACTAATATGGTTATGGGATGAGGCATGCTCTGCTGATGTGATAACACATTAAGTTCTTGTTGGTTTTACATTTTTTCAATAACACATTAGTATGTTTTTTTCACATGTGTAGTTTATACAATGATTATTTTCTTCCTTTATCGTTTACATAAATGTATTTTCTATTAAAGTTCAATCCTATTGAATTTTTTATGACAAAATGACTTATATGATTTCTTTTTACAGAATGGACAGAAGTTGGATGTATGAAACCGATCGTATCTCAAGCGATTTTCAAAACAATTTGGAGAGCTTTATAGATTTTTCATTTCACAATGCTTCAGATAGTGATCGCATACACTGCCCATGTTCCAATTGTGTTGGTAGACCTTGGTTGACTCGTGAAGAAGTCATCTACCACATAACCAAAAATGGTTTTCAAGCAAACTACTTTCTGTGGTATCACAATGGGGAGAAAATGAAATCTCAAATTGGTGATGATCGAAATGAAAGGACTGGAATGGAGAATTTGTTAGATGATCGGTTTCCGTTTATTCGTCATCATGAAAAAGAAAGGATTTCGACTCAAGAAGACGTCGATATGAGGACAACTGATGCATCTAGTGAAAATGATGATATTGATAGGGTGAAAAAATTGAATGATGTTGCCACTACTCCAGTATATCGACAATGCGATAAAATGAAAAAGATGGAATTTTTAATCTGATTATTTCATGGAAAAACTCTGTATGGGATTTGTAATACATAAATCGATTACATTCTTACCCTCTTGAAATATTTACTTCCAGATGATGCAGATATTCCCTCAAACCACTATATGGCATGGAAGTTAGAGGAAGAACTTGGATTTTCCAGAAACAAAATTCATGCTTGCCCGAAAGATTGCAGTTTATTCTAGGAAGAAACCGCTGAACGAAATGAATGTATAAAATGTGGCACATCCCTCTGGAAGTCAAAATCTAATGGAACACCATCACGCGTTCCACAGAAAGTAATGTGGCACTTTCCATTGATCCCCATAGTCCAGAATATTTTTATGTCTGATGACATATCAATAAAAATGAGATGGCATGATACCGAGAGAAAGAAGACTAATAATGTGTTGGTTCGTCCTGTAGATGGATTTGCATGGCAGAGATTTGATGCTCTACATCCTGATTTTGCATCTGACATGCGTAATGTGAGTCTGGGTCTTTCATGCGACGGTTTTAATCCGTTTGGGCAAATGCTTACTTCGCACAGCACATGGCCAGTTTTTATACACATTTATAATCCTCCCCCATGGTTGTGTATGAAAAAATCTTTCACTTTCATGAGTATACTCATATCTGGTCCTTCTGATCCCGGCATTGATATTGATGTATACATGCAACCTTTAATAAAAGAGTTGAAACTTCTTTGGGATGTGGGTGTGCGCACATACGATGCATGTTCGAAAGAAATATTTCAGATGCGTGCTGCGCTTATGTGGACGATAAATGATTTTCCATCTTATGCAATGATGTCTGGATGGAGCACGAAGGGAAAAATGTCATGTCCAGTTTGTATGAAGAATACACGATCCAGAAGACTGAAACATCGTTGTAGTTTCAGTTTTATGGTACATCAACAATTTTTTCTAAAGGATCATCCATATAGAATGAATCGTCGAAGATTTGATAATACTATAGAGACCGATGATCCACCTCAGTGTATGTCTGGAACTAATGTGCTTAATGAATTGAAAGATTTCAGTTTATCGTTCGGGAAGGGTCAAATGAAATCTAGAAAGAGAAAGAATTTTTCCACAGAAACCTGTTACAATTGGAGGAAGAGGAGTATCTTTTTTGATATGCCTTATTGGTCAACCAATTTGCTACGTCATTGCTTAGACATAATGCATATTGAAAAGAATATATGTGAAATTTTGCTTTCAGTTCTTACAAATGTCAAGGGGAAGACAAATGATGATTTACGATCTCGACATGACTTGGTGGATTGGGGCATCAGACCAGAATTGCATCATGTGCGTATCAGTGAAAATAAATGGCAACTTCCATGTGCTTCGTATGTGATGACACCTACTGAAAAAAAAATTCTGGAAGTATTAGAGACTATTAGAGTTCCTGATGGGTATTCAAGCAACATATCTAAATGGGTCAACAGAAGAGAGTTGAAGCTAAAATCTTTGAAGAATCATGATTATCACGTTCTACTGCATGAGTTGCTTCCAATAGCAATCTGTCATCTTTTGTCCAATAATGTAAGGGTGGGTGTTATTCGGTTGTGCCATTTGTTTAGAGATCTTTGTGCTAAGAGGTTGTCCAAGTATTTCTTGAAAAAAATGTTGACAGATGCCCCATTAATTTTGTGTGAGTTGGAGAAAATATTTCCCCCATCATTTTTCACATGCATGCTGCATCTGACTGTCCATGATCCAACTGAAATACTTCTCAGAGGACCTGTTTCTTTTCATTGGATGTATCCAACTGAAAGAAATATGTTTACATTAAAGTCTTATGTTTGAAACAAGAATCATTCTGAAGGTTCTATCGTGAACGGTTACTTAGCTCAAGAATGTATGGATTTCTGTTCAATGTATTTGTCTGGTCTTACTACAAGAATGAACAGACCAATGAGAAATGAAGAAGAACAATATGAGAAAATTGAACCCAGTTTTCCATCACTTCCTCAAACAAGAGGAATTCCTGGATCATATACATTGAATACATTAAGCCATGAAGAGCGGGAGATGGCACATCGCACAGTTTTGTTCAACTATGATTTGTTCGATGACTATATCAGGTAACAAAATTGAATATGTATATCTTACATATATATCTGTTAAACTATTCATAATTTTTTATCTACTGGGAACATAAAACAATGATAAGTAGGAAGCATCGTTCTTTATCTTTGAGAAGGAGAGAGACTTTGCATAGCAAAGAGTTTTCTGCTTGGTTAAAATTGAAGGTAAAAATATTACTGTTTAAATTAATTATTTCAATATTTACTTAATTTTAACTGTCATTTATATTGCAGGTATTGAGTTTGTCTGCTGACTCTATCTCTGAGGAAATAAGAGCTTTGGCTTTTGGTCCTAATACCGTGGTTCGTGACTGTAAATCAATTTTTATCAATGGGTACAGATTTATTGTCACTGAATGAGCCAAAAACATGAGAACACAACATGATGGTATTATGGTTACTGCCACAACAAATTGTTATGCCAGTGCATCAGATAGTAGACCGCGACTTGAAAATCTGGGTTATTATGGAGTCGTTGAGAAAATAATAATATTGGATTATTACTCTCATGGACGAGTCACAATGATGAAATGCCATTGGTTTGATTTGATGACGAGACATGGCACATTTATTGATGATTGTGGATTTCGAGTAATTAATATGACCCGCACTCTTTCTACCGAAGAACCATATGTGTTGGCATCAATGGATAAACAAGTTTTTTATGTCAAAGATCAACTTCAACCTGAATTTGGTTTCATAGTTGATGTAATTCCAAGACATATTTTTGATGATGCTGATGATGGAATTGACACTGTCCCTATTTCCATTGGAACCAATCCATTTATTTCTTTTGATGACTCCAATAGCTCAATTGTCAGAGTTGATTGTGAACCTGAAGTTGTGGTTGGAAATATGTAGAATCATTCATCCATGTTCTCAATTCTTTTGGTTTACCTCGAGTTGGGTTGTTAAGGTTGGTAATATTCATATTTATTTAGTATTGATCACAAATATGTTTTAGCCGACTTGACCATTATGTGAATTTTCAATGTTTATTGGTTGCTGTTTTATTTGAATTGCATTTTCTAATTTGGAATTGAACTGTATTCAAACCAAATCAAACAATATTTCTAACTTGGTGAACATTACAACTTGTATGTTTTATTAAATTCATTCAAGCTCTTCTAAAACAATTGATAGCTAAATTACCAATGAATCCCCTCATTCCCTCATATATTTAGTTTTTTGGTTTAAACATTAGTTTCCTTTTTCTAATTAATTAGATATTTGTTTTCAAATGCAGGAAATGCAGCCAATTGAAGAGAGACGAAGAAAAAAAATGGCGGAGAACAATGGTCGGATGGAGGAGCTGGGCGTTCCACCATTACTGCCTACAGTGAGTACTTTATTTCAAATATATATATATATATATATATTTACAGAATATATAATTTCATGTGATTAATTTTTTTGTAAACATATTTGTAGGATCCACCGTTATGTCGACAGTTATTCGATGAGGAGCCTAGTACTGGTCCTAGTACTCAGGCCGGTGGTACGAGGAGGGTTCGTACCAGAGGTGGACGTAGAGCTGCGCGTGCCCGACTAGACCTTGCCCCTCCCACTGAGGTTTCAGCCTTCCCACATTCTGATCCTAGTGTGTCGTTAGGGACACACGGGGTATTTAGGCCTCCCATGTTTTCGCTACCTTCTGCATCTTATGCCCCATCATTTTCACATCCCATGATGATTCCCACTCCCTAGTCAGCATCAGGTCATACAACTGTTCCATCTTCTTTTCCTTCTACTTTTGTCTCTCCGAGATTTTATATTCCATCATCTTCGACTCCTGTTCCACCAGAGGGTGTTCCATCAGGTTCTGTGGATCCGGCGCCACTCATTGATCAGACTAGCGCATGTATATTTATAAAACCCTAAAAAAATTTATAGCAATATTTATTTTCATTATAACATGTTTTGATAAAATATATTTGTTTTTCTTTCATGACAGATACATCTACTGACAGGAGGCGGGGGCGGGGTCGTACACGAATGTGTTCTGTGTGGAACCGTCGCACACAGGTTATGGTGGAATATAATGAAGACAATCAGATGGTTGAGAAAACAGGGCAGCAATGTCGGAGTTTTTTGGCGACGCTTGCCAAATACTCCGACATCATTCCCGTCAGCCCGCTGTCGTGGAGACATTTGCCACATGAGGTCAAAGATAGAGCTTGGGCAGAGATATGGGTAAAAAATCTGTTGTATTTAATTCCATGAATTATTTTTGTATTTATATGAATTAATATTTTGATTTCAGCTTCGATTTAATTTTCCTGATGGTGAGGGTGCACGACTAGAACGTATAAAGGATTTAGGCGAGCTTTGGAGAGCCTACAAGCATGAGCTGTATATTGGCTGGCGTGCTAGAGTTGACATTGAGTTAGAGGCGGTACCAGTCGTGGATGATTGTCCTATAGAGCAGTATCGTCAGATTATTACTCATTGGACGAGTACCCAGTTTAAGGTATGAATTACATTTGAGGTATTTAAATAATAACTTTCAAGTTTTGAATTAATATTATCCTTTTAATTATCAAATTTTATTTAGGAATCTTCTGGAAAAAATAAAAAAAACATTGATGCAAAAAAATACCTCCATACACTAGGACGCACGACGATGTCGGATCATGAGAGGCAGCAGGTATGACAATTGTTTATAAGTTTTCTTTATGACTTACATTTTCTTTTGTTTCCTCAATTATTTAATCATTTACTAAAGTTTTTATATAACTTTGGTTTTCAATGTCATTGTAGAGGCAAGTACAAAATATTGAAGGACGTGTGCCTCGAGCAAAACTGTTTTGCTTGAGTAGATGAAAAAAGGATGGAAGTGCTGTCAACGAAGCGACTCAGCAGCAGATTGTAAGTTTTAATCTGTTGATTTTATATTTTAATATCTATTTTGTAACTTAATAATATATTTATATTTGTAACAGGATGCTTTAGAGGCCCTCAATGCCCAAGAAGCAGACAATTTTGGGCCATCTGATCACTTACATCAGTTGTTGGGAGATGATCATTCTGGCAGAGTATGCTGCCGACCTAGGATAGCCTCGAAGAGGTATTGGCCTGCCTCAGGTACGAGTTGTAGTGCCAACGAGCTGCAGCAAGTTAGGGCACAGGCAGAACAGGCTGAGAAAACGGCCACAGAGAAGGCAGAACAGTCTGCTAGGGAAAATAGTGCATTTATGAAATTTATTGAAGTTCTACGTCCAACACTTCCAGCAGAGGCCAGCCCAGCGATTGATGAATACATGTCGTCGATACATTCTATATATGGTGCACCATGTGGCAGTTCTAGTGGTGGTCAGGCCGATGTCCAGCTTGAAGATGATGATGGCGAGGAGTCTGATGCGGAAGAGGAGGGAGATGAGGAGGACGAGGAGGAGGGCGAAGGCGAGGAGGAGGGCGTTGTGGAGGGTGAGGACGATGAGGAGGACGATGACGAGGGTGATGATGATGATAATGATGGTGGTGATGGTGATGCTGATGTGGGACATATTGATCCGTTACATTTTTGACTTATATTACTGAGATTTGATGTTTAATCTATTCTTGTTGTTGGTTTTATCTAGACTCGTAGTATAGTATTGGAGTTGAGTTATTTTTATATATAGTCTATTTTTATGGATGTTGTTGTCTTTTAGTGGTTGTGTGTTTGAGAACTCCCTGGACAACCCCCCTCATTCTTGGACCCTGGACAACCCCCCCCCCCCCTCCCCCTTGGACCTCGAACACCCCCCAAACACACCCCGGACAGCCCCGCAGACAGCCCCCTGGATAGCCCCCCGTACAGCCCCCCACCCTCCACCCTGGACCCCGGATAGCCCCCTAGACAACCCCCCCCCCCCCCCCCCACCCCACCCTCCCCCTTGGACCCCGAACAACCCCCCAAACACCCCCCGGACAGCCCCCCGGACAACCCCCAGAACATCCCCAGACAACCCCCTGAACAACCCCTGAACAACCCCTGAACAACCCCCTGAACAACCCCCGGAAAACCCCCTGAACAACCCCGGAAAACCCCCTGAAAACCCACCAAACACCCCCCGGACAGACCCCGCACATCCCCCCCACCCTCCTCCTTCGTCCCCGGACAGCCCCCCGGACACCCACCGGACAGCCCCCCCGGACTGCCCCCCGGACAGCCCCTCTACCTTCCTTAATTTCATTATCTCTGAAATGTTTCATAGCACGATCAACTAAAATCTAATCCATACTAAATATGATATAAAAATATTCTATATGAATTTCCATAAGATTTTAACTGAAAACAAAATGTGACATACAAAAAACTGACCAAACGCATTCGAAATGTGTTGATGCTTTAGGACAACGATCCATGGTTCATATGTGACGTGTACGAATCAACCCCGCCTCAATCTGAGGCGCGGTGTGGCCGGAACAACTCAAAGTGTATGTCTTTTGTTTCAAAAGGACATCATTTTAAGTGAAAAACATCAACTGGCATACGGAAAACTGGCCAAACGCATTCGGATTGCGTTGATACTTTAAGACAACAATCCATGGGTCATTTGAGATGTATACGAGTCAACCCCGCCTAAATCTGAGATGTGGTGTGGTCGGGACCACTCTAAGTGACTTTCTTTTGTTTAAAATGGACAGTATTTTAAGTACATATGGAAAACCAACCAAACGAAATCGGTTTCTGTTGAAACTTTAGGAGAACGATCCGTGGGTGATATGTGACGTGTACGAGTCAACACCACCTCAATCCGAGGTGCGGTGTGACTGACACCACTCAAAGTGTCACTATTTTGTTTAAAATGGACTTCATTTTTTGTGAAAACAACAAATGACATACGGAAAACCGACCAAACGGATTCTGATTGGGTTGATACTTTAGCACAACGATCCATGGGTCATATGTGACGTGTACTTGTCAACCCTGCCTCAATTCGAGGCGCGGTGTGGCCGACACAACTCAAAGTGTATGTCTATTGTTTCAAAAGGACATAATTTTAAGTGAAAAACATCAACTGGCACACGGCACGTCCAATTGACGTGCCGTCTGCTCGACCACTTTAGAAATCACTCACCCGTATTTTTAGTCTGATTTCAGGCCATTCCGACTTCGTTCGGCCCATTTGGACCCCCCTCACGCGTGTTTACGAAGTGCGCGCATCACTTAAAACACGAATATTGAGCCGTACCGCGCAAACCGCACTTCCGATTGACGTGTCGTCTGTGCATACACGTCACGAATATTAATTAGAATTTTTCACGGTGGTTTCAACTCAATCTGAGGTCGTCCGCTATGAATTTGACCGTTTGACGCCCGTTTTGGCCGTTTATGACACCAGAACTGCGTTGTCGGTCACCGCGGGCACACAGCATGTCCGATTGACGTGTCGTCTGCTCAACCACTTCATAAATCACTCTCCCGTATTTGTCGTCTGATTTCAGGCCATTCCGATTTCGTTCGGCCTGTTTGGGCCCCCCTCACGCGCGTTTACGAAGCGCGCACATCACTTAAAACACGAATATTGAGCCATACCGCGCAAACCGCATGTCCGATTGACGTGCCGTCTGTGCGTACACGTCAAGAATAATAATTATAATGTCGCACGGTGGTTTCATCTCAATCCGAGGTCGTCCGTTATGAATTTGACCGTTTGACGCCCATTTTGGCCGTTTTTGACACCAGAACTGCGTTGTTGGTCACCGCGGGCACACAGCACGTCCGATTGATGTGACGTCTGCTCGACCACTTCATAAATCACTCACCTGTATTTGTCGTCTGATTTCAGTCCATTCCGACTTCGTTTGGCCCATTTGGACCCCCCTCACGCGCGTTTACGAAGCGCGCGCATCACTTAAAACACGAATATTGAGTCGTACCGTGCAAACCGCACGTCCGATTGATGTGCCATCTGCGCGTACACGTCTCGAATAATAATTAGAATGTTGCACGGTGGTTTCAGCTCAATCCGAGGTCGTCCGCTATGAATTTGACCATTTGACGCCCGTTTTGGCTGTTTCTGACACCAGAACTGCGTTGTCGGTCACCGCGGGCACACGGCACGTCCGATTGACGTACCGTCTGCTCGACCACTTCATAAATCACTCACCTGTATTTTTGGTCTGATTTCAGGCCATTCCGACTTTGTTCGGCCCGTTTGGACCCCCCTCACGCGCATTTACGAAGCGCGCGCATCACTTAAAACACGAATATTGAGTCGTACCGCGCAAACCGCACGTCCGATGGACGTGACATCTGCGCGTACATGTCACGAATAATAATTAGAATGTTGCACGGTGGTTTCATCTCAATACGAGGTCATCCGCTATGAATTTGACCGTTGGACGCCCGTTTTGGCCGTTTATGACACCAGAACTACGTTGTCGGTCACCGCGGGCACACGGCACGTCCGATTGACGTGATGTTTGCTCGACCACTTCATGAATCACTCTGTCGTATTTGTCGTCTGATTTCAGGCCATTCCGACTTTTTTCGGCTCGTTTGGACCCCCCTCACGCGCGTTTACGAAGCGCGTGCATCACTTAAAACACGAATATTGAGCCGTACCGCGCAAACCGCATGTCCGATTGACGTGCCGTCTACGCGTACACGTCATGAATAATAATTAAAATGTTTCATGGTGGTTTCAGCTCATTCCGAGGTCGTCCGCTATGAATTTGACCGTTTGACGCCCGTTTTGGCCGTTTGTGACACCAGAACTGCGTTGTCGGTCACCGCGGGCACACGGCACGTCCGGTTGACGTGTCGTCTGCTCGACCACTTCAGAAATCACTCACCTGTATTTGTCGTCTGATTTCAGTCCATTCTGACTTCGTTCGGCCCGTTTGGACCCCCCTCACGCGCGTTTACGGAGCGCGCACATCACTTAAAACACGAATATTGAGCCGTACCGCGCAAACCGCACGTCCAATTGACGTTCCGTCTGCGCGTACACGTCACGAATAATAATTAGAATGTTTCACGGTGGTTTCAGCTCAATCCGAGGTCGTTCTCTATGAAATTGACCGTTTCACGCCCGTTTTGGCCGTTTGTGACACCAGAACTGCGTTGTCAGTCACCGCGGGTACACGGCACGTCCGATTGATGTGCCTTCTACTCAACCACTTCAGAAATCTGTCACCCGTATTTGTCGTCTGATTTCAGGACATTCCGACTTCATTCAGCCCGTTTGGACCCCCCTCACGCGCATTTATGAAGCACGCGCATCACTTAAAACAAGAATATTGAGCCGTACCGCGCAAACCGCACGTCCGATTGACGTGCTGTCTGCGCGTACACGTTACGAATAATAATTAGAATGTTTCATGGTGGTTTCAGCTCAATCTGATGTCGTTCGCTATGAATTTTACCGTTTGACGCCCGTTTTGGCCGTTTATGACACCAGAACTGCGTTGTCGGTCACCGGGGGCACACGGCACGTCCGATTGATGTGCCGTCTACTCGACCACTTCATAAATCACTCTCCCGTATTTTTCATCTGATTTCATGCCATTCCAACTTTGTTCAGCACGTTTGGACCCCCCTCACGCGCGTTTACGAAGCGCGCACATCAGTTAAAACGCGAATATTGAGTCGTACCGCGCAAACTGCATGTCCGATTGACAGTCCGTCTGCGCGTACACGTCACGAATAATAATTAGAATGTTTCACGGTGGTTTCAGGTCAATCCGAGGTCGTCCGCTATGAATTTGACCGTTTGACGCCCGTTTTGGCCGTTTATGACACCAGAACTGTGTTGTCGGTCACCGCGGGCACACGGCACGTCCGATTGATGTGCCATCTGCTCGACCACTTTACAAATCACTCACCCGTATTTTTCGTCTGATTTCAGGCCATTTTGACTTCGTTCGGCCTGTTTGGACCCCCCTCACGCGCGTTTACAAAGCGCGCGCATCACTTAAAACACGAATATTGAGCCGTACCGCGCAAACCGCACGTCCGATTGAAGTGTCGTCTGCGCGTACTCATCAAGAATAATAATTAGAATGTTTCACGGTGGTTTCAGCTCAATCTGAGGTCGTCCGCTATGAATTTGACCGTTGGACGCCCGTTTTGGCCGTTTATGACACCAGAACTACGTTGTCGGTCACCGCGGGCACACGACACGTCCGATTGACGTGCCGTCTGCTCGACCACTTCATGAATCACACTCCCGTATTTTTCTTCTGATTTCAGGCCATTCCGACTTCGTTCGGCCCGTTTGGACCCCCCTCACGCGCGTTTACGAAGCGCGCGCATCACTTAAAACACGAATATTGAGCCGTACCGCGCAAACTGCACGTCTGATTGACGTGCCGTCTGCGCATACATGTCACGAATAATAATTAGAATGTTGCACGGTGGTTTCAACTCAATCCAAGGTGGTCCTCTATGAATTTGACCGTTTGACGCCCGTTTTGGCCGTTTATGACACCAGAACTGCGTTGTCGGTCACCGCGGGAACACGGCACATCCGATTGACGTGCCGTCTGCTCGACCACTTCAGAAATCACTCACCCGTATTTTTTGTCTGATTTCAGGCCATTATGACTCCGTTCGGCCCGTTTGGACCCCCCTCATGCGCGTTTACGAAGCGCGCACATCACTTAAAACACGAATATTGAGCCGTATCGCGCAAACCGCACGTCCGATTGACGTTCCGTCTGTGTGTACACGTCACGAATAAGAATTAGAATGTTGCACAGTGGTTTTAGCTCAATCTGAGGTCGTCCTCTATGAATTTGACTGTTGACGCCCGTTTTGGCCGTTTATGACACCAGAACTGCGTTGTCGGTCACCGCGGGCACACGGCACGTCCGATTGATATGCCGTCTGCTCGACCACTTCAAATATCACTCACCCGTATTTTTCTTCTGATTTCAGGCCATTCCGACTTCTTTCAGCCGTTTGGACCCCACTCACGCGCGTTTACGGAGAACGCACATCACTTAAAACACGAATATTGAGCCGTACCGCGCAAACCGCACGTCCGATTGACGTGTCGTCTGTGCGTACACATCACGAATAATAATTAGAATGTTTCACGGTGGTTTCAGATCAATCTTAGGTCGTCCTCTATGAATTTGACCGTTGGATGCCCGTTTTGGCCGTTTATGACACCAGAACTGCGTTGTCGGTCACCGCGGGCACACGGCACGTCCGATTGACGTGCCGTCTGCTCGACCACTTCATGAATCACTCTACCGTATTTTTCGTCTGATTTCAGGCCATTCCAACTTCGTTCGGCCCGTTTGTACCCCCTCACACGCGTTTACGAAGCGTGTGCATCACTTAAAACACGAATATTGAGTCGTACCGCGCAAACCGCATGTCCGATTTACATGCCGTCTGCGCGTACACGTCACGAATAATAATTAGAATGTTGCACGGTGGTTTCAGCTCAATCCAGAGATGTGGTGTGGCCGGCACCACTCAAATTGTTTGTCTTTTGTTTCAAAAGGACGTCATTTTAAGTGAAAAGCATCAACTGTCATACGGAAAACTGACCAAACGCATTCTGAATCTGTTGATAATTTATCCCAACAATCCATGGGTCATATGTGACGTGTACGAGCCTACCCGGGATGAATCCGAGTCGCGGTGTGTCCAGGATAAGTCTAAGTGTCTCTCTTTTGTTTAAAATGGACACCATTTTAAGTACATACGAAAAAATGACCAAAAGGATTCGGTTTCCGTTGAAACTTTAGGAGAACGATCCATGGGTCATATGTGACATGTACGAATCATCCCCGCCTCAATCCGACATGCGGTGCGGTTGACACCACTCAAATTGTCCATCTTTTGTCTCAAAAGGACGTCATTTTAAGTGAAAGGCATCAACTGACATACGGAAGAACGACCAAACGCATTCGAATTCTATCGATACATTAGCACAATGATCCATGAGTCATATGTGACGTGTACAAGTCAACCCCGTCTTAATCCGAGACGCGGTATGGCCGACACCGCTCTAACTCTGTCTCTTTTGTTTAAAATGAACATGATTATAAATGAAAAGAACAACTGGCATACGCAAAACCGACCAAACGCATTCGGAATATTTTGATAATTTATCACAACGATCCATGGGTCATATGTGACATGTACGAGCCAACCCGGGATAAATCTGAGTCGCGGTGTGGTCAGGATTAGTCTAAGTGTCACTCTTTTGTTTAAAATGGACAACATTTTAAGTACATACAGAAAACCGACCAAACGCATTCGGTTTCCATTTAAACTTTAGGAGAACGATCAATGGGTCATATGTAACGTGTATGAATCAACTCCACCTCAATTGGAGACGCGGTGTGGTCGGAACCACTCATAGTGTCCATCTTTTGTTTCAAAAGGACGTCATTTTAAGTGAAAAACATCAAATGGCATACGGAAAACTGACCAAACACATTCGGATTGTGTCGATACTTTAGCACAACGATCCATGGGTCAAATGTGACGTGTACGAATCAACCCCGCCTCAATATGAGGTGCGGTGTGGCCAGTATCACTTTAGGTGTATGTATTTTGTTTAAAATGGACATCATTTGAGGTAAAAATATATGGTATAGAAAAAACCGATCAAATTATGAATTGAATTTCAGATTCCACATATAATTGTCATCTAAATTTTAAATTCAATTCTATATGAATTATGTACGTTTATAATTACGTTATGAATTCTATTTTAATTATGGATGTGTATAGTTTTAGGATCCATTATATGTTAAATGTGTATGAACATGTTCGTAATTGTATATGTATGTTTTATTTTATTTGAGGTACAATAATTGGATTGAAAATGAGGTCAAAATGAGGCCTGATGGAGAGGGGCCTGATGGACAGGGGCTGTTCAAATTGCAGGCTGCTGCAATTTGCAACATAGGATATGCCAACGGTTTAAAACCATTGTCATATAATCCTAAAGAAGTTTTTACCAACGGTTCATTGAACCGTTGGTAAAAACCTATTTTCCCAACAGTTCTAAACTGTTGGGAAAGAGTTCATCCATGGGGATATCCCAACGGTTTGAGGATAACCATTGGGAAAACTATCCCAAAACTGATATTTCCCAATGGTTCTCCCAAACCGCTTGGAAAAACTATCCCAACGGTTTGGGAGAACCGTTGGGATAGGGTGGCTTTTGTGAGCCTATACCAATGGTTTCCAGTAAACCGTTGGGAAAACCTTTTCCCAACGGCTTACTTCCCCACGGTTATCAGAACCGTTGGTATATCATATACCAGCGGTTAGAGGGGCTTTCCCAACAGTTGTGAACCGTTGGGAATATTATATTTCCAGTAGTTTTTATTGTTTAAATTTTTATTCACCACTATGATTATTTTATATTTAGGACTCATATATTATTATTTTAATCCCATGATGTATATGATGTGGAATGGGAAAATTATTCCGGATAATATTTAGACAACCCATTGTTAATATAATCTATATGATGGTGTAAGGACATAACTATTTTACATTACAGTTCCTGGTCATATAATACAATTACTTTCTATTCAGTGTGTATGGTTTAGTTTCTAACTATTAACAATAATTCAGTAAATGTTTTTAGAACATTGATTGTAATATAATTTATTATTATTTTATCTTATTGTTTAGCCTGTCTTCTATAGTATGATAAAATAAATGATGGTACAAATATTTCTATTCATTTACTGTCAATTCAACCTTCTTATCTTCCTGCTTATAATTGTGAGAAAAATATTTAGTAGGTGTTCAACTCTTGTTATATATTTGACAGAGAAAATTATCACATAGAGAAATTTCAATGTGGTTGAGTTGTTCCCATGGTGTATGTTATTTATAGATACAAAAAGGTATCTTAAAAAACATTGAATATTTTATCTCATGTGATAGTTTTGTACCCTAATTTACGTTAGTTGATTTTATTATATTTTACTATAGTTTATATATTTTTCAGGTTAATGAAATAATAAAACATTTGGACATGATTATTCATTGTTTATATATTTTTATATACATGTATGGGAGGTTTAATTATGAAATATTTTGAAGGTGTAAATGTCATATAGGAATGTATATTTTTCCCTCATAGATTTAAAAATTAATAAATTTGGTTTAGTCTGTTTAATTATTTAAAAGAAAAAAATTGAAGCAATGTTTTAATTTTAGACAAATTTGGAATATAAAATTAATCATGGGATATAGTTTTCAATTATGCACTTGATTATAATGATAAATTTAAATTTTTCAATTTAAATGTATTATTTGATGTTTTAATATTTATTTTTTTTGTAATAATTTTTTTCTTAAATAATCATTATGTTTTTATTATTATTATTGTTAATATTAATGGGATTGATTGAATATAAAAATTGGGGAAATATAAATTATCCTTGGTCAGTGGTGAAAATGTTGGTATTCAAAGGAGTTTTTTTGTTGAGAAATATTATTACATTTGAATTTAATAGTATAAAGGATGATCATTTCTCTTGATGTATATAATTTTTGTATTATTTTTGCTGGTTGAGTCCATGTTATTAAAAATAAATTCATTTCTATATCATGGCCAATAATTGTATCTTATAGTTCATTATTGTATTTTGGATGATACATTCAGGATAATGAACTTTGAATGGTGATTGAGGTAATGTGATCCATAATAATTATATAGAATGGTGACTCTACGTCATCATTTAATTATTTATGTGATTAATGTAAAAATATTCATTCCATATAGAGTAAATAATTCATAATATTATTGTTTAATTTCATATTTAGTAAAAGTCTAATTAGAATACACATTATTTGGTTCTAAAATATTTTGTTATTTCTCTAGTTTTTTATACATATTAAAATGATCATTAGGTTTCATCGATGAAGAATGCATGATTGATGATTTAAATATTTTATAAGTTTTAAAAAATTCTTTTGACTTATGTATATTTTAATAGTGGAATTATTGATTTCGAATATTTCTATGTTAACGAATTCATGTTTTAATTTGTTAAATTTCCATTCATGTTTCCTAAATCCATTGACATTGAAATAATGGATTAAGACTAGAGCTATATACAATATTTTTATTTATATATTTTTATATTAGAGTTATTTCATCATTAGTTTTAGTGTATTTTAAAATTAATAATTTTGTTATTGGTATTATTATTTTATTCACCATTGTAGTAGAATGGGTGTCATTCTATAATATAATGGATTCCACATTATGTGATTCACTTATTCAATGTTCTATAATGAATTGAATAGTGCTACCAGAATGCATAGGGGGTTTATATTTTACTTTTACAACTTAATATGGAAAATTCCCTTAGTAATCCTTATAATAAAAACATATTATATTGATATAAAAATATATATTGAACGATTTTTATTAAGGATTATAAATTAATGACTAGATTCTAATAGTTAAATATGATGGTTAATGGTCAGTGTGTTAGACCTACTAGACAATAGTGCCTAGGATATGGGGATGTTTGTGGGGATCCATATTTATCCCTATATTAATTTTTTTAAATATGGAAATGGTGTCTAGTTTAAATATCATGATATTTTAATAAAAATTTCAATCCAATTTAATTTTTTTGACACCTTGTATTATGTTAAACACCGAGTTTGAACGAGTTATTATATACTATTAAAATAATAGTTTTTAAATGTAATAGTTTTCACTTTGTTGTTATATTAGTGTGTATGAATAGTAATAACTAAACTGTGAAAATTATAATGTTACATTTTTATAAAATTTATTAATTGGTTACAAATTATTTATAAATCAAAATAACAATCATTATAAAATAAATTTTTTTTCTTCAAATAAACTGTTCTTACCCACATAATGTATTTATATCTTAATAAATTAAATTAATCACTATTTGTATTAAATTACAATGAAACAAATATATATATATATTACATATTCAATAAAATAATTGAACCTCAATTTGTTGTTTTTCTAAACATTGGATAATAATAAACCATGTTTTATTCTAGAAAATGTATTTTTCTAAAAACAATTATAATCCCAATTTGAATAAATATATTAAAATTAATTTATAAAAAAATATTTATTGAAAGTGATATAATAGAATCCATATATGTAATAAAAGAGTTAAAATTTAGTAAATATTTAACATTTTTATTTTTCATATGAGTAGTAACTGTAGAAAATTTTATTACCATATTAAAGGGTAAAATGGGATAATTTCATTAAAACTAAGAGAAAAGCCATTATTTTTTTTATAATTCTCATTATATGATGTTAATTTTAATATTATTATTTTGGGCTAATAATTTAATTTTTTAATGGACTCGTCACCATGAAAATGACACATCTAATATTTAATTCAATTAATGTTACAAAATGTTAGTCTCGTAGTCTTAAATATTTATTATATGTCTATATTTGGGCAAAATAAATTTATAAACAAATATAAATATCTGTTTTTATATTATTGAAATTTTTTAAATGATAAGATTTTATTTCTCATTTCATTATAAATTTTATAATTACCATAAATTCTTTTGAAATGAAGACAATATATTTATTAAATTATTGGAAAATAAAAATAAATTATTTTAATAATATTAAAAGTAAACTAATTTGATAGATTTATTGTTTTTCATGATTATTATATATCAATATGACATATTATTCTTGTTTTAACATATAATATTGAAATTATATGATTTTATTTCAATTAAATTCAAATTAAATGAATGTTGTCAAAATTTAAAATATTAAAATTTTATCAGAATAATAGTTTATTAAATTATTTACATATTATAAAAAAACATTGAAGAGGAAAATTTTAATACATTACGGTCATAAATTTCAGAATTTTTGAATTTATTGGTAAATATCTATCTTATATAAAAAAATTATATCCCTTTTTGTATGAAATATTTGTTACATGGTTATTGTTAAAACAGTTTTACTAAAGGTTTAAAACCAAAAATTTGGTTTAAAACACCACATAAACCAGTTGAAATTTTATTAGTTGATGGGATTTATATCTCATCCAGCTGTATCTTCTAATATGTGTCCTTTTGAAGGAATTTTGGATAGACAACAGAAAATATATTTTTAACTTTTTATAAAATCCAAGACTGCTCGTCCAATCAATTCTAAAATGGAACATCTAACATTTATTCTTCACACATCTTTGATCCTTCTAGTGTAAAATTACCCCAAAACTGTTCTCATATAATATTCCTTATCCATATTCTAGTGGATCTAATATTATAAAAATACAAACCATATGATCCCTAAAAGAATATCTAATGGAGTTCATTCAAAAAAGAGAAGGAAAGAACTGTAAGAATGAAGTTCGACATAATGTAAGGGATTTCCGTCTCAAATTTATTTCTATGACACATATGCCATATTCATAATTTATTTATTTGTTGTGTTTTATGATATTTTTGATGAATTTATTATATTATTCTTCATATCAGTGTCATGGGGATTTACGTATCCATTTATTGTTTGTTATTTCATGGGGTATACTATTAAAAATATTAGTAACATAGTAATGGATTTATATTAAAATCTCATTATTTATTTTAATTATTTATGAATAATATTATGATGACGAATTTTTATTATTTAACTATTATGAATGTCATGAATTTACATATCTTCTGTCTATTTTTTAAATGATATATTTTCTTTCATTTTCCTTTTTTATGTACTCAATATAATGAATGACTTTTAATAAGAAAAATGGGCGTCATTTTTCACATTGGTAAAAATTCACTTAACTTGAATGTTTACATTTTCTAAATATGTTGTCATGAATTTTTTACTAATATCCATTGATTTTTTAATGTCATTTCACATATTTTTTTATTTCTTAATAAACAAATTGAATGTAATTGTCTAATCTTTTTTGAAAGATGAAATTTTTGACTTTTTTTAAAAAAGGGTATATAAATCATTTTATTTTATCTTTTACGGAATGAATGGGTTTTCTCACTGTCTTGAAAACTGTATTTTTTGAATGAACCATTAATTTTTTTATGTTTTTTTAAATTATCTTTTTTCCATAATATTTATTAAAATATTAGATTTTAAATAGGATATATCAATGATAAAGTGGTATTTTCCTTAGTAAATATTCTAATGAGTATTTAAATGGAATTTTCATCTTTTATAACATCCTTTGATGTTTATAGTGTTTTTGGTAAATCATATAATTATAAAATATATATTTTATCTATGGTGGTTTTATGATTATAATGAACAAATATTTATGAAACATGTTCCTTATTCGAGGGTTATATTGTTTTAACTATTAAAATATTTATGAAACCCATTTCTTGTCAATTTTTTTATGAAATAATGGAATGTTTATGAGACCCAATTATTATGGGTTATGAATGGATGAAAGTTTTATGATATTTCTGTATGCATATGTTTTATTTTAATTATGTGATAGGAGGGACCATAGATATATAGACCTATATTAATTTTTTAATAGATTATTTTACATTAATATAAATAGGACTAGAATAAGACGTGTCCCCATTTCAGTAAGGTAATCTATTATAAATTATATTTATGTGAGTTACCATTAACTAAAATATTTGTTTGAAGATTTAAACCAATAATAAATGGTTGTCTTTAGTGGGAACAATGAATACTACAATGTTTTAGGTATTAAACCCAATCCTCTATAATATTATGGTCAATGATCCGTCACTAAAAAGGAAATTATTTTCTATTAATATGTGTATGCCACAAAATTATTTCTAATTCCAATGTTATTCTATCACAGATAATGCTCTCTATTCCATTAATATTCTTTTCATATTAACTGCCCAACCATATTCTATGATACAGGATTTTCATCTTTGATCTGTAGGGTATGGTTTCTCAAATGAAATGATTAAGTTATATTACCCATATTATAATATTATATTTATATCACCCTTATTTACCCTTAAAAATATTATAATATCACCATTAGTAGGTTTTATATCTCTTGGTTTTGAATAAATGACTTATTTATGAATTTTCTATGAATATTGAATATTATGAAGATGTAAGCAGAATATTTTGCATACCCTTTTTAAAATAGTTGTTTATGTATCTATGTTTCTAATTTTACTATACCTATACAATTATGGAATTTAATTTAATGTTATTTAATGGATATTAATATAATAAAATGTAAAGTCAATGTATGAAAAGTATGTGTCACTATAGTTTGTATCAAATGATGGTTTAGATATCCTTTAGAAACTATGATGACAATAATTTTGTGAGAACCCTAGGGATAAGTATATGTATATGATAACATCATAAAATATTGTTAATAATAAATAATGGCCTAGGTTAAACATATGGTTTCAAAAATTAAAAGATGTTTATTGATTTCGATATCCTATAAATAATATCCCATGATAATGTTGTTTTCCACTGTGATTAATGTTTCTCATACTATGATTTTTGGATTTAGTTGATGGATAGACACAAGAGGAATCATGTTAAGGTTAAATGTGATGGATATTTCATTGAATTTAAACCTAATATACCATATAATATTGGACGTGGAATAAAATAATCATTTTTATTCTCATGAAACTTTATAAAGCTATGAATCTTGATAAACATCAAAATGTGAAAATGATGGAAAAATTCGATTCAAAGTTCATGTTTAAAAATACAAAATTTTTAGTGGTTCATTTCATCCACTGGATTCATAGAAATGGATTACTACCATTAAAATGATATTATCCATTATCTATATGTTACTATATGAAAATATCCTTTTGGTTGTATATATTTTGAAAGGATAAATAGATCAATGTATGAATCTTATCCAGAAAATAAGGCAACCAAATAGATTAAATCTATTTAGTGGGATGAGGTTAGGAGACTACTTTTTAATAATTACCTTCCATATATTCTTCATATGAAATTTTATATGTAATCCCTATGGATAAAGATGATGTATGATGAATCTATAGGTACCTATGATGAATATTTTACAGGACATGTGAAGTAATATTTTGGTATTATCATCCAACATAAATTTCAGGTTGATCAATTATTAAGTGGTATAAAATCATGTCTCTAGAGATAGTAATCCATAAGAGGCATTAATGGTAATGAAGAAATAATTTGATTTGTTTTCATTGTGGAAATGAAAATTGCAGTTATCCATTAACATCATGGTTTTTATATTAATAGAAAGATGGAATTCAAAGGAAATACTAAAAATGACATATATATAAATATGTGATTTTTAGTCTCAATGTGGGAAGGAAAACGTTGATAATTGTCTTAATGGTATAATAATAATTTTAAAGTGTGTAAAGTAATATCATATGAATATTTTTTACCATTTTGTTATGATAATGTTAACCAATGATATGAATATATAGAAAGATTCATATAATTCAAAACCAAATGATTGTTGATTCAAATTAATACAATATAAGAATTATGTTTACTATTGATCATGCATAATGGTTAATGGTTATAATTGGCAGGTGTAACCTATTAACACTACAGAAAAAGTTTATTAATTGTTTCACTACTAGATATGTGGTGTAGAGTAATTAATTGGTGAAATGTACCCATACCCACCACTATATAAATTCTATTTTATTATTTTATTTTATTTCAACCCAATATTTTTATCTGATAAATTTTTCATGGGTATTGCAGTAACACGTAAATGATTAAATGTTGAATTAGTAGTGAAAAGGACTGATTTTATGATGATCAGGTCTCATGTTTATGACTTCTCTAATGTTGTTTTTTTATTGTAACATGTTTCATGAAGAAATTTTTTTCTCCATATGGTTGAATTTGATGGTATCTTATTAATAGATTAGATTTCCGTACATAAACCGCACATGAATTTCAATGGAAGGGTAGTTAGGTTTTATATTTTTAAACAACCTATGATCATCGTTTTCTAAAATAATAAATATATACATTCAATCAAAATTAAAAAATTCTTAATGGTCATTATTCCTTTTCAAATGGAGTATTCTTAACATATGGTTTTGGAAAAACTCAACAACCACTATATTAATATTATAAAAAAAATTATGTCCCTTTGGAATAATTTATTTATCTTCTACCAAATCATGATGGTGTGTTATAAATATATACCATACATGGTGCTATAATTATTTTAGATACTCTATGTTGAAGGACGATGATTTTGTTACATGAATTAAAGAAGAAACTATCATAGAATTTTTATAGGGGATTAATTCATCCAACTATGATATATTATGGTGCACCTACACTTTTTGATAAAAAAAATGATGAATCAATGTAACTATGAATTTATTTTGGAAGTTAAAAATATTCATAATCAAGAACATGAATCACCTACCCCATATTAATGAATAGTATGATCAACTATGTGGAGATCAATACTTTCCCGATATTGGTATTCATAATGGATATCAACAATTAATGGTCTAAAATGTAGATATAACTACAACATAATTCTATACAAGTTACATTATATATTAAATTATTGTGACTTTATATAATATTACTATTTCCCCATAAATCATTATTTATTTAAATAATTTAAAATATATAGATTACCTTTTTCTATTTTTGGTAGTCTTTTTTTAAGATATTCTTAAATACTGAAAGAGCATGGAACAACATGAATATCATTTGAGCATTATGATAAATAGGTTTATGAAGGAGAAGATTTATGAAAAAAAAATCCATGTGTAGTTTTTTCATTTGAATGTATAATTACTGGGACATATAATATCAAGTGAGGATATATCAGTATATCATTAAAAATAATGAGTTATTGAACATTTTCCCAGTCAAACCATATTGAATGATATTAATATTTTCCTTGTTTTTTAGGGATATTAAGAATTTTATTTGGTGAATTTATCTCAATTGTATAATCCACTCACCATGTTAAATCAGAATGGATCTAGGTTCCATTGGAATGATGAATGTATATAAAATTTAATGGAAAAAAGAGAAGGATTTTCATTGAACCTATGTATACATTACAGTACATAGGATAAGGGCATGTAAGCTGTAGTGATACATCAAAAAACGTATTGGTATGTTTTATCTTTCCCAGTGATGAAGTGGTGTCATATGCCTCATTCTAACTGATGTTTCACAACAACTCAATATTTGAAGTTAGTTTTGGTGATTTTTTCATAAATTATTTGGAGGAGTTATCTTTATGTAAAAAGGATTGATATATAAATTTTTTTAATGTTTATTTTATTTTCCTAGATAATAATATTTCAATATGAACTAGAGTCTATTGTTCGATATTTTTAATGATTATTACTTATTAATAAATTACTGCCCTTTCAATTGGAACAATGTAGAAGATTTGCTAAGTAAAATGAATCTTTCCACATAATCTGTGATAAGGATAACGAATGATCCAGTATTTATGGATTTGTAATACGGGTCTTGAAATCATGAAGAAGAAGATAAATAAAATATTTCTAAAATGATTATATAACTATCTACCCAAGTGAGGATTAGAGGAGCTATAAAGAAGATATAGAGATACCGATGATAGTTATTAGATTTCATAAGTTTAAAAATTATTATGATGGAATTATATTATTGAATAATTATGTATGAATTAGATCCATACTGTATTTCAATAAGAATATGTTGGATGAGGCTCATAGTTAATCATTATTTATTAATTCTTTATGTATGATGATTTATAGAGATTTGGAAGATTATTTCTAGTGGGACAACATGAGGTGAGATATATCTAATTATGTATATCAGTGTTTTACATGTTATCTATTTAATTATATGATACCAAATTCCAAAAGGTTTTTACAACCATTACAAATACCAAAATACAAATGGGAAAATTAACCATTCACTTTATTATTAAAATATCATAATTATCTAATATCCATATTTTCACTTGGTGTCTAGTTGATTTCAATTTTAATTCATCACACTTCATTTCCATATAAGAATAATTATATAATTATAGTCATTTAAAATATATATTAAGTATATTTTATGGTTTAATAGATTACATAATTCTATTGTATCTGATTGGGATCCAAGGCGTACCACGTTGTTTATGAAAAGTGTTTAGCAAGCAGTAGTTATTAAGGAGACTTTCAGTAGAGTGTATCATCATAAGAATTATGTTTAGTATGAGAGAACGATTAAAGAATAGAGTATATGTTTTTATATTTTTATATTCACTTTAGTGGTTATTGTAGTCAAAACCTTCTATTAATCCTATTATTATACAACAATATCTTTTGTTATAGCATTCATATGGATCCTTATGGAACCCTCCATGAAAATAAGTGTATAAATCAAAATAAATGTGATGCGATTAGAGAAATAACGCAATTGGGACTTAAGATAGTTGAGGAAAAATAATTCAATGTTAGAACAATTCAATATCACCTATAAAATGCTCATAATTGACATAAATGATATGATCAAAAACTCAAATGAGACCATGAAATTGAATTTTCTGAGATATTTTCTTACGAATGTATCCATTGATTTTTTTTTATATAATGAAATAATGAAACTATAGTATTAGGTATATTTTACTTTTAGTGATTATTGATATAATAGGGATTCTATAATATGGATTGATGCCTCCACCAAACCTCTCTCATGTTTACTACATGTTTTATATCCCTCTCTTAAGTAAATATAGTACTAATCCATCACATTTAATGAACTTAGAGTTTATACCACTGGATCATGTTATTTATTATATTGAAAAATAGTCATAAATATTGAATCATAGAGATAAAATTCCGTTGAACACCACTACTCACCTTGTAAATGTTCTCTAGTGGAATGAAAAACATTCACAAACTACCAAGGAATATGTGGATGCATGGAATCAATGATATCAATATTTTTTGTAATGTAATGATAGATATTTATGGTAAAATTTAATTTATGTTAGTTAGAATATAAAACCCAATGATTTTATCAATTGTTTCAGATAAATGTAATTATTTTGTAGTTTTCATTACATAAAACAGCATGTTTAAATAAAACATGGTATAAAATTAATAAGAAGAATATGTAATGTTATAGTTATCTTCATGTTTTTGTATTAGTGAGTATTAATAGTAGTAACTAAATGATGAAAAATTTAGAGTTACAAAATTATTTAATTAATTGGTTGATTATCTATTAATTATAAATAAAATTATGTGTCACTGGATAATTACAAATATGTTTTCTTGAAAAACATTACACATCCATTGTATTTTTATCTAAATAAATTCAACAAAAATGAATTTGTGAAAAATTTAATGAAATATATATATTATATATCTAATGAAATTGTTCAGCATCAATTTAATAATTTTCAATGATTTGGATAAGAAAGAAAAAAAAATTAATCATAAAAATGATTCTTTTTAAGAACGTGGATCCCGTCTCATTTTGTATGAGCGTTTTTTAATTAATTTCTATTACATATAAGAATTTAAATAGATAAAACATAGTCAATTTTTTAATGAATAGTTTAAAATTTTTTAAATACTCCCTGCTTATATTTCTTAAATATAAATATTATGTGCGGAAAAATCTAGAACATATGTAATGTGTAAATCAGATTAATCATCATGAAAACAAAGTTAAAATGAAATAATTTTTAAAATTAATTTTTAATGGAGTAAGAAAATCGTAACATTATCACATTTTTCTAGAAATATATTTTATTAATTGGAATGTTTTAATGAAAATAAGAAGTATAATATTTAAAACATTAAATATTAAAAAATGTACCTCTCTTAGTATTAAATATCTCTTATGTGTCCACATAGGAAAAAATTATTTCAGGGAAGAATATAAATCTATATTTTAATCTTAAGAAAAATTTTCATGATGGATTTTTTTAAAAAATTATATAATTACCTTAAATTCGTATTAAATTCCATGAAATTTTGTATTTATTTATTACAAATATAAGATAAATTAATTTAAAAATATTAAGGGGAATAAAATATTATAATTCATAATATTCAATTATTTTTATAGATGAATATGACATACAATTATTCTATTATATAATTAAAATATAATTCTATATTTTTCAATATTGATTTTGTGAGAAATTATATGAATAGTGTCAAAATTGACATTAATGATATTTAATCCAAATTATATTTCATTAATGAATTTAAAATTTTTAAAATTCATGAAATATGGTAGTAAGGATTATATATTGTCTAAAATTTATCCTCAATCCATTTAGGAATCAATATTAATATTATATGTAAAATTATAACCCATTAATAGTGAAAAATATATTGTTGTGGTTAACGTCCAAATTAATTAAATTATAGGTTAGACCAAAAGATATGGTTTAAAACACTATAAAAACTAATCCAAATTTAATTTTATGATATTATTTCAACACGATAATGTATTATCATCCGATCCATTTTATTTTGGAGTAAATGTTTTTAGAGAATTAATTTATTATATTTTAATATTTTATGAAATCCGCTGTGTGCATGTCCCCTAAATCATAAAATGGAATCTAGATTTTATCTTATCCACACCACTTTTATATCGTCTAGATTTACCATACCATAAATAAATCATTTATAAAACCAACTAAATACATTCTAGAGGTAATGGTATTCAAATAATACCATAATTAGGATCCTTATATAGATATATAATGGTCATAATTCAATGAAGGCAAAGATCCATTTTGTATAAAGGATGATAGGCCTGTAGTAATGGATTTTTGTCTCCATTGTATTTCTATGAGATACATGACTTATTAAAAACATATTTAATTTATGTGGTGTATTGAAATTGCACGAATTTATTTTATGAATTATTAAATTAATTTTATGTTTATTTACAAATCCATCTAACTTTCATTCATTTATGGGGATGATGATTCATATTTGAAAAACATGGTGATGGTTTTAAGTTATAGTCCCAATTTTTATGAATATTTTTTATGACTAGGTTTATGATCTTGTATTCTTATAATCTTCCTCTATTGAAACACATGAAATTACTTCTCCTCTCTATATTTCATGAATATTCATTCTTTCCTTTAATTTTACACTCTCCATATACTTAATATACTGAAGGATTTTTTTCAATAATAATCATTTTTATTTAACTCATTTGTTGAAAATGGTTTATCTGCATTATATATGTTTTTTAAAAATGATTTTAGTAATTCTTATTATCTAATACAATAAAATTTTAATGTCATTTTACTAAATTTTTCCTTTTTTAAATATTTTTTAAATTGAATCCTCTCATCTTTTTATGAACAATGTATGAATGAATAAGTACAAAAGTGTAGAAGGAATGTTTTCTTTTGACTTGAATGGAGTGAAAATATTATTTCTCTAATGACCACTAAATGTTTTGAATAATATTTTACATTAATTCAAGGTTTTTTTAAATGGAAATTATTTTTTTTAACATTTGGAAAACAAATTAGTTTCAAATAAGTGATTTGGGAGTGAATTTTTTTCCTATTGAAATATTCCAAGGATGCGGTTAAATAATTTACAATTATGAAAACATCATATGATGTCAATAATGTTTTAATTAGGATACAATACAATTATAAGATACATATACTTTATATGGATGGATTATCATTATGATGTAATTATATTTGAGAAACTATTTCATTTTCCTTGGGCTATTCTTTGTTTAGATAATGAAATTTTTATTAAACCTGTTACTTTTTCATGGGTCATGATTGAATTAAACATTCTTGAAACCCATTTATTTTTGTGGGTTATGATATTATTAATGATTTATGATCTTATGGAACACATGTATAATATATATATTAGGTGATGGTTGGTCCTATAATAGTATAGACATCCAATGTGTTGGTTAAATAATGATATCTCATGAGAAAAATATCAATATAATAGAAAGTGAACGTAGTTTTTTAAGGGGATCTATAAAATATGATTTTTTTGATTATTGGAAAATTACTATTAGGATTGTTTTAGGAGTAAACCCAATCCATCATGATTTTATTTTTAGTGATCCTTTATATAAATGTTGTTTTATCATGTAAACCCAGACCACTATGATTATTATAGAATTGATCCATGATTACTAAGGAAATTATTTTTGTGCCTAGGAAACAAACTAATTTCATATGAAATTTTTGTTATTTCATAGATTATTCAATTTATTACATTATTATTCATGTCCAATGAAATGTTATGATTTATTTCATGATTTACAATTTTGATCAAGATATGAATGGTAAAGTTTCTCTAATTTTATTATCATGTTATCAAAGCCTTATGATAATGTTATCTTAATATATCCATTTTTTAAACTAAATTAGAATATGATCTCTACCTTTATTTGAATTTCATCCACTAGGGTAGGAAGAAATTTAATATGTATGATATCTCAATTAATGGTGTTTTTTTATTAAGGGCCATGTGGAATATGATATCGATCTATTATGAAAATGTTTTTAATGTATACTTGTTTCTAAATATACTAGACGTTTTTGTTTCTAGAATGTATTATTTTCAATATAAAAATAATATTCATATAATTATATTTAATATTTATTTTGGAATTGTATTGGTCCCTATAATTATAATGTTATTCATTTTTCTGGGAGAGGTTTGATATCATGTTAAACATTTTTATTTAATGAAATTGTCAAAAGGGGTTAGAGTAGATTTTAATTATGATCCATAAAGACACAAAAGAATATTTAAATTTCATTGAATAAGATATATAGTGGTTTTTAACAAATATTATTAAATTATTTCATTGTGAAATGAAATATAATTGTATATGAATGTTATGATGTTATATTTATATTATTAGAGTGGAGGTATTAATTTTCATGATATTCCTGGTACATGACTATTATTTCACCCCTATTTATTATATGATCAATTTATTTATCTTTCATTATCACACCCCCTCTCTAGTAAAGTTTATTGGGTGCTATATAAATATATATTCAAATTTTCAATGCGTGATTGACTTAGGACGTTATTCATATGGACTTTGTCCGTATATTTAAAATAATGAATAGTAAGTTGGCGAAAAATTTATTTTATACTAGTTTGATATATAATGTAATAAATTTAGATTTCAAATAATATAATACCCTTTAAAAACCTATCCTCTTCAGTAACTTGAATCATACACAACATTAAATCAAACTAAATCATGGAATGTAATATAAAAATACTATTTATATATTATATGAACCAATATTTAATATAATTTATATAAATTAGAGAAATTTAATAGTTGTATATGATTCTATTATTTTTAATCCAAATTTTGGAATTGAATATTGATATAAATATTAATTTTAGTCATTAAATTTTCTTATCATGAAGAATATTAGATACAATGTGAAGACATTTATTTTCCATATAATAATTTATTTCTAAATATAATGGTTTTATGTAAATTTGATCAATTTCTAAATGAAAACATTATGGTGATGTGGGATTATATACATAAATAAATAAACACCTATTTTATTTTCAATGAAATTTGAATATGATTAATAACATAAAATCATTACCTTGAATATAGAAAAAAAACATTTTTCATTAAATTGTACGTTTTAATTTAAAAGTAATATTTTACTAGTTAGAATTTGAATTAGGTTAAATTGATCAAAAATTATGATTCATCACATGGATATATTATATTATTGGTATTGTAGTATTTTAAATTTTAAAATAATTACCGTTGTTAATTTGTATTCATGATAATGGAATAATGAAATGGGTAATGTGATGTCACTATAATTTTAGTAAAAAACTTAATCATTGACCATCCAGAATAGGTTTTTTAAATTATAATGTTTTTTATAAATATATTACAACATTTCCCCATCTATCTCACCTATGTTAATTGAAATTATTTCTTACACCTTACATGACATTATTTTTGAATTACTTTTCCTAATTCTCCTAGAAAATTTGTCCACTTTTACCCATTTGAAACCACACCTCTTGATGAAAAATTATATTAAAATATTCCAATTATTATTCCCATAGATCTCATATACATTTTTGTTTGTGAGTAGCCTAAAAAATGTGAATTAGTTCATTATTTTTCATTGGATACATTATGTGAAGATCTAGATCCTCAACATATGTATTACTTACCATTAAACATCCTTCCTTTATTTACCTCATCCACGATCCTCCAAACTATTTATAAAAATATTTATATAATTAATAAATATTAATAAAAATTTTAGAAAAAAAAATTATATAGATCATATAACCATTGTCTATCCCCTATCATTCAATCAAAAAACTGAATTGTTTCTCAAATTACGATTGGTACTAGGGTTCGTTAAGGCCTTTGAAACACCCAAGGCCTTCAGGCCACCACAAGGCCATCGAGCAACCAAAATCCCTTTGAGCTACATGATATTTTTTCTTAAATTCACCTAAAAGACTCTAAAAAGAACAAACTATACATGAGGATTCATAGCATGCACATTCACTAGGGCAGACCAAATGTATTTTGAAGAATGAGACGGTATGGTTATTTCCCTTTCGACCTGCATGTGCATGCATGTGATGCCTTGCTGAGAAGCCATGCGAAGGGGGAGAGCTAACATCATAATGTAAATTCTGTGGAGGAGTATTTTTAATTAGTTATAGTCAGGATGAATTCCTCTAATACCTCTAGGTCATGTATTGTCACAAAGCCTATGAGCCATGTAGGGGATCCACTTAAACCAGTAAAAGGAGGCTTATAAAAAATGAACAAAAAGGCATTTGTCCATTCAGGCTATTAGAAAAGTTTTTGTTCACTAATAATTACTAAAATAATCTCATCACTGATGATAGGATAAACCCATTTATATATATATTGGATATATTTATTTGATAATTGACCATTCTCTATTTAATATTACACTTTGATTTTGGTTATTTTTAAAGGGAGTAGTAACTCGTGAAATAAAGGATAAAATGCTTAAAAATAGAAACATAATACATTAGACACCGTAAAACTAATTTCACGATATGTTTTTCTATATTAGATCACCTACTAGTAAATTTACATTTCATGAAAAAAAATAAAAGATATATATCAAATACAAAATGTGACAACATTACGTTTGTAAGATATTATAAATATTAGAACTGATGAAAATTAATGATTTGGACATCATACATGATGTGATAACATAATAATAGTAATCCCTTTAAAGGTAATTGTAATTAAATCTAATAGATCCAAGATATTTGGAGACATTTTCATATCTTAAGTACACAACGTGAAATCCCCATACATATCTTGTATGTTTCATAATATAATTATCCTAAAAAATTCACATGATGTCAATCATTTAAATGTATTGAAACAATTGAGCTTATAAATATGTGAGTAACCTCAACATGGATATATTCATTGGACCTCGACCGACCATCCTCAATTTTTATAAGTTTCATCTATTATTTCAGTTAAATTTATTTTTATTTATTTCTTTTCTTGTTTTTTTATCGTTTATTGCACAATACAATTTTAGGATTTATGGTTGATAGTATCTTGTTCCAATATTCATTTTTATATTTTGATTATCATTCAACATTATTACAATATATTTTCATCATAATTCCTTAATTAATTTTTGTATTTTGTTTCATTTAAATTGTTTATATTTAGATTTCTTGGATTTCAATTATTTATTTTTTATGAAGATCATTTATCCAATTTTTCTATTATTTAATATTAGCATAAAAATGTGTGGATAATCTACAGAGGGTCATGGGTCGATAGTAATGGTGTGGATAAAATAATGAATTTAAAAATTAAATATTGGATACCATGTGTTTAGTAATTAGGTTAAAAATAATTTTTGTCTTTATTATTCATAACCATGATCAAGGAATGTGTAATATAATAACCCTAACCTAGTTGAAATTTATAAATCTAGGACATGTATCTTATGATACATTCATCCTTTAAATATCTATGTACTCCGTCTAGGTTATTTACTATCTCTGTACAAAATAATAGTTTCATTTTACGTATATCCAACTGTTTTGACCATGGCCAATTGGTGACCTTTTCACTACATCATTGCCGAAGCCATAGGTCAATCTCATGATTGATTAAGGATTTTTTTATAAACCATGAAATTGACCCTAGTACCATTTCACATTGTTCATTTAATCCTAAGGTATGTATGTTTTTTAAAACCAAAACAAAGAGTTATCATGGGGACTCCATATATAAGGTTTAAATAACTATTTTTCTAGCCAACCATCTTGTCCCTATGGATCTGACCCCACACAAATACTATACTACACATTGGAAGATGCTATTTTTTGGGTTTGTATAAATTATATTCTGATCAATTAACATGTAGAATTAATGAATCTATATGGGATAGTCAAAATTTGGTGTCATTACAGGTGATTATTTCTTCTCAATAAAAGTGATATTTAGTGAAAACTGTTGATTATCACATCCACTTTTAATTGTACAATTTTCTTATTTGGACTAGAACATGTGACTTCTCTCAAATGAAAATTGTATTTGAATGTATCCCCTAACTCATCATAGGATCTTAGAAACTAAATGATTAGAACCATTTGATACACAAATAGATTGATCTATCTATACACATCAACTTTTCTTCATGGATGAATGTCATTTTCTCATGGTAATTAATAAAAAACTTTTCAACTTGTGCCACCAAAACAATAGGAAGAGAAACCCTTAATGTAGGAGTACACCATCATGTACTATGACATTCCTTCCATTAGTGGTGTTGTTCCCAAAATCATAATCCATCTAATCTGGGATCATTAATTAGGAATTAAACATGGACTCATCCATATAATCTATAACTAGGGATAATTTAGGGGAATTTAGAGCAACGATCCCCATGTAGAAATTTCAAATTTCATAAAAGTATGTGACCTCTTTCAAAATCAATCAGTTTCTTATAATTCTATAATAATTAGAGTCTACCAATACCCATAAAATTAAATATCCAAGGATTGGATTAATATCCCTGATATTGAGCCCATTATGAATTGGGATTATTTAGATACGAAATTTCTATAAAATATCTCTAATTAATACGAAAATGGAAGCTCAGAAATGAGATCATGAAATTCACAAGGTAGATAGAGAATCATCATAGAAATTCTGGGATCTCTTCAAATAGAAAACTCCAATTTTCTCACAAAATGTATTTGATGTAGTGTTGTATCTTCAACTGTTATTATAAGGAATCCAATTATTTTCACATACTATAGAAAATGTTGTTTTGTATGGAAGACCCTAGTTAAAGATGCCAGAACTCATAAGATCACATTTAGATGATAATTCCAATATTTCCATTATGTGATAGAACAATATAGGAATGCCTCAACATAGAATTCATAATGTGGAATATAATACCCATAGTGTATTCTTGGGTGAGACCCTAACAAGGAAGTAATATTTTTTTAGAAACCTAATGCACTTGCATTCCAACCCCTATTATGGAAAAAACATTCCTGTGAAATTTGCGATGGCCTGAACCAATATCTGGAATTTAGTGAAGGTATGTAAAATCCTAAAATTAAGGATTTTAACCTCATGAATTAAAATAATAATAATTTACAGTTACAGAATCCCCAACAATCCCAACAATAATATTTTCTATAGAGACCAGTTCAATATATGCAATAATAAATCCAATGATATTTTCAATAGATGAGTGGTCAACCTCTACCATGAAATCAATGACCATTATAGTAAGCACTATAGAATCATATCAATTGATGATAAAACAATTTAAAAAACAAAATTTCCCCCTATAGGACATAAATTTCTACTTTCTCAACAATAATAATTTCAGTAATCTACACTATGGAAGAAACAATAATACCCTCCTCAAAAATCAAATATATAAAACCATCTTACTATGTTCATTAAAAAAGTGTATCATACGATGACCACCCATGAAACTAGGATATAGAATCAGAGGGATGACCTTTGAAATATAGAGCACCAAGTCATACAGATATTTAATACTCTATCAGATAAATTTTCATGTATATTTTCATTATAATACTACAACACATCACAGATTGGAGGCCACGGTTATGGTCCTTATATGTGAAAAAGAGAATAATTTTTTGTAACAACACATCGGTGAGGAGAATTTTATAAAATATCATAAAACACCTGATTCAATCATCTTAAAATGTTGTGATTATATCACACAAAATTTTTTAGGGACAAAATATAGAATCAGAACGAATTAAAAATTCTCCTATCAAAGAGAATTCTGAAGAAGATGATGTCTATATGGCACTTATACCATACAAACCCCCTCTAACATTTCTCTAGAATATGATATATGGAAATATAAGGTCATAATAAAAATTATTTATATGTGTTTAAGTAATTAAAAATCAACATACCCTTTTTAGAGGCCATCACTAATATGCCCACTAATGAAATGATTCAAATTAATTTTCTCTCCATATAAATTTAAATGGAACACCTAGTAGTCATTTCATTATAAAAATATTGTTCCTCAGTAATTTAGTGGAAGATCCCATTAAATATTAAATTCCCTATGTCATATCCATGTCTTATTTTAATGTTTATATTCATTTATTTTCCATTCATGCTTTGTTTTAGGTGTTTCCCAACCTTTTTTTGAGTAAATGGTGATTTTCCATGATTTGGGCCAAATAGTAAGCCCATTTTCAAATTTAAAAACCAATTTGTTTTATTTTATAAATTTATAATTTTTTAATATTTTTCTACCTTTCCAATTCCTGAATGGCCTCCATGGACCTATTAACAACACCATTTCAATTTGGACCCTTAATGAATCCATAATAATGGTGGATTTGGGTTTTTATTTCAGAAATTGGGCCTTCCCAAAAGCACATTTCCATTTTTTTTTAAAAAAATAGGTTAATTGATTAATTTTTTAATTTAAAAAAAATCGTTGATTAGAAGTTTCACTCAAGGCCACTGAACCCTTCTGTGGTCCCATCATCTTTCGTCCCTCTTTGGAGCTCATATTCATCGCGAATTAGTGAATAACGTAATTGGGTTTCCCAAATCGTCCACATTTGAAAAGGTAACATGTTTCCATCATAACTATCTCAATTATTTCAATATTTCCTCCATTCTAGTTCTTCATTATCCCCTACCTCCTATTCTTAGAACCTAACATCTATTTCATTCCACCAAGTCACTCATTGAACGCCATTTTGAAGGGGTCTTTGGTGGAGAAACTTCGACAAATCCCATGTAAGTGTCTCTCCTCCTAAGTTCCTACCCTTTCCATGAAGTTTCATTCAATTTAAAAGAATTTCCAAATGAATGGGTTAGGTTATCGATTCTATTGTTTAAAATTGGGCTTTCATGGTCAGTTATTATGGTTTTAGGTTTGATCTAATTCTCTCTTGGTGTGGCAGTGGTGCAACTTGTTTTTTGCATGGTGATTCAAGAGTTTCCCTTGATTTGGTCGGTGATTCCTTCTAGTATAAAATATTTTTGAACTAGATATTGTGTTTAGGGTATTTTAATGTCTATTCAATATTAATTTTTCTGTAAAAATTGGTTTTAGTGGAAATTATTAAGAAAATGAATTTTAAATTCAATTTTTTGCTGAAATTGGGGGTTTTCTTTTAAATCATGTATTGGTTAATTAACAGTGACCCTATAATTATTTAGAATATTTTATTGAAATTTATTAGTCCTAAAAATAATTTTCCAAATGTCATTCTTTTTTGGTTGTTGTTGAGGAATTGGTTTTGGGAGAATTTTTTCAAGTAAATTATTTTTTTGAGAACCAATTAGGTGTCCAATTGGGTGTTTTACATGGCTATTCTATGTGATTCTTATTGGTGTAGTTTTATAACTCATGCAATGGGTTTATATAATTGTTTTAGGTGTCTTAATTTATTATTTGTTAAATATTATTATCCACATAGTGTTTATAGTGGGGTTTTAAAATGGATGTTAGTGTGAAAAGCATTGTTAGTTTTTGTGAAGTTGTTTGCAAAAGATATAAAAATGTTCTATTGTGTGACTTAAGTGGTGTAAAGTGTGTAGAGATACTATAAAGTTTTTATGTGAACCGTAGTGGTGTTTTATTAGAAAAGTAGAATATGTGTCATTCTGAAATTGTTTTCTCACAAAGGGGTAAGCACAAGTACCTTGGTGGGCAGATTTGTACTATTACGGATAGGGAACCAGATGGGTTTTGTCCATGTTTCACTTAGCCTTTGGATAATTACAAAATTAAATAAAAAATATGGATAATTATTTGGGACCACTAGGTTATGGTTTTTATCCCATCTAGTGTCTCTTACAAGAGAACGGAGTTTTTTATGGTTAATTTACATCGAGGTAAGAGGTACGTAGGGCCCGGGACATTCTAGTTCCTTAGCATGTTCCTGATTTTGTTGCTCATTGGATTTGTGGTATTTTAAATAGTATTAGGGTGGTTTTTGATGTTAATTAAAGTATATAACATTTATTATTTAATTTTTTTTTACATTATGACAGTATTAGTTTTAAAACTATTTTCAATTGAATGTTATTTTTCTCAGAATTTGTTAAATCTTTTCATTGAATATTAAAACTCCTTGATATTTCACCTTGTATTTCATGAACATTGGAATAATTTGGGGGCATCCTATTTGTATTATCCCCACATTCTAACTACACCCATTTTGTGTAGGTATACTTTGTTATGTTTGAATTTGGTAAAAGAAAGGTTTTGGGTGGTGGCGATTCGAGGTGTTAGATCTCATCATTGGTGTAGAGTTGTAGAGACGACTCGTGGGTGATGAACCCTTATCGTGCAGACTCCATGGGGCTGTCTTGATACTGTATTTAGTTTTTATATGTACCGCATGTATTTTTTTTAAACCAATGTACTCAGTTCTGGATTTTTCATAAGACTTTTTTGGCATGAAAATTTCAGAGTTATATTATAGAGTGTTTTTAATTTTTTATGCTATCATACTCTGATAAATTGTTCCCAAACCTAAATTAATAATAATTTAGCACTTTTGTTAGTCCATGGGGATAGGTAACACTCTTCGGGTCATGCCACAGGCCAGGCATGGTTCTATTGTTGGTGGCGACCTGATTCAATTCGTGACAAAATGGTATCAGAGGAGGCCCTTGTTTTTGCGTTATATTACTATTTTAGGATGAAATGGGATAGAAAGGAGCTAGGAATATTGGTGATAAAGGTTTTAGTAATGATTATGGTGCCTGGTCCACACCACTCATGGAATATCATGAGTCACCAAGAGACGTTGGAATTTTCTGATTAATATCAATTCCAGGTGAGACGTGTGGGCTGTAGACCACACGTGGACATCAGGTGGGGGAGGAGTAGTTGTAAATTTTTATTACTGATATGTGTTTAGATTATTTATATTTTCTGTATTTTATTAACATTTTCATAATTTTCTTATTAACTATTTATTATTGAATGTTTCATTTTGTAGAAACATGCCTCCCTGAAAATCCCCCACACACCCATGGGAGGATGCTGATGACAGTTCTCCCAAACCGATTAATCATATTCCAGTCGAGGTTGTGGTCCAGGTTGTCCAAGATCTAGTATAGGGACCTGCTCCTGCTCTTGTTTTGATAGGTCAGAAGAGACGGTTCCTAGAAAATATAAATCATATGATTTTCTAAAAAACAATCCTCCTATGTTCTGAGGCAACTCGGAACCCCGAGAAGTTGAGGAATGTATCTAGAAGATTGATCTTATGATTGAGTTCTTGGAAACATCCTAGGAGCTCATGGTGAATTGTTCCTCCTTTCTATTTGACGGTCCTAGCCATAAGTGGTGGGAGTCGGTGATTAAGATTGGGAAGAATAGAAAGATGCACTTCGGAGATTTCAAGGCTATCTTCAATGAACAGTATTTCCATAAGGTCTTTGGATCATCCAATCCCAAGAGTTCATGGACCTTTTTTAGGGGAATCTTTCTGTGATATAGTACGCTAACCATTTCACTGAGTTGGTTTGGTATGCCCCTGTAATCATCTTTAAGGAACAATTGAAGGCCCAGAGGTTCGAGAAAAGATTATGAGAAGAGATATACTCCCATGTTTTCTGGTTCATGATGAGGACTTATGCTGAGGTCGTTGACTGGGAATGTATGTTTGAGATTGACCATAAAGGTATGACTATTTATTATGGGTTAATGTTAATAGTTAGAAGTGGAAGCACTTCCGAGAAGAAGAAGAAGCAGGAGAATCAGGTGAAGAAGGGAGGTGGCAGTTCATGCCACTCCTCCATGAATTTTTCATCTGGGGATTCTGATGTGATATCATTCATGTGCCTCCAGTGTGGGAAACCATGGAAAATATGAAATTAATTCCCATTTACTCCAAATCCTTGTCACCAATGTTGAGGTATGGGTCATTTACATCGCTTTTTTGGGGTGTCACATCAGCTTTCGAGTGGGGTTGGGTCAACAACATCAAGAAGAGTGACATCATGGTCCGAGCCATCAAATACTGGGGGATCATGTTTTGAAGGTCATGGTGGTAGGGATATATCAACATCTGGGTAGATCCATTATTGGGAACAACCTCATACTAGTGTTCTTCCTCAGGAATATACTAGACATCTCCATGCAGTGGATCAGGAACTAGTAGGATCCGAGGTGGGACCGTTAATATTTTGGGGTACAATTTTTATCACATATTCAATATCTTCTTATCTATTTGATATTGGTTCCAATGTTTCATTCATTTCTCCCCATATTGTGACACATGGTATTCTTCTACCGATTTGTTGCCTTTTACGATGTTGTTTGTGATGCCTCTGGGAAAGAAGGAGAAGGGTCTCAGGTGCCCGTCGTGTGCACTTTCTGTGCTAGAGGTTGAGATGGAGTGGGACCTCTTTGTTTTAGATATGGACCTTTTTGGACATATTTAGGATGGATTGTGTAGTACACCTCCAGGAACACATTGATTTCTACAGGCGGTGGGTGAGTTTAATGGAAACTGATGGGAGCATCAGGTTTTTTCTAGAGAATGGGATCCTCGTTCTAGTTACGCAGGACTTCCACTCCTATAGTTGGGATGTCTTATCTTCCAGTTCTTGATGCTCTATTTAGGGGAAAATAGTCTTTCCCTTCATGGTGCATTACCTCATGTGGTGAATATGCTTTCAGAGGTATTCCTATATCATTTATCGGGTTTTTTCCCACAACATGATGTGGAGTGTTTGATAGTTCTGGGGCCAGGAACCTAGTGGACATCTCTTCCCTCTTACTGCATGGCCCCAACTGAGAGAAGGGAATTAAGGATACAACTTGACGACTTAGAATCCCAAGGATTCATTCTCCCAAGAGTCTCTCTATGGTATGCTCTTGTGTTGTTCGTGAAAACGGGTGATGGATCCCTCTGGTTGTGCATTGACTACTGAAATCTAAATAAGGTAAAAATTGAGAACAAATACCCTTGGCCAGAATAAATGATTTGTTCAGTCAGATGATGAGGGAAATTGTATCTCAAAAATAGACTTTTGTTTAGGCTCTCATCAGCTCATGGTGAAGGAGTCATACATCCCAAAGACTGCCTTCTGAAGTAGGTATGACCACTTTGATTATTTGGTTACACCCTTTGGATGTACCAATGCTCCATCGTCATTATGGAACTCATGAACAGGGTGTTCTACCAATATCATGATTCCTTTTTTGTGATTTTAGTGTATGCAAGTCCAATATACTCTGGAACTGAGGAGGAACAATAACATCACTTGAGGATCATCTTGGGAACTTTATGAAATTACAACCTCTATGTAATGTTATCAAAATTCACTTTCTGGATCAGGGAATTGAGATTTTAGGGCATGTGATCTCTGAGAAGGGGGTTTCAGTGGACCCTGATATGATTACTGTTATTATGTCATGGGATCATCTGAATAATGTGTTCAAAATCAAGAGTTACTTTGTATTGGCTGGTTATTACATGAGATTCATTCGGGATTTCTCTCGGCTTGCTTCACTGGGGACTGCGATTACCCGGAAAGGGGTAAAGTTTTTATGGGGGACAAAATTTCAGGCATCGTTCAAGGAGTTGTAGAGGATGTTTACTACTTCCCCCATGATGATTATTCCTATGGATGGAATGTGGTATGTGGTCTATTTTGATGCTTTAGGTATGGGTCTTGGGTGTGTTCTTATGCAATATGATCACGTGGTGGCGTGTGGCTCTCACCAACTCTGACCACATGAAATGAAATACCTAATCCATGAAATGGAGTTGGCGACGGTGATGCATGCATTGAAGACTTGGAGTCACTACCTCATTGGGGAGACGTTCTTGGTCTACTATTATCACAAATTCTTGGCCTATATCTTCTCGCACATGGGCCTCACCATGAGGCAACATCCTTGTATTGAGTACTTGTATGGGTTCGTCTTTGACATTGTCTACAACCTAGGCATGGGTAACGTGGTGGTTAATGCTTTGAGAATAAAATTTCCAGTGAAAGACTTTAGGAAGTTCAGTGATGAGTGGACATTGATGGGGCTCCTTTCTCAGATGCTTGTGGAAACCAGGGAACACAGTGAAGGTGCGTTCTTAGAGAGAATATAGTTGACTACTTATCTATTGAAGTTGATTCAGCAGGAACAGCCCATTGATGAGCTTCATTTGCAGTTGATGAAGAATCATAATATTGGGGATACATCCTCTGATTGTTCATCGACTCTAGATGAAATCATGTGATTCAAAGTTTGTTCCATAGTGTCGTTATCTCTACAGAAGATGGAGTTGGAGGAAAACCACTGGTCTCAAGGGGTTGTCTATCCCGGTGCCACCAAGGTGTATTATAATGGTTTTTGGCTATTCTAGTGGCCTGGTATAATATGAGACACAGCGTAATTTGTGTCGAGATGATACAGATGCCAGTAGGTGAAAGTTGAGCATCAAAGGCCCATTAGTTTTCTCCATCCATTACCCATTCCTACCTAGAAGTGGGACAGGGTCTCCATGTACATAATTTTTGGCTTACATCGTACAACATTGGGTAAGAATTCCATTTGGGTGTGGATTGATCTTCTTAACAAATCATCCCACTTCAATACAATTAGATATACAACTAAAGTCGATGATTTGGTCCATTAGTAACTTCATGAGGAGGTGAGACTCCATGGAGTTACATCAGTAGTTTTCTTAGATAGAGACGCTTGTTTCACATCTCAGTTTTGGGATGGCCATTAGAAAGCCTTGGGGTCTCATATTATGATAGTATGGCATACCATCCTCAGACGGATGGCTAGACAGAGTGGGTGAATCAAATTTTGGAGGACATGCTCCATGCATGTGTCCTGGAAATTGGAGCATCCTGGGATATCCATTTGGGTTTGTATGAGTTTACTAATCATAAAATTTAGCAATACTCAATTTGAATGGATCCTTTTGAGGTGATCTATGGTCGGCCTCCTCCGTCCCTCCCTGTGTTGGGCAGAGGTAGGTGAGACCACACTATTGGGGATGAGTATAGTGAAGGAGACGTCTGAGAAGGTCAAGTTGATTAGGAAGAGTTTATTGACAGCTCATAGTCACCATAAATAATATTCTTACCGAAGGCGTCGGTAACTTGAGTTTTCTATGGGTGATTGGGTATTCTTGAAAGTGGCCTCTCATCTGTGGAATCTTCGATTGGGGATGCAAGGGAAGCTGACGTCGTGGTATGTCAATCCCTTTAAATCAACGCGTGTTTTGGAAAGGTTTCATTAATGTTGGATATACCTTCCCAGTTGATATCCATCCATGATGTATTCCAAGTCTCCCAGTTAATGAAATACATCTTGGATTTGTCCCATGTGATGAGTCGGGAAGAACTGGAGATAAAGCCTGAATTGTCTATTGTTGAGCGGCCGATGAAAATAGTGGACTCCCAAGAAAATGATCTTATAGGGAAGTAAATTCTGTTAGTTAGGGATCTTTGGAAGCATGGTAATGATACAATGATACATGGGAGCAGAAGTCATGGGTCGAGGAAGAGTACTCTTTCTTGTTTTCCAATCAAGCTTCAAGTTGACTTCCCCGGGTGGAAAGTATTTCATTGTTAGGATAATTGTCCCATAAAATGATTTTTTTTAAGGTAAATTTAATTTAATTTCTATTCATGTTTTTTTGGGGTTTAGCCAGCTTTTTTGGAGGAAAGGGCGAGTTTTAAATGATTTGGGGAAAACTGTGAGCCCATTTCCAAATTTAAAAACCGATTTTTTTAATTTATAACAATTTAATTTTTTAATATTTTTCACTCATTCCAATTCCTAAATTTTCTCACTTGACAAATTAACACCACCATTTCAATTTGGACCCTTTAATATTCCCTAATAATGGTGATTTGGGTTTTTAATAAGGAATTGGGACATCCCGAAATCCCATTTCATGTTTTTTTAAAACAGTTATTAATAACAAATTAAATTTTATAGATTTTTCAGTAATTCCAATTTTCACCGAAGCCCACTCAACCCATTGGTGCACCCATCCCCATTATCCCCTCTTTAGAGCTAGTATTCATCGTAATTTAGTGCAAATATTCATAGGGTGTCTCAAATTATTCTAATTTGAAGAGGTAACTTAATTCCTTCATAAGTCTCTAAATTTTAACACTTTTTTCCACCATTACAATTGATAATTGGACCCCTCCTCCTGCTCTTAGAACATATCCATTTCATCCCTCAAAGTCCCACAAATCCTCTTTGGATCTTCATTTTTTTAATGGGGATTTGGTGGAGGAACATCAAATAATCTACTATAAGTCTCTCCTCTTTAGGTCCTCCCCTTTCCAAGATGTTTTTACAATTTCCTAGAAGTCCCAAATGACCCTGGGATAGGATTTCAAACCTATGGTTTAACCTTTGTGTTTCTTGGTCATTTTATATGGTCTTATTATTGATCTTAGGCCCACTTGGTGCGGCGATGGTGCAACTTGATTTTCCAATAGTGATTCAAGGATTTCCATTGATTTGGTAGGTGATTCCTTTTGGAGTGCAATATTTGTTACCTAGCTGCTGGTTTATCATATTTTGATGTCTATATAATTCTAATTTGGCTGAAAATTTTGGTTTATAGGGGAAATTATAAATAAATTGATTTTTAAGTGCAAATATTTCATGAAATTTGGGGTTTTTCATATAAATCTTTTAATGGTAAATAAGGGGCTACCCTATTATAATTTAGTTTATTTTATTGAACTTAATTAGGGATTAAAATATTTTTTTCAGTTTTATTATCCATTGGTTGTTTCTTTAAAATTGGTTTTGGGTGACATTTATTAAGTAAATGATTATTTTGAGTACAAATTTGGTGTCAAAATTGGATTTTTACATGGGTATTCTGTTTGATGCTTATTGGAGTTATTTTATAACTCAGGTAATGATTTTGTACAAATGTTTTGGGTGTTAAAAAAAATTATTTGGAAAATATTATTATGCACACAGTTTTCAAAGTGGGGTTTTAAATGGTATTTTTCTGTGCAAAGAATTGTTAGTTTTTGTGAAGTTGTTTGAAAAACAATGTTTTGTTGTGTGATTTGAGATGTATAAAGTGTGTAGAGCTACTGTACTGTTTTTATGTTACATGTAGTGATGTTTTATATAAAAAGTATTATATGTATCTTTATGAAATTGTTTCAGCATGAAGGGAGATACCCAGGTACCTAGGTGGGATGATTTATACTAGTATGGCTAGGGAACCAAATTGGTTTTGCCCATGTTTCACAGAACGTTTTGATAAATACAACTCTAATTAAACTATAAGGATGATTATTGGGGACCACTAGGTTCTTGGTATGTTCCCCACTAGTGTATCATACCCGAGAGTGGATTTTTTTATGGATACATTACAACGACGCATGATATACATATGGCCCGATAAAATCTTGTGCCTATGGGGCTTCCTGATTTTGTTTCTCATTGTATTTTTTTTTATTTTCCCTAGTATTAGTGTGTTTTTTGTTGTGAATTACAGTATCTAACATGTATTTTTTATATTTTTTAATAATCAGAACATTTGTTTTGAAAATAGTTTTCAATTGAATGTTATGTTTCATTGAATTTGCCTCTAGTTTTATTTTCATATTAAAACTCCATGATTTTTCACCTTGTATTGCATGCACATTGGAATAATTGGGTAGTATATTATTGGTCTTATTATCACAGCCTACATACTCCCCTGTGGTGTAAGTAGAGTTGGTTATGTTTGATTAAGGTAAAGTAAAGGCTTCGGGTGGTGTCGGTTCAGGGTGTTAGTTCTCATCCTTGGTGCGGAGTTGTGGAGGAGTCTTGTGGGTGATGACCCCTTGTCATGTGGAGTAATTGGGGTTGTCTGGATGATGTATTTATTTGTATTTTGACCAACTATATTGTATTTAAACCAATTTATTCAGTTCTAGTTTTTACTTAAGACTTGTTTGGCTTGAAAATTTCAGATTTATAATGTGGATTGTTTTTTATGATTTATGCTTTTATACTCGGGTAAATCATTACAGGACATAATTTAACGATACCCAGGGACTTGTTCCTGCCCGTGGCGATAGGGAACGCCCTTCAGGACAGGTTTTATATTGGTATTGGTGGTGACCATATTGAGTTTGTGATGCCCTAATATATTATTGATTCCATTCACTATGGGGACATGGAATTTCAAAAGATATAGGTGAAACCTCAGTGAAAGTATAAATATAAATCCAATAATTGAATGACAAAAGGTATGTATTGATTATTTTAAACTAAGTATAGTTTCACTTAAAATAGTTGAAAAATAACTAAATTATGTTTTATGACTTTTCCAATACATCTTAGTCTTATTTGGGATGTTCATATTGCCCACTTGTTTTCTTATCATGGATATGGTGGAAGAAGTTGATGTTTCCATCATTCTATGAAGGCCAATTCTCTCTATTGAGAAGGAATTGATTGATTTTAACCAATGAAGTTTTAGTTTTCATTCCGTCAAAGAACAAGTAATATTCAAATTAGTTATATCCTCTAGAAATGGTGATTCTTAATTTTATTATCAAGATATGTTTCATAATATAATGATTGATGATTATATGAAAAATAAGGATGATAGATAGACTATATTTCTTAATGAGTATTAATATAAAGATCATGAGGATGTGAATTACAATTAACCACTGATGAGGCATATAGTCCCTCCATTCATATCCTCATTCATCAATCCACAAATTATAGAATTGACACATATACCAAGAACACTAATATATTCATTATTATAAGTAACAACTACAATTTATTACATTATCAGTTTATAGATGACAAAAATATAATAATATTACCTCAACAATGTCTTAAAATGGAAAAAAAAGAATTGAATAGGGATTATAGTATATTAAATGGATTACCACCATAATTTTTTAGAAAAATATTTTATTGGAGGATGGTTTTAAATAAAAATTTCAAACCTAGAGTATTATCATAACATTGATAGAATAGATAGTCAAGAAGGAAGTATTGAAGCTTATTCAATTCTATTATAATATCATTCATCTCATAAAGTGAATGGATGAGCATATTACATGTCATCAAGATGAAATTTGGATTTAATGTTGTTAAAAATGATGATTATGATTTAATATCAACTCGAAACATAATTGGGTGGAGAGTATGTGTTGATTTTAGGAATGAAAAAAAGGAAACAAAAAATTATAAATTTTTTATTCATTTTGAGGAAAAAATTCTAGACACACCATCCAAAAATCGCTTATACTATTTTGTGGGTTGATATTCTTGATACAATCTAATTTTAGTTAACCTAGTTTATTACTCAAAAACCATATTCACATGTTCATTAATAACCATAACCTATATATAGATTTCATTTGGAATGTTTAATGTTACATGATCTTTTTAGTAGTTCATGATACACATATTTCAAAATGTATCATGGGAATTCATGTGAATTTTCTAGGATGGATTTTCTGTGTATGGATGGTCCGTCAAAGTCTGCCTATATAATGTAGAGTTACTTCTATAAAGATATAATAATAATTTCCAATTTATAAATTGTGGAAACTGACATTTTATTGTCCATTTATTAATAGTCCATGAAGGTAAAAAATAAATTCATGATATGGAGGATGATATAATGAAAATAAATGTAATTAATCATTTACCTGAGCCCATGATAGTAAAATGGATAAGGAGTTTTCTAGGAGGAATGAAATTTTCATTCCACTTATCACAAAACTTTTCAATAATTTCACACCCAATGACAAAAATTTCGTCAATAGACATTCCTTTTGACATCACTAAATGGAGTTGGTGGTTGTTGAATGCTCTAAAGAATATCCTAGAGGCCACTCATTTCATAAAATCACATGACTGGAATGATGATTTTGAATTAATGTGCAGCCATAGAGACTTTTCTAGGAGTGGTATTTAAGGAATATGTTTCAAACCTATCTTCTAACCCATTTATTATAACTAAAATACAGTGAATGTAGATCACTTCAATTACATAACCTTAAAAATGAAAAGATGGTAGTTTCCTATTCTTTTGGAAATTTTGATCATTCCTCATGATCTCTACATTATTATTATATATAAATCATGCATTAATAAAATATCTATTAATAAAAGGAATTATGAGGCAATGTTGATACAGATGATCGTACTACTTCAAAAATTTGACATAGTTATCAATAACAAAAAAAGGAATGAGAATTAAATTTTTGATCACTTATATAGACTCTCACTACTCATCATTGAGGATAAAGGAAATATGAAAATGGATAATAAATTCTTAGATGAAACAGTATTCAAAAAAAAACATGCATGACCTTGGATTTATCTTATTAGAAATTTTTTCCCACAAGATCACTATATCAAAACATCGTATGTCGTAAAAGGGTGATTTCTTTAGTTATTTATTTACACTATTATTGTGATCTGGTTGTACAAATTAAGCATTGGGAATATGGATTAATGTTATGACTCATCCCGAAAAATAGGATTTAAAAGCTTTAATGAAATCTATCACATGTCACCAACTAGAGTGAGGAGATTCTTTCAATGTTGTGATTAGATTAATCAAATTGGAATTATTATAAAATGAAGAGAAATAAACCATAATATTATCCATGATGTTTTGAACATAAATGCACGGTGAATCAATTCAATGGGTCCATTCCCAAACACCACTGGAAATTGAGTTAATTGAAATGGGACATTTTCAATGGGACCACGTCAAAATTGTATTTTTTGAGTCATTTTATCATAAAAAATACTATTTGTGATTAGAGAATTTTCATCGCAAATTGTTTCTATGAGTATTTAAAAAGCCTTGTTGTGATGGGTCCACCCCAAGTAATTAAAAAATAAAAAATCTATATTATTAAATTCTAATAAAATAATAATATTAATAATAAAAAAATATGGTTTATAAAATATAATAACAAATTAATAATAAATATAATAATAATAATAAATAATAGTATTATTAAAATAACTTTAATTAAATAATAATTATTATTATATAAATATAATATTATTATTATTAATTATAAAATATTATTAATAATATAATATAATAATAATAATAATATTATTATTATTATTAAAATCATATTAATACAATTTATAATAATAATAATAAATTATAATATATTAAAAATCGTAATAGTTTTAAAAATATAAAAAATATTAATAATAAAATATTAATAATAATACAAATAAATAATTTTTTTAAATAAATAGTGATAATAAAGATAATAAAAAAGTAAATAAATAATAAAGTTATACAAAATTTAAAAATCAAATAAATAATAAAATAATAAAATAATAAAATATTCACAACAATAGAAATACAGACTATTTAGAAATTTAATTATATAATATTTCAAAAAAAATACATTCAAATGTTTTATAATAGTAAATAAATACATAACTGAAGGGGGTATTCTAAATGAGCTATAGGAGATGATGGAGGGAAATCGATCCCTAAACCGTGAGCCAGACATCACATTTTCTCCATCGACTGCTAATGCTGCTACTATTTCTTCAATTGAAGCATCTCCTCTTGCTACTAATGATGATGGTGTTCTTCCTCTTCCCTATGAACACTCTCTATAAGCTCACCCCAAAATCACAGCTTCTTCGGATACTATAAAACAGATGATGAAGACTCTCCATGAGATCCTCTAGATATGTATGACTTCTTCTCAACGATATCTTAATAGCTTACAGTAATCAATCGAGAGTGGATACCAACAACTCATCCTTTATCAAAGCCATACTGGGTCTCCTGAATCCATGTTACCTCATCAAATCATGTTTCACTGGTCTGGTAATCGTTTTAGGCCAGACACTTAGTTTGTTTATGAAAGGTCATGACTTCATATTACTCCTTCTATTGAAATTTAAAATTAATGTAGTTAAAATGTAATTTTCATTTAATTTTAAAACTCAAAAAGAATTTATAATGTCAACAATCTAACACTGGCGATCACCTCAAATCTATCTAGTGATAAGATCATTATAAATCATCCAATAAATGTAAAACTACATAATATTATACTGTTCGAATTTTTATATGAATATAAAATAAATTGTATAAATTTAAATATATATTTATTAATTAAAAATGTTATATGCTCCCTATGAGTATTTAATGTAAGATTATTAGCTCGATGTGTCTTCTCATGTGTCCTCCACATCATTCAACCACCTAATGATCTCATATGAAAGTAACCACCAATTTAGTGTAAACATAATCCATCCCTAAATTGAGATAAAATGTAATCATGTCGTTGGGCACTACAAGACTGATCAAACTCTATGACAACTGATTTAATTATTGTTTCCCTCCTCGAATTGTGAAAAAACTGATAACAATGATCATGTATACAATCCTCCAATACCTTCTAGATAGATTCATTCATGCTCCCATCAATGGGATATTATAAACACACCAAATAATTATTTATATCATGTTATAAATTAAATAAATTTATAGTAAATATTTTTTATTTGCATACCATCTAATGACCGAACAATACGTGGTGAACATCAATGGGAATCTTATCCCATGAACCCATGCTCTGGAAAAATAATTTCTAAATATTCTACTCCCCTATTAAATATCTATATGAAAAAATCACTGAAAATAGTAAAAATGATAAAAAAGTTATTGTATAAATAAATTATTTATATTTAATAAAAACTAACTAAAATACACAAATAGTCATACCTCGGCATGCGTGGATCGATACCATGACTTGGACGTCGCTTGGTGATATAGTCAAGAATCATCAATCATTCAAGACCACAACCCATTAGATTCATCGATGAACTGCTACCAGTCAGTTGGTTAGATGATCAAACATCATTTTCATCATTTGGTAGATAAGCCTCCTCAAACTCGTGAAATAGATCCAAGCCCATCTGAAACACAAAATCACTGTTGTTATAAAATAATTTCAAACAACTATTATATATATATATTATATAATTATAACTATTTTCAATCTTCATCTTCATCATTAAATTCATACATAATGATGTCAATATCTTCATATTCTTCCTTGATATCATCAATTTCCTTAGGATTTTGAGTTTCTTCATCACTTTTCTTTTCAAATTCATTTTTCACATCAATAACATCATCATCACCAGCGAATGTTAACAATGGGGTGTCATTTTAAATATTCACATCTCTTCATGAAATAAGTGAATTTGGAGTAGTCTCTTGAAAAAATCGATTCCATTCACTTTAGCGGAACAACAATCACATTGAATAATTTAATTTTCCTGATATTTTATTTTTATTATGCTCCACCAATAACCCAACTCTCGTGAACCAGTACGACAATTTTCCTAATTAATTTTATTTTCTTTATGGTCCAATAAAAAGTGTTCATTTACAGCATGAAGGATTTTATGTATAACATTAATAGTTCCATGGATCTGATGAACATTCAATACTCTATCAGTATCCAACCAATGAAAATTAAATAAAATTATGTTATTCTTTATTAGTTCACATTGTTCATTTATTTCATTCTTCATGCCGTAAAAGTTGTCTTCAATTTATCTATGGTGATATCCTCTCATGAAAACACGAATATTCATTTTTTTATTCCCCATATTCATAAGTATGAAATCAAAAACTTTTTACCACATATTAATTTTATGGTTTTACCACATTGGATGGTGAGTCACTCAATACACACAATAAATTATCGATTTCTTCATAAATTTGAGATAATTATAATTTTGTGTCAAAATTTTAAAAATATATCATCTAATAAAAATAATTTATATGTTAAACAATAGAAAACTTATTTACACTATTTTTGAGACCCATAAGAAAAATTATTTTTCCGACGTTCTTCAAGAGAATCCAATATAATTTATGGAAACTATTTCATGATTTGATTATCATATAACCTAACTATAAAATAATATCAATTTATTGTATTAAATATTATATAATAAAATATAGGAGAACTCACAATTAAAATGGTTTTATTTCTGTACAATTGAGTAGCATATATGTATGATATCTTTAATTATCATCATTTGATATGCATCATTCATAAAGCCAACAAAATTCATGTTCTGGAATATTAAAAACTAATAATTGATTTATTATTTCATCATCAAAATTTCCCTCATTATGGCATGTGGAATTGATTTTTGATTGATATTTAGATTGAAAATAATGAGGCCATAAAATATAAACTTCCTCTTAGAAAAAATCTTTTGTACTTGATCAATAAACTGATGCTTTATTGTGTACATTTTTCATCAATTTCTAAATACATATCTTGAATGAGTATATCCATAAGAACTATACTAGATCATCATATTTTTCTTCATGAGAAAAAATGTAATATCAATTCTTCCATTGAGTCAAAAAAATCAGGTGGGAATATTTTTTTCCAGTTTATATAAAATTAAAACAAAATCATCTTCGAGTCTACTTAGTGTGTCATTGTATGTTGTTTCTGTAAAAATGACTTGAATCAATATGATATTTCTGTTAGGACATCCAAAATCATTGAATTCAATATTCCTATTAATCCAATCTATAGAATTCATTCCATTATATCATGACATTCATGACGTTTTAATCTGGTAATTTGACAATTTCTAACACATCAACCAAAATTTGTATCAAAACATTTTGGATGTCTCAAAACTTTAACCCACTGAAAAAATAATAATTCTTTTTATTTGTAAATTTTGTATTCTTTTATTGGATTCATTAAATTCTATGATCTTACATTTTCAAAAAGTATAATTTTTGGATCTGTGGAAATTTTATAATGATATATTCTTTCTTTACAATATCATTTCTCTATCCTAGTGCATCCAAAACTGTATAAAATATATTCTCAAAATAGTTTTTCTAAATATGAATGAAATCAAACATGTGATGGACCAATGAATATATCTAATATGGTTGATCCCAAGAAAATATTCATTTTTTCTAAATGTGTTTTTCCCAAAGCCATCAATTTTCTACTGGATTGCAGTTTTTCCCAATTTAGTGGTAGGTAATGAAAATAAAAAATTATTTTAACTCGGCACCTGAGAACATTTTTGGAGGTCCAACTATTTCAGTTGTATCATTTCTAAAATGATATCTATTCCTCATGAAATTATGTCTTGTTGGAAGGAATCAGAAATGAAAGTCGAAAAAAGATACTTTTCTTCTATTTATGATCATAAATTATTTATTGTATCTTATACAACACATACATGTTTTTAAACCATGTTTACTCTATCCCTTTAACATGAAATATATTGGGAAGTTAATAACATTACACATCAATGTAGCATTATGTTGGACATTTGTTTTCTCTCCAACATCAAATGTACTGACAGAGTTACACCATAATAAATTTTACTCCTCAATAAACGGTTTCAAATAATGATCAATATTGTTTTTCAAATTTATTGGATTTAATATGGTCAAGAATATTTATGGATCCATAAAAATAAAATGATATAAATTTTATGGATTTATAAAGACATTCAATCATGAATATGGACTAACATATGTAAAAAATTGATATACACCATTAGTAGAAATACCCAATCCCACATTTTGGGTTTCAGAAGAAAAATGTGGATTTAAATTTTCAAAATGTTTACTTGAATCACCATTAAAGAGGTTATTTAATATTTTACTGATTGAAAATTTTTTTTCTCTAGGAAATAAATGACATTCTATTCTGATTTATAAATAACTACTTCAATATGGTTGTATGAAATAAATACCTCAACTATTTTATAGGAATCGATTAAGATTTTCCTAGTTGAGCATTATTATACCTCCATTATCCTAGTATATGAAAACAATCCAACGATTAATTTTCAACATAATATAATATGAAATTATTTGAGCATTCATGGATCTTCTAATAACCATGATGCAGATTACAAACCATCCTCATGATCTCATATAAATTTGTAAGCAACACATATCTTTTAGATTATAGTGTTTTATCCAAAGTGATTATCAGATGAAAAAAACTATTTGGCTTTCCATTATCTGATCTAATGACAATAAATTTAAAATCCACTTCCAATTTTCTTCTATTGAAATAGGGAAACAAGACAACCTCCGCAGACCTCAATAACTTATAAAATTGGGATGCTTCTTACTTAGAAGTTAAATCAATATCATCTTGAGTTTTAGTTTGTTCAAAAAACTAACTTTCCACTTCATGTAATAAATTTTTAAATTGAGATGGATATGGAACCTTATTATTATCATCTTCTCTAGAAATATGTTTGTTATATTCTTAACAAAAACACAATCAATCTAAAACCAAAAACACAATAAATGACCTCAAACATTGTGAAATGTATCTAATGTCCTCATACAACATTTTTTACATAGAAACTTATTGTTCCATTCTAAAACAAATGTTGGTTTTGATTATGTAAATGATAATAATGTTTCAACACCCTAAATATATAAATAATTTATAACAAAATAGTTTAGATTCGTATACTAATTTTTTCCAGCGCTATAATCTAATAATGAATATTGGCGACTTCCTTGTTCTATATTTCTCTAAAAAATATAATAATTAGTTTCATATGATTAATTTAATTTAAGAAAAACATGATACAATAAAAGTAAAAAATATGTTATTTATTCTTGAGTATTCCTAATTATTATTGATTACTTAAAAATATTTCAAATTATTTCAAATTATTTGTAATTATTTCTAATTACTGTTAATTATTGCTAATTATTGGTAATTATTTCGAATGATTTCTAATTATCAGAAATTATTATTAATTATTTCAAATTACCACCGATTATTCTTGAATATAACTTATCAGAGCTAATAACTGCTAATTATCGCAAATCACCTCTCATTAACACAATTTATTACTAATTATGACAATTAATTACTAATTACATCTATTTATTCTTAGTCATTACTAATTTCCTCAATTTATTACTAATAAATTCTATTTATTAATAATTGTAGCTAGTTATTACAAATTACTTCTATTTATTATTATTTACATCTATGTACTGTTATTTATTAAAATTTACCCCCATTTATTAGTAATTATTAATTTTTATTAATTTTTATTACTATTTATAAATATTTACTGCTGTTTAATATATTTTTGACTAATTATTACTATTTACTGCTTATTATTACTTTTTACCACTAATTATTATAAATTATAACTAATTATTACTAATTAAAACAAATTTATAAAATTTTCCACTAATTATTACTTATTGTCTATAATTATTTCAATTATCGATAATTATTACTAATTATTAATAATTATTACTAATTCATTGTAAATATAGACAATTATTAATAATTATATCTAATTATTACTAATAACCTCTAATAATAACAATTTATTACAATATATTACTATGAAGTCCTATTTTTTACTAATTATAACAATTTATTACTAATTATCACTATTTACCGCTAATTATTACTAATTATTAAAATTTGTTACTAGTTATTACTAATTATTAGCAATTAGTACTAATTATTACAAATTAGTACAAATTATTACTAATGATTACTAATTAATTTTAATTATTGCTAAATATTACTAATTACAACAAATTATTACTAATTAACAAAAATTATTACTAATTACAACTAATTAATTCTAATTACAACTATTTATTTATAATAACTGCTAATTATTTCAAATTACCACTATATAAAAATAATTATTACTAATTATTAATAAATATTTCTATTTATTCATATTTATTATTATTTGTCGCTAATTCTTCTTATTTAACCCTTTTTATTTCTATTTATTACTAATTACATCTAAATATTAAGAATTACTGTTAATTATTACTAATTGTCACTAATTATTAATATTCACCACTAATTAGTAATATTTATTAATATTTATTAATATTTATTAATATTTATTAATAATTATTACTATAAATTACAAATTATTACAAATTATTACTATTTACAACAAATTGTTACTAATTACATCCAATTATTTCTAATTACCACTAATAATTAATAATTACAGCTAATTAGTACTAATTAACACTATTTATTATTATTTATTACTTATTATTACTAGTTATTAGTAATTATTACTAATTATTACTAATTATTACCAATTATTACTATTTTATTCCAATTTCTACTATTTATTGCTAATTATTACTATTTACCGCTATCTATTAATATTTATTACTATTTATTGCAATTTCTTATTATTTATTTATATTTATTTATATATATTACTAGTTATTAATATTTATTAATATTTATTACTATTTACTATTAATTATTTCAATTTACGTCAAATTGCATCTGAATACCTCTATTTATTAAAAATTATTACATATTATTACAATATATTACTATTTATCGCTAATAATTAGTATTTATAACTAATTATTACTACATACCACTAATTATTAGTATTTACCTCTAATTATTACTATTTAATGATAATTAATAATTATTATTAGTAATTCCTGATATTTATTACATCCTATTATTAATTATTAGAATATATTAATATATATTAATTTTTATTACTAATTATTAGAAAATATTGATATTTTTTGACTAATTATTACTAAAGATTACTATTTTTCCGATTTATCCCTGTTTATTACTAATCACTGGTAATTATTACTAATTACCACTAATTATTACAATTTACTAAAATTTATAACTAATTACTTTTAATTTCTACTTATTAGTACAAATCAATACTAATTACATGTTATTATTATTAATTAATTATAGTTGAACTAAATTATTAAAAATTATTATTATTTACTTTTAAATAATAAAATATAAAATCTTAATAAAACAGGATATTTTTCAAAATAAATTATGGAATAAAACTATCTACTTTTAATATAATCTTATTATCGCTAGTTAACAATAATAATAACAAATATAAAATAAAATTAATTAACTAAAAAATAAAAGCAATAGATAAATAACTTAAATAAAAAATTTTCGTACGATGCAAGGATTGAAAATTTCTCTGAAATAAAAATCTAATCATTGAAAAAATTTAAGTGAAAAATATGGCATTAGGGAGGTAGAGAAAAAATGAGAGTTGATAAATATGTAAATTTTTTATGTGGGTATATACATAATAGATTACTTGAGACGAGATGCTTGTCACAAATGAAAACCCCCCTCTTAATTTGGGGTGGTAGTTAAAATATTTTTTGCGACGAGTCCATTCACAAATATATACCTGGTTACATAGCATTTTTGACTTGTCCCACTGCAAATTCCATCCATTTAAAAAGGTATTTTTGATGAGACCCTTCAAAAATACCTACCTGCTGACATATCATTTTTTACAGGAAGTAAATCCTGTTGGAAATGAAAAAAACCACCAAAGGGTATTTGCGATGGGCATAATGACCCGTTGTAATGTTCCTTCATGTGGTTTGGTGCTCACCACATGCCAATCCTTTTGCGATGGGATACCTATTCCAGCTGAAAATTGTACATCCCATTGGACTTGTTGCGCTGATACCCTTCAATGTCACACATAACTCTTTTTCCCATAATGAAATTATCATAGGAAATATTTTATCATGGTCGGTGCGGACTATATATCGATGTCGATTGAAGAAGAATCCATAACTCAGGATATAAAAATATTGGTTTTGAACATTTTATTGAATTTTTTTATAATATCAATTCCCCCAATTACTCATTAGCGATTAAGGAATGCACTTTTCCAATAATGTTGTGAAGGGATATCTTTAGAAATATTGATTCTGATATAACATCGGAACTCCCTAAAAACCACAGACAAGTTGGAAAGTTAAATTTAATGATACAGATATTAAAATATATATAGAAAAAGTAGAAAATAAATGTATAAATTACTAGTTTTTTAAATTGTATGATCCATGTTGGGAGCATCACGTAGCATATAAAACATCCTTTAGCACTACACCATTTTAACATGTGAAATGGATTCCCTTTAACCAACCAGTGGAATTAGATCATCACTCTTATTGGGATATTAAGAAACTAATCAAGGAATCTCATAATGTTTGGGAATATAGAATGATACAAATGGACTAACATGATGTGATTAGAAAGTATGCCTTTGACAATTCCTAACCTATAATGAAAATCCAATGAAATTCCATGTCCAATCCATTAGGCAAATGATATTCACACTAGGGGGTGTGGTTCTTCTATTCAATTAATTATTGATGTCGTTTCCTAAGAATAATAAATTCCAATGGTTTCAAAAATATTTTCCCTATCGGACAATCGAAATTAAAAAATAAAAAGAGCCACCATTGAAGGAAAATGGGGAAAGATTAATAAAATCAATAACCAATTCACGAGATAAGTGTCAATCTTTTTAAATTTATCTGAATTGAATCTTGTATATATCTTAATGTTAAATAAATCACTCACTTATAAGAAGTCCATGATATTTCAAAATAATTTAATTACTTATTTGGAAGGGTTTTTTGCGCAGAAATTATACTAATAGGTCCTCAGGAAAAAATATGTAAAAAAACATAGAATTCGTTTAACCATTAAAAGATTTCAAAATGTACAGACTCTAAAAAAATTAAAAAAAAAAGAGTTTTACATTTCATGTATTATATACACGATTTGAAACTTATTAGAGGCTTTAAAAAATGATCCCTACAATCCTGACTGATCCCCCCCAATATTTCCTCCCCACCCACTATCCCCTCTACCGAATATCACTCATGCTTTCCTCTTCTACCACTCACAACCTTCTCCTACTCCTTTTCCACCCATCCAAACTATATTCGATCATACCACCCACTTCAATTTGTTCCCTCCCTTATCACTTCCTAGACACACAATAGACCACACCATGTCCTTCAAACTTAAAATACAAGGAAACGACCCTCCAGCACCTAAGTATCATGCACTGGATCCTCTATAGATTCCTACCGATCTTATGACCTCACCATCCACATAAGGTTTCTTCACTCCATCAACCACTCTTGAGTCGTAATACTCTTCCAGAAGGTCACATGTTTCTACACAACACCATTACATGCACATATGTCTCCATCTCTCTACACTAGAAAATCATGTTCAGTTCTCTCATCTGCCCGCTATAACTCTAAGGACTAAGAACTACATAGAATTTTACATACTCAAGTTAATCAATGTTCATTATAAGGTCCTTAGTATAGTCAAAAGGATGCAGATCTCCACCATCAAAGAGGTATGCAGGGAGATATACTGGGATATTTTACTTGAGTTCATAGCTAGTATATAGATGGTTATCACATAAGTAACCATTAAGAAGGGAGTTCAGTCCTGGGATCTTACATTGGATGAGTTTTCAGTTGTTCTGGGAAACTAGACATTATTTTTTTTCTTCTAATACATTATGACCATGAGGACTAAACCTATCATGGAATACGTACTGTGGAGTTTCCCATTTATCATATGGGATATTAAAGCTTTCATGATTCACAAAAAGTGATGAGCACCCATCTGGGAAGTGTTTTCTAATGTATTCTGCACTTACATCTAGTTCATTTCTTGATAACTAGAGGATATTCTCCTTGGACCATCATCCAGACCATGGTAATTATCATATCCACTTCCTTGGTAAACTATTCATTCAACATGGACCACCATTTCATGTTGTACTATGTGATCCTGGTGAGGAGGGATCATGGAATTCTTATGGGAGAAAGCTTCATCAGACCATATCACATCATCTCAACAACTACAATGCTACTCATCCACTTAAATATCTTAGGATGATAGAGTCCATTCATCTTCTCAAGTTCCAAAATATATGGAAGTTGAGGATGATAAAGGGGCACTACAAATGTACCCCTGGGTAGATTGGGTCTATCGACTAGGCTCAAACGTATCATTCCTTTTGTTACAACTAGGCCCTATAGATAGAACACACGCCCTCTATAACATGTTATTTGTGTCCTTACTAACAAGGTACCACTAGTTTCCCCCCACCGACATGTCGTCCCCTTCATACTACACAACCATGTGCCCAAATGGTCCATCAGACTACTGACTATACCCATACACCAACACTTATTCTTTCTACTGTTCCTAGTCCTCACACACAAACCCTAGGAAAACTCCCAATAGATCACCCATTATGACCACTAATCTAGTCCAATAACGATAAATTATGGAGTTATAATTAGTTAGTCTAAAAAACAAAATGTTTACTTTATTTACATGAGTCATATAATTTATTTAATTAACCACATATCATTCTGGGGTGTTAATTCCACACCCTAGAGCACAAAAAACTCATTTTAGACCCTATAGCTCAACCCAGGAATATCCACTGCACTTAAGGCCTTCTTTATCCTCTGATACCAATGTCACTACCAAGACCTACTAACAGTATAGAAAACCTACGTTAATATGGTCATCTATTCATGGCCTACCACATACCACCAGTTTCCCCACAGACATGTGGTCCCCTAACTGGGGCCCACCCACATGCTCAAATGGGCTCTCAAACAAATTACTATCCAAAAAGGAAAACACTTGTTCATTAATTTGTTCTTTTTTCTTCACTCACACAAACCCTCTAAAACATTCCATAAGGTCACCCATACTAATCACTACTCTAGACCATGCACTCTAAACATTTATTTCCTAATTAGGTAGGTTCGCATAAAGAAAGGTGACCCCAATTAACATTATTCATATCATTTAGTAATATAAAAAATTTCAATTATAGTGTTTTACACACCTAACCTTTCTCTAGTAATTGTTATACCATTCCTCTGATTCACCTTCTATGTCCCCTATATATATTCTACTGCTCCATGTTCACCACCTACCAAAACACTACCACCACAACCTTCCTGATCTGCACCTACCCATCCATTTCCGTATAACATCAGTTGTGTTCACTAGTGTTTTATAAATAATTAAAGACGCATATTCATCCACATTATTATGAATTTATCCAAGACACATATTTTTATATCACCCATACCACCATTATCCCCTACATCTACCTGACCCTCTCCCTTTGTAGACGGCACTACATCCTACATTCCTGCTCCTCCACCATATCCATTTCAACGCCATCCACTCCTCTTCCCAATGACTTATTAAACTTTCAAGCATCAGGAATTTTTAGGTGATCAGGTGCAATGGGGACATCACCACACTGTAGCCTAATCAGATGAGGTTTCACTCATTGATATAGCTACCAGACATTTAGCCACATTATGGATCAGAACCTCCCTGCCCCTCATCCCAACTGAGCTAGATATCGGTAATGTGGAACCCACTATGGTAGTAAATTTCCCAACATTATAATCTATAAATTACATAGATTAGTTGTGGTAGATTCAGAAACCCATGGTTTGGGGTTGAGGAAGTCTAAAAGAAGATATCAGTAAAACTACATACACTGTTTAGTTATTCCCATATATGCCTACCCTATTATACACTATCATGATTGTAATTTTTTATATTTTGTATCCTCTATTACTTGATATATACTATATTAATGTATAGGGAAGAGTTTTTTCTATAATTATTGATTTATATTACTCTATATACTTATTCACTAATTTAGTTATGTCCGGATATACTACATAATCCATGGTTATTAATGCGTCTTTAAGGCCACCATTTGGAATCATGTTTGAGATATATCGTTTTATAAGTGATATAAATTGATTTATTGGGGATCATAAACTCGGTACTATATAGAATCCCTCTTTATGAATTAAAATAATATTACTTCTATAACATGACAATTTTGGTTGACCCATTTTTGTGGTGGTTAACCCTACCAAGAGTCCAAATGATCATGAAGACAAAGCCCTTAGTTTCTAGAAGAGGCATAAGAATTATAGGCTAATTTATAGCATGGATAGATCATTATTCCATATTTTCAGTTGATGACATCATTATTAGATCTATTTAGGAAGAAACACATGTTCTTCAGTTTTTCTTTATGTGATTAAGAACATTAGTATTCTTATTCTTGAATAATTTTTCATTATTTGTTTAAAACCTCATTATTTTTTAATCATGAATTTATTAGAACATATATCTTATAGTATTTACTATTTCCACCTACCAATTTTATAATATACATATTGATTAATCGCTAGGTTATAATGGTTTATATATTAAAATTATCTTTTATTTCAAAAAATTTTGCAAGTAGCACTATTAGACATTACCATCCAATAAATTATCCGATAGAATGTCCTTCAATATAGCTAGATCATGATTCACAATGTTATATTCCATTTAAATATGTTAATTAATCTATTTAATTCACTTTCATGTTTCATTCCGAAAACAAATATGTGAATTTTATCAATTTAAGGGTGGGGAGTAATTATTAAGATTAATTGTCAATACACTTAGATTTCGTCATGTTTTAATTATTTTAAGAAACATTTTACAATGAAATTAAGAATGAACATGAAATATTAGTGAAACCATTTAATTAAAATAATTATTTTGGTTATATATTGTAAAAATATTGTTTTATAATTATTTATAATTTTAGCATGATATGCATGTTGATAAATTCTATTTTGATTAAACATTATTTATATTACTTCTAAATGAATTTTTACATGATACAATTCCATGATTTTTTATACTAATTTATATTCCTAATGTTGATAGGATTCTAGAACTACATTCTAATATTATTTTTTTAGCATATTTTTATGGGATTCTTTGGGCATGAAGACAACTTATAACTTGCCTTGGAATCATATCAGGTATATTATTAAACAAATACAATGTTATAATGATCCATATAATCTTTTTTTATCCCTTTATCTTGATAGATTCCAATAAATGTTTCCTTATTTAGCCTATTGAATCCATGAATAACCTTGTTTTAATTAATCCATGTTGCAAGACAACATTATCCCTTACTACACCAATTTTTATATAATTCCATTATTTTAATTCAATTTTTTGTGGGTGATAAACTCATTTTTGAGGGATGCCTGGTGTTTTCTATAGTGGAGATATATGATGATTATTTAACATAATCTTTGTGATGTGATCCCTGGAATTTTTGTTTCACTATTCATAATTATCATTTAAATAAAATAATATACGGGTTGTGTATTATGATGGTTGAATTTCATCACTTCCAAACTAGTAAATCATATGATGGATTGCATTTTTTTACTAGATAGATGTGGGATCTATCCCAGACATAACTTTTTAAATAGAAAAAAGAAAAAAAACAAAACATTATACATTCATCACACTATAATGACACAGCAAAGAACCATCCCTACTGTTTTGGGAGTGTGGATATGACTCTTCAAATGGGATATTTATAATTAAATTATCCAAGATATTAATGTTTTATACTTGAGAGCTTCCCCTTCCTTTTGATATATATTTCATATCTACCCTCTTACACTTAGCCATAGGGTCATTGGATATTTATTACTAAATCCCTCATGATTATTTATAAGTTCATCTTTACAGAGTTGAGAAATATAACGCATTAACGTTGTTGGTTAGTAACATGTATTCATGTTTTTATCATAACTGAAATTTCATTTACCCTTTAAATGTGATAGAAAATTAATTTTTATGTAAATTTTAATATGATTATAGATTTTAAGAAATATTGGATAAATTTTATATATAAGAATAAATAAACCGAATAAAGAACATAATTATGTTTCCTGATGCATTTTACTAGTAGGAGTGATTTTGGAGGTATTTATTTTCCTGATATCACTTAGTTTTTTTCTTATTTGTATGAAATGATTTTTATTTTAGAATAATTTTATTTGGAATCCATAATAATATGATTTTTTTAAGGATAAGAAAATTTCGATGTGTGGAGGAATTTTTTAAGCTTAATTAATATATATTTTTTGGATAAATATAATCAACAAATTATCATTCTTTATTCAATAATTCACTAGGGTTTGGATAATTTTTTAGGGGAATAGGGACTCAAGAGTCAAAAGGGTAGACGCTGATCAAATAGAAAAAACAGATATTGCATACCATGAACCAAATTCATCCCATGTTTCTTATGATAATAACACCTACCATCCAATTTAAATGATGTGAAAATATTACATGATGTGTATCTAATAAAATATGTAAAGATATTACTTGGAGTGGGATATTAAAAAAATTAATAATGAATAATATTTATGATAAGAACATTTTATAGGGTGTGTGAATTTCAAAAAAGGAATTCCACCAAAGATATAATCCTTGAAAACTGGAAGATCTAAGATATTCGAAATAGTTTTGGGTCTAATGTACAAGATGATAAATCCACATTCAATTTAAGTAAGAATAAAAGATGAAGCAACATAAAACATTATTATAACATGAAAAATTTACATATCATGAACTGCATAGGACTATAAATATTGATTCACTCCTGATGCATATAGAAGACATGATCCACAACAAAACATCAACATTTATTCCACATTAGTCTTTTTATTCTTATAAAAATAGTTTTATTTATTTCCATTCCAATTATTTTTGATCATGTATAACTATATATAATCCTAGGATTTTGGATTTCTCTTTTCCTATTACAACATTAATGTTTCAATTATGATTGACATTCAACTTCCTTGTTAGCTGTATTCTTCATTATTTATTTATTCATGATACTATTTGGTTGAGTTTATATTGTTTCAATTGTGGATTGAATTAACATGAATTTATTAATTATTATGTCTATTATGTCACATATTCTTCCCATATTCAATGACATCATGAACATGTATAACTAATCCAATTAGGGTAATGGGTCAAGAGTATGGTTTTGTTTAAATATAACAAATTTCTAAATCATAATATGGTATCCCTATAGATAATAATTAGGATAAAATAAATTGTTTATATAATTCATTATAACTTCATTGGTCATGGGAAGTGTAATAAAGAGACCCTGAAAAAGTTGTATTTGAGCAATATAGAACAAATTTCTTATTAAACATTCTTCCTTTAAACAAATGCGTACTGCAACTATGTCATTTACTCTCTCTTGGGAGAAAATAATAGTTTCATATATGGTAGATATAATTGAATTTACCATGATTAATCAGACACCATTTAATTACATATAAACCTTAGCAATAGGTCCATCACTTGAATTATTTAGGATAATTATTTTTTAAAAGCAATAAAATTGACCCGGATCCATTTTCTATTACTTTATTTAAACCATTTCAATGTATTTTTTATAGATATAAACGCAGAGATATCATGATTACTCCCAAAATTTTCATACCTCTACATTTCCATCCTTCCATATTTTTCCTATTGGTTCAACCAAAAAAAATTTCTATGATATGCCTTTAGAACTAATATATTCTTTCATAATATTATTTCTAATATGAACAAAAACAATGGGGAATCAACGATGATTCATATGATGGTCAACATAATTCTTCACCATGAATAATAACTACAATAATTATGAAATGAAATTAAAACATATAAAATATTTATAAAACCTCAATTAAATAACAAAATAAGATCATGTAATAATGATATTTTCAGAATAATTAACAATAGCACCACTATTACAAAAATTGTTAAAAATTTAAAATATTACTCAAAATTAATATTGAAAATAATTAACTAATATTCATGTATAGAATAATTATAAATTATTTTTAAAATATTTTATTAAAAGGAATCAGTTTCTAGAAAATTTAATTATGATTGTAATTTGTTTCATAATAGTGAATCAAGTCTATTAGTATATGTCGAGAATTAACGTAAGGGGTTCTTTGACTCAAATTGTATTCAATAAGACAAATTTTTTATGATGCACCATAATATCATTTATATAGCATGATTACTACAAAATGAATCTGTAATACATATCAACCTTATTAATTATGTTTAAAGCTCAGTATTGTGATCTTTATTTAGATGGGTTTCGATTCAAAAGACACCATAGAATAATTGTTTTTGGTTATGTTAAATTAAAATTTATGATACTTTTTATATATAATTCCTTTCTAAATAAAATTTTTAAACTATGAAAAATTCATCCTTAAAATTTATATCATTGCTAATAATGATTCTTAACCTATTTATCAAAAATTTCCCCTCATTGTCCTGATTTTACATTCCTTGAATGAACACATTTAAATTGTGAAAAAAGATTATGTATTATCCAATGCGATAATAATATTTCAATTTTATTATTTTAATTGGGAATTTTACTTATTCTTTTTGTGATGGGGGATTTTTGAAATGGTTTTTAAAATAAAAAATTACATCCATGATCTATGGGATTAAATTATATTAACAATTTCACTAGGATACACATTATGTATTTTCAAGGATATGTTACTATTTTTTATCTAACATTTATAAAAACATTCACTTGATATTATCTAAAATAAATTTTTAATTTTAGAAGAAACGTAAAAAAATTTCTACAATGCTACAAATATTTGATAAAACAATATTTATATATTTCATCTTGTTGGAAACATATTTAGTTTAATATTTTCTTATTATATTGACCATCAACTATACACCATCAGGGTTTCCAAATGATATTATTTACATCATATTTTTATAATAAAATTTATTCAAATTATAAATGATATATATTATTTCAAGATCAATTCTGTTAATAATCCCAGGAGGGAATTTTACATTTCATTTATAACCATTTATTCTTTCATATGATATTATACCATCATTCCATCACCATGTATTCTATATATGAAGTATTCACATCGTATGTAGTATAATTTAACTCATTTTCTTTTTTTATTAATTAGTATTGGATGAAATTATGAATGATTTTCTAATGTAGATACATAATGGTAGTTATTTGATTGGAACACATATATAGCACACCAATGAATGGGTTTAAGAATTAATCTACTGAAATGATATTTTCATGAACCCTTGATATCATTCATTTCAAAAAAAATTATGATTCCTCTATGAAAAAACGTGGTTATATTTATTTTATGAAAATTTTGAGATGAACATTAAAAATATGATTATTAAGGAATCATTTTTATATTGTAGACAAATTTCCATGTTATACCACATTTGTTAACCAATTTATTTATTATTTACATATTTTAATGTTTTTTATATTAACAATCATATTTTTTACCCCATGATATAAACTTGATATGTCCTAATTTGATTGTTTACCCCATATAGTGTATCTAAGAAAACACCATTATTATGTTTTTATTTATATGGATTATGAATTAAAGTAATAGTTATGATGTTTATAGATGATTATATTGTGTTGGTAATTTACTGGGATATATAATATATTTTATGGATTAATCGGTTTCTTAAATTGTGTAAAAAATTTGCACTTATTTAAAATAATAGATTTTGTTAGTTAATATCTTCTATTGATTATCTAAAACACAAAACCTAAAATATCATTGGAATTAATTATAATAAAATATATTCATTACGTCATGTAATTGATATGTTCATATCAATGTGACGCAATAGTTTTCAGGAGAGCAGTGTTAAGATTACATTAAAGGTTAGGATATTAGTCTATTTAATATTAAATATTTTAAGGATTAGGATAAGAAATCATTACTGAAAACCCTATGGATATGTCTTGGGGATATGTATAAGTATAAGATATTGATATTTTCAAATTGATATGGTTGTAGAGAAATAATCATAGGGAAAATCAACAAAAACATTGTAGTTGAGTATCTACTCAATCATCACCCTTGTGAATGATGAATGTCCTTATAACATTACATCATGTTAGACACTCCATGTAAATATTATATGGAAAATAAAATTTGATTTACAAGACACTATAAAATGATTTTTATTTTTAGGAATTGGGTTATGTAATCTAAGGAAACCCAGCCTAAGTAATCTTATATTTAACTTAGTTAAAAAAAATTGAAACCAAATTTTAATGGGATAATTTACTATAGTATGAAATTTTGATGTTGAATTTTTCATATTATAATAATTATTATATTATTTTCCTAAATAATGATTTAATATTTTTTTATTTAGTAATAGAATATGTATTAATGAACCATGATATCAATTTATTCCTCATAAAATACAAAGATTTACCCAGTATGATACCCCATAAGATAGAAAAGAAAGTGTGAAATCGTGTTATTATACAAAACCATCTATCATAAATTATTATTGAAAATGTGAACATAGTCTAATTCCTGAACACACCAATGATGTAAACGATGAGGTCTCATTGAATTTTGGTTGACAATGATGATGAGAGAAAGATTATTCAGCTACATATGTTTCATGATTATTTAAAAAGGCTGATAGGGGAATGTCTCAATGTAACAAGAAAATGATTCATTTGTTAAAAAGGATGGAAAGAGAAAAAAAATGGGAGAAAAATTAAGATATCAGTTACCATGGATAATAGAAAAGTTGTTTTTTCTATACATACATACAATACTTAGATTGAAAACTTAATTGAATACATATCATCATCTAAATATATATATTACATACCCTTAATTATTTTAATCATGATTGGAAATTTATATTTTGATGATTTAATATATTTTATGAGGTATAATGTTAAACCATGAGATTATTAATTATATATTTTCCTTTTATATTTATATATTGGTCAATAGCATTATTTAAATACAATAATAAAAGAAAATGAGTCATGGATTGTTATGTAACCATTAAATTTTTATTATCAAATTGTTTGGTAAATATATTGGTTAGAAAATAATGATATATATATAGAAATAAAAATTAATATTTTTTATAAATATTTAATGATAAAATTATTTTACTACAACTAAATTAAAATTTTAATCAATTTACATGGGAAATGTATTTTTTAAAAAAATCTAGTTCACATGCTATGATGTTTATTATATAATGTCTAAATAAAGTTTTAAATATAATTTATTTATTATATATATAATTAAATATATAAACCACCATCCTACTCTTAATACTATTCAACTAATAAAATTATTTTTTCTTAGAACAAACATTTTTCTTAATGGTGTTTTTATGCCTTATGTATCCTTATATTAAAATTGAATTTAAAAACATTTAAAAATTCAACAATTTAAAATAATTTTAATATTTAAAAAAATAAAATAAATTTTAAGTAATGGGTTCAACATCATTTTCAGATTAAAATTATAAAATTAAGATAAATATAAATTTTAACGATAAAAAAGATATCTTTCGAAGAAGGAAACTTTTATAAATATTGTGATTTTATTTTAAATTGATCTACTGTAAAATTAATACCACAATATGAATCTTGAACACATATAATCATATTAAATAAAAACTATTTAATTTTTAATCAATGTTGAATAATATTATGAACAAAAATGATTACAATGAAATTTTTTACAAAAGAATTTTCAATACATTAAATTTATTAAATTAAATTTTACAATTATCATATATATAAATTTAATTTGGTCAAATTGATCTAAAATTAAGATTCCTGAAAAAAAATCATGAAATTTCATCTTATATTTTATGTAATAAAATAAATAAAATGATTAAATATTTTTCAAGATTAATAAGTGTTAAAATAGGAAATCTAATATCGATCAAATTTTACTAAAATAAATTTTCTAATTAAACATTATGAAGTACATATTTTTTGTTGGAATATTGTACCTACTTGTAAAACCATCATTTCCCAGAATAACTGAACTATATCTATTTAAATTTCATTCATACACCTTTGATAATGTTATTTTCAAAATATAAGTCCTTATCACTTCTAAAAGTAAGTCAATTACAGAAATTTCAAGATAAAACTATAGTTATAAATTCCTTTAAAAATAATCCCACTAAACATCCTCTATAAACTGTCTTCATGAATGGAATTATATAACACAACAATTTAAATCTAGTTGTTCATTTATAAATGATACATTAAAAAAAGATCAAGAAATTTATTGTATGTATTGAACACCCATAAATTTCCTTTAATTATCATTTTCATCCACCTTACTCCAAAAACATTTTAACAATATTTATATAATAACATAACTATAGAAAATATGTATAAATATTATTATATTTATTATGTATCATTTTTTTATTCCATTTAAATGAAAATGAAATAATGAAAATGATGGGTAAGTGAGTGTGTGGACTACCACCTCCATGAAGGATACAATTCACTCATTACTACCACCCCTCAAGGATGGATCTATAAACCGGTTTACAAAATAGACATTCAATTTTGGTCTTGAATTGTATTTTTTAAATAAGAATTATTCATTCTATAAATGTAATTACCAATAAGAGATCATAGTAAAACAAACCTGTAATCTGAACATAACAAAAGGAAAATATATTTTTTTATAAGTGTTAAATTATTTTTCATTCACATTCCTTGTATAACTCATCCCAGTTATTATTTATCTCCATAATAATTTCAATATGACTTCATTATATATTTTTTGTAATTGTATTATGAAAAATAATATCTTCTAACACCATAATAACACATAGATTGTAATTGGATCATATTAGATCATTTTAACCACATAATTGAAAATGGAAATAAAATTTTTTAGGTATTATTTAGAAAAATACTATGTGATATTAATAAGTAAAAAATATGTTATATTGTATTTAAATGGTAATGTAGACATCCAATTCATTGATTTGAACAACACCAACCATTCATTACAAATGACCAGAACAATATCTTCAATTACTTCACCATATTTAATAAAAAGTAGAATAATTCTGAAATTATATTATTACATTTTAAATAATTATTAAACAAAAATTCTTATAAGCGTTTATGATCTTATAGGGATGAAATTTGGGGAAATAATGAAAAAAACACCTTTATAATGATCCTATGTTAAAATGATCATGATTAATCATTCCACGTATTGAATATACAAAACTAATATATGCATAAAAAATTAAAAAAATTATGTTTAAAAAAATATATAAATAAGAAAAATGTTCTGAAATATGTCAGAAAGATTTAAATTTTTTATATAGAAAATTTCAGCACATTAGTGGATGTCTGGAAATAGGTTAACGGTTTCCTATCCAAATTTCAATTCCATGAGACATATTTCTTATTATGCACAATGATATAATTGATATGGTGAGATTATATCCAATGGAATTTATTTCTCTATATAGATTTAATTCCTTGGGTTTGAAGAGATTCATCATGTTTTTTCATCAAATAGATATCTATTAAAAGACACCATATATTATTATTTTTATAACATAACACCATAGTTAAATTATAATGCTTATTTTTTTCATTATTGTTATTTGATTTGTTTCATCCATTGTAATATTTTTCCCCATACATTCCCTTTAACTATAGTTATAATTTATTAAATTAATTGTTTTTATCCATAATAATATTAGTCCGGAAAAAAATTTATTATAAAGATTAATTCTCATCCAATTTAATGATGATTTCCGCACTCGATCTATAATTTATTTCTATTAAATGTTATAGATAATATTAGGGAAACCAATTCTGAATTATATAATTTAAAATTCATGTTTATCTTTTAAAATTTTCATAATTATGTTTTATTAAATTTTTATGGCGTGAGATTTCAAAGACAAATTCTAAAATAATAAAATAGTTTTCCTAATATTATATATTTTTTTTATCTTCCATAAAACACTTATATGGTATACTCATCATGAATTTTAAATTATTCATTATTGAATGTTTTTTTTATGTATATGACTTCTTATGTTATCAATTTTTGTTTTTCAAAATAACTTTTTTATTTGACCTGTAACTTATTATTTTTACAATATTCGAAAAATATATAAATCCAATCTGTAATTATTTAAATATCGTAAACACATATTTCCTAGAATCTTGTCTTAATATCTGAAATAAAATATCAAGGAATTCATGGTCTGTAAGAGAAATTATTAATTTTTTATAAATAAATGATTCCAAATTGTGAATGATATATATTACATCTAGTGTAATATTAATTTTTCTCCTAAAAGGTAATTTTTCATCTATTTAAATACCATTTATTCATTAATATAATATTTTATCATTATATCAACCCAATTATTTTTTAATGGTCTATGATTGTGTTTTTTATTATCCTAATACCCATTTACTTCATAGTTTAATTATTTTTTAATGGGATTATGTTATATTTCTGTTTGTGAAACCCATTATATCGTAAATATCATTTTTGTTCCAAAATATTACTTCAATTCACTTTATAAAGAATTAATATATATGGAGGACATGTTCCTAGTAAATTTTATTAGTTCCTTGGAAATATATTTAGATACCCTGGTGAAAAAAATATTATAAACAAATTTATGACAAATTGTTGATGAATATTGGTTACATACTTATGAATGTTTCATTTTTATGGAATCTTAAAATTTATATGTTTTTTATTTATGTTTATAATATCATGTTATTCCTAAATTATTTATATTTCTATTCTTGTGTTTATGTTCTTCTATTATACCCCATTTATAACTAAAAATATGTTCTGATTTCATTTTTTCCCTTACTGAGAATCTGATATCACCACATTCACATTTTTCCATTTTCATAGGTTATAATGATTGGTGATACCAATGATGTTGGTAAAATTGAAATTTCTATGGATAATTTTGTGGTGTTATTAAACAATATTTATGGATTATTTATTTTTTTATGTAGTGGACATGGTTTTGCTAGTAACAAATGACATTTGTTTTGGATGTTTATAATTTTTCAAAATATCTAAGAATATAAACCTAAATATGTTTTCGAAATAATTTTAATCTAATAGATGAATTATGTCATGTAAATAAGTGGTTTACATCCATATGGAGTCATTTTTAGCATCATATTAGGGTTTTCATAAATATTGTTGTTGTTATGTTAGTAGAGGTAATATTGATTATTTTAATGATGAAGATAAGAAATATTATTGATGTTATTAAGGATTCATCTAATGGATATATATATTTATAGGATATAATCTGGATTATTTTATGATGTAGATATTGTCTAGTTATATTATTAATTACATATTTGTGTGGGTATAAATTATTTGATGCTTTTGTGGCATAGATGCACCTATAAGTCCACAACCTAAGAAATGATGGTTGATTGTTAACCAAATATTTACTCTGGTGTATGATGAGTGGACCAAAAAATTCACACATAGCTAGAAAATACCATATGATATTCAATGTTTAATCACATTCTAAATTAAATCCATTATGATTGATTAATTATGTTATGTAAACTATTAATATAATTTGAGAGAACCCAAATTAATGAAACATATATTTCATTGTTTTAGTGACCGCAAACCAAATATCCATAAACCAGTTGACACTTTATTACATTGGAATAGGATACATTGAATAAAAACCTAACGGACTGAATATTTTAGTAGAAAACACAAACTAGATATATAATTTATCACCATATAACAATTGAATTTAAAAATTTCAACAACTTATTTTATAATAACATTATCCCTTATTGTTTACTCTTTTATAACATTTAAAACCTGCTTCATGGTTTCATTGGAAATGGAAAAAGTAACCGTGTGATTAAATTTTCTGTAATGGATTATTAAAATAGATTAAATCATAAATAAATAAGAATAATCAATATGTAAATGTATGTAATGAAACACACATTCTATTTAATCAATAAACAAAGTTTAAATTTTATCCTGATATAATAATAATGTGAAAATATCATGGATAATAATCCATAAGGCGAGGTAATTTATTGAACACACATTCAATTAATTCTATAACTTAAAACTAAATTCATCCATATAGTATATCATCGACAAAATATAATGCATACTATTATATAAATTTTAAGGAAAGAAATAATTAATTATGAGACGTCAAGTTTCAGACATAGAATACCTCTACAATTAATATCAATCCTCAATTCATTTTAAAACTAATGGGTAGAACCAAATTTAACCAATTATATTTAACTAATTCATACCATGAGACTATCTATGAATCAAGGGGACATCTATAACCATGCCCCAACCCATGTATTTCATGTCCAAATAATTCATAATATATCAAATATTTGATTTATTTCATGAAAAATATGGCTTACCATCCAATATCTATATTGATTAATGAATATAGATTTTTGAATATTTCCCTAGATAATATAATAAAATTTAACTTCATTACACATATGTTAAAATGGCGTATATTTTAATAGATTTTTATATACATGATAAATAATATGGATATTTACGGTACATTTAATTCCCACTGATCATTTGAATGTAAATATTTGAAGGGAAATTTAATGGCCACGAAAATGAATCAAGAAACTAAATTTTAATAAATTAATGGTCAAAATGATCATAAACCATACAAAGAAAAAATAATGATATTATCAACATAATATACACCCATTTGAGTATGAATAATGTGTTATTTCCTTAATGTTTGTAAATACAATAAAAACATCGTTAAAAAATATTCTTGTAGAAAATATAATTTTATTTTTGAAAATCACTTTTTAATACTAAAAAAACAATACAAATATATTACCAAAAAATACCCTTTCAAAGTTACAAAATATCCTTTAAAAAAAATTATAGCGCATTAAGGCTATAAATTTCATTCAGGTTCTATATTTTAGATTAAATATTCCATTCATTATTAGTAAAATCAAAATGGGAATTGTTTTGAAAAATACATGAAGATTACATTAAAAACGTTTTGTAGAAAGAAAAAAATTGATAAAAATTAAATTGATAAATCATTTTCAAATGGGTTAAATTTTTTTGAGAAAAAATAGTTTTGATATTAAAGAATTTTTAACCAAAGAGAAAATTGAAGTAGGATTTTTGGTAAAAACATTTTTTAAATTAATTTTAGAAAAAATGACTGAATAATGGTAACATTACTTGAAAATATAGGAAATAACATGATAAAATAAAAATGAATTTTTTTTATAGGGAAAAAATCATATAATTTCGTTCAATATAAATTTCTGAAAAAACAATTTTGATTAGAATGAGATTGTGAAAAAAACAACTTACAATGATACAAACATTGAATTGAAAATTAATCATTGAATATATTATGTGTATGAAATTTAAATATATATATATAATACTAGTGGAAATATAATATATGCTAATAAAAATTCATTAAACAAGTAATCTAAGAATTTCCATGATGACATTGAATTAATATATAACATTGAAATGAAATTGAGTTATAAAATTCCATAAAATTGGCAATTTTCAACAAATATACCCTTGGATGAATGAATTAAAATTTTTACTTTAAATACCATTAATTATTAATTATTCATAATTTAACATTTCATAGTGGCATTATATAACCCTTATATATAAAATTTGGTGCATAACATTACAATCTACCACAATGAAATGAGATTGAGATGAAGTTCTAAACCGTATATCCTTATTATTGAACACGATTTAACCTCATATATTGTGGTTTTAAACATTTTATTAACTTATTAGAAACCAAATAAATATTTATAACATCATATATAATCATTTTCAAGAATCTTATCATCTATTGATGAATAATCTTTCATTATTTTCATTATTTCAAGTTTTAATTTCCATGATTTCATAGTTATATTTGATCAAGAAAAATACGATTCATGGGATTCTTATATAGTCCCAACATCACCATAATAATAATAATAACATAATTATAATAATTTATATTCAATTTTACTTTTAAAATAAATGATGAATGATTGTTGAAAAAAATATACAATGTTAGAATCATGTAGATGGTAAGTGTAACATATGGATCAATAACATTTCCATTTCTCAAGTATCACAATGGAAATGAGGAAAGTAAAATTTTATATAATTATATAATGATAATAATATCATATATATATATATATAATATTTTTTATTTTTATATAACTAAATAGCTCATCTATGTGAGGTGTTTATGAAAACAGTGTCGCGTCGCTTCGTGAAGGTGGTAGTTCACGTGTACAAGAATGATGTTATCCTTTTTTAGTGTAAAATATAAAATGATATACAATATTCAAAAATGAAAAATATATCATGAATATTACAATTATTTTATGTATATCACATATATTCATTAACATTATACATATTAAATTCAATGTATAGTTTTAATGAAAGACATATATCATCGCTTTGTCTGGTGGTAGTACGTCGTACACACGAGCCACATTATCGTATCCCCTATATAATGGAAAGTTAAAAAAAATCTTATTTATGAAATACTATCTCCAGAGGTATAATTTATTTATAAATATTATATATATTCTTTATATTCATCATCATACTTAACCCTGGGATAAGGTAATGTAAAAATAAAAGATATCACATCAGGAGGAGGTACTCCACCTTACACGCGAATGATGATTTAATAACAAATTTGAATGAAGTGGAAGTGGATATAAGTAATGATCATAAAATAAAAAACATAAAAAAATATTTAAGATGATTATTTTTTATATCAATAGTGTTTAATAATGATTTATGTATTTCGTGTAAAATTAATATAAAAACTCTCATTTAATAACTTTACAACTTCTTTAGGTGTCCTTATATGTTTACACCAAAGGCCCACCTAGGTTGGCATTATGCCAAAAAAAATCCTTATAGGATTAGTTGAGGTTTGTTGAGAAGTAATTTTTCTAGTAATTGGAAAATAAATAATTATGTGAAGTTATGAATAATAGAGAAGAGGATGTTACCTTTTATTATTGATGTGAATTGCACACATGTAATTTTTTGGAAAAGATTCAATCATATCTGCATTATTATCATGAAAAATAATAAAAATGGTAATTTATTATCCTCTAATATATAAGGTCAATATATGGAAATCTAATATATTTTAGAAAATTATTTAGTTCATTTTAATGAGTATCATTATTTTTTAACCCCGGTAAACCCATTTTTACCTTAATCACGTTAATTAAATTCAATGATTTTCATTATTAACTTTTGTTAAAATTTATGTTGAAAATATTAGATAATAAATATTTATCATTCTAAATATGGAAAAAATTATTTAAAATTCTATTTATATATATGGGTAGAATTTTTTTTATATTAATCTCATAGACACAATGAGAAAATCGTTTTTTAATGAGAAAATTTTTAAAAATTTACATTGTTTTTATACCAAAATTGAATATGAAATTTTTTACATCAAACTATATTATATTTATTGATCTAAAATTGATATATTTTTTTAAAACAATATCAAATTATAATTTGAAATTATAAATTATTAAATTGAATATGCAGTTTTAAATTAAAATTCTTTGTTATTCCCTATTCATTAAAAATGATACATTTACGAAAAATTGAAAAAATTTACCATAAATATATAAATGATATTATTATCTCAAAAATGATTAAAATTTCTTCAAAAAAATATAAAAAATTTGGAAAAAAAATTTTATGTTATATGTACAATGTTTGATTAATTCCTCTTTTATAAAAAAAAGTTTTTCAGAAAAAAAATATTAATCATTATAATTATTACTAATTTATTCATAAAAAATAGTAAATAGTAATCTTAATATTTTATTTATTAATATTTATACATGATAATTTAATTGTATGGTTAAAATGGGGTACTGTATTACATTTCATTTAGTATATGGGTTGCATGTTCCCCATTTATTGAAGAGATTAATTTTAATGAAACATTTAGTTTGAGTTATTAAATATAATAGTTTCATGAATAGAATGATATAAAATAGAATATTCATTTTTTATATGTTTGTTGGGTTACAGTTTATTGTTATTTAGGTTGAATTGAAAAATATTGTAATAAATTAAAAAAATATTACATTTTCAGGTAATGTTTTTCATCATAAAATAATTCGTTTATAGTGCTGATCACTCGTATTGAATTTATAAATAGTTGAAGCCTTAGGGATCCATATAAATACGGGAATTCGTGGATAGTGAATAGTGTGTCGCAATCAGAACCCTACAATGATTATAATTGAACTTACATATCTTGTGATTATTGAATTCAAATTATGAATAATTGAGATCAACATCATGGAGATAGTTTATTCCCAAAAGAAACCAAATAATATAAATATTGATACACATGTAAGATCATGTGAAAATGATAATGAATTTAAAAAAAATCAATTTTCAGTCTGTCAATAATGTATGAAGTGGAAATCGTAGGATTATATAAATCGAACACAAATATCATTATGTGGGAATAATGAGTTCATAGAGAAACATGTTGTGGATGAAAATTAAACAATAAGTTATCAGGATGAAGGTGAAATATATTTTTCCTCATCATACTTAATATAATATGATATACATCTCTTTTGAAAATATATACTATCTTATAATATAGCCCACCATTATCTTAAAAGAAGAGAATTTTGTTTGATAGTGTGAACTACACGTAACACCAAATTTATATGAGATGCTAACTCTCAGAAACATTATGATACATTTCTTGATATAATATTTAACCTCGTTGATATAATTAAGTACATGAAACCTGAATATTGTTATGATCGATAGATCATTCAACACGCAACACCGAGTGTAAATGACACACAATATATATAATAATTTTATACTATCCCTTCTATTTGAGACTATTAATAGTATTTAATATATTCTGATCTATATATCATAATTAAATAAATATTGATGATAAATATTTTGTAAATAATCATTTAATTTTTCATAAATTTTATTTTATTCTTCAGAAATATGATTTCCTAAAAAATTATTGTATTTTTTTATGAAAATTTATTACAATTAAATTTTGGAAAATTTAGAAATTGTATTTTATAAAATTAAAATATCTTTTTAAATAAAAATATGAAAACAATATTTTGTAAAATATTTGGGAATTTTTTAGAATATTGATTTTTAGTGAATACTAAAAAATATAAACTTTTATTATAAATAAATTATTTCATTTTATTATATTACATAATTTAAAGACACTATATATTTTGAATATGATTTATATTAACATATCATTTCAATATTTATATTAAATCCCCATAATTAAATTTGAATCATCATTATATTTTATTTTAGTATATGATTGTTTTCTTAGTTTAAAAATTGGATACCTCAGAAAATAGTTTCGAAGTACATAGTGTTTCTATATTATAGTTAATTAAAATAACCAAAAATGAGAACTAACTTATTTTTAATTCTGAAAGGATAATATATCCTTATCTTTTTAAACATTTCTCTAACTAAAAATTGATAATGTCGCTTATGCTATGAGTGTATACTGCCTTCACAAAGTGATGTGACTCTTTCCATCCCGACACCACATAGATGATATATAAAATTATGTTAAAAAATAATATATATTTTATTATATAATGAACGTTCTAAAATGTTATGATAATATATAACATCATTCTAAAATGATCATTTAAAAAATGAAAAGTTACTTATACATATGTATGGTCTAGCATCTCCTTGATTTTAACGTATCAAATTTTTTATAACCATATTTCTTGATCAGAATTAAAAATAGAATTAATATATTATATTTATAATTATATAGTGAACATTAATCTGTAGAAGATTGAATAGTTCCTCTTAGACCATAGATAAGCTGTCAAATTCATTTTTGAAACATAATCTGAATATGGTCAAAAAATCAAATGTAAATCTTATTTATTAAGATTTAATTTCAGACATGGTAGAATGTAATAATAAACATGATATTTTTTTATGAATTTAAAAAATTAACAACTTTTTATTGTTAATTTTTATTAATAATGTACATGTTGAGTATGAATCTAGGTAAAGGACATCATATCAATCTCTTTTTGGTGAGGCATATTTTAATATTATGAACCTATCACATTTCTTAAATTGTATTTATAGTACTTTAATAAATTTAATCATGATTTTCTCAATTATAAGTGTATTAAATTTTTTATTTTTTTTTCCTAGGGTCGATTGTTCAAATTGTTTCAATGTGACAGGTTAAGATTTTTAAAAAAATTCAACTTCAATATTTTCTTACTCCCTTACTTTTTCTTTCATGTACAAGTATTTAAAATTATATTATTGTAGATATGATAGTTTTATAAAAAAAACTTATTTTACATTTTTAAAAATAAAGAATCTTTGTTCAGAAAGTGTTACTTTCTTTATAAATGACTAGAAGAATTTATTATTTTCACATATTTGGTGACAATGACTTCTGTATACCATAACCATTCTTTGAAGTTCTTTTTTCATTTATATGATTTCATATATTTTTCACTAAAAACCCCCTCAACCATTATTTTGAGAATTTTGTTACTAAATATGGGATTATAAAAGGGATTAAAATTTTAATATATGAAAATGATTTCTTATAGGTGGAGAAAATATTTTATGAGTCTGATGTCTAAAATTGATAGATATTTTTGGTTTTTATTATGGTATTGTTCATGGAAGTTATTTCTGTTGATGAGTAGTCATGTTATAAAACTATAATGGATTTTTAAATTAGAAAAATATTTGTGGTTGCATTATAAACCAAGGGTGTGAGGTTTCATTATGTACCATGGATGTGATGGTTAATAATTTTCATCCAATGAATTTTGTATGGAAGTTGACCATAAGGTAATAAAATTTACATGACTGATATAGATAATAATTTCCAATGTTACATATTTTATTTTTCTATGAATTCTATGTGATTTTAGGATTTTCATTGAGAAAAAAAATGTCTTTTAGTTTTTCATTTGAATGTTTTATATTTTGTATGATAGAAATTTTATATAAATTGAACCTTTTCATGGGTTTTCATCTTTTCACCAGACTAATAGATTTATTTATTTTTATATCCATTATTGATATTTTGTGCTCATTTAATTAATCAAAAAAAATTCATAGGATATAAGGATGGATATGGTAATGGAATAAGTCAAGATGAATTTCATGATGACTTTTCATGAAAATAAATCATTCTTTATCTTAGAAGATTCTTATTGTGAAAAATTGAAACTAGTCGAAAGTGTAAACATTGTACTGTGTAGAAATGTTATGAATAAGTTATAGTGTAATTATATAAACATATAATCAAAATGATATCATCCAGTGTAATAGAATTATTTCAGAAAATAAAACTCGTGAAAATATAATGTTTATGGTTGGGTCCTACTATTTGATATTAAAGGTTGATTTAGACAAATTTAGAGTTTCATAAATTGATAATAGAACACCATTGAACAATTTTACTTTGTGGTTATGTTTAAATGATATAGAATTAAAATACTACAATTTATTCATTATTTAAAATGAATCTTATCTAATTGGTCTTCTATAGTGGAATGTGGGAACATATATTGGGAAGGTGATGAGAAGAAAATCTCGTTCCATATTATCATCCTGATATGGTAGGAATTTGAATGAAACATTTAGTTAATGTGATTGAAGAGTTGACATAAGTTATAAATGGTTTTTTCATCCACTCTCATGAAAATTAAGATCTACTTATATACAATATGACAATAGTGGATCATTTTATAAGAAACAATTCACATAATTTAATAGATCATCTGAACAAATAATAGTTAAAGGAAATATTATGTCCCTCAAAATGAAATTTGATTTCATTGGATGTTCACATCATCAAATGTAAAGACATTATATTTACTATTTTGAAGGTGAAGTCAACCATTGGGGGTCAATGATAAAAAATATCAGTGATATTAAAGATATTGATTCCTTAAAATGGAATAAATCTAGGAATATTTTCCATCAAATGAATTATCATCCGGCTATTTGACATAAGAAAGAAATAAATTGTGGAGTTGAGATAAAAGTGACAAGGATTCAATAGATATATATAATGACAACTTCATCTGGTTAGCATGTTACGTCCCAAATTTTATCCGAGAATATGATTGTAAAATTAATTGGTTTTAATTGGAATTGAATCCATGATATCATAGGTAATTGAATTCTCTTGAATTTATAATCTATAAGATATTATTTCAATTTGTTTGATAATTTATAAAAGGGCCTTATCAAGGATCATGTATTCTATTAAAAAAGTAGAGGAAGAGAACTTTTGGGAATTAAATTAGGAATGCGTTATCAAAGAATCCAAGATTTAAGAAACAAATTTCCCCATATTGTTTGAATTGTGGTATAATGCATCTTGTAGAATGTCTTATGAATCATGGGATGTTCCTATGATGTGGTAGTATTGTTCATATAGGTAGTGATAATATGGTAAATGACCTTAAAAGTTATGAAAATCTAACAATACAATTTTTTAAATAAAATAGGGATGGAAATTATTCCAACATCTATCCAAATATGGTTACTCAGGGTAGAAATATGCAAGATTGAATATAAATGATTCATAAAAATTATTTTCTACTACCACAATTGATGATGGGCCATAAAATGAATCAAAGGATGGTATTTTACTTGTTTATTTGAAATATTCCAATACCTTTTTAACTAAATATATTCATATTAATTAATTTATGAGTAATCTTCACATAAAATAGAAATATAACTACATGAAAATTTGATTGATTATTTGGTTAAATTTCATGGAGTAAATATTCCCTAAAACTATATTGATAGGAATCTATACATTATTATGAGTGGAATGGTCTTTCCTAAAAATCATATTGAATTTGACATAATATATTTTGATTTAGTTCTTGTTACTGATTGGATTTCAGTTTCTTATGATAGAATAGATTTGTGGGAAATGTAATTTATCATCATTCATTCCAGGTGACTGATAACATTCCAAGAAGCATAGAAATTTAGTTTAGGTGTTAGTGAATGTTACTTCGCTCAGAATATCTAAAATGTAGAAACATTTAATATTAGATATGTTCTTGTAGAAAATGAATATAGGTATTTATTTACTAATTAATTTCCTGGTGTAATTTGGAATTATAATGGTGATTTTACCATTGAATTGGATAATGAATTTAAAAATATTCATGAACCCCCTTATTGACTTGCTCAGATGAAACATTTATAATAAAAAAATACATTGCATGATTTTTTATATAATGTATTCATTCACCCTATAATGTCACCAAGGGGTCGTATGACATTGTTTTCTAAAATTAATGATGGTTCAATTATACTTTTCATTTAAATTAATTCATTGAATAACATCACTATTTAGAATAAGTATCATATTTTTCCTGTCAATTATTTTTTTATCAACTCTATGAAATTTGGTATTTTTTTTATGGTTGACCTAAGGTCCCGGTACAACAAATTGATGGTAAAGGAGGATAATATTATAGAGACTTCATTTTTATTATATATTGGCATTATGAGTTTTTATTTATTCAATTTTCATTTTATAATTCACCTGATATACTTATTGACCATATAATTAGAGTATTTAATTAGTTCTTGGATAATATTGTGTATATATTTATTTACTTATTTTTTTTATATTATAAAATTCAATATTAATATGAAATCATCAAAGGTTATTTTAAAAACCATAAAAATATTACAAAATTATGAAAAATTTAGTAATTATTAATTTTTGTTGCAACATATTTCTTTCATTGGACATATTGTTTCTTATGATTGAATAACATTCTATCCCACTAATAAATATTGTTGAATAATGGAAAAGACCTAGAATTATCATATAGAAAATAGTTTTCATTGATTATAGATTTACTATTGGTAGTTTTTTGCAAACATTTCTTGTTTTATTCTCTCACTGACTTTGTAAACATGATATTGAGTAAAATTAATCTAGATAAAATAATGTGATGATTATTTTTAGGAACTAAAAGTAATATTGTTGAGTGATGTGGTTTGGATCCCATGTTCTTGAAATGATCATTTAGTCATCTCTAGTATTACTTCATTTAATGCTCTTGGTTTTTCCATGATGTTGAATGATCATTTCATTGATTAGACATATTGTCAGTTGAAACCCTGAGAGTTAAATTACCCAGCACATTATTTAGAATTATATGTGGTGTATTTTTATTTAAATATTTCAGTGACTCGTTTGAATAGTTTAATGTGTGAAATATATGATAATGAGAAACGATTTAAGTATATATTCCCTCAGAAATAATTGAACGTGAGAAATTAAATATGGATGAAACATGTCCAAGAATATTATTTGATAATTAATTTTCATAAGGGAATATATACTAATGTGGTTGATTATTTGAATAAAAATAATAATAATTTTATGTTAACCATTTTTGATTAGTAATATTACCATTTGGTCGACAAATTAGTAATATTTTTCTTATATGTTGTCGATGCAATGCAATTCTCTATTTTATTTTAGTTTTCATTTCATTAATCACTGTGAGAAATAATTAAGAACCGGTGAAAGGATGATGAGTGTTTGTATGAAGATGAATAATCTATTAATAATGGTAGTTTTCATTATATTAATATTGATGATTAAAGTGATTAAATATTTGGGAAAATATAATGTTTAACATTTGATTAACCATTGTCGAAATTGTTTCTGTGTGAATCTCATAGTTCACTATTTTCCATTCATCTAGATAGTTTTAAAATGAATAGAGTTTTTCATGTTTATTAATGGTATGACAGAATAAAAATATATATTTCTAAATTTACAATGAAATGATTGAAATTTTAGTTAGAAAACTTCAAATGATAAATACTACAATGAATTATATATCTTTTTAATGTGATGGTATTGAAATTGATAAATATATCCTTTTATTTTTTTGTTAGATTACCAAATTTAACCACATTGTATCAATGTGATTTGGATTTTTATTTTTCTATTAACTAAATATAAACAATTCATTTTCATTCATGATACAAAGTATTTGGATTAGATTTCACATCATTATCTAAAGGATATTTTTGTGTTACAAAGAGTTTATCTATCAATTGTATCATATCGTGATCCAATGTACACATCTATTTATTGGAAGGGACATTATAAATCTTAGGGTGATGAATTAAATTTAAAAAAATGATACTCGGTAGGAGAAGATGTTTCATTTAATGGATGATATGGTTTGGTGTTGTTCAATGGATTACTATCCAATTTGGTATCAAAATCTTTTTTCACTTGAGTATTATTATAAAAATAATATTAATTCTAGTATTCATAGGGAACTACTTGAGACCTTATATATAAATCAATATCAAACACAAAATTTATGGGATGAATTATTAATAAGAATTTTGATGGTGTGGGAAAATGTAGAGGAAAATGATGGGAATGTGAAGTTGATTTAGAATCATTAGAGGAAAACCTAAATGTAACACCTTTAAATTTTGTGAATTAGTTTTTTTTGAATTAATTATTCTTTTTTATATTTTTAATTTCATGTGACACTAGAAATAGAGATATATATGTGTATATATATGTGTGAGTGTGTGAGTGTGTGTTTAAGTACTAAGTAAAACATTCCATTCACATGAAACCAACTTGTATTTTTTTACACACAACACTCACATGTCTTGAAAAACAAACAACAACAACTTGGAATGTTCAATACACAACATGGAATTGGCGTACATTACATGAAATATTGAGTTTCTACAAACATTCATTTTATTGTTATATGTTTCTAAAAGAGGTAGTTATAACCTAGTCATTAAAACATAGTAATATGAATAATAATTAAAAAAATTAAATTATTTTTATAAAGTTTTTATTTAAATAAAACATATTGATAATGACAAAAATTATTTTTTTGTAAAGTCTGTATATGTTTAAAAATACTATTATCTCAAATGAACTTATTTTCATGTCCTTCTGTGAAGAACAAATAAATAATTTCAGACACATCTAGATATTTAATTTCATAAAATAAATTTAATTATTAAATATGTAATTATTAATATGAATTATGGTTTATATTTGGGATTTTCTTGAGAAACAACATTTTTTATGAATAGTAAAAAATACTTCATTTTAGTTAATAACTACATTTTCTTTTGAATAATTATTATGTTAATATATAATTTATATTTTTTAAAGTCTAGAAAGATAAATTATACATATATTAATACAATTTAGTTCATTATAAAAAAAAATTAAAATGATTATAAAATCTTAACAATATTTTGAGTATTTTTCTACATTAAAAACTTTTTATTTCTTCCCCTCCGTGAAATTATAATTAATCTAAATTTTGACGCTTCTATAAATTGAATTTTGAAAAATGGAAATACTCCATTTTATAAATTATAATATTTATATTATAATTATATCATTTTTACTTTTGACAAAACAAATTATTATTAAAATAGATTAAAAGTAATCACAGTGATTGGGGGAAAAATTCATCTTAATTACGGAATAAACCTTAATCTTAGGGGGGGAAATGACCTATCCACTTTTCCAAAATCAATATTGTGGCCATATGCCTCCCATAATCATCAAATTATTGAGTATTGTGGTTTGATGTAATTTTTTAAGGGTTATAATAACAATACACCTAACCTGTTTAAAAAAATTAATGTGAGCCCTTTCCCTTCCTAATAAAATGCCACCAGCTCCCCATCTCATTCACAACTATAAAAACAATTAGGATGGAAAAATATATGATATATATTTATAATTACCAACATACCAAAATTACACTTATAATTCTTTCTTGGGTAGAAGGCAATCTGAGGAAGCCTTTTGTCACAAACTAAAAGGAGTTACCTGATTTAGAGGTAACACCATCTCACAAGATAAAATCTTTTACTTTACTAATCCATCCCCTTAACTCTATTTATTCCATGATTTTATAAAAAATATTTATCCTATATATACTAGGTTTAAATGATAAGTTTTAAACCTAAACATTAACACACCTCCATCTACTTGGTAAATAACATATGTTTATGTGTACGATGAACTACCACCTCACAAAACGATGATTGTTCTTTTTTTGTTTACCATATATAATGATGGAATTTATGATGGAAAATATTTTTTATATGTTAAATATTATTTTTATTATTTTTATAAGATTATTTAATTATTCTAATAAATAATTTTTTTTGTTCCGTTTGGTGGTAATATGTAAATTTCTTTTGAGGAATTGTGGACATCAACCCCTCAAACCGATGTGATCCGTTCATACACTACATAGAATGTATTAAGGATGGGTTTAGTGAAATTATATGACATATATAACATTAAAATGATTATTTAATTATATTATATAAATATATATATAAATTTTATTTTTTTGAATTGTTTTTAAATGAGAGATAATAATAGAATCAACATTCATGCGTACATACGACTTATTGTCTCCTTGAGTAGTGTATTCAATTTATTAAATATATATTATATATATTATTATAATAAATATATAATAAAAATACATAATATTTAAGACTTATTTTACATTCTGGAATCATGATATCATTATAAGGACTAACAACCTCACAAATTAAGACACATGTAATGAACAAAGAGGATATTATCTGAAGTGAAACCATAACATATGATGTTTATCAAGTGTGTATTATAATTTCATAATAAAACCATATATTTTGTTAGATATAATAATATTTTTATTCAAAATAGTAATATTAAATTTAAATTCAATATACATGTGGTATGAAAGAGTACGACGAGTGTTAAGACACAATGTAAAGGGATTTCATCTCACTTTTTATTTCCATGAGATGCATGCTTTACTCTCAACTCATTCCTTTTGTGTGGCATTTATAATAGACATATAAGTATTATATAATTACAATATATAAATTTATGGGTATTTAAATATCCATAATATGATATTTCTTTCATGGGGTTTAAGTTTCAAAAGTTAATAAATCGGTAATATCATTTCATCTCAGTTTTCCTTCCTTGACACTCATATTTTGTTATGAACCTAAATAATAATCAAGGCTTATATAAATCCATTTTACATGTTATATTATCAATAACATTCTATTAAATATGTTGTAATTTTCATTTTATTTCCTTTTTCATACATGGGTATTATGATCCCATGTTTCTACGTTATAAGAGTTTATTGAAACAATATCATCGCTTTTCAAAATATTTTCTTTTTATGATACCTTTGATGAAAGATTATGAAAAATGTGTAATGATGAAAAATAAATTTATTCCCCAAATTTTATTAAACATATATTAATGTATTTCTATCATGTTTTCTCTCTTTGTACATAAGAAAGTAAATAATTTGTTTTTAAGAAAGCCTGAATTTACCCCCTCTTTGGTTAGAAATCTATGTTCCTTGAATATCATGTTTTATAAAAAGATGATTCCAAGAATATTATAGTAATCTAAAATAAAAATAAAAATAAATTTTAAAATTTTTGACCATTTAAATTTTTTTAAATTAGTCTTATTTTCACTTTCTGAACGAGGTATTTTTCTACAATTTTTACCATGAAAAATAAATGTTTTATTTACCTCATACGACATGAAAAAATTTACCCACCATCAATTGTTTTATACTTTATATTCATGTTTAAATGATTTATTTTCAACAAAATAAATTTCAAAGTAATTTTCATTGATATAGTTTTCAAAAAGAATTAATTTTTCCATTATATGTTTTCAACAAATAAAATTTTCAAAAAAATTTAAAGATTCATTTATTAGTTTTCATGGAAAATTATTTCCAATGGGTTTTTAATATTGTTTATATGTTTTCAATGAAATTTTTTAAAAACTATTACGAAAATTATTTTAAAATTTTTCAAGTGAAATGTTTTCAAAATTATTTCCGTTCATATTTATATGATTTTATGCTATTTAATAAGAAAATTATTCTCAATTGGTTTTATATATTTTTTCCCAATGATGAATGTCTTTTTTCCAAAGGAAACATTTTTGAAATATATTTATAAATTATTTTAAATCTATTATTACATCTATTTATGTTACTCATGGCATCATAGGAAATGATCTAATGGTTCTATTAATATTTAATATCTTGTTGGGTTATTCTTAATAAAATAGTTTTTATGAAACCCATTTCTATTTCATGGGTTATATGATTATGAAACACATTTTTCATTCATGGGTTATATGATTTTAAATCCCAAATCTTTTAATGGTTAGATATTATGAGACCTAACTCATTTCCATACGTAATTATATGATTAAATGTTATTGATGCATATCTCATTTAATGGGTTATGATATGATTGTTGTTTATAAACATGTGGCACTCATATGTATGCTTTTGTTTTGGGATGGTATGGATATATATCTCCATACAATGAATTAGGTAATTATGGATGACTAAATTGTATAAATGTTAATACTGAACCTAACTTCATGTTTACAATTTTATGCCTGAACCTGATTACATGTTCAAAATATTATGCATGGTCCTGGTTTCATGTCTATAAATTAATGTGTGAAACTCATTTAATGTTCCCAATTTTATGAGTGAAACTTATTATATATTCACAATATTATGAATTGATGTGGTTTCATGTCCATATGTTTATGCATAAATCTAATTAAATTTTCATTATGTTATGTGTGTACCTAATTACATGTTCATAGATTTATGCATGGACTTAGTTATAGGACCCAAAAGTTATGCAGGAAACTGATTACACATGAAAATATTTATTCATGGACTTGGTTTCTTATCCATAAGTTTATGTGGTCCATGATTTCATGTCTATTACTTAATGAGTGAACCTGTTTCTACTTATAAAATTTATCATTATTATAAAACAATTTGTTTTCCAAAAATTCCATTTTATATTCATATATTATTCCTTCACAAATTATGGTCACAATTATTTTATAATCCATAACTTATGAAGTTAAAAATTTATTATGACCTCTAATATAAAGAGTAAGATATTAAAAGGTTTTTCTCGAGTTCTATACCCTTTTTCTCATGTTATGCTTATGAATTTCCTATATTTACCTGTATTATGCTTTTGATCTCACCCCATTCATTTGTTTCATTTCCCCAGGTTATGAAGAATGGTTTTAGGTAGAAGTGAAAAAGGTGGATATCTTCTTGGGAGATGTTGAATATCTTTCAAAATGTTAAATTATTTTGATAACATGATTCCAATAAAACATCTCTATTATGTTCCTCAGGCATGTATTTTTCTAATGAACTTAATATTAATCTAAAATGATGTAATATCCATGTATTCTAACTATGGGTATCTATAGTCTGTATCAGGAAAATGGTTTAGTCAATATTGGTAAACTATGATTATAAAACATTAGGGATATCCCATGTTATATTTCTAAGGATATGTTTAGAGATATATCTAAGGATAAGTATAAGGATGAGTTAACATTTTGGAAGAATATCTAAGAATTGTTGTAAAGATTATATTGAGTGATTTCCTAGAAATATAACCAATTTATGATACTATAATTGGATTTTTCTATAAATGATATTTAACTTGGAGTAATAAATTTTACAAGATGTTATGGTCCTGGATCGGGGTAATCTGTTACATGACATTGGACCTTGATTCACACCTGGTTTGACACTCTCATGGGATGTGCTTTGGAAATTCACAACCACATTATGAATCATTATGAAGGATTTAAATAGAATATGACTATTAATAACCTAGGATAAATATACTTTATCGTCTTTATAAAGTTAGGTTTCATGATATGGAAATCCTATATATATGGTTTCAGGATTATGTGGATTTCTTATATGATATGTCTTTCTCACCCCATGATTTCTATTTTTATTCAATTTAGGGAACTAGAAGAAACATGGTAAACATTGAATGTTTCAGATTTGTAATGTATGGGAATTTTAAAAATCTATTTCCAATGTGGATATCTCATAAAGAGAAATATGAAGGTGGAATGAGAATTGGTTATACCTATAAATATAAAGAGACTACAAAAGACATGTGAAATGTCTTTTATGTTCTTCCAATATTGTTTACATTGATCATAAGAAGCATGATATAATTGAGATTGAGGAAACAAATTACATTATTCATATTTCATATTCTAGGAAATAGGTATTAAGGAACAAGTTTATGAAGCATGAGTATTCGATTAAGAATATATATGGATGAATGAAGTACTTATGCTAGGGAATTCGAAGATTGTGTTATATGAATCATGAACAATATGTGTATTTTTATTGTACATTTTCATTAAGGATTGAAAATCGTAGTCTAATGGTGATTAAGACATAAAAAAGTGATATTTTTATTAAGGTAATGAATCCCATTAAGTGACAGTGATGTTTAGAAACTTGAGTTTCTCTTGGATAAAGAGATGATTGATATGGATAATGTAAAATATATAGCACTGATTACCATTAATCTAATTATTTACTCGTTTAAAAACTATGGCATGTCATCTTAGATGAATTTTAAAACTTATTATATTTAAGGATTGTATCATGTTTCCTTTAGAAAAAGGAAGCATCCATGTTTTACTAAAGTATTTAATGTAATTTGAGTTATTAACATGTTTAAAGAGAATATATGATGAGGGTATTCACATGTTTGTAATGTGACTACATAGAGATGCATTATGTTATATTATGAGTCAAAATTAAGATGATTCTATGACATATTTCTAAAGTTTTTTATTTTTATCTTTCCGAATTTTAACAATTAAGGCAATGACTAATTTAAAATTTTGATGATGTTGGTGAGAATAAATTATTATATTACCACGTAAGAATTTAATCATATTGAATATCCTGCTATAGAAACGTGTTGTTGATGATAATTGATGATAGATGGGATGGAATATCAAGGATCTCATGATCTGTTAGTTCTTCATGAAAACAAATCACCTTCTTATTTTCAAAAAGAGGTGAACTGGATCGAGGAACAAAAAAATGGTGAGGATTTCTTGAAATCATGAATGTATATATTTCATGAAAACTCCATAACATTAAGAAATAGGATCTTTAAGAAAAAAATCATTCTACTACCTCTGTTTCTGATTAACCTGATGATCCATTATTTCATTGCAGATTTAGGGATTCCTGATTATTAACATTCCCAGAACCCTGTTCTATATAACAATCCATCAGATCATGATAATTATTTTTTTATTCCATGGCCATGTTTTCACATCCCATATATTTTATCCTATGTGGAAACCTAGTTATATTTTACTTCGGGTAACCACAATGTTTCCAAATTTCACTTTTTGAAGGATGTTTTAGTATCCATTTTTATGATGTGGGTTTCTATTATAGAATCCTGAAATTATTAATCTTTCGATAACACATATTATCATTGAGAGTGAAATTCATTTTATGGTGGGTAGAATGTAATACCACCTGATTTTTTCTGTTATTTTTATTTCAAATAAATTAATATTTTTTAAATTTTTCACATCACATTACACACAAAATAGTTATATATGTGTGTGTGTGTCAAACCACTATGTCAAACAGTCCTCTCATACTGAAGAAACATGGATTGTGTGACATAAAACACTAACTTGGCATTCATAACACGTAACACTGACTACAAATGTGCTATAGGAAACACCAACATAGCTTACGTTACACTGAATAATGAGTTTCTATGAAACATCATTTTATTATTATAATTATTTAAATGAGTTGGTTATGAAATATATATTAAAACATAGTAAATAGAATATTAATAACTACATTTCAACTATTTTTATAATGGTTTTGTTTATATAATCCATATTGACAATGAATTTTTTTTTGTAAACTCCCTATATGATTAAAAATATTATTTTCCAAAACAAACGCCTTTTTCATTTCCTTCTATAAAGAACAAAAAAATAATTTCAGATCCATATAGAAATTTTATTTGATAAAACAAATATCATTTTTGAGTTTATAATGCTGAAATTATTGTAGGGTTTATTTTTTGTATTTTCCTGAGAAACGTTTTTTTTTTGTTAAATAGTGAAAAATACTGCATTTTAGTTAATAACGGTATTTTCTTTGAAATAATTATTAATTTTAAATTATAATTTAAATTATTTTATGTTCAAGTAAGATAAATTATAAATAGATTAATAGATTTTAGGTCATTATAAATATTATTACTATGAAATTTAATATAAAAACCTAACAATTTTATAACCATATTTCTACATTAAAACAATCTTATTTCTTCTCATCAGCTGGATAAATATTAATATTAATTTTTACATATTTGTAAAATTAATTTGTAATAATAGAAATAGAAATTTTAATCATTATATTAGTTATTGTCTAATAATATCTTGTTAATTTTGACCAAAATTTAATATAAAAGTGATTTAAATTAATCATAGCGGTTAAGGTCAAATTAAGATTCATTATGGACTAAACCTTAATCATTGGGGCCTAAATTAAATAGAAACATTTCAAAAAAAATTATTTATATATTTAGTCAATAAACCATATATTATTGAGTTTTTTTATTGTATGACCTTTTTTTAGATAAAAACATGTGTACACAATACTTGTTTTAAATAATTCCAAGTTAGTCCCTTTTCTTCTATATAAAAGTACACCACCTCTCCCACTTATTTATAAAAAAACATTAAATGATATTCCAATAAATAACAAATATAATTCCAACGTCTCTCCCATTTTTCTATAATCATTCCCTTGGGAAGAATGCAATCCAAGGTACCCTTTTGGTACAAACCAAAAGCAGTTACCTGATTTATTGGCAACACCTTCTCCCAAGATCCTTTATTATATTTTTCATATCCACCATCTCCAATCTCTTTATTAAATAGTTTTATAAGAAAACAGTATATTAAATATTATAGGATGTTTGTATGATAATTTTTTGACCAACATTTATACAAAACTCCATCTAAGGGGTAACAAACATACTATTTATGTATACGATGAAATAGTGCCTCACTAAACGATGATTGTTCATTTTTCATGTACTGCTCTCATGGTAGAAATTACGATGAAAACTCTATTTATATATGTTATATATTATATCTATTATTTATTTAATATTATTTAATTACATTAATGAATTTAACTTTATATTTTTAACATGGTGTTAATGCAATAATTTCATTTCAGGTAGTGCAGACTACCACCACGTCAAAGCGACATGATTCATTCATACACTACATGGAATGTATTAATTATGGGATTAGTGAAATAATAAGACCCATATAACATTATAATTATAATTAAATGATATTGTATTTATACATACATATATGTCATTTTCATTATTTCATTCAATACGACAATAAAAACAAAATCAATGTTCATATGTATGTACTGCTTACCTTCTCCATGAATGGTGTATTCTATTTCATACATTTGTATTATATATATTATTATAATACACATATAAAAGATATAAATATTATTTATATATTGTTCTAAATTCTGGATTCATGATATATGTATAAGTAACAACGTTATAACAAATTAAGACACATGTAAAGTGCAAAGAAAATATTATCCAAAGTGAAACCTTAAAATAAGATGGTTAATAAGTGGGTAATATAAAGTCATAATAAAACCATATATGGTATTATATATAATAATATTTTTATTTAAAATATTTATAATAATTATATATTTTTCATATATGTGGTTTTAAAGAGTACGATGAGAGTCAGGAAACAATGTAAAGGGATTTAATCTCACTTTTTATTCCGGTGAGACACATGCTTTATTCACCAATCATTTCATTTTTATGGTGTGTATAATACACATAAATTTATGAAATTATTATTATACGTAAATTTATGGTCATTTACATATCCATTCTATGAACATTATGTTATACATTTTATGTTTGAAAAGATACCAAATCAATAATATAGTTTTTCTTGAATTTTCATTCTTTGATATGTGTGTTTTTTATACACCTAAATTCTTTTGGAGGTTTATAAAATTTCGTTTTAGATGTTATATAATTAATATTCATTTAATTTATGTTTTCTTACATGGTGACTATGATCTCATGTTCCCATGTTATAAGAGTTTACTAAAACAACCTCATCGCTTTTCAAGATTCCTTATGTTTATGATTACTATGATGAAATATCATGAACCATAATATCAAGTAAACTCATTAATTTTATTTTATTATAGATATTTTTAATATATTCATGTTTTTCAATAGTATTTGCACTCATTGGTATATTATATAGTAAAAAAATTTAAGAAAGCCTGGATTTACCCTCTCTTCAATCACAAATCAGTATTCTTTCAAACCAATGTATTCTAAAAAGGGTTTTCAAATAATATTAAACTAATGTTATATGTTCATTAAAATAATTTTCCCCTTTTTTATTCTATCATTTTTTAAAGGAATCTTCTTATCACATTCTGAATGAGGCATTTTTGTAGCCTTTTTACAGTGCAAAATGAATGTTGTTTTTACCTCTTTAGACATGTAAAAATATACCAACTGTCAATTAATCTATCCTTTATATTCATTTTAAAAAGGTTAATTTTTATGAAAATGTTTTTAAAACTAATTTTCAGGAAATGTGTTCAAAACATATTTCAATTTCCCTTTATATGTTTTCAGAGAAAAATGTTTTAATATTTTTTTAATATTTTTTTATGTTTTTAAGGAAAATTATTTCCAAATTTTTTTTCAATATTTATTTATATGTTTTTATGGAAAATGATTCTCAATATATTTTCATCATTAATTTATATGTTTTCTAGGAAAAACGTTTTGAAAATAATTTCTTATCTTTTTATATGTTTTTAATGTAATATCTATGAAAATTATTTTCAAATGCTTTTGTGTATTAAAAGTGTTTTCTTACAAGGATGAAAGAATATTTTAATCCAGAAAGTTTTTTAAAATTAATTTCAAAATTAATTTCCATTAAAGATGAAATATTTTTATGTTAATCATTATTTTATAGGAAATTATATATAGGTTCCATTCCATTTTTATTGAAAAGGGATAGGATTAATATCATGGTCATTATGAAACCCATTTCTATTTCATGGGTAATATATTTATGAAACCCATTTTTATTTAAAGGGTTATATGATTTTCAAACTATAATGTCTTGGATATTCTTTGTCCATTACATTGTAAAATTCTAGTATTATAGGGTGTTAGTTTCGATGGTAGGGTTTCATCATGGTTCCACAAATCAGAGCCACTGTTTGGCACATATGGTTGTCTCACTGATCGGTCTCACTGATTGGTGTTGCACACAAACGGTACCATCGTGGGGTGTCGGGTTTCATTTTGTGTCCCCCCCCCCCATAACGTCTCTTTTAAGTTTTAATTCCACTTTATAAGTTGATTAAGTCCATTTGATGTCCGTTAAAGGATTTCGTAAATCCCCTATGAGTGGGGAAACCATTGACTCACCAAAACATGTTGCCTTTTTAATCAGTTTGGCACCCTTTTCCAAATTTTCAATTGTGCCCAATTTATTCATTTTTTTGGTTTAAATGTAACCTATGAAAAATCAATTGTGTGATGGTTTATCACACTATATTAGAGGGAATTATTAAATCTAAATTAATTCCAATGAGTTAGACCGCCCAAAAGCTATGTCAAACCACGATCTTCTTTTCAAGTACACTAAGATTTCACATCCTATAACTCTATGATTGTTCCTTTTATCGCATCGAGATCTACTTATTCCTTGGTATCATTCTTTTCCATTGTTGTGCTTGGAGTCATTATTCTGGAGACGATTCATGCCAATTTGAGAACCCTCATGTTCTGTTCTTCATGGAGTTCCTTATCCTGTGACCCCAATTATTGGTGAAAGGAGGAATCATTTTGATCCTTAATTATCCAGGTAGGGATTTCCATAATTTATTTTCTTATTTTTATCATGTGTGTCAGCTATAGTAATGTTCTATGGGAATATGGATAAACACCTTTTTACAAAAGAGGTAAACAGGTGAATATAATAAAAAAGGAAACCAGGAATTGACGATAACTCATAGGGGAGGGTTGACAGTACACATGTTGTTTTCCAATTATCTTTGTTTATGGTTATGATTTTTTGTTTCCTAAATGCTCTTAAAAATCATTCCATTTGGTGTTCCTTTCATGGGCATTAGTGATGCTCTGTTTTTTGGATATTCTTGTTATTAAATGGTTGTTATATGGAAATGTACTAATCACATAAATTTTTTAATTAAATGGGTGCCCAATAAAGAATATAAATTATATGATCACACCGGTTAACAAAATGAAATGAAGGAAAAATGTTGGATGAATATGAATTTACCCCTATTTGATGGGTGTTGCTACGTGTTGTGTCATCTGTTTGGTTTTTCATGGCATGTGTGGAATGATTGAGTTGTGGGAATATGGTTCTAGCCATGGTTAGAGACGTTTTAGAATAGATGAACTTGTAGGTACCAGAAACTACCCTTGGTTGGGTTTTTTCCATGGGATGGAGTTTAATGGTGTGACTGCAATGTCTTTTGGTGTTTTTGAGTAGTGGGACTACAACTTGGTTTTCTTACTATGCTGGATTTTTTATAAATGTTTCTTTCCCTATGGTAATGGAATATTTAAATAGATTCACTTGAACATGATAATTTTAATGGGTACATTGTGGAATAGTTTTCTAGAACTGGGTTGTTCTCTATTTTTGGTTATTGGGTATTTTTGAATGTAGGGGTAGCAGTAAGAGTGGTTGTTCGTGGGATGGTTGTCAGTTTCCAGAACCTTATTTATAGATTAGTGATTTATTACCTATATATATAAATTTCGGTTCTTCTGTTTCTTATATGAATCCCACCTATTTTGAGAAATTCTTACGAAACACCCCCATTTCATGGGGGAGGGTGTTTTCCCAAAATTTCTATGAGTGTTTGGTTATTGTCTATTTTATCCTCCTTGTCCCAGATAGCACAAATTATTCAAGAACTCTATGGTGGCCTAATGTTTTGTATTTCCCAAGACACTTTAGTAAGGGTGTGTTATGGTGGGCTGACATAGGTGTGTGAAAGAATACTTATTTTCCTAGTGTCATCTGGATGAGTCCCAGGGTTTTTGGGTGAGAGGTATGTTTGTTTCTTTTCAGGTGTGCTTATGATTAGGCCTAAGTGTCTATGGCCAGGAATTGTGGTTGTGCTAGCCTAGGTGTCTGTTGGTAGGAAGCATGGTTGGGATGGACTAGGTGTCTACTGGTGGGATGTGTGATTGTGGTGGCCCTGGTGTTTACGGGTGGGATATACAAGCAGTTGTGATGGCCCATATGGTTATTGTTGGGGGCGGAAGTGGGATCTCAATGGGAATTGTGTGGGGAGGTATGATGTGTAGGATGTTATAAATAAGTAAAGTTAATGTGGTGTGGTGTACATAAATATCAATGTTGTTTTACTAATACCTTACCAGCCTCGCTTAATTTGAGGAGTGTTCCTTGGTGAGGTTGGGTGATTAGTTTTCTTTTATATGTTACTTGGTTTCTGATATCTTCAAAATAAAATTAGTATGTTTCCCCCACTTGTGCACAACTGAGTTTTGTTTCCCTATTGAGTATAATTGTATACAAACCCTATTTATATAATGATTCATTCATGTCTCCAGGGGAATTTTGAGGACCATGTCTAACCTTACTAGCTTGGATGTTAAGATAGTTTTTGTTGCTGCTTTTTTTTTATTTTTTGGTACACTCCTTCATTATTTTCTTGTACTTTTTTTTAATTTTAAACTTTCATTTTGGAATGGATTTTGGTTTTTATTTTTTTCCATCAGTTATTGCATTTTTTTTATTTTAACCTTATAACCCAATATATCTTGTAAAAAAGGTAATGGCTTTCATACTATGTGATATTTCATGTTTGTGGTGCTATTCAACACCCTGGGGCCTTCTGGATGTGGGATTCGGGGATCATTATCTCATTTTCAACATGAGGAAGGAAGGATGTGTCACTCTATTGCCCATTTCCCTCATCTTACTAATGAAGGGGAATGATAAATTGGTATTATATGAATGGTTGAGAGAATGGATTTAGTTAAGAGGTATGAAAAATGAGGATTTCATGAGAAGGTATGGAAACGTTGTTAGGCAATCATGGTGTGTGAAATTGGCATGGGAATACTTACTAGTACAGGGGATCCTAGGGCCCCCCTTGATCTGATTCAAGGAAACCGAGTCTACCGAACAACCATGTGAGGATGCATTGATTGCAGGGTGGATACCATAATAAAGGTTCATGCATTGAAATAACTTGTGTTTTTCATAAATTGGGGTGCCTTGGTAAAAATATAAATAAGTAATAATGAAATTACTAAGTAAATTCCTTACTACTATGGCTTAAGAATACTTGGTTTACTGATAAATTATGACACCGTGAAGACTTCCATGAGTGGTATGGGAAATCAGGGCCCATAAGGTGCATTTGATTGATCAGTGGACGACCGATCAAGAGGAAAAGGATGTACAGTGAAAGAAGACACTTTAGGCCTTCATGCAGCAGACTCTAAGAAATTACAAGGGAAACTTCTCAAAAAAATAGATGGAGAGCTGATTGAAGGATCTTGTGATTTATTTAATCTTGATTTGGGCACCAAAAAAGTATTACGTTCCACGGGTAGTGAGACATATTCATGGAGTGGTGCATTAGTGGATAATGATTTACCTTGGGGAAAATAAGGAGACTGATGTCACATGAAATGACTTTGAGAAAGTGTTCTAGGAGGAATTCCATTCTTCCATGATGAATGCCAAGAATAGGTATGATAATCACTCCCTTCAGCAAGGGAGTATGTCAATAAGGGAGTTGGGATCAAGTTCAAGTATCTATTTTATTGTCCACTAGATATCATTCTAGACGACTGATAATGAGCAAGACACTTAATGGAGGCACTCTGACCTTCCCTTTAGTATATTTTTACTCCCTTTACTATAAGGATGTACATGTAAGTTCAAAATACGGGTAAAGAAGTATAGAGGATGCACAAATTTTGAGGTGTTTCGTGCGAGGGGATCCATCAGAGTTCATCAAATGGGAAGTCATTCAATAGTAGATCTCCAGTGATATGACCTTCTAGGTTTCAACTAATGGGGAGTAGACCTCGACATTTTCCAGTTTCGATCTCCTAGTCCACACCCTTTCACCACGGGCCTTGGATGATTGTGATTTTTTGTGGATGTTTTGGTCACATCCAGAGTTGGTTCCCAGTTCGAGATTAGTATAGTGGGGGAGGGATGGTTCAAGACCCACTTCAGTAACACCAGCTGGTGGCCAGACATTTCAAACAATAGCAGCAGACCCCTATCCCTCCAATAGTAGACGTTGCAGGAGGATTCTGACCTCAGGTTTATCCTCAGGGACCATTACCGGGGTGTGGTCGGGGAGGAGACTGGAAGCCAAGGGGTAGAGGTCTAGGCATAGGCAGTTGCATGATTCATAGATAGGAGTTCTGGTTGGGCTGGAGGATGTTTGAGGTATAATCAGTTTTTGAAGCACTCTTTCATGTGCCTTGTTTTATTCAAGGGCTTCTAACTCCTTTGTTTCTCCAAGTATACCCCATGACATGGGTCTAGACGTGGATGAAATTTCTATTCACCTGGTTTTGATTTCTTTTGTTGGATATCAGACTGGCTTGTTTGTTGTCTTTAAAGGATGTAGACTAATGTAGAGGTTGTATCGATCTTATGGGGATCTTCTTATACAATTAATAAAGCCTTAAGATTTAATCCTAGTAATTCATCGGATGTTTTCCATGCATGTTATTATTGACTACTTCTATATACGGGTCATGTTTTCAGATACGGATATCCATCCTTTAGATTTTATTGGTGAGTAGAGTTTTTATGAGGGAAGAGGACAACTTGATCCCCTTTTTTCAATGTTGGATGATATGTCATTGGTATCAAAAGAATCAAAAATAGTGGAAGTTTTGAGGAATTTTAGTGAGTTCCTGGATGGCTTCCCCAAAGAGGTTGTGACTCTACCTTCTATATGTGATGTTGAGTTTGTGATATACTTACAAACTGGTGTGTGTCTGATTTTCAAATCTCCCTATCGGATGTCACCATCTATGTTTCGAGATTTATATATTTAGGTAAATAACCTAATTAAGAAGGGTTTTATTTGACCAGTTGTATCACTATAGGGCGCTCATATCTTGTTTTCAATGAATGAAGACCATAGTATGAGGCTATGCATATATTACCGAAGACTGAATCAGGTGATTATCCAAAACTGACACCCCAAATCAATGATTGATGATATTTTTTCTCGTTAAAGAGGGAATTTTGGTTTTCTAAGATCGACCATCGGTCCAGATATCACCAGTTGGGGGTGAAAGAGGGTGACATCCAGAATAATGATTTCAGGTGCAGGTATGCGATCTTTGAGATCAAGGTCATGATGTTCGGCATTACGAACACACCTTCTGTGTTCCTGGAACTCATGAAATCTGTGTTCTGTGAGTATCTTGACTGGTTCATGGTCGTGTTCATCGACAACATCCATATGGACAAAAGATCATACAAGGACCCCAATGATCACCTCAGGATAGTTTTGGAGGTCCTCTAACACCACCAGATCTATTGGATGTTTTCTTTGTGAATTTTTTGGATATGAGAGGTGCACCTACAAGGACAAGTGGTGTCCTAGAAGGGAATAGCATTGTACCCATCGACGGTATAAGCGGTTGTTTCTTGGGAATCACCAAAGAATTTGGAAGAAGTTTTTAGTTTCATATGTCTACCATGTTACTACCAGAGGTTCGTACTAAGCCTCTGTCGAGTTTTGGATCCATTCAAAACTTTGACCTATAAAGACCAAGATTTTATTGTGAGTGAGAAGTTCTAGGAATCTTTCTCATATGTGAAAGGAAAGTTGGTAGGTTCCCAAGTGATGAGGCTTCCAGAGGATGGCATGGAGTTTGAATGGTTTTCTGATGCTTATGGTCTCGTATTGGGGTTTCTAATGATGCAGCAACAAGGAGTGAAATCTTATGGGTATATGGAGTGACATCCTCATGAATGTAACTATTCCACTCACGAACTAGATCTTGGAGTAGTGGTGTTTGCACTGCAATTGTGGAGATATCACCTCATTGGGGAAATATTCATGATCTTCAATTATAAAAAAACATTAGGTACGACTTATCCCAGAATGACATGAACCTGTGGAATCATAGATGGATGGAGTTTCTTTAGGAAAATGATGCTTAGATCTCTTACACCTTTGTAAAGGAAAATGTTTTGTCTGATTCATTTAGGAAGAGGTCATAGAGGGAAGTAGTTCATATTTATGTGGATTATTATAGAGCGATGGAGGAGTTCAATGCCATGCCCTAGATGCAATGTTGGATGGAGGTAGAGGCTTTCTATTTCATATGATATTGAAGTACTCTATGATTCTTCAGGGGGAATAGTCTTAGTGGGAGGATTCAAAGAACGAAGTTATGCGTGACAGCGTTGACAATGGAAATGCTCTGAAAGGATGTTTGAAAGATGGTCAGAATATGATTCTTTTCTATGGTAAGTTGTTTTCTCCAATGATGATTCTCAAGGAAGATCCCTATGGGTTCCATATCTCATCCAAATAGATTCTTCCAAGAGTATCCTGGACGTGATGAGGACTAAGGTAAATGTTTTGGTGTCATGGGGTAAAGTGGGTAGTGGTAGAGTTTGTGGAAAGGTGTATAGTCTGTCTGCCGGTGATGGATAAACATCGTGTTACTAGATGTTTCATGCAGTCTTTTGATGTTAGCGAGTGTAAGTGGGATGATATCTTGATAGATTTTCTCACGGGACTACCCAAGGCACAAGGATGCTATGATGCTATCTGGGTGTAGGAAGAGTAGCTGATGAAATCAGCTCACTCCCTCATGATCAATGAGTCGAGCGTAGTGTATGACTTAACACAGAGCTATGTGGATGAATTAGTGCAGTTATAGAGAGGTATGAGGTCAATTATATTAGGTCGGGATATAGGGTTAACATCATGATTCTGGAGGGGATTGTATCAAGAATTTGGAACCAAGCTGCCCCTTAGCACCATATTCCACCCTCAAAAATACTGGTAGATAGAGAGGACCATCAAAATGCAAGATGATATGAAATGAAAATGTGTTCTAGATATTTAATGATCATGGGAATGACACTTTCTTGTGGTAGACTTTTCCTACAAAACTTTCTTTCACTCTACCATTTTTAGGGAACCATTTGAATCCTCGTATGAAAGATTGTGTCATTCACCCATGTGCGAGGCGAAAGTTGGGGATGCAATTGTTCTTGGACCAGAAGTAGTGTTGGAAAAAACAGGGAAGGTTTAGCTTGTGAGTGAGTGGATGAAAGAGCTTTAGCAGCGGAATAAATCATATGTCACTCATAAGAGGAGGCCCTTAGAGTTTGATATTGGAGGTCATGTGTCCCTGAAGGTTTCCCCTCAACGTGGGTAGTGAAGTTTTTTTAAGGGGATCATTTACTCTCCTAGTTTCATTTCTCCTTTCGAAGATTTGGGGAGAGTCGGTGAAGTGGTATATCACCTTGAATTGTGACCCTATATGGATAGGATCCTAAACATTTTCCACATCTCCTAGATTCGTGGGTACCTACACTTTAACTCCCATGTAATTGACTAGGGAGCATGGCATTTCGAGGGAGACACGAGGTTCATAGAGAGATCGGTATGAATCAAGGATTGTAAGTAGAATGTGCTTCATTGATATAACATTCCTTTTGTTCGAGTGTTCTGGATGAATGGTGGCCTCGAGGAGTGTACTTGGGAGAGAGAATCACATATGTGTGCCCAGTACCCAGAGATGATTTGAGTTACTTTTCTGTGGTTTCATTGATGTTTTTAATTTTGTTTTTTTTTGTGACATAATTCTTGAAATTTATGACTATGAGATGCGTTTCTTTATTTTCTCTTTGAATTTGTATGAAATGTTTCGACATCTTCAGAAGCAAGGACCTAATTCCAAATAAAGACGCATTAGTTCATATGCGATTAAACCCATACGAGCGAGTCAGTGCCTCCCAAAGAATATATTATATTGAAATGGAGGAAAGAACTCGACAATCCATTTATCGAGATTGTGTGGTCTTTGAGGATCTTATGATTGTTTGCGGTAATAGCTCTCATGAGGTATTTTTGGATTTCAAGGTTTTATTCCCACTTCTGAGCAACCAAGGGTGGCTTATCCCTGAGAGGTATCTTACAGGGTGGTTATTCGGTCCTCTATCTTTTCTTTGGGGTTACTCATGAATTCTCGAGGATGAAAATAGATTGATATATATATCTGATGTAATTTCCCAAAAATTCATTTTCCATTTCATTGACAAATTCTGGAATTCTATTGTGTCAGTATTGATGGCAGGGTGTCAGCGTGGTGTCACCTATCAGCGCCTCACGCAAACGTTGCAACCGTGGGGTTTTGGGATTCCTTTCTAGTTTATCTCCTATAATGTATCTTTTTATTTTATAATACCTCTTTATATGTGGTTTAAAACCATTATAAGGATATTAAAGGATGTCATAAATCATGTGGCCTTTTTAATAAGTTTTACACACTTTTCCATGTTTCTAGTTACCCCCCTTTTGTACATTTCTTGTGGGATAAATGTTTCATATCCACTCTCCATTGTACGATGGTCTATCTCAATATCTCCGATGGAATTATTAAATATCAATTAATTTCAATGTGTGAAACCACCAAGATTAAATTTCAAACCACAATACACTTTTCAAGGATGTCGAGATTTCACATCCCGTAACTATAGGATCAGGCCTCTTATCACAATGAGATATTATTCTTCATTGGCCTATTTTTTCCCTTGCTGGAGTTCGAGTCCTTATTTTGGAGACAATTTTTTCTTGAGTGAGATCCCACTTGTTTTTTTCGTCTTGGTGTTTCCAGAAATGTGACCCTAGTACATGGCACAAAGAGGAAAAACATCAAACTCAGATTATCCATGTAGGGAATTCCATCATTTATATTCTTATGTCTATCATGAAAGGTGGGTGTAGTAATGTTCTATGTGATTAATGCTAAACCCCTTTTTATACAAAACATGTGAAAAACTGAAGATGATAACAAATAAAACAATTATGCTACGAAAATTGAAAGAAGAGGGGTGATAGTCTGCACGTTGTTTACTTGTTATCTTTGTTTATGGTTATGACTTTTTTTGGCCATATGTCCTTTGAAAAACATGGCCATTGGTGGACTTTTCATGTGCACTAGGACACTCTGTTTTTTTGATATTTTTGTGATTTAATGGTTGTAACATGGAAATATACTAATCACATTAACATGGTTAATTAAATTGATTTCAAATAAATAAGAACCCTTGTGTGATAACCTCGATTAACAAAATAGAATTAAGGAATGTCATTGGATGAATTTTAATGTACCAATGTTTTTTTTGGTGTAGTTATGTATTGTGTGTTTTGTTAGGGTTTTCTTGGATTGTGTGAAATGGTTGAGTAGTTGGACTATGGTTTTAGCTATGGTTGTGGGAATATTGGGGAATATATGAATTTGTAGGAAGTTTAATTTTCCCTTAGTTGAGATATGGTCATGGGACAGACTTGTATGGTGTGCCAGCAAGGTGTTTTGGTGGTGTTGTGTAGTGGGACTACAAACTGGTTTTATTTATTTTTTTGGGTTAGTTATGGTGAATAGATTCCTTATGGTAATATAATATTTAAATTAAATAAATTTATCATGAAAATTTAAATTGTTAAAATGGGGAACATAATTCTTGTACTGAGTTGTGATCTGGTTTTTTTCATTGTGTATTTGTGCGTGTAGGGGTAGCAATAGGAGTGGTTGTGTGCGGGCTAGTGGTTGGTTTAAATACACTTAGGTTTTGATGAGTGATTGATTAAAACTATTTTGAAATTTTATTTATTGATTTTCTTATACACACTCCACCTATGTTGAGCACTTCATTCTGAACACTACATTTCATAGGGAGGGTGTTTTCCCCAACATTCCTTTATGTGGCTGGTTATTTGATCCTTTTTGCTTCCTCTCCCAGAAAGTCCGAGTTATTTGAGAAGTTTGTGAGGTCATAAGGATTAATAAATCCCAATAATCCTTGGTCAAGGTGTGTTGTGGTTGGTTAACCCAGGTGTGTGCAAGAAATATTGTTTCCCAAGAGTCATTGGGATGAGGCTATGACGTTTTCAGGTGAGAGGCACAGTTGTTGTTTATGAGGTGTCTTCGGGATGAGGCCTAGGAGTATGTGGGTAGGAAGTTTGATTGTGATGGCCCAGGTGTCTACTGGTAGGAATTTTGGTTGTGATGTCCTAGGTGTCTACGGGCGGGATGTGTGGTTAAGGTGGCCCAGGTTTTTTTGGGATGGATTAAGGTGCAGTTGGGATGGCTCATATGGTTGTTGTTGGGGGGAGCAGTGGGACTGCAGTGGGATTTTAGGGGAGGTATAATGTGTAAGATGTACTAAATTTCCATTGGTAAAGTGGTGTGGGGTACATAAATATTTATGTTCTATTACTTATACTTTACCTGACTTGCATTCTTTGGGGAGTGTGCTTTGCTGAGTTTGGATGATTAGTTTTTGTTTTATAGGTGTCTTGGTTTCTGCTATCTTTAAGGAAATATTACGATGTTTCCCACACTTGTGCATGACTGACATTGGTTTCCCTAATGAGTATACATGTATACTCATCCGACATATATAAAATTTCTTTCATGTTTTCAGGAGGACATTAAGGACTGTGCTGGATAATAATATCTCAGACGTTAGGACAATTTTCGTTGTTTATTTTCTTTTTTTTCTTTTGGTACTCTCCTTTAAGGTTTTCTTATACTTTGTATTGTATTCTATTTTGAAGATTAATGTGTTAATGGATTTCTATTTTCCATTCTTCCATCAGTGTGTGGATTTGTTTGGATTTACCACCTTATAACCCAATATTTTTTGAAAAAAGGTAACACCTTAAATACTATGTGATATTTCAGGGACATGGTGTTAGTCACCACCCTAGGGACTAGGCGGGAATCAGGGGTCATTATCTAGTTTTCTTCCTAAGGAAGGAAGGGTGTGGTACTCTTTTGTCCCTTCCATTGTATTTCAGAAGACGGGTCGTGAGAAAAACTAGCATATTTTCATGGCTGGTGATTATGAGATCTACTTATTTTCCATAGGTAGTAATATGATTACATGTTCATGATGCCTATATAATTTAATTGGTTATGATATGAATTTTTTTAAATAATTTTCAACATGATTATAATATTTTTTATTTATTTTTTTTGATGTATATCTATCTTCAATTTATTGGGAATAAATGGTTGACTCATGAGTATAAATGTTATGCATTAACCTGATTTCTTGTTCACAATGTTATGTGTAAGCCTGATTAAGTGTTCACAATGTTATGGATGGACTTGGTTTCATGTCCATAAGTTTATGTGTGAACCTTATTATATGGTCATAGTGTTATGAGTGAACCATAATACATGACCACAATGATATGGATGGAAATGGTTTCATGTCAATATGTTTATCTGTGAAGATGATTACATTTTTACAATGTTATGTGTGAACCTAATTACATTCTCACAATGTTATGCATTGAACTACATTAATGTCCATTAGGTTATGCATGAACCTGATTACACATTCAACATGTTATTCATGGGCCATGTTGTAAGTCCATATGTTGATGTTTGGGGCTACTTTCATGTTCTGAACATACTGAGTGAAGATATTAATATTTATACATGTTCACGACGTTATAAACCAATGTGTGTTCCAAAAATTCTATGTCATATTCTTATTTTATGCTTTAATGAATTATTCTCTTAATTTAGTTATCGTATATGTATTATGAATTGCCACTACTTATTATGATCTCTTATATACAATGAATGGTCTTCAAATGTTATTTTTATGTTCTATAAACATTTGTTCTTGTTATACTGACGCATTTCCTTTATTTACCCTTATTGAGCATATGATGTCACCACATTGTTATTTTTTCCTTTACATTGGTTATGAATAAAGTTTTTAGGTATAATTATTAAATGTGGAGATATTCAATGGGTATGTTGAAGATCTGTCACTTGAAGAGAAGGCTTTTTTTTCATGTTCCCAAAGACACTGCACTATTATGGTCCTCATGCATGTATTTTTGTAATGTAACAAATATGAATCGAAAATGTTGTAATATACATGAATTTTATGCTTGTGTCATTATATCAAAGCAAGCAGAAAATATATTCACATAACTGGAGAAAAGATATTTCATTCGAGGTAGGGGACCATGTCTTTCAAAATATTTCCCCATGTAAATTTTTTATCAGTTTTGGTCACAAGGTAAATAAATTTCCATGGTTTATTTTTCTATATGAAATCCTATGGAATATTTCATTTGTTTCCTACTGCGCGTCTTTACCTATGTGTTTTAATTTGATAAACAATGTATCTCATGTTTTAATGTTGAGGGAATATGTGACGTATTCATATCATATATTGATCCATGATGTAGAATAGTTAGACGTGATTTATTCGTATATGGAATATCGTATTCATATTCCTAACCCTAGCAAGCAAGTGTTTTGGAATAAGGATATTCACTAGATTATGGTTTTATAGAAAATCCATATGGGTGAAGGGGAAACATTTGAATATTAAAATACTATCGGGGAAGGATATAACAACTTATTTAATAAGTGAATAAAATTTTGATAAAGAAATTTCCAAAAGGGTGAATAATTTTGAAATCTAGGAAATGATACAATTAATATGTTTTATTTTTATTAATATAGTTATGGTCAATATAATAATATTACGTAATTTTTTAAATAAAGTCAGAAATAATGTTAATAATAAACTCAAATTTAACGTTTTTATTTAAAATTATAATTTTTAATTGTTATATTTTAAATATTATAATATTAATATCATTTGATGAATCATAATATCAAAATTCTAATAGGGTTGTTTTTTGTATTTTTTTGAAAATATTTTTTTTAGTAAATATTGTGAAATACAATTTTTTGTTAAATTGTCATGTTGATTCAATAAATTTTGTAATTTAAACTTTGTATAGTTTTTCAAATTATAATAACATATTTTAAATAGGGTGGTTTTGTGTACGTTTGTTTTTAGATTTAAAAATGATTTTTTTAAAACTATTTTAAAGTCCATAATGTTTCCCTTTTTTAATTAATTGATATAATCCATAATGATAAATTTTATAAATAGAAATTATATATTATATTTCAATAAATATTAATTTTTATTCCAAAAGTGATTATTATTAATCATTGAGATAATATAAAATCGGGTTTTCATGAAACTATACTTATAGAAAACCAAAATTCTATCACGTCTGTGGGTTTTGTTTTAAATTAAAAATTTTCACATCTGTAAATTTAATTTTGTGAAATGGATTGAATATTTGGAATAATCATAATTTATATTATCTAATAAGTTCAACATTATTTTTCACACTATTTAAAAGTGAATTATAATAAAATTAAATTCCACTGTTAAGGTAAAAATATATTTATTTTGGGTCAAACTATTATTAATAGGGTTCAAATGACCTAAAACATGTCTAAAATATATTTTATTGACATATTTAGATGTTATAATTTCATAGTCTCTAGAATAATCAATTTTATACCCTTGTTTATTTGGTAAAATGGTGGTACAAATTTTTATTATTAAAAACTATATGTGTTCCACTCAACTCAAATATAATTGGCCACCCCCACTCATATTCTCTTCACACCATCAGTTTATGTTTTCATAAATATTTCCTGACCCAATAAATAGATAAATTCCATACTTAAGAACTATATCCCCTATTTTATCCTAAATCCATCATTATAAGGCTTTTTGTGCTTTTCCAAGGTGGTTGTTTGAAGAAAAGATATTATGATTTAGTGAGGGTCATTGTCTTATTTATTCATACACATACATAAAATATTTTTAAATTATTTATATATAAATTCAAAAGTATATAAAATACAATGAGATCATATTCTGTCATGTTCGTGACTTATATCCATACACTATTTCCTCAAATGTGAAATGATTACTTCAATCGTGTGTACAGTAGACTACCACCGTGCGAACCGATGGGAAATATTTTCCCTTTTCACTTATCTTGGTGGTGTATGTTGATGGGTGTAAATTATATATGAGATATATATATATATAACATTATTATACCTAATTAGTCATTATAGGATATATATAATATTAATTTATACATTGTAGGTGATATGATGTAATCACTTATGTGTATTGTAAAGACCCGTAAATCTCAAGGATATTTTTTTTCTTAAATACTTTTGAATTTTATGAGTTTGTGGTTTCAGACGGCACGTGATTCCAAGGCCCAGTGTGCCAGGAATCAATTTATGATGTTTTATTCGGGTACATTCCGTAATGGTATGTGCGAGTTTTTCTATCTTTTGAACTGGTTCTCGGAATTGAAATCTGAGGGCACCAATGAACTTGCAGCACCAGTATATGCTTAAGGGGACCTTTAACGCAGTTGTGTTTGCTCGGGTGGAGAAGTTAATTTTTGGGGATTTATAAAAAAAATTACATAAAATTGTTGTACACAATTTTATTTAAAGATGTCATTTATATCCTACAAGGAGAAATTATAGGTTGGGCACACACCCACATAACCTCCCCTGAGAGGATAAAATGAGGTGGGTCCCACAATAACCCCTAACCTTTCATCTACCCTTAACTCCCTTAAACCCCCATTAACTCCCCTTCATTTATTTTGACAACTCCTCTCTTTTTGAATTATAAACTCTCTACCTTCCTCTCATTAAGTTTTCCAACATAATTAAATTAATGACATAATTAATTAATTTGTGGATAAACAATTCTATTGAATTGTTTTGAATTGCATGGAAATTCTATTTTATTGGGGAAAGCCTTTCTATAATATTTTTCTTAGCAAATATTTTAGAGGGGAACCATTGGAGAATTAGAGGATCTTCATTCTTCCATGAAGAACATCATCCTCTCTTGGTGAAGAACGCTCCATGACTTCTCCTACCCTCTTCTTCCTTCAAGTCATGGGAGAAGACACTGCTAGCGAGAAGCATCGCCGATGACAACGACTTCCTACATTGATGGGATGACACCGTTATCCGCGACTCTCGACTACCGCGACGCTCGTCTTCTGTGGCTCGACAACGTGTGAAGTCAGTTATCGATGTAGGGGGTTAGCTTCAATTTTAATTGAATAAAATTTTTCTTCGTTCTTCGTTGAAACCATGTTTTATCTTTAGACATATGATACCGCCTAACACAGAGGGTGCGGGCCAAACGAACATGGACCGACGACCCTCAATTGATCCTCGTATTGTTTTGATGGAGGCGGTGATGGAAGATGTGGCGGTGATTGAAGAGGATCGCGGAACCAGGTGCCCCAAGGAGATGGAAAGACCGCGACGCGCAACCGCGTGCCGCTCGGCCGACGAAGAACTGGCTGGCTAAATCTGGCAAGACCAAAGAGACTACGGCAACACAAGGGGCACCGCACTGCGGAGGACCGCAGCCCGCCTTCCTCGGGCTACTTCGGCGGGTGAATCGGGTGGGTCGTTGGTCGGACAAGTTGGAGGAGGCCACGACGCCACGTGAGGAGGATAGTGGCCCACCCAAGCGGGTCGCTCGTGTTAGAGAAGTCGGCTGGGCAGGAGGGCAGCGCCGCTGGTTCGGGAAACCGGGTTGCCGCCCGGCTGCATCTCTCAGCTACCCAGGCCAAACCGCTCATCCAGTAAGGCCGGGCTGCACCACTCCCGGTCGGGCCGCGCCGCGCTGAGCCAGGCCGGGCTGAGCCACGCCATTCCAGGCCGGGCCACGCCACACCGGGTCGGGCCAGGCCGCGCCATGTCGGGTCGGGCCGTGCCCCTCCCGGTCGGGACGCGACCCGCTGGGCCACGCCGAGCCACGTTGGGCCGGGCCGTGCCCCTCCACATCGAGACGCAACCCACTGGTCCGCGCCGTGCCGCACTGGGCCTGTCCACCACCAGTCAGGTCAGACCCAACAAAACCGGGTTGACCCGACCCGCCAACCCACTGGGCTTAACAGAACGGGCCTGTTATACTTAAATGTGAATAACTTCCCGACCGTGTGTCTGATCAACGCGCCGTCAGCGGCACTGGGTTCCTTGTCATGAGGCGGTCATTTTTTGATATTCCAAGTGATTTTTGGATGAATTTGGGAAACAGAAGGGTTTGGAATGAGTGTAATTCCTACTGGGCCCCTAGAACGAAAAAGCCAATATCTCTCAGACCGGGCGTTTGATTAATGCGTCGTCTACCATGTTTGGTTCCTTTTTACGAGACAGAACTTAGAGGTAAATAAACTCTGAAATCCTTTATATTTTATGTAACAAACCCTTTGATCTAGTAGCGTACCCTCCCGGAATCGAGCGCGTTGTGTGTCGAAACCCAAGAACATGCTGCGTCTGCAATGACTACCACACTGGAATCCTCTGTGGGTTCAATGAAGATGACTACCATACTGGAATCCTATGTGGGTTTGACGACAATGAAAACTGTACTGGAATCCTCTTTGGGTTTGACAGTGATGACTACTGTACTTGAATCCTACGTGGGTCTGAAAGTTTGACTTCGGTGCTAGTATCCTACGTGGGTCTGATAGAGTCGCTGGTCTAGTATACTACATGGGTTCGACAGCTTAGCTGGTCTAGTATCCTATGTGGGTCCAACAGCTTAGAGGAATCAATGACAACATCTGATCATCTCTATCGCTATACAAAAGATGTATACCTGTGTGAGCTGAGTTTTGACTTTCAATTATTATTATCAATGTGATTGACTTCTTTACTATGTAGACTAGGTTGTGATTGGGATCGAGAGTTGGAGACGAACTAGATAGAAGACTTAGGTATATGTATGGGCATATACCTCAGTAGGGTTGGTTGATGCACCGTGTTTTTTATCTTACTTATTGTTTATCCTTAGTGGAAATTGTGAGACCTTATGGGTCACAGGGTCCCTACTGAGTTTTTTTATAATCACCCCTACATGGGATATGCCCACACTACATTGTGTTGGATGTAGATGACTGAAAACACTAATCGAGGTAGAGACTTGTAGAGCTGGATAGTACCCGGAGGTGGACCACTTAACGAGACATACACGAAGCAGACGGACGAACCCGAGGTGCTGAGGAGACCATCTGTACCCACCCTTCAAGTGGGATTCCCAGAGTACGACTCGGTGTTTTCTGTTTAATTTACTACATTTGTACTAGCTTTTCATTTGTACTATAATTACTGTTTGTCTTGTATTTCCGACCCCTTTTTCTTTTCAGCACTTACTTTTGTCTATAGTTTTTCTTAGTGCTTACTTCATTTGCGTACTATGTTGTGTTTGTTTACTTTTATAATGGAATTTCCTTCCCAGTATTGGGAATAATAGCTTTGGATCTAGTCACCAGCCACTGGCCTATAGAATGTATGCTTGGGGTAGTCATGGCACGGGCCCCGAGGACGGGTCGTGACAAATTGGTTTCAGAGGATTCGGTTCTACTGCAGAACTCAGGAATCTGGCTATTCTTTTCTGTGAAGTAATATTGTTAAGAGTATTGAGTGTGGTTATCTATCCAGGGGGTCCAGTTTTGGTGCGGCGGCCGACGTATCCATACACCAGGACACTGGCCTCTGATTTCCAACTCAATGCATGAAAACACTGACTGCATATGTGTTTCAAAATTTATCTGTGATTAATTTGAGTCAGCTCACCATGTATATTGTTTTGACCATAGCGCACCTGTTTCATTCCAAGATGGCCCCATGAAGGCATCCAACTAGGGTTCTAAGTTACATACGATATGGAAGCCCATCGAGCGATGAGGCCTCGGTGTAGGGCCCCATCACAGCGAAGTCACCAACGGTACCACTACCCGTTGGGCCACAGATACCTCCAGCCCCAGTAGTAGAGAGTGCATGCCATCTAAGCACATTGCAAGAGTTCCAGTGACAGAGGCCTCACATGTTTTGCAGAGATATGGACCCGCAGGTAGCTGAGGACTGGCTGGAGGCTGTCGTCAGAGTTTTCAGACTATTAGGGACACCAGAAGATCATATGGTGATCCTTGTCACGAGTCTCCTACATGCAGAAACAAGTAGATGGTGGATCTTGATGGTCCAGGTGCATGATGAGGCATCTTTACTCTGGATGGACTTCACGATTCTCCTCCTCTCAAAATTTTTTCCAGCCACCCTTCGTGTGGTGTAGATTCAGGAGTTACATCATCTGTGGCAGGGCAACATGATAGTAGATCATTACTCAGTGAGGTTTACCGACCTCTCACGCTACTCCACGTACATGGTAAAAAACCAATATAGTAGGGCCCGGACCTTTGAGCAGAGTCTCATACATGAGATCTGGTCTTTGATGATCTCCCCCAGCATTCTGACACAGGCTGGAGTGCTGGAGTGAGCCCTTGTTGTGAAGAACTTTCTCGCTAAGCCGACACCAACAGCGAGACCCACCATAGGGAGACATGTATTGGATTCTTCTATAGTCGGTAGTAGACAGTTGACTCAGAGGTCCAAGAGGACCAGACCATTAGGTGGGAGCCCTCAGGATATAGGTTCGGTTGTGCGGGGCACACAAAACTGAGCCAGCTATACGAGGAGAAAACAGTGCTATGCATGTGGCGGGCAGGGTCACATTGCTTGAGACTGCCCGACCTAACATGAGGATGAGCAGTAGAAAGTAAATGGACCTCTTAGGCAGAGGTAGAGGTTCGACCATGGTGGTCCACTGGTATCAAGTAGACAGGGAAGTGGAGATTGTTGAGATGCAGGTGGTGGGCGACGTTTCGAGGCTCTACCAGCACCACCACCAGGAAGTCCACCCCAACTACAGGGAGCTGGCAGACAGAGGTTGGCTCAGCTCCAGGCAGTCGAGGCCTACGACCACAGTGCACCTGAGATGATTGGAGGTACTATCTGTGTCTACTCCACCCTTGTTGTAGTACTTATAGACACAGGTGTGAGTCATCATTTTATTGTCACTGCCCTTGTTCGGAGCTCGAAGATTATGATGGAGGCGTTGGCTCGGTCCTTATGGCTAGATACTTCTACGGGAGAAGACTAAATGATTAAGACCTGGTACCGATAGTCTGAGCTTACTCTAGGAGGGGAGAGCTTTGGCTAGGATCTTCTTTTAGTGGTTTCGAAGCCTTACAGCATCATCTTGGGTATGGACTGGTTGTCTACATTCCATGCTCAGATCGACTACATTAGGCGTAAAGTGCGGTGTGTCTGCACGGATGGGAGCAGGTTCACCTTCATCGACAAGAAGGGAGACTTTTCAGTGCAGGATGGACTTACGCATAAGAGAGGGAAACTGATCACAAATCAGTTGGCTGGTCTCATCCTCGGAGCAGTTGATGTGTGGAGTTCGAGTTTTCCAGTTGTGGTGGATCAGTATGCAGATGTTTTTTCTGATGACGTTCCAGGACTACCTCCTCGCAGAGAGGTAGAATTATATATGGACTTGTACCCCAGGATAGCATTGATATCTACTCTAGCATATCGGATGGCTCCTGCCAAGCGTCTTGGGATGTGGGTACAATCGGAGGACTTTCAAGGGAAGGGATTTATCTGACCCAGAGTTTCACCCTGGGCTTCTTCGATTTTGTTCAGCAAGAAGGCAGATGGGTGCTTAAGACTGTGTGTTGACTACCGTCACCTGAATAAAGTGAATGTTAAGAACAAGTACCCACTCTTAAGGATTTATGACTTCCTTGATCGGTTCAATGGAGCACAGTGGTTTTCAGAGATGGATTCCAGGTCATGCTATCACCAGCTCAGAGTTTGAGATGAGGATGTGCAGAAGATGGCCTTCAGGTGTCGATATGGACACTATGAGTTCTTGGATATGCCCTTCGGTGTAACAAACACATCATCTATGTTCATGAGTCTCATGAATATGATCTTCTATCCTTACCTTGGTTGTTTTGTCGTAGTCTTCATTGACGACATACTGATTTACTCGAATAATGAGAAGGATCACGCCTACCACTTGCAGGTAGTACAGGACACACTCTGAGAGTACCATCTTTATGGTAAGCTCTCTAAGTGCCAGTTCTAGATTCGAGAGGTTCATTTCTTGTGACACGCCATCTTGAAGGCTGGAGTAGCATTAGATCCATCAAAGATCGAGGAAGTGCTTGCTTAGGAGCCACCCGGGAGTGTGAAGGAGGTGTGGAGTTTCCTAGGTCTGGATGGGTACTATAAAAGATTTGTTTTAGACTTCTCCAGAGTTGTAGCACCTCTTTAAACTTTGACAAAGAAGGGTAAACCCATCGTGTGGTCAGATAGATGTCAGTAGAGCGTTCAGGAGCTGAGGTAGATATTGACCAGTGTGTCCATCATGAGGCTAATGGAGGGGGCATAGGGTACATAGTTTACTGCGACGCGTCAGGGACAATACTTGGGTGTGTTTTGATGTAGGAGCGAGCAGTTATCGCTTATGGTTCTCATCAACTAAAACAGAAGGAGAAGAACTACACTACCCATGACCCCAAGTTAGCAGTAGTGGTCTTCGCCTTGAAGATGTGGCGACACTATCCGATGGGAGAGCTCTTTATAGTCTATCCTGACCACCATAGTCTCAGGTACATCTTCTCTTAGAAGGACATGAACTTGAGACAACGGTGATGGCTCGAGCTCCTCCAGGTCTATGACTTTGATATAGTCTATAATCCTAGGTAGGGGAACATTATAGTTGTTGCTCTCAGTAGGAGATCGGACATTCAGCTGCTAGGAGAGGTGACAGAGAAGCTATCCGCGTTGCAAATATGCTTTGTGAATATTGATAGAGCAGCCTTTCTTCAGTCTCTCACAGTCACTCATCCACTTCTTCAGTGAGTCAGGAAAACATAGCGTGGGGATGTTGACTGTGAGACGCGACATGCTCAGATATCCACAGGGCATGCGCCTGATGGATTTCCTGAAGGAGGGGAGCACATCATCCTTTTTAGGGGACTTACTATGGTACCAGTTGAACTACAGGAGGAAGAGATGAGGGAGTTCCACACTTCCCCTCTAGTGGTACATCCAGGAGTGGCGAAGATGTATCAGGACCTCAAACGACAACACTTGTGGACGGGTATGAAGAAGGCTGTAGTAGAGTTCACAATGCCTCACTTGTTAGCAAGTGAAGGCGGAGCATCAGGTACCAGTAGTATTGTTATATCCCTTAGAGGTCCCAGAGTGGAAGTGGGGCGGGATATCCATGGATTTTGTGATGGGAAATCCACATACATCCAGAGGACACGACTCTAACCGACTGATCTTATACAGACTCACCAAGTCGGCCCACTTTCTACCGATCAGAGTGCAGGGCTCAGTAGAGAGATTGAGTCCCCTCTACATTCAAGAGATCGTACGTCTTCATGGTGTTCCATCATCTATCATTTCAGATCAAGATGATCGTTTGATTTCTCGACTATGGAAGGGGTTATAGGAGGCTTTTGTGACGCATCTATGTCTGATCACCGCCTTCCATCCTCAGACGGATGGTCAGACTGAGGGGACTTTTCAGACTCTCAAGGACATTCTCCGTGCGGGTGTACATGACTTTGGTCGCATCTAGGATAATCATTTACCCTTGGTGGAGTTTGCTTGCAAAAACAGCTACCACTCCACCATCAGAATGGCACCATACAAGGAACTGTACGGCCGACCTTGTAGATCACCTCTAGGCTAGACTAACCCTGGGGAGTCAGCACTTGTTGGACTAGAGATGGTTCAGGATACGACAGAGAATGTACAGATCATCCTGGAGTGGATGAAGACTACACAGAGTAGATAGAAGTCATATGCTGATAGGAGACAGAGACCACTGGAGTTCGAGGATGGCGACCACGTTTTCTCACGGGTCTCACCTTGACGAGGTCTATAGAGATTTGGCCGGGGCGGAAAGTTATATCTACGTTTCATCGTACTTTTCCAGGTCCTCAACAGAGTAGGCAAGGTGGCGTACCTTCTGGATCTACCACCTCAGTTGCATTGGGTGCATGACTTCTTCCATGAATCTTAGCTGAGGAGATACGTGCACGACCTGTCCCACATCATCGACCATGGGGGGCTGGATATCGATGACAGGGTGACATTCACGGAGGTCCTAGTGGACATCAAGAATTGATAAGAGTGGTTCCTACATGGATGGTCGATTCCTCTGCTGCGCATTCGCTGGAAACACAGGAACCTTCAGGAGAGCACTTGGGAGCGGGAGGCTCAGCTTCGAGCTCAGTACCCCCATTTGTTTCCCTAGTTTGTGTTGTAGATTTACGGGGATGTAAAGCACTGAGGTGGGAGTAATATAAAGACCTGGAAATTTCAAGGAATTTTTTTTCTTAAATACTTACGAATTTTATGAGTCTGCGATTTCTGACAACACTTCATTCTGAGGCCCGGTGTTCCCAGAATCAATTTCTGAAGTTTTGTTCGGGTACGTTCCGTAAACATATGTGTGAGTTTTTCTATCTTTCTAACCAGTGCTCGGAATTTAAATCTGAGGGCATCGATGAACTCATAACACCAGTATTCACTTAAGGGGACCATTACTGCAGTTGTGTTTTCTCGGATGGAGAAGTTAATTTTTGGGGATTTATAAATAAATTAAATAAAATTGTTTTCAAAATTTTTATTTAAAGCTGTTCGTTATATCCTATAAATAGAATTTATAGGTGGGGACCACACCCACATAACCTCCCATGAGAGGATAATGTGAGGTGGGTCCCACATGAACCTCTAACCTTTCATCTCTCCTTAACTCCCTTAAACATCCATTAACTCCCCTTCATTTATTTTAACAACTCATTTCTTTTTGAAATTTAAACTCTCCACCTCCCTCTCATTATGTTTTCCAACACATCTAAATTAATGACTTCATTAATTAATTTGTGGGTAAACAATTCTTTTGAATTTTTTTGAATTGCTTGGAAATTCTATTTTATTGGGGGAATCCTTTCTATAAGCCTTTCAATAATATTTTCCATAGCAAATTTTTCAGTGTGGAACCTTTGGAGAATTAGAGGAGCTTCATTATTCCATAAAGAACATCATCCTCACTCGGTGAAAATGTTCCATGACTTCTCCTACACTCTTCTTCCTTCGCGTCATGGGAGAAGACACCGCTCGCGAGAAGCATTGCCTACGACAAAAACTTCCAACATTGATGGGACGACACCGTTCTCCACGATGTCGTCTTCCACGATGCCCGACTACTGTGACGCTCGTATTCCATGGATAGATGATGTGTGACATCAATTATTGAGGTAGGGGGTTTGCTTCAATTTTAATTGAATAAAATTGTTCTTCGTTCTTCGTTGAAACCATGTTTTATCTTCGGACATATGATACCGCCTAACGCGGAGGGCACGGGCCGAACGAACGCTGACCAATGATCCTCTGTTGATCCTCGTATTATTTTGTTGGAGGCAGTGACGGAAGAGGTGGTGGTGATCGAAGAGGATCGCAGCACCGAGTGCCCTGCGGAGAGGGAAAGACCGCGACCCGCAACCGCGGGCTGCTCGACCGACGAAGAATCGGCCAGCTAAAGCCAGCTAGACCAAAGAGACCGCGGCGCCACAATGGTCACAACACTTAGGAGGACCATGGCCTGCGTTCTGCGGGCCACTTTGGCGGGTGAACCGGCCGGCTCGTCGGCCAAAGGAGTTGGAGGAGGCCGCATTGCCGCCTGGCACGGCAAGAAGAGGACAGCGGCCCGCCCAAGCGGGCCGCTCGAGCTGGAGATGTCAGTCATCTTCAGCCGGCCGGGCAAGAGGGCGGTGCCGCTTCGAGCCACTGGTTCGGGAAACCAGGGGGTTGCGCCCCCCTGCATCGCTTGGCCACCCGGGCCGAGCTGCTCAGCCAGCCAGGTCGGGTCGTGCCCTGCCGGGCTGGGCCTCACCCCGTTGGGCCAGGCCACACCCCTCAGGCCAAGCCGTGCCCCACCGAGTTGGGCCGCGTGCTTTATCGGGCCGGTCCGACACCAACCGGGACATACCCGCCAAAACCGGGTCAACCCGACCTGCCAGCCCACTGGGCTTAACGGGTCGGGCCCGTTACGCTTAAATGCGAATAACTTCACGACCGTGCGTCCAATCGATGCGCTGTCTATGGAATTGGGATCCTCATGACGAGGCGGTCCTTTTGAGATACTCTAAGTGAGTTTTGGATGACTTTGGAATATAGCTGGGTTTGGAAGGAGTGTAATTACAAGAGGGCCCCTAGAACGGAAAATCCAATATCTCTCAGACCGGGCGTCCGATTGACGGGCCATTTTCCGCGTTGGGTTTTTTTTACGAGGTAGAACGTCAGGGTACATCAACTCTGGAATTCGTGATAATTTATGTAACGACCCCTTTGCTCGAGAAGCAGACCCTCCCAGAAACGAGTGTGATGTGTGCGGAAACCCTAGAGTTGGTTGCGACTACAACGACTACCGTACTGGAATCCTCTGTGGGTTCGACGACGATGACTACCGTACTGGAATCCTTCGTGGGTTCGAAGATGACGACAACTGTACTGGAATCCTCCGTGGGTTCAACAGCAATGACTACTATACTTGTATCCTACGTGGGTCTGACAGTTTGACTTCTGTGCTAGTATCCTACGTGGGTCCAACAGAGTGGCTGGTCTATTATCTTACATGTTTCTGACCACTTAGTTGGTCTAATATCCTATGTGGGTCCGACATTTTAGATGAATCAGTGACTACATCTGATCATCTCTATCGCTATACGAATGATGTATTCATGTGTGAGCTGAGTCTTGAATTTCAATCATTATCATCGATGTGATTTACTTCTTTCCTATGTGGACTGGGTTGTTCTTGGGCTCAAGAGTTGGAGCCAAACAGGATAGAAGACTTAGGTATATGTATAGGAATATACCTAAGTAGGGTTGGTTGATGCACCTTGTTTTGTATCTTTCTTCTTGTTTATCCTTAGTGGATATTGTGAGACCTTGAAGGTCTTAGGGTCCCTACAGAGTATCATTATACTCACCCCTGCATGGGCTATGCCCGAACTACGTTGTGATGGATGCAGACGACGAACAACACTGATCGAGGTAGAGACTTTTAGAGCTGGATGGTGCCTAGAGGTGGACCACTTGACGAGACGTATATGGAGCAGACGGACAGACCCAAGGTGCTGAGGAGACCATCTGTACCCACCCTTTAGGTGGTATTCTCGAAGGACGACTCGATGGTTGTTGTCTACTTTACTGCAGTTGTACTAGCTTTTCAGTTTTATTGTACTTACTGTTGGACTTGTATTTCTAGCCCCTTTCTCTTTTCAGCACTAAATTTTGTATATAGTTTTTCTTAGTGCTTACTTCAGTTGCATACTATGTTGTGTTTGTTTACTTTTATAAAGGCAATGCCTTCCCATTATTGGGAATTACATCTTTGGTGCTAGTCACCAGCCCCTGGCCTATGGAAGGTGTGCTTGGGGTAGTCACGACACAGGCCCCGAGGATGGGTCGTGACATGTATGGTTGACTATATCATTGTGAAGTGATGTGATTCATTTTTCAGTAATACTTTACATTAAAGGTAATACGGATGAAGTTAGAGAATATATGAGATATATATTAAATAATTATGATATTGTTGACACAATTATAATTCTTAAAAGATAATATATAATTATTTTTCTTACCTTTTCACTTGCAAAAAATGGCATAATGTTGTGCATGCCATGTGGGGGCTATGACATTCATGAAGTTATGAAACTCTTTTTTTACCACCACACCATAGAGATTGTATATATATATATAATTTAATAAATAATTTTTTATTTATGATCCTATTACCATTTTATAATGATATGATTATATATTTTATATTTATATAATGATCAGTGAAAAATGGAAATGTTACCCATGCGTACGTATGGCATACAATCTCCATGATTATAATGTATTTAATTTTCAAAACCTTATTTCGTGATTTATTTTTAAAATATATATATATATATTAAATTTATAATTATTTAATGATTATTAGAATGGATACTCTTAAATAATTACATGTTTCAAGATATTGAACTTACCAATGTCAATTTCGACACATAAGACGAATATGTTAGATATTCAGACAAATACCTAATCAATTAAGTATTGTATATAACATAGTAATAAGTGAAATAAATGTAATAATAAACATGAATATCTTCCTTAAATAATTAAATATATAACATAAGTGTATTATTTAGTATGATAAATAATTTACGTTATGAGTTGGAATCAAAGAAATATACTTCATCTAAATCTACATTCATTGGGTCTTTTTAAGATGTTATACACTTATCATATTTTTGGATATGTATATATAATACCTTTGACATGTTATATCATGAATTTATCTATTCTCGGGGTATTAAATGTTTTTATACTATTCATTCATGGGGATTATAATTCAAATAGATCCAATGTGATAAGTGACTTTTCACTAAAACCCACTTGCTTATTATTTTCCATAAAACTATATTTTTCATCCATTTCCATATTTTTAAAATGATTTTATAATGGACATGATAAATTTTCATATAGATTTTTTTCTATATTTTTTTTAAACTAATGGTATCTTTGTATCAAATGTGTCACTTTCTATACAAATAAAACAAATAATATTATGTTTTATGATATATGGGAATAATTGATTTTATATCACTATAAACATTATTTAATGGTTTCCTTACATTACAAGAATAAATATTTCCATCAAAGAAAATTCATCAATCCATTTTTTCTAGTTTTGCTTGAATAAGGGTTTTTAAAAGGGATGGATATTTTAATATTTAAAAACATTATCTTTTGGGATAAGTGAATATCTTATATGTTTGATGTAAAACATTGAAACCTTCGTTGTATTGTCATTATGTTTTGGTTCTTGGTAATTATTTATTTCAATCGGTGGTTACATTATAAACTAATTATGGGTGGTTATGTTATAAATCATGCTTGGGTGGTTGCATTATAAACCATTGAAGGGTGGTTAAATTGTAATTCATGGATGTAGAAGAGAAATTAAGTGGTCATGTTGAAGGTTTTTAATATTTCTCATTAATAAAAATCATGTCATATCATAAAAGTATCATATTTATAAAGAGGGATATAGATGGAATGTTTCTATGTTTTATTATATTGTTTTATATTGCATTAGATATGCACTAATTCTATAAAATTTTATACCTAAAAAGATCTTCAACTGTAAGATAATTAATTCTAAACTTAAAACTGAAGATTATCAAATCTTTTATGATGTAGTTTTTATATGGAGGTAGCTTCATGTCCCTATGATTATGCATGGATTTAGTTTAATATGCATAAGGATATGTGTGGATATGGTTTCATGTCAATTAGGTTATGATTGTACCTACCTTCCTTTACATAAGGTTGTGAGTGGAACAATTTTAATGTCCTTGTTTAGATGCAACCAAATGATTTCATATCCTTTAAAAATGAGTGAACAAATATATATTGATACATAATTACAATGTAAGATTATGTTATTACATAATCATATGTCTATGTTTTGATCTCATTACTTATGATCATTTATCTCCTTTATGATTCATGTATTATAAACTGATAAGAATTATCCAATGACATGGGGATATGAACGTTGTTATAAAGTCCATGGTTTTAAAAGGTTAAGATCATGTTTTCACATCCTTATTCACATGTTTTGACTATTTGATTCTTGATATAAATATTTTTTACCATTAATTAGCATCTGAGATCACCCATAACTATGATCCATTTCCCTAGGTATTGAATAAAGGAATTATATAGGCTATGTCTAGGAAGATTACTAAATGTGGAAATATTTTTTTGGTGACATTGATGATATTTAATGAACTAAAATGATTATGTTTATAGCCTCTAATGAAACTAAATATACATGCTCCTTAGGTCTTCATTTGTGGATTTTATTGAAAATGCATCTAAATAAATTAATATATATATATATATATATGTGAAATTCCTTGTTTACTTCAGTGGGTATTAGGTAATTTTCTTAGTCAACCATTATGTATTCGGTTATGAAAACCATGGAGAAAAACTAGGGCATAAGTTTAAGTATAGAAATCATCATAATGTATTGATAATGAATAGATTATATAATGTTCCCAGAAAAATAGCCACTGTAATATCCCAATCCAAAAAACATGGTCTGAGCGAAAATTATGCATAAACTCACACGCACCTCCCCATATTCAAGAGGTTCCCGACTAGGAGCGAGGTTCTATGATCATTAATGGGGATATTGTACCATTTGTGTCATTTCATCGAGTAGGATAATAAATAATATTAACAATAGGACAAATAAAATAATTAGACTAAATCATGTAGAATGTAAATGAAATACATGTTATACAAATAAAATAAGCTCCCAAAGTAGAAGTATTGTCCTGGATGAATAAAATATATAAAAATTTAATGAACTATAGGGTCCTCCATTGTCTGTCTTGGTAAGCCCCAGCTCCATGCTCCACATACTCATCCATCCATAATAGGGAATTTTCCCTTCACCGTGTCTTTCATAAAATGTACAAGATCATAGAAATGTCCATGGAGGGTGTGAGTACAAGACACATTATTAAAAAACCAATGCATCCTTAACCTTATATGCTCATGTATACAAGGGTGTACCATGATAATAGATAATTCAAGAAGTGTATAATAAACAATCCCCAACTGAGTTGTAGTGCGCCAACCAAGTTTCCACAACCCCCAGCCGTACCTGCTTCGTCTCCACGCTGAATGATAATTGAATGAGTTATAGTATATACACCATCCCATTTTCAGGGTCCTCGTGGTGTTGTGGAGATGATACTTGGTGTCATATATCCATCAGGTGAACCATTTCACCCAGATCATCAATACAAGATCTACTTGTGTACTCAGATCGACTATGATATCTCAAGGTGAATGACACTTGGAATTAAGGCATCCTCAAGGACACCCTCGACCTGATTCAATGGCTTCTTCGAACATCCACCCTGGTCTCAGGTCCATCGTCTCTATAGTGTAAAAAAGTGTTCATCCTCGCTAGAGGATAAATAATTCATGAGGGTCCACCTCTCCCAAATTCCACTAACAACCAACACAGAATTGTAATACATATACAGGTAAAGGGGACAAGTAGACATTACATCTCAACATATATTATAATACATGAAAAAATATGATCATTATCAAATATGTATAAAATCTACACTTATATCACCCATGGAGTCACAATAATTTTGTATGAGATATACACACCCACATGAAATCACAATAATGAACAATAAATTTCAAATCCAAAATTATAATTATCAAAGAAAAAATTATATACATGAGTTCTTGAAGGTGAGTAACATCCTACATTACCAATTGGAAAACCTCTTGTTGTTTTTCCTTGCATCATAGTGGTACGTCAAGGTATCAAGTTGTTTGAACACTGGTTCTCGAAGTTTTTCAACAATTTTCAATGAATTATAACATTTAATTTTATTTAAATGAAATAAAACATCACCAGAAATGAAAATATTTTTTATAAGCTTTGAAATCATAAATAATAATTTTATCTTTTTAAAAGCTCCACATAAAATTATAAAAATTTTACATATGAATTTATAATTTAAATTAACATTTAATTATTTTCAAAACATTTATGATGACATTTATCTTCATTGGATAATTAAAATGTATTAGTAATAATGATACGAAAAAATATATATTTATCCCCTACGCTGATAAATTAAATTTCCATTAAATCAGTTAAATCTTCCATTGATAATTTTTATTATAATGTCATATGATAATTAAATAAAAAATATCCTTTTTTAAAATTAGCATACTAGAAATAATAATTCATGGAGGAGTCGTCTAAAAAATTATGGAATTAACTCTTCATAATTAAATAATCAACATTTTTATCCAAGATTGTTTCTTATTACTTATATAAATAATGAAATAAAATAAATAATTAAATAAAAATAATCTAAAAACCCAACCCTCTCTCTCACAAATGAAACACAAAAATCAGGTAGGTTCACCATCGTAGAAGAAGATCGGTCGCCTGGAAAAAAGCCTATAGCAATCAGACATAAAGAGAAAACATGGTTGCTTGAACTCGACAGGATCCACCATAAATGAGAGATTATGGATATATGAAGACCAATTATAACCATTTATCACCCTCCAATTCTACGAAATTAATACCCCATTTTAATTTACTTTTTTATCTTGGAATTGATTAAGGACATTTTAAATTCATGATATTAGGCCGTTTTATATTTTAAATCGAAAAAAATAGATGATATTCAATGTTTCATTTTCATTAAACATTAAAATGGTGTGTTCCATGATTTGGGTGGAGAATATGTACAGTAGAGTCATTATTAGAAAACTTTAAAAACAAAAAAAAATTATTATTTAATATCAAAATTAAATAACTTAATAATTATAGTGATATGACCAAACAGTCACTACAAATAAATTTTATACCACGTTTGATGTAAACACCCATTATGAACCCAATAGTGGTCTCAGATTTTTATACAATGCATTTTTTGAGAGATAGTAATGATTTAATATTTAAATAAAGGAATAAATAATTAAAATAAAAAAATATACTTTTTGAGTGATGCGTTCAAACACTCGATGTTGACACAAGTTATAACTTATCTTGGGTAAAACCCTCATTCCAGACCCATTGGTGGTCTCAGATTAACCATTCAATGAACCATTCTGTAGTTATTAAATTATTTTGAATAAATTATCTATCCATAAATATATATATATATATATATATATTGTCATTGTCGAGGCATTTTCGACCTTATAAACACATACATACTAATTATTAACTCTGAAAATATTTAATTTAGTATTCTAGATTAATAATTGGTCATTTTACCCTTCAATTATGTGTTTAACTAAAAAAAATCAAATGTTAACTGATAAAAAGTTTTCCTCATTTAACATATATATCCATATGGACATGCATCATAAGATGGAATAGGTTCCAACATAATTTTCTAGTAATCTATTATATGAATATGGTTGGGAATGTACCTCAAAATATGAGTAACATGGAACATATTATGCATACCATGATATTGAGAAGGCAAGTCTGAATGATACACCACTACTTCTATCCAAAGAGTGATTCCCTTGTCTGTCTCTCCCTAAATGAAGCGGTTACTACTGCTCTATCAAATACTAGGGTGTCATTTCATAATTCAATGACGTATTAGATGGAGTTAAGATAGGAAATCATACCTATATTGGTATTTCAAGTCCTATCATAGCTCGCATATATAACTATATGTGATATGGATATGGAATTTTTTATCTATGGGTAATAAGTAAAAAAGGGCACATAGTGGTTTTTCATAATCATCACACGATATATGATGATAGACATTATTGTACACCGAATTTGACACTCATCGTGGATATGGTTTAGTAAATTAAAATTTTATTCACAAAACATCATTATGGATAAGAATGGGTAATGATCATAAATATAGAAGGTGAAACATATTGATTCATTTATAAAAAATATAGTGTGATGATATATACATCCAAAACATTAATTTCCATATTTATTATTATTGTTTCATTCACTATAATTTTAGGATTATTTTAGGGTTGTAACGTGAAGTAATATTGTGAAAAAAGAATGTGATAGCCAATGAAATAATTATTCACATGTGAAACAAAATGGCTTCGATGTTGGGAATAAATATATTCTTATTATGCTCACTAAGCACTCTAAAGATATAAGTGGAAATATGGGACATGTTGAACATATGATTTTACCATGGAAAGAGAAACATTACATTGAATCTTTTTTTAACAACATAAAACCACCCTCTACTGGATTTATGATTCCCCAATTTCCAAGAAAATGACCAATGTGATAGAAAAGATATTTTCCTTTCTCCAATACATGAAAAATAGAAATTTTTTTCAATTTTCTTATAAGTTGGAAGGAGAAGAAGATAAATTGTGGAGTCTTATTAATTATATGTAGAAATATGATCTAATTGAATCCCTAGAAAGTGATTAGTTTAAGTCGATATTGTTTAGTAAGGAAATCCCTAATATTTTATGTAAAAAATTGTAATGGAATTCCTTGAGCATAATTACATTGATAAGGAATCCATTTGTAGTTATGATGGAATTTTTACAATACTTGAAAGGTATTCATATTGTATATTGTCAACCCTTAATGAATTTTTTTTCAATTCTTTAGTGGATTTAAAATAATCCATCGAATGGAATTATCCAATGTAGATTTAAGAAACTATAAATAAATCATTAAATTGGAACTCAATTAAGAAATAAATTATAGAAATCCTATTCATTTAATTGATATGGATAGAGAGATAGAATTTCATTAAATCCGTAATGGAATATCATTCAGATGGGTGAAAAAGTTTCATCCTTATTGATTATAAAAATATTGGATGGATCTTACTTGTAAATGAAATAATGGAATAAGATCTTGTTTCATGTGTGTGAAAACATTACACAGAGAAATAAATTTTCAATATAATAAGAACAATCCATTAAATGAATGAAATGGAGAGAGGGTCAATAGAATACACCACCCAAACATCGGTGATATTGATTCAAGGAGTTTTTGTAAGATGAGAATTTATTCTCTATTCCTAGGGATGATGAGGATAATAATCCATAGAAACCTCCAAATACTAAGGGAAAAGGTAAATATTATGAATTCCAAATATATAATGTGAATAATGATAATTGATTTATACATATACTCCACATAGGTGATGATAATTCCATAAGGGATTTTCAATGAATGATCCCTATAAAAACAATATTTTTCATTCTATAGTGATTTTTTTACATTGATCATTGATTTCATATTTCTACATAGATTAGTGAATAATGAAATAAAATTTGATATTATAAGTTGACCAATGATTATCTTTAAGGGAAAGGACGGCCCCCAGATAATAATTGGTGTGTTTGTATTGTCTATGATTGGTGATTATTTATGTAATATATGAGAATTATCTTTTTGGAGCATATATGATTTTTTTTGGGAAAATGATTAGGTTATATGTTATTTTTATGATCCATTATGTTTTATTAAAATTATTCCATGATAATTATTATGTTTTTCATGGAATTATAAGAGATAAAATAAATCCAAAATTTTTTATTTAATTTTGGTCAGACATGTTTTGGAGGATACCTAAAAGAAGTATTTATGGACTGGATCATGTTGAAAATTGGTTGTTATTTTTGTGTTTTTAGAACATAATGATTTTTATTTATCAATATTGGTTAAGTTGTTCAAAATATTTTTATTTTGAAAAATATTTTGGAATAGAAGGAATACCATTCTATTCTTTTATAGATCTCATAATCTCCAAGAAATTAATTTCCAACCATCATCTAGGGAAAACACTTGATTAGTATTCATTTAATAGAGGAAGATATGAAGTCGAAATTTGTTAATGAATAACAAAAGCATGAGGTTGTTTATTTGAAATGGAATGATGTTTGGTATGTAATTTTTCCCATAAAAATCACAAAAACATTGTAATGGTTCTTGAAAAAATTGTTCCCATTTATTTATTTCTGAAGCATTGTCATTATTTTTCTTACGTATTTTGTTTCTGGTTTTTGGTGGTTAAAATTATAAATACCATTAACATTCTTGTTATCAATATTATATGAAAATTAGGTCTATTATATGTCTATAATTTCACATTTCTCAAATTATCTCAGATTTGAAATCCTAATTATGTGTTATTATAGGTGACCATCATATTTTCCTTTAAACCCTTTTAAAAGGATGTTTTATTAAATCCAATAATGATGTTAGTTTTTTATAAATTTGTTATAAAATATCAATCCATAGATTATCGATCACAAGATCAAATTATTAAGATGAAATTTATTAAAGGGGGCGAATGAAAAACCCAATGATATTTTTTTCATATAAAATTATTTCACCAATAACTTGTGATACTTGAAACATCGAGTTTAAATAATCTGTGAAATACAATTTACATACTATTATATATTGTGATAGTAATTTACTAGAAGATAAATTTCTAGGTATGAATATAAATAACTAAATTATTTATATTTTGTGGCATAAATATATATATAATTAAATATTTAGTTATCAATTTATTATAAATCAAAATAAAAACGAATTTAAATAAAATGAGGTGTTTTATTTTGGAAAACACTTTTTAACTATATAATGTGCATTTATATTAATAAATTAAATTTATCATTATAGAGGAATGATTGATATGAAATTTATATGTTATATATTTTGTAAAAAAAATTATTACTCATCAAATGTTTTTTCTAGGCATGGGAAAAATAAATCATGTTTTATTCCTAAAAACTACATAGTTCAAGAAAAAATCATCTTATTATTCACAAATATATTAAAATTAAATTTCACAAATTATATAAATATTTTTTTTAATTATGATTTTAATTTTTTAAATAATTATTTCATAGTAATATTAGAGTTAATGTTTTATAATTGTTTTAGACGATCAATATGTCGATGAATCATGAAAATTATTGATATGTATCGAAAATGTATTATCCGTTAAAAATTTTACAATTTTTAATTTTGATTAAAAATAATAAAAATTAAAATTACTTAGTTATATAATTATTTATCTAATTTATTTCATTGGGATCTATTTATTTCTGAATTTTGATATGGAAATTTTCTATACTTATGAGATAAAATTCATTGGAAAACTTTTATTTTGTCGAATGTGAGGGTTTAACATTAAATTAAATTCAACCACATCTAGGAAATAAAATTGATAAAATGGTTTTGATATTTTCAATTGAATTATTAATATTAAGTAATAATGTCAACATGGGTTGTGGCGATTCAATAGAGATTATAAGTCTTCGATATTGATTCATAATCATCGATTGTGATTAATTTTTATTACTTCTTTAGTCGCGTGAATGTATTTTTTTTGAAACATAACGAAATTGGATTCCTTTAAAAGTGATGCAGAATCTTCAAGAGCTCGATGGATTTCTAGAAGACATCAGATTCCATCAATAATAGGGCTCACTAACATGCCTTTTCCCCTGTTCTATTGATTCAATCATCTTGATGGTGGTGGGGCATACTATATACCTATTAATTTTGGTTCAAAATCAATCAACTGGGAGGTCGAAGATGGTAAAATGAAAAAATATGGCAGATCTGTGATGACCAACTCATCAATGTTTCTTAAGGGAGCTATGAATGTAGGGAAGGCTTCTAATTTTCCTTAATTTGCTGATGGGGGAATATGTGGGCTTCTATTTATGAGTTTTATATCGGTTGAGACCAGATATGGTTTCATGGATATGGGAGATCTAACTCGAGATAAGTCATCAATTGATCATCAACCCGATATAGTCTTCTATGGGAATCAAGATAGGATGGTCTGACCAACTGAGTCTAGATATGATTTCATAGTGATAGGAGGAGTTATTGGAGGCATGGACTCCATGGATCCTACTTTAGCCGATGTAAGAATATTTGGGACTCAATCAAGGGTGGTTGGACCAGTTCACATGGTGGATGAGAATGATTGTCAGTGTGGATCTACGATTGTGATAGGTGGGAGAACTCAACCTATGGTGGAGAGTGGTGTTCCCTGAGTGGATATGAATAAAATGTCTAAGTATACAATGACGGGAATGGTAGCGAAGAATAATGAATGAAATTATTCAACCAATATTGATAGGAACGACAACAATAGACACTAGACATATATAAAAGATTTTAATCCAAATCAGATTGTGAAGAAGAGTCATACTTCTCATGTGATTGATAGTATGGAAGATTTTTTTGATAGATTTGAGATGTATAGGTCCTCTATCATTGATGGATGGTGCTCCTAGGTGGTTGAAAGCATTGGAATTTTGATGAACATGATTAAAATATTTTCTCAGTATGGAATTATTTAGTTTGGAAATGTATACCCATGGGTAGTGGGTTCTTCCTCATAATTTTTCTATTGGACGAAATGAGACACCAATCTTCTTGGATTAAATCAATTTCCTTAAAGCTAGGTACGATATTATTTCATGAATGACACATTTGTTTTACCCCATTTTCCATAATATATACTCATTTCCACATCTGGATTAAAATTATCGGTCTTAACTGGAGTTTATGGAATCCCAATATTCACATTGATATTTCGTCAACAATCGGTATTCCTCTCTAAATGGACAGATCCACTGAGGTTTCCATGTTCATGAATTTTTATAGGGTATTGGTGTAGGTTGACTTAATAATGTTCTTAATTAACCATGTAGTGTTTTCATAAATGGATGATGATATCCCTGTCAGGGTTGAATACTAAATGCTTACCCATTTTTGTGTGTATTTTCAAGCAATTAGGCATGTCAAAGAGACATTTCATAAAAATGTCATTTGATTTTTTCTCTCTATAAAATAGCATCATGAGAAATTTTAAAAAATGAAATTCATGGTGTATCATAAGGTGGATCACAGTGATGTTAGATAGAGTGGTCATAAGTTTACTGTTAGAATGAGAACTGAAAATAGTAATAGTCCTGAACGATTCTCAAATCATGGTCGGCTAGGGCATAATAAAAATTATAGTCTCATCTTGGTTGAGATTGTGTAAGTGGATCAAATTATGCTTGAACTTGTTGGTGATGGTATGAAGCAGGTCATGGAAGATGCTGATACTATTTAGACCCCTCTTGATGTTTCAGATGACTTCTCTGCACTCTCATTTGGAGCATGGATGTATACATATAGTGTGTTATAGTCATCCAACCATGAAGGATGATGTTCTCAATCAAATTGATACTCAATAGCTAGTTGATTCTCATAAATAAATACAGAAAATAATTGCTTCTTCTAGAATTTATCATAAGAGGGGGAACATTTATACAGATGAAGATTTGAATATAATCTCATAGAAGGCACCATGCATCAGTATTTACACCTATATTTAAGGACATAATGTTATATGATAGGATGAAGGTGGATGGCAGTGATTACATCACTTATGATCCTTTGAAGAGGAAGCCCTAAAAAGACTATTCTAACTTAGCATTGACCATGCCTACCAGATCCTCTTCAAAGGTGTAAAATATGTCTAGTATAGAAATCCTCATGATCTTTAATTAATGTAAATATCAAACTTAGTGGGGTACTCTTGATTATTGTAATTATCAAAATGATAAGTCTTATTATGATCACTAACATTTTTTCCTTCTTTTTTTCAGATAAGGGAATATCAATTTGTTTGACCCCACCAACCTCTTACATGTAATTATTTCATTTATTTAATATATTTTCATAATCATTTTTTTGTGAGACTTTTTTTGTACTAATGTTAACATAATTTTTGTTCGTAATCAATAGTAAAAATAGTAAAAACTAATAACCATGATTGAGGAAAAAAGATATTTCCTACCTTACATGCACTTGTGTTAAAATTTCTTTTCCATACACATCGAATAAATATTTAATAAATATAATTTCTCATTTAGAGTGATTGGTTCCAAATTCTCTAATATTGAAAATTTATTCTCAATCATAAATGATAAATTACCTAGGTAATATGACTATTTAACATGGTGGAAATTATGATGGAAAAAGTATGTAATCATAGAGGATAAGGGAATAACATGTTTAAAACATGATCATTATTTATTTGGCTGTGGTGTAGGTTGAATAAAATAATTTTATATTAAATAAGATTTAATGGGGATTTGATTCATTGATACCATCCTTATTATTTATTTTTGTTGTTTATGATTATGATGAAATAATTTTTATGAAACATGTTCCATTAAAATGGGTTTTTCTTTATTGACATGATTAAATGATAATAAAAAATCATAACATGGGTGATGTTATGAATAAATTTATATAAAACCCATTTTCTTAATATAATTTTGGATATATTGAATATTTTATGATATTTTCAAAGGCATCTCTATAATTTTACATATTTGATAGAATGGAATTGAATAATATATGACCCTATTTAATTAGGAAGACATGGATAACTCATACATTAATTAATTATTGCATGAACACGATTTCATGTACACAACATAATATATAGAACTTGTTTCACTTCCATAAGATTATGGAAGCACATTGTTAATTGTTTATAACATTATGTGTGGACCTAGTTTCATGTACATAAGGATTAATTTTGATTGGGTTTCATGTTTATATGTTTACATGAAAACTCGGATTCATGTCAAAAATATTGTGCAATATCCAAATATATTATCAATAAGATAATGATTGGGGTTTTTTATCTTTTTAAATGTCTACAATTTTATTTGACTATAATTTTTCCACATTATTATTCTAATGTTAAGTTGTCATGGTTATATTCATTGATTTACATTATGATATATGTTTATGAAATTTCAATCTTTATACCATGACTTGTGGTTATGATATATAGTATCAAAGGAATGTTTTTCAAATATTATGTAACGTCCCGGTTCCGGGTGCCACTCAACGGGTGCCCCGAACCTGGTTCGCCACGTGACCTCAAGCGCATTTCCCAAAAATCCATAGGATGCCGACTAGCAGCGAGGGCCCAGGTCTGATAGTGGAGAAACTATGCCCTCATTTGTCAAAGTGTAGAGCAGCAGAATAAAAATAGGAAGTATACAACAATAGTGGAAGAAATAAACCATACCCATTTAAAATAAACAACTACAGTAAAAGATAACCAATAGTTATATATCTAATGATTCAACATGTCTCAAGTTCTAATAAAACAACCAGAACATGTTACACAACAATAAAGTATAGTACAATACATAGTATAGCAAAACAAAATAAAATAGCTAGCAGCATCGCGAACCTAAGCCCAGTCCCATGCTCCCCTACTCCTCATCAGAAATCACTTAACAGTATTAGGACCCTTTCCCTTATCCACACATGCAGAAATGTAATCTGTTTCGGCTGAAGACATTACCCAAACAGGGTGTGAGAAATAAATATGAGTAGGTACCCACCAAAGGCACGTGCCCAACTGTGTGAAAATATTCAACAATAGTGTGTAGTAGTAAAATGAAATAAACTAAGAAGTACTCAAAAGTAAATAATTTTACACATCAATTTCCATTTTATTATTCATTTAATAGTTCATTATAAAGAAACCATCATAGTGAAGTTCTATGTAAACAGTCAGTTTCCTCAGACACGCAAACCCTTACCCTCAGGTAATTAGAAATGTAACATGTAGGTAATTTCCCACAGGCATAACAGATATTTCCCTTAGGCGTACGAAGTGTCTCCCTCAGGCACAGAATCCACTGTCCTCACGCACGGAAGAAGTTATCCTCAAGAGAAATATAACACTGCCCTCAGGCTAAACAAACAATGCCCTCAGGCTAAAAATAACATTGCCCTCAAGCGCAAGTAACTGAGCCAGGCCCAACATGTAAATAAGCAATACACCTACAATTCATCTCAAGGAAATTTAACAAAATTTATTACAATGGCATACCCTCTGGTATCCTGGCCAAGCAGCTAATCAAAGGAACGCAACCCCGGGGTGGTCCTGAATCCAAGCAATGATCCCAAATAGTAGTTTCTTATCACATTTAATTACCTATACAATTATAGATATTTAAACAGCCAAGGCCTTCACCACACGACACCCCAACATGGGTTCGTAGTACTACGGTACAAAAAAACGCACAACAGTTGGAATTTAAACACCAACCCACCTACCTTAAATGCCCCTGAATGGTATACGCAAATGAAGATTCTCAAATTGTCCAAGAACGACGTAGATCTGAGGTGAAAAAAAACCTCATTCAAACCTAAATAACATCCAATAGATGAATAATTGGTATGAAGGGCTTAAAGAGAGTGGGGGGCTTACCCGTGCGGTTCCAATGAGATTTTCAAAGGCGAAAATGGATTTCCAATGCTCGATCTAGAGATCCTCGAAGGTCTGGCCTCCTCTCTCGACTCCTTCCTCCAGTTCTAAGCCAATCATGTGAACAGGATTGGCTACTGCCCATTTTAAGTGGAAAAAAACACACAGCATGTACTTTTCTCATTTAACTGTTCCATTGGCGGCACCGCCGCACTGTTCATCCATCGACATGAGTACACGGCGTGTATTTCTGATTACACGGTGTGTAATGCCACTCTGCTGGAGGCTTCTTCTACCGCCTTACTATTTTCCTGTTGACTGACTACATGGCATGTAAATTTCCACTACATTGCATGTAGTTGTTTTTTACACCCTTTGTCGCCGACATGGCTACACACCCTGTGTACTCATCCCACACAGCCAAAGTACACGGCGTGTGGAATAGTACACTGCGAGTAGCCCGAAAATTTAGGATTTTCCCCCATTTTGCTTATTTTCTCAAAAACACTTAAGGAAAAGAGAAAAAAAGAAATGATCTCACATCTCCTTATTACTCACCTAGCGGCTCTTCTACCTAGATGAAGAAAAAATGAGGCTAATTCCCATTTTAAGCTGAAAATTAGGAGTACGCTGCATGTAAGTACATATAAACGGCATGTATGTCATTTTACTTTTCATAAATTTGCAGACCTAATTTATGTGACCCGCACCGACCTTTCGGACAAGACTACATGGTGTGTACCACCAGAATCGATTTTTTTCTATTTTTCAAATAGCCGCTTTTTGGAAAAGTGAAAACCATACAAAACTGTTCCCACATACCCCGCATCCACATAAACCACACACAACACATTCAAAATTCAAAAGTTCCAAAATTCACATTTCAAAAATTAAGATTCAGAAAAACCGCCATTATCCACCTCGACCCACGAGCTTACCCACCTAAATCTCATCCATCATGAAGAGGGGCCTCGAACCAAGAGGTCGGTCAGGTCACTGTTAACTGCAATCATTAGTTTCATCATTGTCTCTGTCCTCACCATCAGAGAAGCTAACCAGAAATATTTAATGGAGTCCACATCATCGAGATCCATCACCACAACCTCAAAGCCTTTAAACTTCAACATCATCGTCATCTCCAGCTGGTGGGAAATCCCAATACCATCGTGAAAAACGTGAACTGCAGCTATCATAAACCAGAGTAGATACAACCAGAAACTAGAGACTAACAATGCATTGCTGATAACATTGAGAATGAAAAACTGGAAAAAATCAATAGAACAAGAAACAAGCCCCGATTCAAGCGATTGCCACCACTGGAAAAAAAAATCCGTAAAGAGAGAGAAAAACAACCATCATCATAAGAGAAAACCGAAAGGAAAAATAAATTGGAGAAATCCATCACCATATGAACCTATCATAGACTCATACTACTCCCCATACACATCCCAAATCCTCCATTGAATCAGTCGGACCCGACCGACCTAGAAGGAAGCAAAGGGCCGGGAGGCCAGGGTAGGAAGGAACCACAGAGAAGGGGAAAGGGTGAAAAAATCCGTCGAGGGAAATGGAGGAACACTGGGACTGAAACCCTTGGGGAAACCGGAACAGAGGGATTGAATTTTAATTTATGAACGAACCATCGGGAAATGGGAAAAAAGATATCGGGGCTGAAACCCTAGAAGAATGAACCGAGGAAGCTGAAACTAAGAAGACCGAAGGATCATCGTTTTGAGCATCCCCCAACACCTCCCAATTGTTCTTGATTACCTACATACCGGACCATGAATGGGGTCAAGTGTGATGGGAAGATCGAAAGAGTAGTGTAAGAAGCCCAAAAAAGCAAGGTTGGAGTGAACAGAGGCTGCAACAAAGAAAAGAAGAGCAGAAGAAACAACAGCCGACAATGGAAGCTCTGACGCCAGGAGAAAGAAACCCTAGGAGAATATGATATCTCAAGAGAGCTAACCAGGAGAGAGCGGAGGAATCAATTCATCTAATGTACATTTACTACATGGTGTTTACAAGGAAGTACATGACAAGTAGTAAATTTTTCTTCTCTCCTAGGAAAACACAAGCACACAATATGTATCCCCGTCCTATATGGCTAGACTAGACATCGTGTATATATTATTACATGATGTGTATAACTAAAAATTATAAATTTTCCAGTTTTCCTTATTTCCTCCAAAACAACTCAAAGGAAATGAAAAAGAAGAATGGTGTACGTCAAAAGAAGAACCATGTTCTTATAAACATCCCAACATTAAGATATTATTCCCCGAATTTCTCTTCCAAGGGTGGTGAAGGAATATCTGAGAATAACTCCCGAACCTGAGGATGTACATCAGCCTTATTCTCCCAAGTCTCATCCCGCACTCAGCCATTCTCCCATAGCACCTGTACAAGAGGAACTAACCATCCTCAGAGAACCTTCTTGCTTCTGTCGACTATACAAATCAAATGCACCTAAAAAGATGCATCAACCTGAATCTTAACCTCCTCAAGATGAAAATCATGTGATGGGTCTGAGTGATAGAAGCGTAGCTGAGATTCATGGAAGATGTCGAGCATGGATCAATACCTTTCAGGTAACTATAACTGATCAAAAACCAACCTGAATTGCTACAGAATCTCAAATGGTCCATCATATCTTGGTGAAAGTTTATCTTATCTCCAGATCCTCTTATTCCCCAATCTCAATGAAGAATGTAGGAAAACATGATCCTTGACGTCAAACTCCAACGGATGTCTACGAAGATCGACATATGATTTCTGGTGACACTTTGTTGTATCCATCTTATTCTAAATCAACAGAACCAACTCAGTAGTCTCCTAGAGAATATGAGGTCCCATCATATCTTCCTCTCCTGCCTCCATCCAACACATGGACGATCAACATGGCCTACTGTAAAAAGCCTCATATAGCGTAATCTGAATAATATCATGGAAGGTATTATTATAGGTGTATTCAACTAAGGGCATATGTCTCCCCCTAGAACCCCAAAAATTCAGGACGCATGACCAAAGCATGTACTCCAGCACATGAATAATTTTCTCTGACTGGCCATCTGTCTGGGGGTTATATGTTCTGCTCAAAATCACTTGTGTAACTGATTCCCTCTATATCCCTTTCTATAAACCAGCATTAAACTGGGAATCCTTATCTGAAATGAAATAATAATGGACCTCGTACAGTCGTAAAATCTTAAAAATGCACAACCTACCATGTTCATCAACACTGAAGTTTTCCTCCATCAGCAATAAATGTGAAACCTTCATGATCCAGTAAAGAGAAGCCCATAAAACATCATTTCCTTGATGAAACCTTGGTAAACCTATCATGAAATCCGTTGCAACATCATTCCATTTCAACTTTGGAATGGGATGATACTGTAAAATTCATACTGGTATTTGGTATTCATCCTTCACCTGCTGACAGGTGGAGCACCTCCTAAAAAAACCAATTACGCCTCACTTCATACCTGGCCACCTATACTTACGATGTAAATCCTAATACATATTGGTGACAGAAGGATTCAATTCCCATATAGTGTCATGAAATTCATACATCATCTCCACACATATGTGCACTAGAACCCAAACACATCCATGGATACGCTGAATGTCATCATCACCAATTTTCCAACCAAGAGGAGGGTCATAACATACCACACTCTCTGGTTGAACTATTCCTTCCAAATATAATAGAGGTAATAGTCATAGATGAAATAAATGTCTGCCCATTTCTGTCATAAACCTCCAGATGCATCTCACAGAACAACTCCATAAGCTCTCGCTCACCCCTGGCCTCCTTTAATGCTTGTATCAAAGTCCCCCTACTTAGTGTGTTAGCTACTACATTGCCTTTCCCAAGAATACATTTAAGCTCAAAATCAATCAACTGAAGGTATTCTACCCTCCATTGATGTCTCAGATTAAAATCATGCTGGGTAATGATGTTTTTGAGACTGTTCTATTTCATTTACACCAAAAAATGATCTCCCAATAAATAATGTATTCAATAGATAAAATAATGCACAGTTTCTGCTAACTCAAGATTGTGCATAGGGTAATTCCTCTCATGTGACTTCAACTACCGAGACCCGTTCGGGACTACTCAACCCCCCTACATAAGTACTTATCCCAGCTTATTTCTTGATCCATTATAGTACACAGTGTAACTCTTTCCCTACTCTAGAAATATTAGTATCAGTGATTTTTTCAAACTCCCTTCTTAACTCGTGAAATGCTATCTCAAAAAACTATGAACACACAAATTTGAAACTCTTCTAAGTCAGGCTTCCTACAATGCTGCTATGTTTGAAAAGTCCTCTATGAAATTCCTATTGAAACAAAATAGCACCAAGATACTTTTTACCTCAAAAGAATTATTGGGCTTCTCCCAAGTAACAACTACTCTCACCTTCTATGGATCCACTGATACTTCTATCTCTATGATGATGTGACTCTGGAAGTAAATCTAATCCATCTATATGTGGCATTTTTTGAGCTTATCATATAACTGATGCTCCCTCAATATATTCAAAATGATCTCAAGGTGATTGGAATTGTCATGTTGATTTTGAGAATACACCAATATATCATTAATGAAAACCTCCACAAAGAAATCTAGGTAAGGATGGAACACTCAGTGCATTAGAACCATAAAAAAAGGTTGTCGAATTTGTGAGACCAAACGGCATAACCAGGTACTCATATAGACAATACCTACGATGAAAGGTTGTACAAGTTATGCATGTAGGTCGAAAACGCCCCTAATGATATCCTAACCTTATGACAATCTTTCAGGACACATTATCTCCTCGATGATGATCAATAAAGCCATCTATCTGTGGCAAGAGGCATCGGCTTTTAACCATCAAATGGTTTATTTTACTATAGTCCATGCAGATCCTAAGGGTATTGTCAGCCTTTTTATGAAAATGATTGGTGTTCCCCAATGAGAAGTGATGGGTCAGATAACACCCTTAGCTTCCAGATCTTTCAATATCCACTTGCTCTATTGTAAACCCATCACATTTATCTTGTATCAGGGATTGGATACTGGGGCATCTCCTGGAACTAGCTCGATAGTGAACTTCATCTCTCTGATTGGAGGTAAACCTGAGATGTCGTTGTGGAAACGTCTCTAAAATGATAAACCACTGGATAAAAATCTCTTATCCATGTTCTCTAGTCATCTATATATAATCTAACCACTTGGGACATTATCCCATCCATCCCATGATGCTTAGGTCTAGCTTGGATCACTTTTACATTCAATTCTCCCTTGTATAGAAAGGAATTGCACTCTGGTGATGTAAAGATCACTATACAATGATTGCAGTCAATTGAAAGCATTATAAGAAAACCAGACTATCCACTCTAAGGATGATGTCAAACCTCGCCATCCCTAAGATGTATAGATCCCAAAATAAGTGACATCCACCAATATCAATGGTGCACTCCTTACACAAACGCACACCTTCAATTTTAAATCCAAATAGAGTGTCTAGCATCATAAAATTCTCAAAAATATAAAAACAAAGCCCAAGGATATACACAATGGGAAAATATATAAGACTATGAGAAGATCTAGTATTAAACAGCCCAGAAGATATAAAAATGGTGACTAGGATAGTAACTCTCTCAATACAAGGTTTGAGATCCTACAACTACTGGGTCTATTGCACTGAATAATTCTAACCTACACCATGGCCCTGAGACAATACATATCTACCCTGAGCTAACCCACCCAACTATCGCTGAGATCTTGGGGCCTGGATACCATGGCCATTCCCATCTCAATGGCCTGAATTCCCTATTGTATTCCAGTTTCCATACTGGTGAGAATATACTGACCCTGCTCCATCTAGTAGAGTGTGTACATAACCCCTCTTACTAGAAATTGGTGGAAAAGTCCTATAAAAACACTCTAGATGGAATATATTTCAACATTCATGGAACTCAAATGGGTCATTTGAGAACTGGGGCATCGTATTCCCTGGCCTACTACACTGGTAGCACATCACCTGACTACTGGAAGAATGGTTTTGACTAATTGGATCTCTGCGAGAAAGATCTATACGATGCTTTTGGCTTCCTATTGAGATAGTAGCAGATCTCACTTCCCAACCACCCTGGAACGCACCTCCATATTCCCTTAAATTAAGCTCGATAATCTACACATACTTTACAGTAGAAGAGAACTAATGAAACCTAAAGACATTCACATGGGACTAGATGTATAACCAAATACCATCCTCGAATCATATATCTTTTGATACATTATCACCCATAAAAATAGGTTTGAAGCACTGATGTTTAGTAAACTAAGAAGAATAATCCATTAATTTTAGTTTACCCAAATCTAGGTGCATGAACTACTGGGCTCAGTCGGCCCCCATCATCTCAGGAAAATAAAAATCATACAAGGATTCAAAAATGACATCATATTTCATATCCCACTGAATCCATTCCCAAGTGATAATGTCCAAACATCTCTTGGATGAATTGGTAAGCATATAGGTTGTGAATTTGACCCTCCATTTGGGAGGAATCTCTAGATGCTCGAAGATTTACAGCATAGATTCAAGCCATGATTCTGTATCCTGTTGTCCCCCATCCCTAGAAAAAGTTAGCGAATACTGCTGCTAGAATATACGTGTCAGATTTTTCTTAGATGTGTCAGTATACGGTGCTCCATGGAAGGTCTGGAGAACCTCAAGAAACCTTCTTGGAACTATTCATATACACCATCATCTTGTATAATGGCTGGTGCCACAACTGGAACAACATGAGGATCCATCGGTAACCCATGGAATGCCATTTCTGGAGTATTCTCGTCAACGCCCACCTGGCATACAGTCCATGTTCATCACGACGACATGACTCTACAAAATCCATCACACATGCCTCATTAATGACTTGATGAAAAATGAATCTGTTACACCGAATTTCATGAATTGAATAGGTAAATGAAATCATTCATGTTTCACAAAATAGAGGTACATGGGATGTATAACACCATGCACAACGTGGTCTCCAAGGCCTTTACATGGGCGTGTACCTCTGCCCCACATGATCATGTAACACACCACTCAAACGGAGTGTTCCTCCTAAGATATGGAATGAACTTAAATTTTCCTTCCTTCACAGGTACTTATATATGGCTAGAACTACATGGATATGTCGGTGTAATACTACACGGTGTGTTCACCCTCGACATGACATGTACAACTAAGTTTTCATCCACCCATGTTTTTAGTGACACAGTCAGATATACGGTCAACATCTACATGGCGTGTACTCCCATTACACTGGGTTTACTACTCAATGCTTGATAACCCGTGTTCACTCCTCACACGGTAGGTTAGACGGTGAAGGACTACACAACATGTTCACATGGAACATGACATGTTCTTATTAAAACATGGAACACCTTCTTCCCTGAACATAAAGAGAACGTGGCATGTTAGGCTAGACTACACTCCGTATATACTTGGTTTTTCAGGACAGAAACTCTATATTTCCCAATAAACCCATGTTCAGCTAAAAAACCAACCAGGGGGATGCCTAATTCAAATCCAAGAGGACTCATATCCCTCAAATATCAATGTTTGGAATCCATTCAATTTGAGCCATATCACATACCAATACACCTATCACCAAAACAGACATTCCTATCATGGTTCTATCACAACACTGATTATCTCTAGCATGAAACCTATCACAACATCATGAAATATCTAATTCATCCTTGTTGTCATGTCACAATTCATGGTATGTGATTAAATAATATCTTATATGTCAAATGTGATGGCAGCCCCTCATCTCATTCAGTTGAAAAAAATAGAACCACAATTGCATCAATAGTAATAGCAGAAATAAAATGCGTCACCCAATGGTGAAATCAGATCAACTATAATAGCTCAAAATCCAAAAGCACAGTTTAATTAGATGAAACAGGGATTTTCTATGTACATGGGGTATCTACTCCTGAGAAAAACTAATTTCCGAGCTTCATTTTCTTCATATCCCTTTCTATAGGCTATATATAGTAATATAATGTAGAAAAGAAAATCCTTTTATACAACTTTGTAACGTCCCAGATCTTTGTTCCACTAAAAGGTGCCCCGTACCCAGTTGGACACATGGTCTCAAGTGCATTTCCATAATTCTAGAGGCTGTCGAATAAAAGTGAGGGACTAGCATGTGATTATGGGTAAACTATTCCCTCATTGTAACAATGTAACACAAAAACATAAATAATAACTAATAGTGGAAGTAGTAAATAACATTCAACTGATGTAAACAATTACATAATAAAAGATAAAGGTAACCACAAGTCATATAATATGAAATTTATGCAGCATGTCATGTGTTTTAAGGAAACCGTTAAAACATGATACACTACAATTAAGAAAAAATCAATACCAATGTAGGGTTAAACAAAATGACACTCAGCTGCCTCAAAAGCCTCAAATTGGTCCCAAGTTCTCCTGCTTAGAAGTAGAAATAAAGTACCTATATAGGGATCCTTTCCCCTATTGACACCTACAACAATATAGACTGTTTGGGACAGACATGATGACAAAAAAAGGAGTGAGAAATTAATCCTGGTAGGTAACCACCAAAGGTTTGTGCTAGTCTATCAGTGAGTATTTTTAGTAGTTGTGTATACAAGTGAAATGTAGTAAACTAGTATTAACATAGAATTAAACCATCCTACATGTACTCGTATTAATTTATAGGGTTTACTATCTTCATTAGTAGTTCATTCACTTGAATTATTTAGGTATTAGAATTCATCCTAAGCCCGATATTCCTTGTAGAAAGGTAAGAACAAACAAAGTGTTAGATGTCCTTCTAAAGAGTAAGTAAATTTTGAATCGAATCTTGATATTTGTCTTTTCAGACTTGTGAAAATTCATTCCATTCCATCATTTTTGTATAACATGAGTCCGTGATTGATATTCCTAAATAAAAATTCAAGTATCAATATCAGTGAAATTCTACCAACATCCGACGAGTCTATTCTAAGTGGTCCTTTTAGGGAGCCCCGAGTGTCACTCATGATGTTGGTATAAGTTCATATGAGTCCATCCTTGGAGGTCCCACTAGGTTTTCCATGGTATCACTCTATATAAAAATTAACATTTTTCCAATTTAGTCCATCCCTAGAGATCCTACTAGGGATCCCAAATATCACTAATGACATATAACTCCCAGTCCTTTTGATACTATCCAGGGAATTCTAAACTGAACCCATGTATCACCCATGGAGAATGGTACAATAGACATGTGAGTCGGTTCACGACAGTCTAAGATGAACCCATGTATCATCCAATGTTATTTAATGTGTACTCATTAAAATTCTTTAAAACATTACAACATTCTTAATAAGGAAAATAGTGAATAGAAAAATGCGAAAACACCATCCCAAAGACATAATCAAAAGCTTGAAATTTCTAAAAAATTGAAATTTCATATAATTAAGAAGTTCATTTTAAACACCTCCAAATGGAAAAACGAAGGAATGTCCATGGAAATCCTAAGACAAAATTATTATACAATAGTCATCCAAGGTAAATGCTCCCACAAGGTGTCCCTTAATTAGGAAACAGAGCTAAAAATAATTTAATTCATTGGATTCATAAATAAGAAAACATTTAATTATAAGGATGATGAATTTCTGTTCAAGGAAACACCCTAAACATGGGTTCTTGGCACAACGACCCATATAAACATCTCAACAATTAAAGATAGGCACAGTACCACCTACCTCGATGTTGTATAACTAATATAATATGACGTTGGCCCCTAAATAAACCTAAAACGGTGTACATATATGATAACATGTAAAAAATTCAACATTAATGAACTATATTAAGTGAAAAAATCACCATGAATAGCTCTGGAAGAATAAATCTCATACCGATTGGGTTCTAACGTGACTGGAGACACTAGAATCGGGTCCTAGATGACGAAACTGGAGAAGGAAATGATCTCACTACTCCTTGTTCTTCAACTAGTGTCTCTTCCTTCTAGAAAAAGAGAAAATGATGCTACAACACGTTTTAAGACAAAAATTATGAGTACAGGGCATGTAAGTTCATATATATGCTGAGTATGTCATTTTACAATTCATAAATTCGCTGACCTACATTACGCGGCCCTCAACAAACTTGTCGAAATGACTACAAAATGTGAATTAGGAAGTACATGATGTGTAGTTTCTTTTTCTTCTCTCCTTTTCCAACACAATCATACACTATGTATCCCCATCCTATACGGCTAGACTACATGGTGTGTACATAGTATTACATGATGTGTACTATTAAACATAACAGTTTTCCAGTTTTGATTGTTTCCTCTAAAATTAGTCAATGGAATAGAAAAAGAAGAAATTTGTACCTCAGTTGAAGAATCAGGTTCTTACATTATAACAATTACTTAATTATTTAAGTTCGCATTGGTTGGTTTGTCGATATTCGGTTCCCAATCAAAAATACAATTGAAATGGTGTTTAATGTCATAACGGTCATGATTCAATCATATATATAATAATATAATTAAATAATAATCACATTTATAGATCAATTTTAATATTAAATCTAACTATTTATGTAAGTTAGTGAAAAATGAACAACATTATAATCATGGAGACAATAGGTCATACATATGCATGAGTAACATTTTCACATTTCAATGATCATTATGTAATGAAGGTAATTATGATTTTATTATTAAATAATTATAATAATATCATTAATATATACTTAATCTTTTTTATATACTTATATTTATAATCCATTTGATGTGGTGATGAAAAATTAACCACATCACTTCATGGAGATTATATTTCACATGTACGCATGAACGACAATATCATTTTTACGTGCTTGTAAAATAAGGAAATAAATGATATATTATTATTTAATAATAAAATATAATTCATTAATATCATATATATACATTAATTAAATCATTATAACCAATAATGAGATACATTTATGTAAAATGAATTATATCTCTTCGCAAAGTTATGGTATGCCGTACACATGAACAAATAATTCATTTCCCATTTGATAAAATTGGATATATATTTATGAGATGATATTAACATATTAAAAAATAATTATATTTAGGATACCAGATTTATAATTTCATCATGGATTAAGGATATTTGATGGAATTCAAAGAAGAAATAAAACAAATAAAACATAAAACGATACATTTCCTCCTTACAATATCTTTTTATTAACACATTAACACCACTATGGAGGGATTTATGCATAAATTAAGGACACTATAATGTCTGGAAGGATTAAAGGAAGGTATTTGAGTTGTTTTTGTGAAAAACAAATACGTTTTTTGGTGTGAATAATATGGAATAATTGGTTCCCTTTTATATGAGAGGGGTGGTGCAGTCATGGAAGTCATCAAAGTAATAAATTAATATAAATTTATTTTTATTCCAAATGGTTTTAATTTGAATTTTTTAGAATATAGGATGACTTTGGGTCTAAATAAAATCATAAATTAAAAATTAGACATCATTTTATTGTTTTTTAATCCTTATATTTCTTTTAATCCTTAATTATCTCTTTTAACTCTTACCATGATATCATGTCATATATATTTTTAGGGTAAATATAATTAATATAACATTCCAAAATGCCAATAAATTAGTCATTTATGACATTATAAGACATATAACAACTATTTTAATGAATTATATTTTTTACCATTTCCATATCACCAAATAAAAGTTTTATATTTTAAATTATCAATAGTGTCAATTTTGAGAGTATTAAATATTTGACTTTATAAAAATATCATAAAAAATTTATATCGTCAAAAAAGATACATTAAGACATCCATAACATGACATATTATTCCATAAAATAAATTTATAACATCAATTATATCAAATTATATTTATTTTGACACTATAAATATCATTTATTTTATTCTTCCATTAATGAAGCAATTACACCATCATCATTGTGTCACCATCTATATTAATAATTTATACCCTCAATATTATAAATAAATTACCATTATTTAGGTAATATTTTTATACTTTTAAATAGTATATATATGCACAAATACCCCTTGAATAACCCCATATTAAATATCAATTACATGTTAAAAATAAGGATGTGCCAAAATTTGTCTTCCCTTTGAATATAATTTTAAAAATGTCTTAATCAAACCCAAGTGTCTTTAAAAGGGTATAACATAGACCGAATGGCGTTTTTTGTCCAAAAAATGTCATCTTATGAATTTATTACAAGTGTTAGGGTTATTTTCTTTATTTATAATATTATTTATACCTTTAATTAACTGATATACACTTAACTGTGGTAATAAAAATAATTACTAATGTAACTATTCATATTTTTTATAAAGAACTGATCCTATTAGATCTTAAATTTCATAATTATTACAACTGTATATGCCCAATTTTTAAAATATCAAACACATAAGTGTCTAAAATTTAATTAAAATTAATCTTGTCCACGGAATGATAGACATGGTTTTAAAGTAAAACGATCAAAAGATCACATAGTTCTTATGTCCAAATTAAATATGAAATTGATTCCAATTAAAATAATTATATTAAATTATAAAAACACAATCTAATAATACATTAAATACAATAAATTTTTTTATCTAAATATATAAACAAATTAGGCAAAAAAGTATTTTTGAATTAAAATAAATTATTTTCAAAATTCATAAAAAAAATGAATCTTATCTAAAAAATAACAACAAATCATCCACAATTTTTTTTATCCTCATTCAAAAAACAATTTTTATTTTTTTCATGTATATTATATATATTTTAAAAATATATATTTATAATGGGTTCTCCATAAAAATACGGGAAAACTGTTTTTTAGGAAAATAAGGTTTTTAACCATTAAACTAAATATATAATATAAAAATTTTAATATAGTGTATATTGTATTTAATAAGTGGTTATTAAATATGAAAATAATTATTCTATCTTTACCTATGTTGTTACATTCGTCCACCCTTTTAAATCTTGTCAATTTTTATTCAATTATTAAAGAAGTGGTGATATCATTCACTAATAGCATTTCCATATTCCCATGTTTTCTTTTCAACAATATGTTTTTATCTAGAAAACAAAAAATGATGCATCACCTTATTAAAAAACAGCTAATCTCTTATTTTAAGAACCAGCACCGGCTATTCCTCATAATAATGATTATCTTCAAACTAATCTACAACTATACTCATAACATGAGTTGGATCCAACATATACATTCTTCAAATTGAAACATGAAGAAATTGTGTAGCTTGGATAAAATTGGAGGAAAATCCAATCAATATACAAGTGATCCAATTTTTTCTTGGATTTCATAGGTTACAATGATCAACGGACTTAAATTAACCTTCTCTCAAAAATACATCACACTTTTCCATTGAGAAACCTTGAGAAATACATGATCACCTACCTCAAACGAAAGATCCTACCTCTGATTTTCTATATAGGTTGTGTACCTTCTCTAAGATATTCTCATGTGTCACTGAATAATATGAACATCCTATACCATTTCCACCACTAATTCAAGTCCCATTAACATCCTTTCAGCTAAATAAGATCCAAATTTGGGAGTTCAACACGGATTTCCATATAGTACCTAAAATGGTTCTATCTGTATATTTGAATGTAAAATGTTTTATAAAAAGTCCACCAAAGAAATGGGATGGTCCCAAAATCGCAGGAAATCTATTGAACAAAAACATAGAATATATTCCACTGATGTAATTTTTCATTTTTTTATCGCATATCTTTAAGCATGAATGGTTGTAATGAAATTTAATATAGTACCCAAGGACTTCAGAAGGTCCTTCCAAAATATAGAAGTAAACATGGAATCACGATTAGATACAATAGAGAGAGAAACTATAGGTAATCAGACCATCTCTTTATGATACATCCAATAATGTTAATCTAGATATTAAGTGTCTCGAATTGGAATAAAGTGAACTGATTTATTCTGCTGATCAGTAACAACCTAGATCACATTTTTACCTTGAGATGAATTCAGTAATTCTAGTACAAATTCCATATATAGGTTCTCACATTTTCACTCTGGAACTAGAAAAGGATAAATTATCCCTTTCAGAAACAACCACTCTTATTTAACCTATTGAAAAACCAAAAATATGAGGGAAAATTCAAAAATATCTCTTTTCATTCCATACCACTAGTAATAATCTCTAAGGTCTCTATAAATCATAGTGATTCCAGGATGAATAGAAAATTGACAACTTTGAGCTTCACATAAAAACTCATTCTTCAACTATGAATCACAAGGTACACATAATCTATTCCCAAATCACAAAACACAATATTTATCAATTTTAAATTTAGGAAACATACACTTTTGAATCAATTATTCCTTTTTCTGTAACTCATTGTCATCCTTCCATGCTTGCTTAATTCTATTAGATAGTGACGATTTCACTAACACCTGAAACGAAAATGTGGAATTTCATATGCCAACAATATCTAATTCAAAAATCCTCAAATCATTACCCAATTGATCACATTTCAAATGTAATATGTTTATTATAGAATTATTTTTTGACTGAAAGAATCAACCACTTTATTTTCCTTTCCAGGATGGTAATAAATTTTCCAATCATAATCCTTGATTAGTTCCCGTCATCTTCTCTGTCTCATGTTCAATTCATTAACAGTGAATATATACTTCAAACATTTGTGATCTGTATATATTTCACACTTTACCCCATAAAAATGATTCCTCTGAAATTTTAATGCAAAAAAAAGCAGTATCAATTTCTAAATCATGTGTAAGGTAATTGATGTCAGGTGGTTTTAACATATGGGAAACATAAGAAATTACCTATTCATTATGCATTAAGACACAACCAAGTACATTAAAAGAATCGTCATTGTAGATAAGAAGTTCACCATTTACGGAAGATAGGTCCAGAATTGTAACATTCAAAAATCTTCTTTTCATTTTCTGAAAACTATAATCACATTCTTTCATCCATATAATCATCACACCTATTCATGTGAACATATTCTGTGGTCTAGATAACCATGAAATGTATTCTACAAACCTTTAGTAATTTTATTCTATGCCAAGAAAACATGTAATCTTGGTTATATTTTTGGGTCTATTATATTCATCAACAACTTTTGTTTTATAAGGATCACCATTTAAGTAATATTTAGAAACAATTTTACCGAATAATGAAATTGGTTGCAACAAAAATTCACATTTTCAGAAATTCCAACACAGTTTCATTTTTTATGGTTTTGAAAACCACATTTAATATATTTAAGGTCATATTTTCAATTAAAATATAATTAAATTTCTAAAACAAACAAAAACACAATCTTATCAAATAACTCATGAAATATTCTATTCATAAAGTCCATGAATATAGTCAATGAATTAGTTAACCCAAACAACATTACTAAAAATTCACAATGTCTATATCTATTCTAAAATGTAGTCTATTGAATATCTTCTTCCATTAATTTCAATAGATGGTACCCTAGCCTTATATCACCCTTTGAAAAATTCTATTATCCCGTGAGTTGATAAAAAATCATCAATGGGAGATAAAGGATAGTTTTTCTTAATATTGATGTTAGTCAAGGATCTATAATCAAGGTAATGTCTCATATAACCATGTGTATTTTTGATAAACAAGATAGAAGAACCCCATGGAGATGTTATAAGATGAATGAATCCTTTGTCTAATAACTTGTTAAATTTATTTTTCAATTTTTAATATTACCTTTGAGACATTTGATAAGGGGGTTTTGAAATTTCTATAGCATTAATAAATAAGACAATAGTTAAGTAAACTTCCTGATCACGTATAATAATAAGAAACTCATAAAAAAAGATAAATGTATTCATTTAATAGAGGAAGATAATTAATTTCAATTGCTCCTTTGTTTTCGACAATATGAACATGAAAAAATTCATTTTTACCTTTTAATAGTTTTTCTTCTTCATGATATGTTATCACTATCATAAGTTCATTCTTGTATACGAACTGAAACTCTTTATGAAAATAAATTTTTTTTCTATATTCTATATTGGTATGGTAAATAGAAATCCAATTCATACAGAGATTAACATAATATTGTACTAGAGGAAAAACAATAATATTTGTAGATAAATTCATTCTAAATACAAAGACAAGAATATTTTTATAATTTTTTTTCATTAATGCTTCCCCCATGGGTTTTTTGCACAAATTCTATATTCATTTGTTGATGTGGAATTTCCAACATACAAAAAAACTTCCCAAAGTTGAAAGAATATGAGGACCCCAAATAAACAAAAACATTGAAATAATCTTAATAAACAGAGAATTTACCTGATACCACCTCATTTAATTGGCTAACATCTTTTGAAGTAGTTTCAAAGGATTTCACCACATCGTTATTCTTATTATCTGATTGCTTGTAGTCAGTCATGTTCTTCTTCAAGCACTCGTTTTCATATTAACCCATCTCATTGTACATAGAAAATTTTATCATCTATATATTATATTTTTTATTACCACTAACATTATCTATTTTATTTTAGTTTAGAGCCTTATGTCCCATTTTAACACATTAGATGCACTAACCATAATTTAGAAGGCGTCCTCCATTGTGTTTTTACCATAATTTTCACTAATGGTAAACTAAAATTTCTTGCAATGAGAATTTTTTTGATGACTTATTCTATTTAACCTACCTCATATAACACATTTTTAACTCGCATTAAAATAACACATGATCATTGAAAAACCCCATTTCCACCTTCTCTTCACATTGAAAAAGTTTTTTTATCAATTCATCACATAAGAAGCCAAAACCCTTTTATACATTAGATTTAATCCTGAGTAAAAAAGATTGATTCTTCTATCAAAATCCCGGATGAAATATAGAATATACCTTACAATTTGAGTGAATTTTTCTTCATATGAAATGATGAATCTTCACCTTTCCCCAATTCAATGAATTATTTTTTCATCATATATTGAAACAAGTTTGGACACAATTTTTCAGGAAAAATATTTTCGAATTCATCAACTCAAGATTATCAATCTCCACATTATCCCTGATATTCATAACCATCAACCACCACTAATCGGATTCACCTTCAAAATTTTAAATAATAGGACTAAAATTTGGATTGTATGACCAAATAGTGGAATCAACAATATTTTCTAGGGATTTCATCCACCCTTCACCTAGTTCAGGGAAAGATGGTCTCTAAATGATGGAGGGTTTCTCCCCATGAAATTATATACCACTGACATGTTCCTATATGGATGATATAGATTATATCATGCATGGATAATACTACCATTTATATCTTGAGTCATCTATTACATCATTACAACAAACTTTTCAATTCTGATTCTGACCATCTCACATTGCTAATTTAGAAGTTTTTTTTATAGATGGCTTCCCAACACAGCTGCCCTATTTCATATGTGGAAAAACATTCTAAACAGACATTTCATAGATGAATAGACATAGTAATATTCAAATTATATATCATTTCAACATAACAAATAAATTAAAAAAATCATGTATAGATATTTGAACCTCTAAAGTTATCTAATCTGGCCTCTAAAAAAGACTATAAGGCATCAACCATAAACATTACATATTATAGGTTTTTTTATTTAGAATTCACATTCGTTGATACTTTGAGATTAGTGTTTTATATTATTTGGAAAAAATTGTACAATTTTTACCCATACACTACATAAGGTCACTTATACTCAGAATCCATTTTTTTAACCAAATAAAACCCTTCAAAATAATACATGAATTATTTTTAAGAGACATTAATCAATTCATTCATCGTGAAATATTTTATTTCCTTACCAATATTAAGACATGTGTAAGACACTTTAAAATTTGGGATGAACACAAAAATATCATTAAAAGGACATAAAATAATGAAAAAAATCATTATTCCCTTAATAAATTAAACTCATGATGTTTTTTCACAAAATCATACTTTTCTCCCATAAAACAATAACTCTTTATATTTTCTTTGGAAAATAAAATGGTGAAATTGTATGAGAATCATTAAAAAAATTTAAATTTCATGAATGTATGAAATTCCATTAATGATTAATATATTAAAAAAACATTCCTTTTGACTTTGGTTAAAATAGTTGAAAGAGTAACCTTAATACATGGTTTGAAAATAATGTCCCTTACCTTGTGTTCGACTAGTCATTTATAGTATTTATATTTATAAATAATAAACTTTAGATAATTATCCACTTCCTTGAAAATTGTTTAATGTTTTTTATTACTTTTATAGGAATTATTATCATGTTAAAATAATTACTTAAACATTTATGTTCACATAGGGTGTTTTGTCGATATTCATTAACTGAGTCCAAAATTACGTTGAAATGGTGTTTTGTTTTAATAAAAACATGATTAAATCAATTCCTGAATAATATTAATTACATAATAATCACTTTTAAACATAAATTTTTCATTTAAATTAAACCATTTACGTTTGGTAATGAATAATTTACAATATTATAACAATGGATACGGTAGGCCATGCATACGTCTGAGTAATGTTTCCACTTTTTAGTAACCGTTATGGAAAGAATATAATAATGAAATTATCATTTTCAAATGATCATAAAATAGTTAATATTATATTAATCATTTATATATACCTATATATATCATCCATGTGGTGTGGTGCTCAAAAATGAATCACATCACTTCAGGAAGGAGATAGTTCACACGTACACACGAACGACGATATCGTTTTTTTCTTTTTGGAAAGTAGGAATGTATTGGTATATTATTATTTAGTAGTAATAAATATTTCATTAATATCATATATAAATATTAATTTCATCATTATAACTACTCATGATAAACATTGATGGAATACTAATTATTTCAGTTTTCCATGTGTTTGTACGCCGTAATCATGAATGAATAATTTACTTCCCATTTAATAAAATTGGAGATGAATTTCGGTGATGATATTAATATAATAATATTTAAGTATATTTAGGATAATTCAATTATTATTTCATCATTCCTGAAGATTATTTGATGGATGTTTAGGAAGAAATAAAAATGAAACACCTAAAAAATGACACCATTCTTTCAGGCAATCTCCTTTGATTAAAACCATAAAACATGAAAGGAGGGTCCTATGAAAAAAAGGAATAATCTAGAATGTGTGGATTTATTAAAGGGTGTTATTTTTTTATATATTGGATGACCATAATAGGGTTTTATTTTTAAATAAAAGAGAATAATGTGTTCTCATTTACAGGAGAGGGGAGGGGAAGTCATGATAATCTTCAAGGTAATAAATTAATATATATTAATTATATATTCAAAATGGTTACAAAGAGGATTATTTATAAGATATAATGAGGATGAGAAGAATTTAAATCCTCAATTAAAAATTAAAAATTTGTTTATTATTTTTTAATAATTATCATTTTGTAATAAACCTTAATTAAACCTTTTAATTATTACTATGATATCATGTAATTTACACTTTGAGGGTACATATAATTACTATAACATGCCTTAAGACCACTAAACAAGTAATTTATTTCATTATAATATAAATAAGAACTATTTTTATGAATATTATATTTTTATAAATTCTATATAATTTTAAAAAATAATTTATATTTTAAAACAACATTTGATTAAATTTTGATAGTATCCAATATTTTATTTTTAAAAAATATCATAACAACTTCATATCTTATAAATAACTCAATTAATATATCGATAACTTGTAAAAATCCTGAAATAAAATCATATACAACATCAATTATTTCAAATTATAGTTATTTTATCATTGTTTAAATCGTTTATTTCATTCATCCATTAATGAATCAATTAAAACATCATCATTGTTTAACCACTGAATTTAATTATTTATTCACTAAAAATTATAAAAAACTTAACAAGATATAGGTAATTGTTTTAAAATAATGAAAAATATTTACAGTCGAACATATAACTTATATATCCCCATATTAAAATATATTGCTTTATAAAAACATGGGTGTGCCAAACATTTTCTTCACTTTGAATATAGTATTTTAAATATATTACACACATAAGTGGATTTTAGAGGGTATAAATTTTACATGATTATTATTTTTGTTTTAAAACAATCATCCATTTAAATTAGGACAAGTGGTGTGGTGATTTTATGTTATTTATTAAATGTTTTTCCATTAATTACATGATTTACCCTTTACCGTGGAAAAAACTAATTACTAAAGTCAATATTCATATTCATCATTTTTTATCCAATTATATCAGAAATTTCATATTTATTATAACCGTTTATTCCCATTTTCTAAAATTTAAAAAAATAATTGGGTGAAATTAATTTAAATTTAATCATGTTGACAGAATAAGAAACTATGGTTTTAAAGTAAAATGTTCAAAATATCACAATGTTTTTATTTCTATTGTCCTTATGAAATTGATTCCAATGATCCAAATTGTATTAAATGATTAAATTATAGTCTAATTATACATGGAAACTAGTTAAAATGATAATATAACTCTATAAATAAATTAAAATAAAAAGTAGTTTTGAATTTAAATTCTCTGTTATCACGATTCATAAAAAATGAATTATATCATAAAAATATCTAATATTAATCCAATGTAAATTTTGATACCCATACTTAAATGGAAATATAATTTTTTCCAATAGAACTTATTAAAGTTTCAAAAAATAGATTTAAAATGGGTACTTCCTCAAAATGTGGTAAAAATGATTTTTTTAAGAAAAATAATGTTTTCAATCAGAAAACTAGATTTATATAATAATATTTTGAATGTAGTGGCTATTTTATTAAATATATAAAAAATAAATATGAAATGGTCTTATTCTGTGATTATTGGGGTTGGTATAAAAATGGAATGAGGAGGGTATCATTTATAGGGTGTAAAGAGAAGTGTTTCGGAATAAAATGTTAAATAGTTTTTTCTTTTTCCTGAAAACTACAACTAGGGATGATTAATTGGAATATATATAATAATTAGACATTTTTATGATGAAAAAATTCTTCCATATATCATAAATGATTTAATTAATCATTATTCAACTTATTATATAAAATACTAGTTTCGACATATTTCACTATTCAAAAAATTGAAATTTTTAATAAAAATACAAAAATTTCGTGCTAAGATAATTTTGATATGTTTATATAATAAATAAAATAAATTCTAGAAAAATGATATTACAAATTTGATAAACTTAAATTTTAAATAATAGCCTTATTTATTGAAATATATTATTTTTTTCCTTTAACCAATTATATTTCTAATTCTTAGAAATATTAATTATAATTGAATAATTATATTTTATTACAAATAAAAAATGATTTTTGAAACCATTTAATGAGAATAAAAATATTGAAAAAATCATTAAAATTTTGATAAAATGTATATTAATTATAATAAAATATATAAATATGTTCCAAGAACACAATTATTATTTTTTGGATATTATATATATTTTTTCATATTTAAAAATTATACTAAATTATCATATGAAAAAAAATATTAATGTTTTTATTTCATTATATATCCAAAATTTTATTTTATTATTCTATATGTTAGGTTACTATTCTAATATTTAATAAACTAATCTCAATGATCAAGATAATATTACAATGGTAATAAAGGTTATCATCCAGTTATAAATACCATTAATTTCAATTATTCATCATCCAGATCTATTTCTATAAAAGGTACATCATTCAATAAAATAATGAATACATTATGAATGGTTCTAATAAAATTTTAACGTGTGTGGTTATTCTTTGAGTCAATAATGATCCACATTTCTCAATTCTCATTATTTTTTTTCTTTGTTCATTATCTTATTTTATTATTATTATTATTTTTGCTTATAATTATCATCTACAAGTAATGTTAAAAATTAATAAAATTATAATTTGTTTTCTATTATAATTCATTCTAGTTTTAGGTTGTACTTTATTCCAATATATGAAACACATATTTATTAAGAAGGAAAATAACTTATTTAAAAGTTTGGGTTGTTACATTCTTCACTTCTTTAGAATTGTTCCCTTAAAATTTTATTTGAAGAATTACCATGGAAATTGATGTGGGTAATTCGACATAATTTCTTAGTCATGTTTCCTTGTTTACTTTTCATTAATATGGTATGTCCAATGTATTTTTACCTGGGGAGTTGTTTTTATTTCATAATAATATCTATCTTTAGTTCGAAAACAAAGCTGATGACTCCTTATTGGAGATATCATTCTATTTCAATTCCAAATTATTATTTACCACATTATAAGGTCGTGATATGTACTTATCCCATAAAAATACTAGAATACATCATGATCGTTATTTAGGTTTTGTGAAAGGGATAGTCAATATATAACTACTCTAATGCGATCAAGAATCTCAAATATGATGATGTGTCTAGGAATTATCTTTCCCATTGTCCCAACCCTCATGAATTTTTTCAATAGAGGAGTCTAAAGGAATAATTCACCACTAACATTAAACATTGGGAGTTATCGATTATTTTCTTTTTGGAAATTATTTTTACAATGGATTTATATTATTTTTTTATAAATGGATTTGAACTTTTCTACCATTTTTTGTCTTAATATCTTTCATTATCTTACTATATCTAAATATGATTGAGTTAAATTTTTATTCCATAAATATTTTCATATGGATGCATCTGAATTTATGAGTGAAATAAATTGTTTAATAAGAACATTACCTGAGGATGATTTCATTTAAATCATTATTTAAATAACATACAGATCAATCTCTATATATTTGTATGTGTTTAGGAAAACTATTTAGATTAGAATTTATCAAAGGTTTGAAAAGATAAAAAAAATCGACTCTCTATTCATGACATGTTGATGGTTATTCCAATCATTAAGATGATTATTAAGTCTCAATCAAAAAAAATTATTGTGAGGTTCCGTGGAACTTAAAACTTCTCTAGGGTATTTCATTGTTTGTAAATTGACTAAGAAGTATGATCAAATAGAGGTGAATGAAAAATTATTTATTAGATGATCCAAAATGAACTATAAAAAATTATTACCTTCATAGGTATTCAAAATACCCTAAAAATAAATTATGGTGATGTTATCATGTTTCCATAATAGTATAGAGACTTGTTTTAGGATACCTTTTATTTTCTTTCTACCATAACTTGTTGAAATAATATGTAATTCATTTATATTCAGTAATAAAATTATTCATATTTTCCCAGTAGAATATATCATATATATATATATACATCATTATAATACCATAGTTGATAGAGGATGATGAGTAATGAGGAATTATCCAGTACATTCTCATCATGGTGGAGAAATAAATTTTTCATGTTGACATACTATTCATTAATATGGTAGAGGAATTGAATTTTTTATTCATTATGGGAATAATATTATTGAAATTTGTTATTATGTGATCATTTTTAACTCAAAAATATTCATTTTTTAAGTTGTATGAATAAAAAAATTATATTTTATATAATGAATTATGTAAATCTAGATATTTAATAAGAATAATTTTTTTTTATTTTTTCATACTTCATAACTCCCATATATTATGATTATACAAAAATAATAAAAGGGGAATGTAACTTATCTCACTATAGATATAGTGGATGATATATTATAAGGCCCTAGCCTTAAACCTTACTTAATCTTGAGTTATTACAAGATTACACATTGAGGATCTTTTCGGGTTTAGAGTTTTAGAAAATTAGATCATAAAACATGCATTACATTCCACATATAAACAAAGTTGTTACATAAAGATAGTATTTTTCTTTCCCATCAATGGAAACATATTTAAAATAAAACATGGATTCTTTCTTTACACCTCTTTGACACTATCATCATATCATGTACCATTCCCTTGACCTGTGAAAAACATTTCAAAAAACTTGGGATGAGCATAAAAAGCTCAATAAGGGATATAAAAATATGGAAAGGAAACATGGGTATATATATATAAGAATGAAATCATACTTTACCCATAAAACATAAGCACTTTAACATACCTCATCAAATCATGAATAAATCATAGAAATCATAATACATAAAGGTAACTTGAGGCATTCATAACATTCTTACGTAGGGAGTAACCCTCTTGGTTACGTTTGGAATACCCATCACAGTATATTCCCTAAATCTCTTCAGAGAAACTTTAACGTTTCACTCCTTCGCGTTACCCAATGCATTGGAGAGCTATATCGGGCTCACCCGCCCTTAGTTTATCACGGAACCACCCGTCCTCATAATAATTCCCAAGAACCTCAACATAATCGTATCACATAAAACATGAATAAAGGAAACATAAAATTTCCACCTTTAAATCACAAGATATCAATACAACACATTGATAAAAAAAATTATGAAAACCATTTTCGATACCAAAATAAAAGAAAAGTAAAGCATGGTATTTATTTTTCTTTAAAAAAAGTAGGGCTTGTAGAGGAAGCCGAAACTCAAATAATGGTCATGGCGGCGGAGAAGTTGTTGTCGCCACATACGTACGAGAAAAACATTCTCTTTTTTCATTTAGTAAACTCTTCGTATAAAAAAGATTCCTTTTGAATAAACGTAAAAGTCAAAGGGGTTTACACACCGTATAAAAGAAGGTTGTGTATAAAACAAAATATGCCTCAATGAAAGGAGATTGAGACGAAGTCCCATACCTCGGGTCCGACATGACTCGATCGTTATTTAATGTCCTGAATAATAAACTTGAGTTAATTTATACTTTCTTAAGAACCTTTTTCAAGTTCATTATTCCTTTTATATCACTTATTTATAGGTCATGAACACTATGTAATTATTTAAGTTAATAATGGTCATTTTAACGATCATTGGCACTTGAGTCAAAAATAAACCCTTTATAATTACAAGTTTTTCATGTATCCATAATATCCATAATTATAATCATGATGTATATATCATATGTATCCAGTATATACATGCATTTATAATATTACATAGTCATTTAGAGGTATGAAATGAAATGCACCATTCATAGAGACGGTAAGCCGTACGTACGCATGAATGCTACTTTCATTTCTATTTCATATTTTATAGAATGGAATTATAATGATATAAAGGTATATTATAATTCCAGTATAATATCATATATAATATCATAGTTCCATCCTTTATACATCCCACATATGGTATTTAACGAATCAAATCATTTTGAGGGGGCGGTAGTCCGCACTTCCTTAAATGAAGATATCGCGTTTACCCATAATGGAAACCATAAAGGTATGCCCAAAATGAAAAATACAGAAGCTTAAGGAAAACATAAACATATTATATATCATATATAAATATAGTGACATCTTAATTTCCACCTTTGAAGGTGTTAAAAGAATGTTGAACAATCATCGTTTCGGGAGGCATAAATTCACCATCCACGGAAACAGTATGTACTTTAACCATTAGATGTAGGTGTGTGTAAGTGTAGCTCGAATACATCTTATAACAACATCCTAGTATATTTAAGATACTGGAGTTGTTACAAAAGAAATGAATAAAAATAGTTTAGGGGGTTGGAGAAGCAAAATAAAACAAAAGGACTCAAGTGAAGACATTACATTAAAATCGGGTAACTCTCTTTGGTTTGAGCTCAAAGGCTTCCTTGGGAAGACTTCTGCCCAAAGTGAGGCATCAAGGAGTAAGAGAGGGATGCGGAGAGACAAAATGGGCAGGGTTTGGACGAGCCAAAGGCTTTGGAAGTGTGGGTAAGGAAGTAGAGGTGGGGTCCTTTTATAAGAGGAGAGGAGGGGCACTCTTGGAATGTAAAGGAATGTTACTTTATTTGAAAATGATTTTCGGATTCAAAAGCTCCCACATTGATATAATTCGAGGGTAAAGTGATAAGGGTTAGAAATCCACCCATCCAATAGGTTTTGGACATGTTTAGGTCATAGATTTCACATTATCATTTCATTTTATTTAAATCCTTTCTTAATGAGGTAATCACTGCATCATCATGATGTCATAAATAATTTAATAAATTTAATTTCTAAAAACTATAAAAAAAATATCATGATGTAGGAAATATTTTTATATTTATAATTAATATTTATATTCCAAAAGATCATTTATGTAGACAAAATTAAAAATATGTTACTTAGGTGATACATTCTTTGTCACATTTAACATTCTTTAAAAATAAAAAGATAAAAAGTCACTTTCTCACAAAAGTGATTCCATGGGGCCCCAAAGTTTGGAAAAAGGCATCCCATGGTCGTCCATGAGACAACCAGTAGCCTTAGGACACATGTTGTGGTCTTTTTGTATTATTATGATATCATTTTATTATCCTTAACTACCTGATTACTCATTAATCAAGATAATTAAAGATAATTATCGTCGTTACTATTCATAATTTCCAAAAACAAAAGAGTCTTGATTACATAATTTGGACCTTCTGATTCCAAATATGTAATCCATTTTACCAAATTCCAAACACAGAAATTGCAATAATTGATTTAGAAATAATTCTCATTGTCAAACACAAATAGCGGGTTTTTTTGAAACAATATCTATGAAAAGTTTGGCATTAGTTTATGCCCAATTCCAAAGTGAAATTAATCCTAATTACCACCATTGGATTTAATGGTAAAAATATATTCAAATTTAACTTTAAACCCAATTAAAAAGATAATCTAATAATATAAATAAAGTATATTAAAAAGAATTTTTGATGTAAAATACAGTATTTTTCACTATTCATAAAAAAATGAACATTGTCAGAAAAATACCAAAAATTCACACAAAGTAAATTTTGATGTCCCAATCATAAAGAATAAGTTTATTTTGACAAACATAGCTTATAAAATTGTCAAAAGATAGGTTTAAAAATGGTTTTCCATCAAAAGGCAGTAAAACAATCCTTTAAAAAATATTAGTGTATTTCATGCTTATGATTGGATTTATTTTCATTTTAAGCCTCTAAAACACTATCTAATTCATTAATAGACATAGATAAACATATCTATTATTCATTACTTACTTGGGATGTTATATCATTTCCCCTTTAGAAAATTCCCTCCCCACAATTTATTTACTTATCGAATAAATGGGGGTACTTATCCCTCATTGCATTTTCAGATTCCCATGTTGTCTCTTCCATCATGTGGTTTTTTCACAAAACCTTTACCTGATTTATCACCTTATCTCGTAACACTTTCTCCCTGTGGTCAAGAATATGGACCTGTTGTTCCTCATAAGATAGGTTCTCTTCCAGCTGAACTACCTCTGGACTCAAAACATTAGATGGATCTGGCATATACTTTCTCAACATCGAAACGTGAAAAACATTGTATACCTTAGATAAACTCAGAGATAAAGCCACCTGGTACTCAACTGATCCAACTCTCTCCATAATTTCATATGGTCCAATGAACCTTGGACTCAGCTTTCCTTTCTTACCAAATCTCATCACACTTTTCCATGGAGAGACTTTGAGAAAAACATGATCACCTACCTCAAAAGTTAGATCCTTCCTCCTGTTGTCTGCATAACTCTTCTACCTACTCTGAGTTGTTCTCATGTGTTTCTGAATCAGCTAAACTTTTTCTGCCATCTCTTCTACCAATTCTGGTCCCATCAACTTCCTTTCACCCACTTCATCCTAGAAAGATGGAGTTTGACACCGCTTCCCATATAATGCCTGAAATGGTTCCATTTGTATACTGGAATAAAAACTGTTTTTATATGAATATTCAACCAAAGAAAGATGTTGGTCCCAACTTACCTGATAATCCATCGAACAAGCTCGTAGAATATCCTCCAAGGTCTGAATTGTTCATTCTGACTGCCCATCTGATTGAGGATGAAATTTTGTACTAAAATTTAATTCAGTACCCAACGACTTCTGAAGGCCTTTCCAAAAGTTAGAAGTGAACCTGGGATTACGATCAGATACAATGAAGAGGGGAACTCCATGTAACCTGAATATCTCTTTAAGATACAAACGGGAAAGTTGATCTAGGGAAAAAGTATCTCGTATATCAAGAAAATGAGTAGATTTAGTCAAGCGACCAACAATAACCCAGATTGCATTATTACCTCGAGATGTCTTCGGTAATCCCACAACAAAGTCCATGAATATATTCTCCCATTTCCACTCTGGAACTGGTAAAAGCTGAAGCATACCTTTCGGTAACTGCCTCTCTGCTTTAACCTGTTGACATGTCAAACACTTCACAGTAAAATCAGTAATATCTCTTTTCATTTCATCCCACCAGTAATACTCCCACAGATCTCTGTACATCTAAGTACTTCCAGGATGAACTGAAAACAGAGAACTATGAGCTTCACATAACAATTATCTCTTCAACTGTGAATCACAAGGCACACATAATCTCTTCCCAAATCTCAAAATGCAATCATTATCAATGTTGAATTCAGGCAACTTACCTTTCTGATCCCGCTCTACCTTTTTCTGCAACTCACTGTCTTGCTTCTGTGCTTGCTTGATTCTATCTGATAGAGATGATCTCACTGATACCTAAAATAAAACAGAAGAACATCCTGAACCAACAACTCTTATTCCAACGTTCATCAAATCTTTAACCAAAGGATCACATTCCAAATGCAACATTGCTAATGAAGCATTACTTTTTCGACTCAATGCATCAGCCACTTTATTTGCTTTTCCTGTATGGTAATGAATTGTAGAATTATAATCCTTGATTAATTCTAGCCTTCTCCTCTGTCTCTTGTTTAAATCTTTCTAAGTGAATTTATACTTTAAACTTCTGTGATCAGTATATATTTCACACTTTACTCCATACAAATGATGCCTCCAAATTTTTAAAGCGAAAACAACAACAACTAATTCCAAATCATGTGTAGGGTAATTTACCTCATGAGTTTTCAACTGTCGTGAAGCAGAAGCAATTACCTGATCATTATGCATTATGAGGCAACCAAGTCCTTTCAATGAAGCATCATTGTAGATAACAAACTCACCATTCCTGGAAGGTAGTTCCAAAACTGGATCATTCACCAATCATCTTTTCAATTCCTGAAAACAATCATCAAATTCTTTTGTCCAGATAATCTTAACACCCTTCCGATCTAGATTAGTCATTGGACTAAATAACCGTGAAAAATTTATAACAAACCTTCGGTAATAGCCTGCCAAACCAAGGAAGCTGCGAATATCAGTTAAATTTGTGGGTCTTGGAAAGTCTTCCACAACTTTTTTTTGCAGGATCAATAGTTATCCCATCTTTAGAAACAATGTGACCAAGGAAAGAAATTTTTTGCAACCAAAACTCACCCTTTCTGAATTTTCCATACAGTTTCTTTTCTTTTAAGGTTTGCAAGATAACCCTTAAATGTCTTTCATGCTCCTCTTTACTTTTAGAAAACACCAAAATATCATCATTGAAAACCACCACAAACTTATCCAAGAACTCATGGAAAATTCTATTAATTAATTCCATGAATACAGCAGGTGCATTGGTTAGCCCAAAAGGCATTACTACAAATTCATAATGGCCATATCTTGTACGGAACGTGGTCTTCGGAACATCTGCTTCCTTTACCTTCAGCTGATGGTACCCCGATCTCAAGTCAATCTTTGAAAAATACTGAGCTCCCTGGATTTGATCAAACAAATCATCGATATGTGGCAAAGGATATTTGTTCTTAACAGTGATGTTATTCAAGGATCTATAATCAATGAAAAGTCTCATTGAACCATCTTTATTTTTAACAAATAAAACAGGAGAACCCCATGGTGATGTGCTAGGTCGAATGAAACCTTTCTTTAATAAATCTTGAAATTGCTCCTTCAACTCTAAAAGTTCAATTTGAGCCATTCGATAAGGGGGTTTTGAAATTGGCTTAGCATCAGGAAATAAGTCAACAGTATACTCAACTTCACGATCTGGTATTATTCCAGGCAACTCATCAGGAAAAACATTAGGATACTCATTTACCACTGGCACATCATTAATCAGAACAGGTCTCGTGTTTTCAACAATGTGTGCAAGGTAACATTCATTTCCATCTTTTACAATTTTCTTGGCCTCTTGATAAGTTATCAATAGTAATGGTTCATTCTTGTACACAAACTGAAAGTCTTTCTGAAAAGAAACTTCTTTAGCTCTACATTCTATCTTAGCATGGTAAATATAGAGCCAATCCATACCCAGGATAACATCAAACTCTACTAGAGGTAGAACAATAAGGTTTGCAAGTAGGTTCTTTCCACAGATAAGGATAAGAAGATTCTTATAAATTCTTTTTGCCTCAACATTTCCCCTAGGTGTTTTTACCAAATGTTCAGGAGTCATTTCTTGAGATGGTATTCGCGTTTTACTAGAAAAGGTTTCGGAGATGAAAGAATGTGCGGACCCCAAATCAAACAACACACTGGCATAATCTGAGAAAAAAAACAAAGTACCTGATAGAACTTCATTTGATGGCCCGACATCTGCTGAAGTAGTTGCAAAGGATTTCACCACCCCTTTCTGCTTGTAGTCTAATTGCTTCCCATCACTCAATCTCTTTGTTGGACTCTCATTTGCATAGTGACCCATCTCATTGCACGTAAAACATTTCACTAACTGTAAATAAAATTTGGTCTTACCTTCACCTTGATCTTTTTCAGTGCAATCACGAGCCTTATGTCCCATCTTACCACATCGGTAGCACTTTCCAGAATTCAGAAGACATTCCCCATCATGCCTTTTTCCACATTTATCACAAACTGGAAACTTAGATTTCTTACCATCAGACTTTTTTGAAGAATTCTTCTCTTTCTCCTTCCACCTTGGTCTCTTCTTCTGATGGTTGTTATAGAACACTAGATCATCGGAAAACTCCATTTCCACCTTCTTATCACATCGAACAAGCTTTTCATAACTTTTAAACTCACGAGAAGCTAATTCCCTTCGATATTTAGGCTTTAATCCTGAGTAAAATTGATTTATTTTACTATCAAGGTCTCGGATAAAATTTGGAGCATACCTTGCCAACCGAGTGAACATTTCTTCATAGGTAGCCACTGAATCTTCCTCTTGCCTCAATTCCAAGAATTGTTTTTCCATCCTAAGTCAAACAGCCTTAGGAAAATACTTTTCAAGAAACATACCTTTGAATTAATCCCATTCGAGAGCATCAATCTCATCAGCATCCCTGATATTTTTAACCATCGACCTCCACTGATCTGCTTCACCCTCCAAACAGTAAATAGAAAGACTAACCTTTTGATTTTCTGAACACCCCATGACATCGAAAATATTCTCTAGTGCATTAATCCACCCTTCAGCTAGCACAAGGTCAGATGATCCTCTGAATGATGGGGGATGTTGCCTCATGAAATGTTCCACCACTGACATGTTCCTCTGCGGTTGATCCGGCTGATCTCGTGCATGGATACCGCCACCATTTATCGCTTGAGTCAATTGCGCCATTACTGCAACACACTGTTCAGTTCCAATTACGACCATCTCAGGATGCTGATTCGGAAGGTTATTTCCTTCTGCATGCCTTCCTAGCACTACTTCCCTGTTTCCTCTGTGGAAAACCATTCTGAACAAACATGTCTTAGAGGAAGCAACATGGTAATCTTCAAATACTATATCACTTCAATTTGACCATAAAAAAATATTTACGGATAATCATTTAATATAATTCTAACTCCTAAAGTAATCTAAACCTCCCTCTGATACCAACTATAAGGCCCCAGCCTTAAACCTTACTTAATCTTGAGTTATTACAAGATTACACATTGAGGATCTTTTCGGTTTTAGAGTTTTAGAGAACTAGATCATAAAACTTGTGTTATATTCCACATATAAACAAAGTGGTTACAGAAAGATAGTATTCTTCTTTCCCATCAATGGAAACATATTTAAAATAAAACATGGATTATTTCTTGACACCTCCTTGACACTATCATCATATCATGTACCATTCCCTTGACCTGTGAAAAACATTTCAAAAAACATGGGATGAGCATAAAAAGCTTAGTAAGGGATATAAAAATATAGAAAGGAAACATGGGTACATATATACATAAGAATGAAATCATACTTTACCCATAAAACATAATCACTTTAACATACCTCATCAAATCATGAATAAATCATAGAAATCATATGACATAAAGGTAACTTTAGGAATTCATAACATTCTTACGTAGGGAGTAACCCTCTTGGTTACGTTTAGAATACCCATCACAGTAAATTCCCTAAATATCTTCGGAGAAACCTTAACATTTCACTCCTTCGCGTTACCCAATGCATTGGAGATCTATATCGGGCTCACCCGCCCTTAGTTTATCACGGAACCACCCTTCTTCATAATAATTCCCAAGAACCTCAACATAATCGTATCACATAAAACATGCATAAAGGAATCATAATATTTCCAACTTTCAATCACAAGATATCAATACAAAACATTGATATAAAAACATTATGAAAACCATATTCAATACCAAAATAAAAGTAAAACATGGTATTTATTTTTCTTTTAAAAAAAAGTAGGGCTTGTAGAGGAAGCTGAAACTCAAATAATGGTCACGGCGGCGGAGAAGTCGTTGTCGCCGCATACATACGACAAAAAAAATATCTTTTGTCATTTAGTAAACGCTTCGTATAAAAAATATTCCTTTTGAATAAACGTAAAATTCAAAGGGTTTTATACACCATATAAAAGAAGGTTGTGTATAAAATAAAATATTCCTCAATGAAAGGAGATTGAGACGAAGTCCCATACCTCGGGTCCGACTTGACTCGATCGTTCTTTAATGTCTTGAATAATAAACTTGAGTTAATTTCTACGTGCTTAAGAACCTTTTTCAAGTTCATTATTCCTTTTATATCACTTATTTCCATGTCATGAACACTATGTAATTATTTATGTTAATAACGGTTGTTTTAACGATCATTGGTACTTGAGTCAAAAATAAACCCTTTATAATTACAATTTGTTCATATATCCATTATATCCAGAATTATAATCATGATGTATATATAATATATATCCAGTATATACATGCATTTATAATATTACATAATCATTTAGAGGTAATAAATGAAATGCACCGTTCATGGAGACGGTAAGCCGTACGTACGTATGAACGCTACTTTCATTTCTATTTCATATTTTATAGAATGGAATCATAATGATATAGAGGTATATTATAATTCTAGTATAATATCATATATATAATATCATAGTTCCATCCTTTATATGTCCCACATATGGTATTTAACAAATCAAATCACTTTGAGGCGGCGGTAGTCCGCACTTCCTTAAATGAAGATATCACGTTTACCCATAATGGAAACCATAAAGGTATGCCCAAAATGAAAAATACAGAAGCTTAAGGAAAACATAAACATATTATATATCATATATAAATATAGTGACATCTTAATGGCCACCTTTGAAGGTGTTAAAAGAATGTTGAACAATCATCGTTTCGGGAGGCATAAATTCACCATCCACGGAAACAGTATGTACTTTAACCTTTAGATGTAGGTGTGTGTAAGTGTAGCTCGAATAATTCTTATAACAAAATCCTAGTATATTGAAGATATTGGAGTTGTTACAAAAGAAATTAATAAAAAGAGTTTAGGGGGTTGGAGAAGCAAAATAAAACAAAAGGACTCAAGTTAAGACATTGCCTTAAAATCGGGTAACTCCCTTTGATTTGAGCTCAAAGGCTACCTTGGGAAGACTTTTGCCCAAAGTTAGGCTTCAAGGAGTAATAGAGGTATGTTTAGAGACAAAATGGGCAGGGGTTGGACGAGCCAAAGGATTTGGATTTGTGGGTAAGGAGGTAGAGGTGTGGGCCTTTTATAAGAGGAGAGGAGGGGCACTCTTGGAAAGTAAAGAAATGTTACTATATTTGAAAATTATTTCCGGATTCAAAAGCTCCCACATTGATATAATTAGAGGTTAAGGTCATAAGGGTTATAAATACACCCATACAATAGGGTTTGGACATGTGTAGGTCATATATTTCACATTATCATTTCATTTTATTTAAATCCTTTATTAATGAGGTAATCGCTGCATCATCATGATGTCATAAATAATTTAATAAATTTAATGTCTAAAAACTGTAAAAAAATATCATGATGTAGGAAATATTTTTAGATTTCTAATGAATATTTATAGTCCATAAGATCATTTATGTAGACAAAATTAAAAATATTTTACTTAGGTGATACATTCTTTGTCACATTTAACATTCTTTAAAAATAAAAAGATAAAAAGTCACTTTCTCACAAAAGTGATTCCATGGGGCCCCCAAGATTGGCACAAGGCATCCCATGGTCGGCCATGAGACAACCAGTAGCCGTAGGAGACATGTTGTGTTCTTTTTGTATTATTATGATATCATTTTATTATCCTCAACTACCTGATTACTCATTAATCAAGATAATTAAAGATAATTACCGTCGTTACTATTCATAATGTCCAAAAACAAAAGAGTCTTGATTAAATAATTTGGACCTTCTGATTCCAAATATGTAATCCATTTTACCAAATTCCAAACATAGATATTTCAATAATTGATTTAAAAATAATTCCCATTGTCAAAACAAATAGCGGGTTTTTTAAACAATATCTATGAAAAGTTTGGCATTAGTTTATGCCCAATTCCAAAGTGAAATTAATCCTAATGACCACCATTGGATTAAATGGAAAAAATATATTCTAATTTATCTTAAAATCTAATTCAAAAGATAATATAATAATATAAATAAAGTAGATTAAAAAGCAGTTTAGATGTAAAATACAGTATTTTTCACTATTCATAAAAAATGAACATTGTCAGAAAAATACCAAAAATTCACAAAAAGTAAATTTTGATGTCCCAATCATAAAGAATAAGTTTATTTTGAAAAACATAGCTTATAAAATTGTCAAAATATAGGTTTAAAAATGGTTTTCCATCAAAAGGCAGTAAAACAATCCTTTAAAAAATATTAGTGTATTCCATTTTTAAGATTGGATTTATTTTCATTTTAAGCCTCTAAAACACTATCTAATTCATTAATAGACATAGATAAAAATATCTATTATTCATTAATTACTTGTGATGTTACATATATAGTATAAAATAAATTTGTAATATTGGTTTAATGATAAAATATTTAAATTGAATGATGATTTTCTATGGATTTTAATCCAGAGTTAGCCCTTCAAGAAACAGTTAAACAAATGATTAGGTTGAATCATATGCATAAAAAATTAAGGTACATATCCTAAGGATATAAATAAATCATACAATTTATCATCAACTGATTATTGATGAATGTTCATGAAGGGAATCTATTAATATGTTTTAAGAAGAGAAGGTAAATAATTAATTGGTTGTATTACTCACATCAAGGGAATTAGTCAAATAATTTTTACAAGAAAGTTACTTTTGGTAAATATGATCAAACCAATAAATAATGAACAATTAAATGTCACGCTGACAATGAATTGGGTGGTAAATAAGAAGTTATTTAACTAATTTGTACATGAATTTATTGGTTATGGTGCATAGTGGATGCAGCTAGGACAATTCCCATCTACATTTTTCATTGATTTCATATGATAAATTCTCCAAAAATGCTGAATAAGACCTCATATGATTTAAATATGAGATAATTAAAATATAAATAATAATTAATTAACATATATACGAATTGAAAATAGTAATTCTTTATTCATTTTCCAATTTTTTGACATCTTCATGTTGTACATTCATTATGACGAAGCATCCAAGGATAGAATTTCTAATTCTATAATCCCCAAATACACCATGAACCTCATAGTACCACCATATAAAATCTATCTTCTAGTGTGGATAATTATCGCTACATAATACATTCAAAATTTAATGAAAATTGGATAACATAATTTCTTGAGGTATATATCTTATTTTCGTTTTAAAATTATAGGGAGGATGGGGATCAATTTTATCTATACTAGAGAAAATAATATAAAACATTATATATTGTGAAGATATAATTATTGATAATGGATTTATTATGATCAACCACAAATCAGACATCTAGACCTTTAAATGATACAATATGGTTTATATTGTCTGGTCGGATAAATACTAATTACATATTGTCTTATAACCAATTTCCTAATCATTATAGAACACCACCTTGAATATTATTATTATTATTATTAACATTATCATAACATGTTCATGAATCATGGATAATATAAATAACAATTATTAAGAAAATTAGTATTTATTTATTTAAATTATATTGAATATATCTTTCTCACAAGGAACTTAACTCAGTATGTAAATCGACCTTTATATTTTTTTTAGTCTATGCTTAATTACTATATATATATATATATATAAATTACACTTAGTTTTATTTAAACTGGTTGAGGGTCAAGTCCCATTTATTGAAAATAAATCCCTTTTTAAAATATGGTGAAAGAGGGAGCCCAACACATGGCTCAAATTCCCGAAGGAGGATATTCCTGAGAGAAACATGACCTCAATTCCATAACTAGAATCAAAGGGACCCAGTGACAGAAATACATAAAATAAATGTATAGAAGTCCCAAAATTAAAGGTTTATATCTTCTAGTTCATACTAAACACCACTAATACACCCCATTATGAAAAAACATTCAAATATGAGGCATGCATGTTGACCATAATAAGAAAATTGTATCCCCTATCACATGAATTTCACGTGTTCTACTACTCGATGATGTTTCATCGCAGATTCTAAGAAGTTTCATTGTGTTGGAAACACGGCATGGAAGAGAAAAAATCTATCACACATCAACAGATATGGGAAGGACTAGGTGATAGGAACCAATTCACCTATATCTCATTAATCCACCAACCCAATTACTATTTTTAGAATCTTGATGCACCATAAACCAGATGCATCCCTCTAACTAACTGAGAGATAATTTTAGAATGATATGTGAATGGGTTCCCATATAACTCAAAGTTAATAAGTTATTATGATTGAATGATGGGGTTCATCACACAAATTATTCTTTTTAGGTCTCACAGTAGTTATAAACCATATGAAAGTCAATCTCTACACCTAAAAATGTGTCATTAATAAATTAAATACTCTCCATGAAAAATGAGGAAACCAAAAAAAATGACTAAATAGTTCAGGGGTAATATAAAATCAAAGAAGCGTTACATCATGGAATATATCACCATTGATCAAATTTTCACTAACATCAGTTCCACTAAAAATGAAACAATAATTACTGAAATGAATTCATCGACTTTATTATAACTGGAAGCCATGTTTCCAGCCAATATAAAAGACATAATCATCACCCTTCATTGATGTCACTACTCTCCATCCTATCCTGGTCCTGGGTCGATGAAACTCCATCAACACTAAACAGAAATCCAACATCATCCTGACACCCAATGTGCACAACAATGTTACCATGAATAATGTACATCAATGCTATGACAAATTATCTCTTCTGCATGCCTTCCAGAATCCCATCTATAAAAAATACACACAACCGAAGATATCTGAATCCATGTACAGCACCACCCAACTAGATTCCATACAATTCAAACAATATGATGTAGTTACAGTATTCCCAACATCACTACAACATATATAACCTTTAATAAAATGAAAAACGTTTATTAACAATACTAAAAAAGATTTTTAGTCCTCAAATCCATTAAAGAATGTCTCATGTACCTGTGTTTTCATTAGCATTGATAAATTCCTATAGTAATGAGAACATTCAACAAGGATAATAAACATCACACCTTATCAATGCTATAAATTTCATTGAAAACACCCAACCTGTTGTATTGTGATGTTTCTATAATAGCACCCTACAAAAAATACTTAGAAATTGATTGATAAATATATAATATTATTGAAATAAATATTACATCATGAATAAAGAATACTAATATATTAATTTCAAACAATGTCTTGTATAATTAAATTTATAATTACTCTCAAAAAACGTTTAAAAACATTAATGTTTCATCGTCTTTTCCACTTATGATACCCTCTAAAATGATTCATCCATGGTATTAGTTTCCAAACAAATCACCTTCACTATAAAAAAAGAATCCAACAATTTAAGAAAACAATTATTATGTTATTAATAATATAATGAAACTAATTAAACATTAATAAAAAAGAATACAGTAATAAAATTTCAATTTTAAATAAAAATAAATAGTTGAAGTTATAAAATTAACATCATGCATCGTATTGAGGTGCAGTTTACTCATACATATCATATATAATTTATCTATAATTTGCATAATGTATCAAAACAATCTGATTTTTTTTCATGATTTTGAGTTTTACACTTGTTCTTTTTACTAAAAATAATGTTAATTAATAATAATGAATCATTTGGAGTTATACTAGTAACACAATGTGTCAGATTTAGGTGTAGATGAGTGGTACACAACAAAAATAACTTGTAGATCAATATACTAAATCATTAAAACAATCCAAATTTTTTTTAAGTTTTTTATAATTCCTGTTTTTTTTTCAAAAATATCATTTCAAGATGGAAACATGCACTTTGAGTCCTGACGGTCACATTTTGGGTTGGTTTGACGAGATACTAATTGATAAACATCAAAAATGAAATATGAGTAAATTCCCAAAGTTATTAATTAAATTTGTGCAAGTTTACATGGATTTTAGTGAATTCTATATGTTTTAAACTAAAACGTAAATTTTCTACGGATAACGGATACTATAAGTAATAATGCTAAAACCATGATTTGGATTGAGGTGTAGTTCATTCCTACACATCAAAATTGATTCACATATCCTTTTCCTAAAATATCAAAACAATACGAGTTTGTTTTCTTAGTTTTCTATATGTCACATGTTCATTTTTTAAAACATAATGTTAATTTAAATAAAAAGACATACATTGATACATATCTATCACACCAGGCTTATGATTGAGGTATGGTTGATTCCTACATGTCACATATCACATATAGTTCAATTTCATAAATTATAAAAATAATTGGAATATGTTTTCTCAGTTTTCAATATGACACTTTATCTTTTTATTAAAATTTGAATCAGTTTTTAAAATAAAGACACAGTTGTAGTTATAGAGTTAACATCCTGAATAATATTGAAGTTTGGTTTATCCTTACATCTAAAAATTGACTTATGGATATATTTTCTAATGTATATAAATATTAACATTTTCAAGACGTTTTCAAAATGTCACTTCTACTTTATAATAAAATTATTATCAATTTTAAATATATAGACACACTTGAAATTATGTCGGTAACATGATGTGTCAGATAGTGGTCAGGATGAATCATACATAGAAAAACAATAAAAATGTGTTTTCTTAGTTTTGAGTATGCCACTTATATTTTTTAATTATAATCAAAAATGAAATCATGCACTTTTTGTCATATTTTGAGCATCATGTGTTAGATTGATGTGACATTGCTTCCTATAAGTCACAATTTAATTATAAATTGTTTTACATAATTTGAAGTGGAATAAGAGTGTGTTTCATTTATTTTCAGTGAGTGACACAAATTTTGAAATAAAATGACAATTTTAAATTGATAACTGACACTTTGAGACATACATGTCTCATTGTGTGTCTAAATGAGGTAATATTTATTCCTACTCATAAAAAATAAAATATAGATTTATTTCCCAATGTATCAAAATAACATGAAATATTTTTCTTGGTTTTCAAAATATCACCTCTTCTTTTTACAAAAATTGATTTCAATTTTAAATAAAAAGTCACACATCAAGTTATACAGTTCAAACCGTGCATCAAACTGAGGTATGGATATTTCCTAATTTTTGTACAATTATTTGTTGGCCATTTTAGTAGAGTATAAAAAATATATTAATTCACTTTTTATATTTTTATTATGTCACTTATTCATTTTTCTAAAATATAACTTGAAACTATATACATGAACAATGAGTCATATTGGTCCTTTTGTGTATCAATTTGATGTGAAAATACATCCTAAACATCACAAATAACATATAAATAAATTTCCTAATTTATAATTATAATTAGACTATATTTGGTTGATTTTTAATCGGTGAAACATGTTATGAACTAAGATAGAAATTTTAATTTGATAACGGGCCCATTGAGTAATATCGGTCAAACCCTACATCCTATTTATGTATAGTTGATTCCTACTTATAAAAAATGTCAAATGTATCATTTTTATAATATATATAATAAATAAAAATCAATTTTCTCAATTTTTCATATTTCACATATTATTTTTACTAAAATAAATTAGAATTTTAATAAAAATAAACACTTGTAGTCATACCATTCACACAGTGGGTCGTATTGTGAAACACTTGATTCCTACACATCATAAATGACATATATATCATTTACAAAACCTATCAAAATAATGAGAATGTTTTTTATATGATTTTAGTATGTCACTTATTATTTTTACCAAAATTAATGATAATATTAAATAAATAGAAACACATTGAGTAATATCGGTCACACAATGCATCGGATTGAGGTTTGATTAATTCATTCATGTCACAAATTACTTCATGATTTTTTACTAATGTATAAAAAATTCAGATATATTTTCTTAATTTTGAGTATGAAACATGTTCTTTTTAAAAAAATTAATGTAAACTTTAAATAGAAAGACACACAAGGATTCATATATGTCTTTCCAGGCGTCATATTGAGTTATGGTTGATTGCTACATGTCACAAATTGCTAATGAATCATTTTAAATAACTATCAGAAAAATATAAATATGTTTTATTGGTTTTAAATTTGTCACTTGTTTCTTTTAAATTAATGATAATTTAAAATAAAAAGACATGCATAGAGTTATACTAGTCACTATAGTCGTCATATTCAGTTGTAGTAGATTACTACACATCAAAAATGGAATATGGATTTCTTTACTAAAGTATAACAGAAAAATAAAATGCCAATTTTACCCAACACTCTATTGTATTTCATTTTTGAACAACTAACACTGCACATTCAATATATTTTATTATCCAAAAAAACATATTCTACTCATCTGGTTTATCAATATTGAAAAAGGTTTTTTAGATAAGAACATTGACTCAACGTGAATTTTTGGTAGTTCAAAAAGAATGGAAATGGAATGTGTGGTGACATTGTATGAAAGGAATATTTTACATCTTTTTTGTTTATTTACATACTTTTGAATAAAAAATGACTTCCAATAATTTATATATATATATAAGATTATTAGATAAAAATTATAAGGAAACTAACATACAAATAGTATACAAAAAAATGAAAAAAAAAATAATTAAAAAATTCGTATAAATTCACCTTTTTCGGATTTTAGTAAATATTATTGACAAGTTTTCTTGTTTTCATTATTTCAATTTCATTCTCGAAGCCCAATATCTCATAGGCATGAGTAGATTTGAACAAGTCTCCCAAACTCAAACAAAAGAATCCACCTAAATAAGAATACAATTATTATGTGAGGAATATTAAAAACATTTATATTAAACATAAATTTGTAATAATACCTTACATCTATGGAAGTCACATATTCAAATTATATGTGCACATTCTTCCATCTTGTATTTTTCCCATTCATTTACAAAAAAATAAATACCTTCTTGTGAATATGAGAATTATTTAATGTCATATTTGTACATGGAAAATATAAATACAAAAAAGTATAAGTTAATTTTTAAAATAAAATTGTCATTGACATTAAAAATACATCCTTGGGATGCAATTTTGTTGATTAAATATAATCTCTCTAATTAATTTTTTAATATAATAACAACAATATCTTCCATTTGATTGTTCCAAAAACTACAAACCCAATGAAAAAAATAATTACTTTGTTATGATATGCGTTTTGAGTGTGAAATCTTATTATATATACCCTAATACCTTTGCAGTTATACATATTTTCAGGCTCCTTATACACATTTACTATCATCAGGTCATGTTTTCCATCTTATTTAAACACCACACTATCAAAAAATAATTTCCATGAAAACATATTATAAAATTTTTAACATGAATTATTATTCAAAAATTATGATTTATTGTATTATAAAAGTAAATACATCTTGAAGTGTGGTTATTTTGTTGGGTATCCCTAATGTGAATCAAAGAATGAAATCTTTGGAGTATCCAAATTGACCATAGTGAGAACCAATGATTCCTCAAAAAAAATGAATAAGTAATGAATGGAATTAAAATATATTTTAGGTGTTTAAATTTTTTTATTATTGTCTTTTAATGTTGGTTATTATGAAGATTCTACCATAAATGAGTTTTCTTTCAAACGATTGTTCCAGTTTTCCCTCTATTTCATTAATTTGTTTTATTCACATTCTTGTTGTATTTATATGTGATGCAAAGACTAATGAGTCGAAATTTATGTTCATGGGATATTACTTTCAATTGGTATTGACTTATAAACCTAATAAAATATTACATTTATTTAGTCATGATTATCATTGTGTATCAACTATTCAAAAAACAATTCTTTTAAACACATTTCATGTATACATTTATAACTAAGAACCCTAGACATTCATACATGAGGATTTTATTTTTATTGTAATGATATATTTAGAATTTAATGGAATATCAGTATATTTATTTTTCAATATATACTAATTCATTAATACCACAGTGTAACATTGCAGCTTCATGAACCTTAAATGATAGTAAATGTTGATATTTAACAGGTGGGGTAACGTATATTTTTTAAATATATTTTCTCTCAGTTGGTTGAATGTTTAGATGGTTTTCACTCAAACATTAATTTTACAACCTTCCCTTTGTGAACATGTAATAACATTCATCTGTTCAGACCTTTTTTCCTTAAATTTAAAAGGATTATCCTGAAAAATAAATTATCAATGATTACCTCTTTTTTAACATGTTTTTATTATATCTAAATATAATTTTATAAATGTTCCAATAGCATGGTTTACCATATGAATGTCCATTTCATCCAGTGGAATTGGTATCTCGGTGCTCGGATCATGAGATACACAAATCATCTCTCTCATATTACACAGTATGAATTATCATGTTTTATAGAGTTGGTCTTGGATATTGAACATGGTAACCCTCACAACATGGATATGGGTGGGTGTTGATAGTTATAATTTACAGTTATCTTAAAACCATTATAATATAACTAAAATAATGTTATCCTTTTCTGTCTCATTCACATTTAAAAAAAAAATATGACAATAATAATTATGTCATCCAGAAAATATCTTTGAGGGGGAATGACTCACATCATTATTGGTGGGTGTGTGGGGTGATGAATCTATATGTAATTATTGTTCTGGATTTGTTTCATCTAATTAATTCACCACATAAAATTTTCTTGTAACTCAAACTTCTAATTAAAATTTTATTCATGGGAATATAATAATGGTTTAATATCTTTTATTTCATTATCCTTATCCTCCAATTGTTTATTTTCCCCAAAATATGTTCAGGATGTCACCCCAAAACCATCACCGTCATGTAGCCAAACTATTCTAGCCCCTTCTTGGCCACAAATAGTATGTGTTTATTTGATCGAGGTTTTCATCATTCATGTTTCTAATTTAGATAGAAAATGAAAGAAAATAATAAATCATTGCCATTTAAAAGCGAATTAACAAAGATTTTTTTTATTATTTCATATTTAAAAATGATTCCCACAATTTTTTTTTTTTAATATAGTTTAATCGCATCTGTATTTCCACATGTATTATTACCTAGAATAAGATGTGGTATGGAAGTGGGTTTGGATATGGATTCATCAATATAGATATAAAAATATGAACATATTTATGTTGTTGTTTCATGTAATATAAAATTATTGTGGTAGATTTAAAGTATGTACAATAATGTTCAAGTGATGTATACCACATCATTGATTTTTCATAGTGGTAAATTGGTTTTTCTCCTTATGCCATTATTTCAGAACCCATTTATTGTTTCATACAGAAAAAATTATTAATCAAAGTGATGAATACACATATTTTCAGACAATCTATTACTTGAAAAATATACATGAAAATATATCCCTACATTCCAACCTGTAAATGCATTGAAAACATCTTGGATTATTAGGTTTTAAGCACAATAATTGGATTCTTTTTTTATTTTTCCCTTAAACATCTTTATGATGAAATATTGAAAGATTTGATGAAAGTATTTATGAATCCTTTCCTCAATTAGTAACACATTAATATTTTTTGAGTCCTCTACTATAAAGGAATATTTCTAATAGATAATAAAGAGTAAGTCACTGTTTCATAAATTTATTTAATGTTATCATAGATTAATGAAATCATAATATTACAGTAATATCTCCCCATATATGTGACATAATCATGGGTGCAGCAAGGTTCCATGAATCTATATCAATCATCACTTGCTACTAAGTGATTATCCCAATGTTACTACTAAATATTTCCTTGTTGGAGTTAACAGGATAGCCACAGGCATTCCATCCAACCTCAAAATTATGCCATTTCTTTTTGAATTAATAATGTTTTCTAAACCTATCATTTGAAGGATATATTTTTTTATAGTATCAATTCATCATCACCTATCATTTAATAGGAATCAACATCCTCAATTTGTTTTCCACATACATTCATACCATCGAAATGTGTGTAAGTCCATTATTCATATACAGTCAGACCAACAACCGGTTGGGAAAATAATTGATCCTTAGGATTCAGAGCATCATCATGTATAAAATTCATTATTTATATAAGTGGTTTAAAATTTAATTTAGATTTCATTAATTCAGTATTTAATAAAAAATAACATGAGGTAACAAATTTTATTATAAAAAATATACTCTTATTATTGAACTCTCTTTTTTTAATGGTTGAATGGATTTGACGTATCTATCAAGTATCTAAATTCATTATATGTGGCGTATTCTAACACAAAAACCCCCTATTTTTATTGGGACCACTGAAAAATGATTTTAGTGTCCAAGAGAAAGGATCATCCTCAGTTGAATTTTCATTTACCCCTTTAGTACATTTGGTAGATAACAAAATAATTTACCACTTTGGGTTTTTATCATCTAGAACAAAAAAGAATTGTACTAGTAGTAATTTTATTATAAATAGTTTTTTATTTTTACCCTTACTTACTAAAATACAATTTCTTGAATCCCAATTCATATATTTTTACAAAACTCTTGTTATCAACCTATTTTCATTGTTAAATTGGAACTTGATATTATTTATAATCCAACTCCCATATTTTTTTGATGATTCCAAAGTATAAGATATGAGAATAAATTGGATCTTTATCCTTTTAAAATAACTTCCATCACTTAAACTATAAGTGTAACTACACTATTTTACATGATTTTTTCTTCATGATGGTCATTTTTCTAGAATGTGTACCAATTAATTACATAACAATTCTAAAAGAATACATACAAACTTGGTCAAATAAATATCCATGGAAGACATTATAAAATTGAATCATAATTTTAATCAAACATCAAAAAAATATGGTATCCAAAAATTCCTATAGACTAGTGATTAGGTGTTTTTTATATCAATATTTCATAACCTGATGGATTCAAATTACATTTTTTGGGTTTCAACTTATGGGTAATCATCTAAGCTTTTATTCAAGACATAATGGTGTCCATGATCCTCATATGTAATATTTATTGTGACAACATCAATTTATGAAATTTTTTCACCTAAAAGACACCTAGTGTGATGTTATTTTTATAGACTAATGTACTCCACACCGATAAGGTAGTCAGTAGAGAATTCAAACACTTCCTCAACAATATATTGAATTGAAAAACAACCCTCAATAGGACATCAATTTTCACATATGCTTTTAAAATATCCATATACCATTCAATTGGATACATTCATCTATAATTTAAAAGACCACATGGTCGAATATCTCTCACCATGTGAACCATCATATAAAAAAATGATGGTTAGAAGAACATTTCTGAATCACATAATATGACAAAAAATTATTTTTTTCATCATTTATAGCATCACCATGTTCGATACATTGCTACATATGGCTTTTAATATTAAACTGACCATGGTTAATGTATGATGAACATGATAAAAAACAATGTAAATATACAAGAATTATTTCTTTCATTAGTACATGATAACCAGCTAATTTTAAATGCTAAAACATTAAATCATTCATTTAAATGATAATCTTGATCTTCAATTAATACCCCCTATGCATAAATTACATCATTCTTGTTGTTTTTTAAATTGATATCTATCCTTCCAAGAAATATTGTAAGAATCTATAGAAACAAAAGTTCATTTTCACCCTTCCCTAGTGCCGAGTCATCCTATATTCCAATGAAGATCATGTCCATCATAGCTGTTATTATATCTTTTTTTAGGGTGAATTTACTAATATTACAATGAAAACATCACAATAATTATTTTTCAATATGAATAAAATCTTGATAAGTTTTGATGTGTCAAATATTCCACTATAGTAAATAAAATAATGGGTCTCTTTTTCAAACAAGTATTTGTAATGTTTTTAATTGTTTATCAAATAAAACATCTATATATTTTACACTCTAAAACAATTTTTGAGCTATTAGTGGAGACAATGATGTATGTTATTTTTAACTACCATGGAGTAGTTTCATTAATAATCAATACTTCGGTAATTTGGGTAGAAATATGTGATATCCTAAAAACACAGTCATTGATGACTTTTTCAACCTAATAGACTATATACCTTTTTCACAAATGGGAAACACATGAGTTTCTTCAATTTTATATTCTACAATATTTCCCCAAGGAGGAAAATAATTTATCATACAATAAAACATGGTTCTCAACATGAATTATTCATTTCTATAATAATTATAAAATGTACCACTTGAATCCCACAATAATTTTAAATCTCCGATTAATGGATCCAAATAATCATTAATAGCATGAAATAGATGTTTTGGTCCTAATATAATAACAAAAAAATAATGTATTTTTCTATATTTCATAACCATTGTGGAAGAATATGATTTACCAGCATAAACAACCATGTAATGTGAGTAATTCTTTGAAAACAAAAAGGATTTTGACCATCTATACAGAACACAAGAAAACTTTTTCTCAACACCTTCCCAAATTCAGGATACTCATGATAAATTATCTTAAATTGGGGAGATTAAGTCAGGTGATGTTGTTTCCCATAATTATTTCATGTATCTATATTCGACATCAATTTCCATGATTTAAATGCCCATAAATATTGGTTCATAAACATTATAATGATTGTAATGTACTATAGAAATTTGTAGGACTCAATGTAGATAAGAACCATACATTAAGAATTCCTTAAGTTGTTTTATGTTCTCCAATTATAATATATTGTCATTTAAATATTAATTTATTATATTAGAGACCATACTCATCAAACGTAGAATTAATTTATCATCATATGTTCATCTACAGATCTCATTATCTATTGGGATCAAATCATTAAAGATATCAAGTAGTTCAGTGAAACTGGAATCAACCCATCAATTTCAAGATATTAAATCATATTTCTTTAGTACAATTTAAATTTATGTGTATTTAGTGAAACCAAAAAAAATGACATATTTTCAGAACTCATTAAATTCTCTAACAATTTTGGATAATCACGAAGTTCATATTCATATTCCATTAAGATTTCCTTAATATGATATCCCTATTCATTTACACCTGTAACAACATCCTTAGTATTTTCTTCTTCATTTCCTAGACATTTAATCATATCATAAGATCTATGTTGTCGTGTTTTATACCATTCACTTGCTACATTAAATGTTTACACATTTTTATTCCAACCAATATAACATTGATATATATTTTTCGATAGATCATGTTTTTGTCCAACTCATCTAAAATAATTAGACGTGAATAAAAATAATGTAATTAGATACAATGTATTTGAGAAAGGTCAAATGCATGATATTTTTTAATCTTGATATAATATTTCACCCAATCAACATACTCTTTTGTCATATGATTGGAATCAATCAATTTTATAATCATATCCATCCTATTTGATTCTATAATATTAAAAATTCTAAAAATAAATAAATATAAAAAGGGTCCTTTTAAATATGGTGAACCCAGCATTTGAATGTTTTATATAATCTCATCATTCTTTTGAAGGAATTGAGTAATTGAATTTAAAAAAATACATACACTATTTGGGGTGGGTGTTATCCTAATAATGAATCCATAATCATTTCTAGTACCTAATATGGGATGACTTCTGGACAAATTAGTTCAAGAAAGAAATGTTTTTATCCAAAAGGTATTGGGGATGAGTCTTAGGAAACAAAATTTATCAATAACTATTCTGGATATGAAGCTAATGAGGATGAAAATTATTGTCTCATTTTGTTTCCTGGGACTCATTCCCTCAGAATACAACACAAAATCAAATCGAAGATGTATTTGTGGATTAAATTGGGATTTAGAAAAATAAATCCTTAGAAGAATGAATAAAAAAATAATAATACAAGAAATTAAAAAGATTACATATGATGTAATAGTTATTAATATATTATAAATATAATTTATATTAAAAAATTTAGTCTATAAAAGAAACCCCTTTAAATTCTAAGTGTTATATTCCTTCCAATGTTGAACTTATATATTCTTATATCATTCAACTATTTATTTATAATCTCAACATGAATAGTACTAGATTATCTTGCTTCAAGACAGAAAGCTATACTGAAATTAAGATTTTCATGATGGGTATTGTCTAGCTTTGCAGGCGTATCCATGGATTGACATATGTTGACTTATTCTTAGTGTGTGATTTGTGATAAACTAATAGGGATTCCATGAAAATGAGGATACCATGTGAATAATGTTGACTGATCCATGATAGGTCCAAATAGGTGGTAATATGCTCAACTATATAATAATTTTAACTATCATTGTTTAAATGATTCTACATCCAAATAATCATAGTTCATATGCTTGATAACCAATGTAAGTCAAGATGAAATGGGGATCATAGATCACAATATTTATTTGATGTATGGGTCATCATTTATTATTGATCATAAGACATTGATTATTTTTAAAAATGTCCGTGTAAAATAACACGCAATTAATTCATGATTTGTAAATACACATAGAGTTTAATTTCATTATTAAATTTAACATAATTATGGATTGTTTTTTGTAATATTGATTGAAATTTTGGAATTAATATGTGAAATTTATATTGTATTAAACACTTATCGATTAAAAAAATTAATAATATATATTAGACTTGTAAAACATGATATTTATGTATGATAATTCATGTTATAAAATATTGGTTAAATTTTATTATATAAGTGTTATACAAACATTCCAATATGAATATTTAAGTCATTATTCATCCAATAAAATATTTTACCCAATCATATTAGATCTCTTGTTGATCTTATGAAGGTTAGTTTTTTTGTGAAATGATATTATGTTTACTTTATTTTCAATTGGTTTTAATTGATTAAATATGACTAGGACAAAGGTTGTAGGAATTATGAGTATGCATTTATAAAGATGAAAAAACATATTATAAAACAATTTTTGTTATTTTATTTTAGTTTATATTTCTTGTATTTTATTTATATGTTTAATCTGATGAAAATAGTTTCAATTCGTTAATATAATGATCCTACAATAAAATTAATTTTTGAATTTTAGAATGATTTTAAAAAATATTTTTTAATAATATATAATTGAAAATTTAAACACAAAATATTAAATTTTTTAACAAATATATATAAATTAAAAAAATAGGAATATATTTAAATCCTTTGATTAAATTTTTCATTTAAATGTTTTATATCCGACATATATTAAAGGATCAAACTAAATTTAATTTCACTATAATTATTTTATTTCAATAAAAATTTAAGAAATATAGAATTCAATTTAATCAATCAATACTAAAACATTAATAGAATACGTAATTTCCTAAAATTTAAAAATAACATATAAGTAATATATATCTAGAAAACTAATATGGGCTGAAGGATGATGGGAATCATGAACCGTTGACTACATGCCTCAGTTGTGTGATGACATGTTTTCATTCTTTTCAATAAATCATAGGAAAATATAAATTACAATTAAATTTAATTCAATCACATGGACTCATATAACCATAACATCATGGAATATATTTAATATAGTTCTAATAGGGTGTATTTTTTCAAATCCATCTTATATTGATTATATGAAATAAACACATTTCAAGTTAATGGAAATCCCAACCATGAGGTGTGCAAACATATCACACACCTCATGAACATTACATTATACCTAGTCAAAAATTACAGACAAGTGACCACATTATATTGTTATCCCTTGAATAAATATAAGATAAACATTTCCTAAGTTCATATAAGAATGTAAAAAATCAACTATACAACCTATGATTACACAGGTCCACAACATGATCTAATATTCATTTCAATTATTTTTAAAACAAAAAAAATTAAATAGTAAAATTTAATTATATAAAATAAATATGTCATAATTAATTGTTTTCTCAAAAAAATTAACAACATTTTAAAACTAGTAAACATATTTTGTATGACCCCTATGACACCCTTGAGACAAAATCTAAATGGTTTTTTTATACTATCCTCTATTCATAAAAAAGTTTATACTTTATTGGTGATCATGGGAATGCAACTATGGGTTGTGGATAAGGTAATGTTAATAAATATGATGTTGAATGAATATAAAATCATCAAATATTATTTAGCTAAAAATAACCAAAGAACCATCATCCAGACAATCATTTAATATGTGGTTCAATATAACAAACAAGTCAATGTCCCTTATCTACCACGATCTTATGTTCAAAATAGTCTTGAATCCTAGAAAAATGACTCAGACAACATGTAATGAATCTTAAATGTTTGAAAGCCCCCTAATCAGTTCAAACGAGTAAAAAATTCAAAATCATAGTCCAGGATTTTTTCCCTTTCGATAAAATTTGATTCATCTAGTGTGGTGTGATGTTGTACATGGGTGTGATGTGGTGAAACGATTCATAAAATAACTTATATATAGAGAGGAAGGATTTATCAAAGATGTTTCTGAAGATCGAGTGCGGTGATAGAGAGAGGTGGTGTGTCTAGTAATGGATGAGAGCAATCATGAGAGCGGTGGCGTGGAAAATATTAGAAGCGGCGATGAACAACAATGATTGAGTCATTATTGCATAAGTGTGGATTCATGAGAAATTTAAGTTTTACGAGAGATAATTCTCCTATTATGGATTTTTATAAAATCGTGTAAGATTTTTTAAGATCCTTTCAAAAACTGCAGATAAAGTTTTACTCTTAACAATTTATTTATATTAGTATATATATTTATAACCTTATATATATACTAAATATATATATTTAAAAATAATATATATATATATATATATATGATCTTAAATATAAAGAATATATTTATTATTTAAATATATTTATTTTAAGTTTATAATTTATTAAATATGTATATATTTATATATGTAAATAATTATAAATAAATATAATTGAAAATTATATATCTAAATAAATATATAAATTTATATATTATATATCTATTTATATAAAATATTTTTATATTATTTTTATTTGTATTATATATGCATTTAATAGTCAATGTATATAAATAAATTATTAGTGATTTTTGAAAAAATAAATTTAAAATATTTTTCAGTTAAAACTATTTAAAAGTATATATATATATTCATAATTTCTAAGTATATATTTATTTTCATTTAATATATATATATATTTATATTTATATTTATATAGTTATATATATATATATATATAATTCAAATAAATATATTTATTATAGTTTTCTAATTTTTTAAAAATTTATTTATATATTTACAATTATAATTATAAATAAATATATTTAAAAACACTTCAATATAATTACAAATATATTTATATAACTATAAATAAATATAGCATTAGATATTTCTACATAATTATAAGTATATTTATATATTTGTGCCTCATGTTCTGGAAGGCTTTGGTATATTTATAAAATTATATATATTTATATAAATATATAAATATATATAACTATTAATATGATAACTAGATTTATTATATAAATATATTAATTATAATTTTATATTTATTTTATTATATATATTTATGTGAAATCATATTTATAATTAAATTGATTTAAAATATTATAAATATTTTTATAAATATATATATATTAATTTAGTAAATATATTTATTATTTAAATATATTTATTGTAATTTTATAATTATTTTTGAGAACATATATATGTTCATGTGTATGGTGTGAAAAGAAATATATCATAAAAATGAGTCATCACATACATGGAAGCATGAGTAAAAAGTGTGAAAATGTATAAATACACATTTGATGAGTCATGAATACAAAACATATTATTGTGTCTTTATAAAAATATGTAATATAAATTTTGGAACATATATGTCAACCCATAATCATGTCATAAAATAAATTTATGATTATAGGTAGTGTCAAATATAATCACACATCAATATTTGAACATAAACATGTCCATGAATATCATCATCATCTCATGGGAGAGAGAGAGATATATATGTGTATATATATATAGACCAAATACATTGGAGAAAAATATTCATTTTATTACAAATATATATTTATTTATAGTTATAATCATAAATATATATATTTGAATAGTATCCATATATAATTATATATTAATATAATTATTAATATAATAAATATAATTATTATTTTAAAAACATTATTCGAAATTTATAATTATTTAAATATATATATATTTATAATCTTATAAATACATTAAAACATTATATATATATATATATTATTAAAAATATATGAATATTAATAATAAAAATATGTTCTTCAATTTATGTATATAATTAAAAGTCATTTCTGAATATAAATACAATAATTTTATATATATTAAAAATATTTTATATTAAACACTTTTATCAGTGCTATGAATAGAGTTGAAAATGATATGCCTTCATCATCACTATAAATCTACTAATAAAGGAATCATCATTAATAGTGTTCTTAGAGCTCATGAACATTACCTTTATTTGGGATTTTATATAGTGTTGGTAATGATGAGGCTTTTATCAACAATTTTATTTATAGCTGATAAAATAAGGGTCTTACCTTGCGCGAATTTGTAGTAGTGAAACATCCTTCAAATTCCTAGATTCCAACACTTCCATTTATATCTCATAGTGATGGACAATGACGACCAACACCAAAAATATTTATGAAAAAGGATCATGATTGGACAAAGTTGAGTGCATGAAGAGGACAGATATCTAAGGGAGGTAGAGTATATTATAAGTATCTCAACCCTGGGATATTGAAAAAGTGATCTTTGTAGGACAATGATGAAAAATAGGAGCTGAATGAATATTGAAGATTCACTAATTGGAGAGTAAGAAGTTGTAATCACTATAAGGTGAAAATAGAAGATTGATAACAACACGAGTCATGCGAGCTTGGTGATTATGGTTTTTTCTTCCATATTTCATAAAAATTAATATAGAATTTATTAAATATAATAATTAGATATTTATTCACCTAAATAACATGTGAAAAAATTTAAGTGGTCAACATAACCAAATTTAATATCATTATTTGTAATATCAGAATGATATTTCATTCTAATATTTATATAAAAAATAATTTAACTAGGGTTTTTTATACACATAGTGTGTGACGATATAGGTTATTCTATTAGTTTCATTAGATATGCTTTTTTAATGACTTATTACTATCAACTGGAATCACATCAAGTCAATGATTGGGAAAGGGGTTAATAACCCAATCTGAATACCCTATTATTAACACTCATTGTGTAATGTAATCCCCATTTCATAGTATCACATCAATTCATGTTTCATCACATATGTCATCAACCTATATGGTTGTTTTTTTTATTTTTATTTCTATAAATTAACTTATTTATAAAACCACAATGGACATAGAAATAATTTTACTGTTTCATTCCCATAATATTTATTGAGATGTCTATTTCCACAAACATACAACGGAAAAATCCACTGTTGAATTATTTATTAATTTAACATCACTCATGATCCACCCAATAAAAACAACATATCCACAATAATATATCTTTATGGTGTTTATCAATACAAAAAATAATAATACATGTGATATGAATTGCTAATAATTGAAATTTTAAGGACAAATATAAATATATATATATATATATAATAATATTCAATAGTAAAAAAATCATGAAGAATTCATGTGGTGGGACTATTTTTATAACATCTAATCATTGGATTTACAAATCATGTACTTTATAAAAATAATTCGTAATTTCAAATGAACCTCATACTCCTAATATTATATATCATCTATGCTATGACAGATAATTTAACATGTCCATAGGAAATATATTTAAGATCATTTTCATAGTAATTCATGGTTCTTATCATAGTAAAGAACTACTATAACATATTGATGTGGATTATTCCATATAAAAATTACCTCATATAATTTTATCAAAAATAAAAATCATTATGTGATAAAATATTAAATAATAATAATAACCATTAATATATTGGTAACAAAAATTAAAATGATGTTTTTAGGGAAAAAATCAAGAAAAATACAAATTTAATCTACAGTTAAATGTTATGGCTTGGATTTTAATATATCTCACATGATGTTCATAATTATGATCAGATAACGTTTTATCAAATGGTTTTTCCATGTTCTCTTTCTTGTAAAACTAGTTTATTAAGACCATACATCATTTATATAAATCCCTCAAAAGGCTATAGTTTCAATATACCTAATTTTTCCATTGAAGTGATAATTTCTCATTAAATATATGTACTACTACAGTATTATTAGAATATAATTTTAAAAAAATAGACTATTATGAACCACATAAATCTCAAAAATATTTTTGTGTATCCATACTACACCATTTTTTATCAAAATCTACAATATATAGGGAATCTACTACCGAATCAACAACCAATTTCTTCTTTAAGATCTTATAGCTCCCAAAACCTAAATTATCATAGAATCAATATTTATAAGATAAAATTTTAGATCAAACTAATTTATATAGACACTATAAACTCTATATCACCTATTTAATAACTCATAATTTCACCTATAAATGTGGAAGAAATCATATTACACCATAGATATATAAGGAAAACTATAGTAATAGTCAAGTACTATTCTTATACAAATAATTTAAATATAATAACCACGGTATATTTTTGGAAAACCTAAATCATGGTATATAACATGGATACAAGATAGAATCTATCATAAAATCTTAATGTAATTTAATCATCCTCTCTCTATAATTTCATGTTTGAGGAAATAGTTTTATGGAGATTCTTAAGCTATGTGATGTTGAAAATAATCCCCTCCTATATTATTCCTTTGTAAATATTTTCACTATCTAGTAAATTTATATTCCCTATCATAATCCATGCATCCTCCTAGATCTATAATTTATTATCAAGACCCCAAAATGTAGGGGAAATCACCTTAGTCATTAATAAAAAATCAATTATCCAACAATGAAATAACACACTGTCATAGTAATATCTCATTTCCAATATGAAATATTTCATCATTATATACTATATAGAGACTTATTTCCACTATTACTAGTTTTCTTTATAGATTCATTTATCAAAATCAATCCTTTTTTAAACTAAAACCCCGATATTATTTATTAAACTATCTAAAAATTTTCATTCATGCTTTAATTAATCTATAAGTGGATTTCCAAATAAATGATACCTTATTGTCATCATGATTAGTAAAAGACCCCTTGGGTAATGTTTTTTGACATCTTCTATAAGTTTCCAACTATGGAAAATAGATTTGACATCTATATATCAAATATAACAAACCTAGTCATATTTTATTTAATGAAGAAATTCTTATTTGTTTTGTAAAGAAACTTGTTATAATGACTATTAATATTATAGTTTGTGACATTCTTGAAACCCTTTATCCTCTATATGTTCCATATTTGTACTAACATTTACATCCATGTCTATTTTCTTCTTTTAAATCTCTTTACACCAAATATAAACACATATAGTTCCTGATTGACTTGATCCAAAACATGTTTTTGATATATGGAATATATCTCATAATTAAAGGTTTATTTTTATAGAATCTTTTAATAATCATAATTCGTCCTCATTGTATAAGGGATTAATATTTTAAAAAAATTATTTAGTCACCATCATTAGTTACTAAAAAACTATATGTCTCAAATCCTATCACATATAATGTTCACTTTTAAAGTACATGTTTAATTTAATTAGGCTCTTTTTGAGGGTATTTTTGAATATGATCTTATGCCAACTCCTATATATTATGAGAATCAATTTAATCAAATTAAATATTTCTCCCTATATATATTTTTAATTTTCTTTTCCTCTTATGTATTATCTGATTTTTACCCACTATTTTGTTTTTTATCAATATAATGGTATATGCTATATTTCGTCTTTTACTTGGTATATCCTATAAAGATACACTTTATTCTATAGGTGCTGTTTTTTTAAATAGTCTCAAAAAATGCATCACAATACCATACATGAATATTTGTCAACATAAATTTCCTATCATTAACTAACCTATATAGAATTATATTTTCTATATTCACAAAAACTGATAATAGTTTTTTCACTATAGTTTATATTGAATATTACTAGAAGGAAAATGTAAGACGTATAAGACTTATCAATAACCTAAATATATTAAATGAGGTCTGGTTCCTCTATTGATTACATTATTTCACTATTGCGGATATGAACATGTGAGTTAAGATTGAATCCAAAACTAAGACAAATATTCAATAGAGACAGGGGTATTTTGTTCACTATATTGATCCATAAATAGTTTCATTATTATTTTACCAATCTGGTTAACTACTTCATTCTCCAATTCCATAAATTTCTAAAAGTATTATTTCTAATACATAAATTTTTAGGCAAATCCATATCTACTAAATTGCTTGGTAAATGGTATAACATGTTAATATCAACCTACATATTCAACTGGAAAATGTTTTCACACTTTATTTTTACCAATTATTGAACCTCTTTTATTTATTCAAAATTTATATGAAAACATGGTTAAAATTTGTAGATATAGATGGACTTTCAACACTTCTATGATAAATTAACATTAGAATCCCAATGGGTTTCCATGTTAACCCTTTTTATTTAATAAATAATGGACTACCGTGATATGAAACCCAATGTCATTCCATAACTACATGACCCATGGAACCTATACACCTACAGAAGGACACATTGTGTCATGACTACACACTTCAGAACACAATAGCCCTTAATAGAGAAAAAATGAGAATATATATATACCCACTATGGAATGACCTTTTCCCACATGGTGAAATGAAAACTACTAAGGAAACATTGATTAATCATATACCATATCTCACAGTGTGATTAATGGATTCATGATGTAATATCCACCTATTAGAGTGTGACAAATCCCAAATATCCAAAACCTACTCTATCATTGGTAAAAATGGAATAATGATATGCATCATTATATAATTAATATATCAAGGGTAACGTCAGAAAATTGATCAATTATTTATGATTTAATTTACAATTCCAATATAGAACTAGCGATACTATCCCAGATACATATTCCTTTGTAATCGATTCTACCACTATTTAATGCTCTCCACCAGTAAATAAATCATGACACAACCAGTTACTAATGTATTACCATACAACTACTCAAATTTTTATTATAATTATTCTATAATAATAATAAAATACCTCTTATAATGGGATTATATTTGACTACTAATAAATTTCCATCCCAAACCACGGTAAGTCTTGAAATACATACCATAGGCATTCACCAGCACCACCATTGACTAAAGAATGGAATTCACATGGATTGAAGAAAAATTAAAGAATTTCAATCATGAAAATATGTCAAGTGATACAACCTATACACTATAACTCTTCTCATCCTTAATATTTCTCAATAGATTTGGTCTGCACTAGACATTAAGTCCTAATTCCCCATCCACTTCTCAATCACAGACTTTATTGGGTCCTTCTATTACTATACATAAATATCTAAAACTAATCAATAACCATGATGCCTATTTCTCTTGTTCATTATAACCCATTTCTTTACCCAAATTCTGCATCTTGGTTGTCATCTAAGACATTATTCATGATAACGAAGGAAACATGCTAGTTGGTACCCCTACACATAGACTATCACAAAAATACTAATGGTCGGCACACATGGATCTACAGCAAGAAACAAACTCAATGAAAATAACACAATTATAGTGGTACAGGTAAAATAAATCCAATATTCCATCACACTATCATTTTTTATTTTATTACTCTATATCATACAACAGCTCAATCAGTGTTCAATAAATGTGCCTCTGCATGTCATGCTCATAAGATGAAGCATTTCTCCAACGTATATGACTCAATTTTTTTGATATTGTACTAGAGGGATTTAACAATCATTGATAGGGGTTCAGTAGATATTGGTGTACTCTTTAAATAAAAGGAATCTTTTATGTAATGTCGTGTATTTTCTCATTGAATGAATTGATATATAACTCTCTATATCAATTTTTGGGTTAGAATGTTTCAAAATATTAATAAGACTAAATCACAAAAAAAATCATATTTTTTCATCATCGTTTTTTACTATTATGATGACTAAAAACCTAGTGTACAATGTTTATTATTCCACTAAATCACTACATCTATATTGTTATAAAAAATTACGATTAGGGGTATGAATTTATAAATTTTATCCTATTACCTACAAGGTAAGAAAAAAAATTATAACATTAAACATATCATGGAAATGATATATTATTCGGCCTACTCCATATGAAGTATTAATAATAACCACTATATATTATTATATTAACAAAAATGATATGATATCCTTCTTCGGTTCTCATCAAACTTATATACTAGCACAAAATATATTGTCAAGGTGTTCTACTATAGATAGAAATAATAATGACTTCAATGACCTCCTTCAAAATCAGATATGTAGCACCCGTACATTTTATAGAATATACTTTCTCAAATATATTACATTTGATAGATATCATTAATTTCATGCAAAAACCTGTTTAAATTAATAGTGATATAATATTAGATTACACTTATCACTATTCTATAGGATTAGTCTGTATGAATAAGAAAAAAATTATGAGAAAATTATTATTACATACTTTTGAATTAATTATTGGGGTATCATTTAATTATTTATAAAAATAATAATCATTTTGATGTTGATGAAATATTTTTATGAAAAACTATTTTTACGATAACATGTTCTTTTTTATCATAAAAAATTAAATTAATTACATTGATAAATAATAATAATAAATTTTTTAATGATAGATTATCTAAAATCTTCAAATAATCACTAAATTTATTTATTGGCATGGTATAAAAATAAACTATGTTTTAGGCATTAAATTAATTTTCCTAAAAAATGAAATTCACTATGTATTATGTTCATACTTTAAAATAACTTTACACCCCTAATATAAAATTAATTTAGTAAATTTGATTCAATATTTTTACTTAGAGGTTTCAGATTTGGTATTAGGTCACTTTTCTTTTTCATTACTGTAAATAGTTTCTATAGTAATATTTATCACCATTGAAATGAGTACAGTAGAAAAATATTGTCAAAAAATAACTTATAAGGCCATTTTTTCATTGTATTTAATATTTTACTATTGTAATACACCCTTTATCATTGTCAGATATAAATGTTTTTATATAGTGGAAAATTTTCCATAAAAATTATCTATATATCATTTCAAAAATGAATGTTACACAATGCTACTAACATAGTTCTGAAAATAATTTATGTTTCCACATAAGAGAAAAAACTATTTACGAGTGAATTTTAATATAAGTAATATGAAAAATGATATTATATCAATGATTTCAATTTATTTCTAACATTTAGTGATTAAATAATTACCATAAGTTCTTATGTGACACCAATGTAGTATTTATCTAATTAATAATTATATATGTCAAATTATTTAAAAAAGAATAAATATAAGATAATATAAGTGATTTAAGGGGTTCTATTAATTATTTATATTAATATTACATATTATTGTTATGATAAATAATTATAATCGAATTCCCCCTTTTTCGTGTTTATTTAATTTCAAATTAATTGAATATTTTGAAAAAATATATTAATGATATTTTATAATAGATAATATTTTATTAAAAGTTATAAAATTAATTAATTCTTAGATTCAACAAAATTAATGATATATGGTTTAAAAATTCATACATGGCCCGTTTAATGATCATTTCACATAATATATTAACTTTATTAAATCTTAAAATTTCAATAAATTTAAAATTATCAGAATTGATAGAATGGTTATAAAATGGTGAACAAACGGTTAATATAGATTAATAATGATAAATGTGTGATCAAATCATGAATATTTTTTATTATAATAATGTATTTAGTCTACCACCCATTATAGACGTAAATTGAATTAGTTTGGATCAATGTGGACAATTAAATGAATATATATTAACAAACTGATTCCAATAGTCCATGGGTTGTGATCCCTAAAATTATAAAATAGAACCCCTCCTTTATCATAGTTCCCAAAAATTATGCCATAAATCTCTATAGATGTATAAAAAATCAACTTATAAAATCCCCTATTTATAGAATAAAGGTTCTTTTATTCCAAAAATACTAAGCCTATAACACTTAAGAAGAGATCCAAATGATTTATTTTAAAGAACAAGTATTCTCCTTAAGCGATCATGTTATTTTTAATGTATCTCTTACCTCATTTAATTAAATATATTATTAATTAAATAATAAAATATAAAATAATCAATGCACTAAAATTTTATTATGATTGTGAATCCACCATTATTTACCCTTTTTCATCAAATGGGATGTGGAACGATTTCTCGTGTGTGTGTATTACTTACTCTCTCCACGTTGCAATAAAATTAATTTCTAATAATAATAATTTATGGATATTTATTAAGATGGTTTTAATGTTTATATATGATAATTATAAAATATTTACACCTGTGTGATGATAAAATAATATATACCCTTTGACCTTCAAAATCTTTGGAAATTGATAACGTCAATCGTGCATCGGGGTCGACTATCACCTCCTTGAAGTGATGTGATCCATTTTTATTTAACAATTTATATGGTTTGAATTATGTATTTATTTAGTGAATATATATGATATATGTGATATTATATTAATTTTGGATAAGTCATTTATTTTTTTCCATTCTTTTGTTTCGTCCATTGAAAACATTAAACAACATTCATGCGTATGTGTGTCCTACCATCTCCATGAATGGGGTAATTTATTTTTATGTCTCCGAAATTTATTAATGAATCTAAAAATGTATATAATGAATATATATGAAATTTATATCATTATTAAAATTCTTTACATGATGGAACCATGATCAAAATACAAGGACCGAAACTAGTGAACCAGAACATATAATAAAAACAAAGCTGATATCATCAGGAATACCGATTTTAATAATTATGTGTTAAGATTAAAGGTTATAATTAAATCATATATAATATGATATATATGAAGATTTTTATTTCAAATATGTGTAATAAATTTATATTTATTATACATGAAGTTCTAATGTGTATGAAAGAAGTCAAGCCTCTACCTTAAACATTACATAATATTGAGTTTTAGTTAATAAATTATATTCTTTAATATTAAGGATGTTTTTTGTTTTAGTTATTAGGGAATTTGGCCATAACTCATATGGAACAAAATCATAAAATAAAAATTAGGAAATTTTCAATGTATCCATCTTTCCTAAAATCTAAAACATTTAAAATAAAGTATGATCGGTTTTATGAAAAAATTTAACAACATTCAACATGACTTATTCCAATACCTTACTCATCTTTATATCATTCGAAAAATATCAAAAAAATGGATAAGCATAAAAATATCAGTAAGGGTTAAAATCATAAAAGAACCATTAGTCCACTAATAAAAATTAAAACCTATGAAAAATATATCATAAACTTATTCGTTATTCCCTTAAGAAGTTGTAAATACTTTTCACTAAAAATAAACTCATTGCTTACCTTTTCTTTACTAATAATATTACCATAAAACGCATCACAAAAATAGAAAAAACATAATGGTATGTTGGGAAATTAATATATTTTTCCCTCTAATAAATGGAATAACCATACGATCAACTTCCATACATGCCACTCTTAAAAATATAATAGTCATGTTGTCGACTTCCATACCCAATGCATCAGTGGTCTATCAAGGGTCCACCCATATAATACTTATCACGGAACCACCCGTCATTTTTTTATCATAAATACACTCATCGGAAATCCTTATACTATTACTTAGTCATAAAACATTAAATATTTTAATTTTGAAAATTTTATATCTTATAATTGCATCAAAAATCATAGGAAAACATTTCATGATATGGAAGTAGTCCATCCAGTTTTAAAACCCATTTTCATTAAAAAATACCAAGAATATTTTAATGAAAGGGTTTATTTTTTATTCATCTATAAAAACATGAAGGCATGTAGTGGAATTATAAAATCAAAATATACATGAAATTTTCATTATAATCATTTTACATCCATATAATAAATATTTAATATATTAACTGTAATATTTACATGGACAAATGATTTTGAAATTAAATCATTAAACATTTGAAGGGTCCCATACCACTTTGAAAATTTAAATAGAAATCCCCATTAAAGAATATCATTTCTCCAATGAAATTTAATAACCTGAGAATATGTATGTTCCTAATAGGATATTTCATCTGGGGATGAATATAAAATTCATAAATTAACGTGGGTGTATAAAATTTAAATATTTATCAATAAAAATAGATTGAGACAAAATCCCCTACCTTGAATCTTAGTTATTATGTTTATCTTTATCATCATCAATAATAATCTTATGTTAATTATTTAATTTATAATGATTCCTTTTCAATATTATTATTAATTTCTTTAACTTTTTTTTAAAAAAACTACATAAATAATTATGTTATTATCAAGTGTTTAAGCGCATACATTTTAGGTGTCAAAAATGGATTTGGTGGGTCATATATGGTTAATGGGGTCATTATTAGAACATATCCAGAATCATTATAATGACATTATTATCATATTTATACATCAAAGATACTTTTAAAACCAATAATGAATGATTTTTATGAAAAATGAACCTATGTTACAATCTTAGGGAGGTTTGGTTGTATGTATTCTTGCATAACGTTCTAAATTTTTTAGCAATTGTTATGGAATGATACTTGTTACTTACTCATGGGAACATATGACCTACCATATACATTATTGTAACATTGATTCGTTTTTCTTACTCATAATTCATTATTGCTTTTAATATTATAATTGATCTATATATATGATAATAATTTCATGATTATTATTATAGAGATTTTGTAATACTGACCCCATTAACCATAGATGACCTAACAAAGTAATCTTTGACACTTAATATGAATATGGTCAAAACATCTAATATAAAAATAATTCTTTATGTATTTGTTACAATATGTTAATATGTGAAGTAAATGTAATGATAATATTTAAAGAGGTTATGAATAAATTCAATAATTAACATAATCTATTATTCATCATGATAAAGACTCACATGATAAGTAAGACTCAATGGTAGGGATTTCATCTATATCACTATTAATTGAGTCATATTTTGTTGTTATACACCCACATTCAATTATGTGATGTATATAAATCCCATGTAGACATATCACTTCATTAAATTACTTATTCTCATGTTATTTTATGTTTTGGTCAAATGTTATTATTTTAAGGGGATAATTATTTAAATGTTTAAAGTGGTATGTGACACTTGGAATAATTAATTATTTAATTTCCAAATATATTACCCACATCAAACTTATTTTAATTATTGAACATATTTATTATATTTTTATAAATGTATTATACTGGAAACTTAATGTCTATTTTGATATTTGGATTCCCCTACAAGACATCATGTTTTATGGAAAAAATGAAACTCCATTTTCCATTTTTTGGGTTTTTTTTTGAAAATGGGTTTTTAAAATGGATTTATTATTTCAATATCTTGAATTGTTTTATTGTTATTGAAAATTATTTTTTATGATTTAAATAATGAAAATTTCATTATTTCATGTGTTCTGAATATGTTATGATACATGAAAATTTGACAGTCGTTTCAGTGATAAAACATTTACAGGTGGTTTTGTGATAAACCAATGAATGGGGGTTCCATGATATCCCTCTAAAAGATTTGTTATTGAAGTAGGTTGTATGATTATGTTATTTTTAAGAGTTACATGAATGAAAGTATGCCATATAGTCATTAAATTCATAAGAGTGAAAATTATAGTAATGTACGAAGATAACATTATGTGTTTTATAGGATTTATTTGAGTTTTATAGAAATATTGAGATTATTGAAAGGGTAATAAATATGTTTATTTTAATGGGAATGCATTTAATAATTCTTAAGGAAGAAAAGTATTAATTTATAACAATTTTTTCAGTGTTATTAATGTTTATAAATCACCATCAGGTGATTATATTTATTCAAAGAATAAAGAAAGGATAAAGAAACAAGGCTCAGGGGGGTATAAAGTAGTGGGGACCAAGGGAATCCCCCGAATTAAGTTAACCCCTTCTGGCTTGAAGGAGGTGACATTGAGGAGGAAAGTGAGCTTGGATACATGGGCTGTCAGGGAGGTGAGATGGTCAATGATTTTTTTCCCCTATCTCCATGTGTGGGTGACCTGGATATTTCTATTGAGGAGAAGTTTACATTTTCTGATGATGTAGGTAACTAACCGTCGAATGGAGACTTTGTCATTAAGGGAGTCACAAATGATCTTTGAGTCAGTTTCCACTTGGGATAGACTGATGTTCTTCAGACTACAGAGATTGAGGCCCGTGAGTATAGCATTGGCCTCCCCGTGAAGAGTAGTACCACTCCCAAAATGAGGTGTGAAAGCAAAGAACACACTCTCATCCATGTTGTGGACAACACCACCACCTCGCATGTCACCCACTAAACAAGATCCATCAGTATTTAAATTAAATCCATAGGAATGGGGAATACACCACACCCACGAGCCCTTCCTTCTATCCAAATGAGAAGCATCCACTAGAAAACGAGCATGAATGAAACACAGGGAGGAAGCCTCATGCCAATTCTCCAAAAGTGAGACCCAGTCAATCCGTAAGAATTTTGTTCGCACAAATATGGACCATCATGTGGACGAGATTCCCTCACACCACACCTTATTGTGTGCCTACTAAAGGCACTAGTATCCTGCACTAAGGATGATGTACCTTGAAATCCTTTCCAGACCCTTCACTGGTGACCCATGGAACCACCTCTTTAGAAAAGTCAAATTTCCAAGGATGAAGGAAGAGAAATCCGTGAACTCTCTGAAGAATTTCCAAACATCACAGGCCCACTCCCCTTCAAAGAAGAAATGACCAATAGTTTCTTTCCACATGTTTTTATAGCATAGGCACTAGGAGGCCAAACTTACACCCATTCCCTTGATCCACTCATCATAATGAATCAAAGAGTTCCAAATTCTCTAAATAAGGAAGTTATATCTGGAAAATATGTGGTTTCACTCCACAATGTCGTTCCAGCCTACCTGATGCGCCTCGGTAGAAGATATCCTACGGAAGTCTCCTATAGTGAACTTCACAGATTGGGAGGGGTGAAGATGAATTTATCCAGTTCTAGGGTGATGTGGATCGAGTCAATAATGGTCTGTTGTTTCGTGTCCCACACTGACTTGGTGAACATTGTGTACTGGGTAGCCTTCGTGAAGGTGATCATTGGGGCCAGATAGCTCGGGGAACCCAGCACATAAACCAATAAGTTTTGATACCATAAAAGAATATTTCCTTCTCCAACAATCCAATGAGAGTGTTGAAGGAGGCCCATTATGAGGGAGAAAACTGATTTCCACAGTGGTGATCCATACACTTTCTCTGCATCCACATTGGCAGCATAACTATGGTACACAGTTCTCCCCCAAAGGGTCTGGTTCTCCTTAGTCTCCCAAACAATTTTGACATGCATGCATTGCATCGTGCCCCCTACACTTCTCACTTTGATTCCCCCTTCATGAATAGGAATATCCATCCTATCCCATGACACCCAGTGTCTCTTCCCCTCTGAGAGTGTGTCCCATAAAAAACTGGCCAGAACCTTATTGATCGCTTTGATATCTCCCTTTTTCACGTTACTAGAAGCCATCACATGCACCGGTATAGTAGACATGACAATGTTAAACAAATCTACGTGTCCCAAAAGGATAGGAAGTTATTCTTCTAGTTGAGGAAACAACTAGTAATCATTTTCACCACTTGATCAAAGTCCCTAATACGCATTCTTCTGGAAGAGATTGGGGTGCCAATATAGTGCATCGGGATATGACCAGGTTGCATGTTCATTCCGCTACAAATAAGAGTGGATCGTATTTCCATTCATTTATTATAAAGGAAAATGTAATTTTGGGAGTGGTTGATCACCTAACCACTCTAAAAACCATACACCTCTAGAACACTCTTAACTTCATGCATGGATCTCTTCCCTACATTCGAGAAAATTATCGTGTTGTCTGCAAACATCATGTGTTAAATGGAGGGGAGGTTCGTTTTCCTACTATAGGTGATGATATTACCATTCGAGATCTCTTTTTACAAGAGGCGGCTCAACGTGTCCTGGATTAAGATTAAAATAGATGTGTAGATCGGGTCACATTGATGCAATCCTCTGGTGGCCTTAAGGAATCATTGAGAACAACCCATGAAGGAGACAGCCAGCCATGACGAGCTAGAACATCTGAAAAGGATATCTAATTATTTGATAGGGAGGGAAATTCCTATGAGTACCCTGTTGATGAACCACATTCCATGTGGTCGTACACTTTGTTCAGGTCCATCTTGATGGCCATGTTGGAGCTGTGAGTCTTTTGGTTTTAGTCCCTCACCATTTTCTATGCCACACAAACATTGTTTATATTTTTTCAAGGTAAGAAAAAATGGAATGGTGAAAAATAAATGAACCTTATAAAATAATAAAATTATCATAATTATCATATAAATTAATTACATACAGACTTAATTTTGTCCATATGAAACATAAAAAAATCACATCACTTCGTGGAAGTGGTAGTCAACTAGTACGCATGATTGATGGTATCATTTTCCCATGATTTGGATGGTAAGAATGTAGATATGAATTTATCATTACATAAGTATAAATATTTTATAATTATAATAAATTAAAAATACACCCATTATAATAAACATCCATTAATTATGGTTATGAGAATTAATTGTATCAATACGTGGATATGGTAAGCCATGGGTATGCCCGAGTGATATTTTCTCATTCTATTTGATTACTAATGGGTTAATAATGGTCGAATAATAATCATAATAACATATAAATACATATTTTTTGTTGAATTTATTATTTCATTAACAATATATTTAATTTATTGGGGGAAAAAGAGAAATTAAAAGGAAAATGATCACTTAAAGATATTACCTCTACTTTGAAATAACTCACTTAGATCTTTTATTGAGGGCTCAAGGGTTGGTATTTTTTATGAAAAGAACCTATATTATGTCATTGTGGATGTCTAAAATGTATTTTGATATAATTAAGTTGTGATATTGGGCATAATGTTGGATGATATTTATAAACTCTGGATTCCATTTCTTAATTCTGGGGTGGGGCACCGTCCCAATTTTGGATATATTATTTTAATATACATTAATTTTAATGTCCAATTTTATCCAAAATGATTAAATTTAAATATAATATGGGACGGTATGGAAATACATTCATCCCATAAAACCTTATCAAGATTATATTACATGTTTACCATTTCGAACCATTTCTTATCCCTTTGTTAACCATTATATCAATACCCATAATGATAAATTAGTCTACAGTGATTGTAGAGACCCAAATCTTGACGTACATGAACATTACATTACTTTTTCGGAATACTTAATACATAATAATAACCAACACTCAAAGACCATAATAGTTTAGTGTCTTTGGAAACTCGGAACATAATCTTCTAAGCATGGTGAAAGATCTTCAACATCTCCCATAAAGATCTTCCCCTTTTGTTTCTTACCTAAAACCTTTCTTTAAATCCTGGGGAAAAGAAAACATATAAAGGGTGATATCAAATGCTCAGTAAGGGTAATCATGGATAAAATAAAACAAATCATATACATTTGAACTTCAAAACATGAACATAATTTTTAAACATCAAAATCATGAGCAATGACATAAATCATGGAAGTATGTAAAGCATAGATCATAAAGAAACATTAATCATGATAAAATAGAATGGGAATAAAACATGTAATTGGGGAAAACCATTAAGAACATGTTATGAATTCCATAGTAGTGGAGGAATTGTTGCAAAGACCATCTTAGTGGACAAAGTCCCTTTCTGAATCGAGGTCACTCCTTGTTCCAGTCATGTATTACTGAACCGGTTTAACATGCTGTTCCAGCCATGTCTATCTCATGAGATATAAATCCATACCCAATTCATTGGAGGGAGATATAGGTCCCACCCATCTTATAATGAAATCATTCTTTCATGTGCCACAAAATCATAAATCATACATCATAGCATAACCCATGTAATAGAATGGGATTCTTAAACATCATGCCATCATAACATAATCCATATAAGAAATGGATATCATTTCATCATAAGAGGAATAAAACCATGTAAATAATGGAGACATTATACTTGAAACATAAATATATTAAATAATTTCATTTTAGAGGGAAAATAGTTTTGATAAAACACTTGAAATGAAATCTTGAGGAAAATATCCTTTCTTCTTCAAAATCATTTTATTTTCACAAAATGACTTGAAATTTTAAAAGAAAAGGGTTTTTTTAAAAATAATCATACAATCTTGTAGAGTAATCTTCATTAAAATGAGGCTTTTTGAAAACGTAAAAATACGTTCACCCCATATAAGTTAAATATAATATTCTCCTCGTACTTTTGTCGGAAAAGTCAAAAAGTACCTCATATGGTAAAAATAAAGAAGTATTCCTTACATACCATGTTGTAAAAGTCAAAAATGGTTAAAAAGGACTTTAAACATACATGAAACCATTTTTAAGAAACATTTACATGGATGATAACAATAACCCCAGTAAATACTTACAAATAAACAATCTCGAATAAGAACGAGATTAGAATAGTTATCCCTTACCTTATGTCTGATATGATTCATATGTATCTGAACCTATTGTATAATGATTTAAATAATGTCATTGACTTATTACAGAATAATATTCATTGTTATGATATCATATATGGTCCACTTATGACTTTATATTTCCCGTTCTTCTGTAAATTCATGTTAAAGTAGTGTTTTGGGTAAAATCGTTTCATTTGTCGTTCATGTTTTAACTTGTAATTATTCATATGATTAATTAGATCATCATTACTTACATCTAGAATGTAAAACATGATTTATATATAATATATATTCAGAATATATATATATATATAATAGATCGATAAATGGGAAGAAATACACCGTTCATGGAGACGGTAGGTCGTACGTATGCATGAACGATGTTTTCGTTTTCTTATTGAATTGAATGGAATTAAATAGATGACATACTTATATATATATATAAATAAATCCAGTATCATTATTATGTCATATATTTCATGATTAATTATTATATATACTTTATAATCATTCATGAATGGTTAATGATTGAGAATGAATCTCATCGTGTCGTGGAGACGGTAGTTCGTACGTACGCATGAGCGATGATATCATTCCCATGATCATGAAATTGTATTTAAGTGTATGTATAATATTTCAAAATAAATATCACTTTACAATAATCATATATAGTTATTTATTTACACCATTATACCCATCCTATTAAGGTGGTGGTCGAAAACAGATTACACCACGATGTGGAGACGGTATTCCGTACATACGCACGCGCGGTGATTTTGTTTTCCGTAGGATGGATAGAAAGTGAAATAGGGTTGTTTCATATTTATAATAACATATTAGTATATTATTGATATTTATGTCATTACTTCATAATGAAACTACTAAAGAAGAGGAAGTAGAAGAAGAAATAAATTTGAAAGAATCGGTAACGGATATTACCTCTTCTTTGACACGCCTCTTTGAAACCTCCTCTTAGGGAACTAAAACTAGTCTTTTAAGAATACCAGGACCTCTATAATATTTATAGAGAAGTTTATAAGGTAAATGATCAGGGTTTGGTCGAGCTTTAAGGCTGAAAGTTGTGTAAAGATGAGAGGGAGGAGGTTCCCTTTTATATGGTAGGAGAGGGGCACCTTTGTAATCTTAAAAATATTAATTTATAATAAATCTATCCCCACTTAAAAACCTCCAAAAATGACTCATATTAGAATATTAGATGAGATAGGGTTTTAATATCATCAACTAATAAAATTTAGACATGTAGGAAATTTATTTTAAACATTATCAACATGATTTATACTTATTTAATCTATGAAATTTTATTTATGGTAATAAGATTTGAAATTTTAAATTGTTATAAATAATTACTTATGTGCTGTAAATTATCCATAATTATATAATGTATGACATTTTAGACTTTATAAATTTCAATTTATAATTTTTAAATTGTTTTGTGATTTTTAAACAATTTAATAATATGTTATTGTTTATAAAATAACAATGCTGTCAATTTTGACATTATTCATTTATTTGACTTTAAATAAAATCCACACAGAGGATATATTCAAACTACAATATTTAATAGGTTTCTAACATGTAATAGTAATCTATAAAATTAGTGGATCACATTAAATAGTTCATATAATATTTATTTTACTATTTGTAAAACCATTTATTTGATATCTCTCTTAATAAAATAATTACTACAACATTTTTGTATAATTATTAAATATACTTATCTGTTGCATAATAATTAAAAATAAAATTATAGGATGAAGATAAATCTTACATATTTCATAATAATACATTTAGTCGGATTTATCTTCTAAAACAACCAAATTTTAAAATGATATAATTATTAAATTATGAAAGTGACAACTTTGACATCATATAAAATAAAATAATATATGTGTCATAATCACTTGTATAAGACTCCAAACGGTCATATATTATGTCATTGGATGATTATGGTATATATATACACTAAAAATAAGTTTTGGTCAGGTTTGTGTGCCTTTTAATGGGTATTAGTATTTCAATAAAAACTATATTACTTATTTTTCACTAAATAAATAATTTCAGCATCATTAATGTATAAGGTATTAAAGTAATTAAATATCTCTTAAAAATTATAAATAAATTACCATGACAAAGTAAAACATTTTATATTTCAAATGAGTATTTATAACCGAATTTATATTCTATATAAGCTTATATTAAAAATACATTAATTATTAAAGTTGAGTGAGACATATTTCACTTTCCTTTAAATAAAATAAACTAAAGTTTGTCATCACCTCCTAGTGAGTTCTAATGGATTCCATTTAGACCCAAATATTCCTTAGGACTAAATATAAACATCCAATTATATTAATACAAGTGTTAGGGTAATTTTATACTATTATATTTACCCATAATTACCAAATTTACCTTTTACTAAGGTAAATAAAATTTACCGTAGCTACTATTCATAATGCCCAAAAATAAAAAGTAGCCTATTAACATAATTTGGACCCACTGATTCCAAATATGGAATCCATTTTTCTAAATTCAATACACAAAAGTTGCATAAATTAATTTAAAATTAATCTCGTTGTTAAGAAAACGAGTTTTAAAAGTTAAAACATTGCCCAAGATTGAAATGATTTTACCTATGAATTCAGTGTAAATTCAATTCTAATGACATCAATTATATTAAATGGTAAAAATATATTCTATTTATACTTTAAAACTATTCAATATTATAATTTAACCATATAAATTATTACGGTGAAAAAAGTTGTTTTTAATTAAAATATAGCGTGTTTTTACTATTCATTAAAATATGAAAGTTATCAGAAAAATATCAAAACTTTATCCAATGTAAATTTTTTTATCCTGATTCAAAATAAGAATTTTATTTTGTAAAATTTAACTTATAAACTTGTCAAAAATTATATTTAAAATGGGTGCGCCATCAAAAGTCGGCAAAACTGCATTTTTTTAAAAATTACTTATTTCACTAGAAAAAATTATTTTGTTCTCATACCATGTTATATAAAATGTGAAATATGAATTATAATGTAATAAAATTAAAAATTTAGTGAATACAATTCAAAACAGCTAGTTCATAATAATATATCTTTGTTTAGTGAAACCCGGTATTGCGTACAACACACGCTATCAAGGAAGGTCGTGATTGCGTGTAATGCAAGCCAAGTCAGGGTTGCGTGTAGTGAAAGACTCCTTTGTTGTTTCGAATAAAAAAATCCAACCACATTTCATTTATACATTGAATATATATATATATATACATACTCAATGTTGCGTAGAATAACTACTATCAAACAAACATGAAATTGTGTGTAACACGATCCAAGAATAGTGTTGCGTATACTGAAAGCTAATATGGTGTTTCGTATAGTGCAAGATAATATTTCTGTAGCATACAATAGAAGATATGAAAGAAATTAAAAATAATATATCTCATAAAATCTTAGGTTGTTACATTCTACCCCCCCCCCCCATTGAGATTAATTTCACCCTCGAAATTCGTCGGGGTTATAAACGGCTTATTACATGAGAGTTTCTTTCATAGAAACCCACATCGTAAAGAGGAATACCAAAACTTTTCTCTAAAGAATAAAGTATGAAACATAAAGGTTATCGAAATTAACTAATCACTGGGTTTCCACATAGGATAACATAGGGTAAAATATGGATATGGAAGAGAAGTCTAACCATCAAGTTCTGATGGAGAGTGGTAGAGAACATGGCTATGAAAAAGCCAATAATCACAAAGCCATAAATTTTTGATGATCTAAGGTAGCATCTGATTCATCAGATATAAGGGCACTAGGACAACATTTTTGGTTTTCAAGATCATTTCCCTAAAGTTGAATAATTTGAATTAGAAGAATTACTTACTTTATTTCGATATAATCTCCCTGTTTTTCGTGCCTTGAACAATTTCCACTTCATCTCTTAAAGAAATGAAGTTGAATGTTTCATTCATGAAGTGTTAGCAGATCATGTGATATAATGATGGGTTATTCCATCTGTCTCGAACAAAATGTTAGCAATAGTTATATACATAAGTCCATCTATTGTATATCGTTCCAAAAATGGACTTATACTTCATCAATCATACCGCTTAATAAAATAAAACTAGTTTCTACTAACTAGGGACTTCCTGTAGGCAAGTGGTAGGTAATAAAGGCATGTCGCACTTCGGTTGTGGGTTCGATTCTTGCAACCTAGTCCAACGCGATGGGTTGTCGCCCATCCTGCAGGTTTTCCTTTTTCTAAAACTATATTATTATAACAACCCATCAATAATATTGAAAAAAAGTTCTAGCCTTAGACAATACTAATTTATATCCAACATAATCCATTCCAATCTTTAGGCTTATCCAAAATACTTATGTCCAAGATCATAGTATAAAAAAACAATTACTAGAAATGCCATCTACCAAGCATGTGAATACCATCATTTATCCCCCATATATCATAAGATATATAATATTGGTCACATTCCAAACATGTGAATACCTTAATCCTGTATTCTTTTGAAACATGATTACCATATAACCTTAGTGATAATATCAGTATTGTCAAAAGTTAAATATTCCCACATACCAAAATCCCAAAAATTCTATATACTCAAACCATGATATAACATAGTCCATATATCAATCTTGAGATCATGAATACTATCAAACAATTTATTTTCTCCTTATCCCTTCATTATGCACATATCATCTGCTTTCCAAAATATTTGAATCACTTTTCATGGTTACTGGTACCATATTCTTATAGAAAACCACACTGGACCAATATGCAGATATTTAAAAATTCCACGATACTATAAATTAGATTCCATGATACTATTTTGAAATCCCATTACATAAACACTTAATCATTACACAACATCATTGTCATACTCAACATTATAAATAGTGATCGCATGTGACTTCCCTTTATCCTTTTCCTTAAGAGGTTGCTCACGTTGATCATCATTAACCCTTGGATTATATCATTGATTATCATAATGACACATTTCCTTGCACTTGAAGCATTAAAGTGTCGGTGGTTCGTTCTCTGCAGTCTTTTCTTTATTCACATCATTAGCAACCCTTTTTACATTACATCGACACTTAGCTACTCGATGACCTTATTTTCCACACTTAAAACATTTTCTAGTCCCTTTAAGAAAATCCCCACCATGCATCGTTCCACACTTTGAGCATAATGAAACATTCATCTTCTTTTCACCATTATTCTGAGATTTCTCCTTGAACTCCATCTTTCATTTCTTGTCAAAACCATGAGATGGATATGTTACACCAACATCTAGTTCTACCTTGCTAGCACAATGCACAATCTCTTCATAGCTACTGAAGTCTTTTATAGCTAATGCCCTTCGAAAACTTGGTTTTAAGCCACTGAAAAATCAATCAACTTTACTTTCAGGTTGGATGATAAAGCCAGATGCATACCTTGCAAGTCTTGTAAAATTCGCTTCGTATATACCAACAGATTCATCAGCCTTCTGCTTAAGCTCAAGAAACTCCTTTTCCATATTTTTTCGAAGAATACGAGGGAATTACTTAATGAAAAACTAGTTCTTGAACTCGTCCCATTCCATGGATTCAATTTCATATTGGGGCCTTGTATTCTTAATTAGAGTCCACCGAAGGTCTACTTCACCATCTAAATGGTAAATAGCTAAAATGACATTTTGATGTTCTGAATAGAGAAGTATGGAAAATATCTTTTCAATGGTACTAATCCATTGTTCAGAAACAAGTGGATCAAAAGACCCATTGAAAGACGGTGGAAGTTGCCTCATGAAGGACTCAATAGAATATTGTTCCCTTATCTGAACATTTGGAAATCCAAAATGATTCATATCTTGTGTAAGTATATCAATAAGGTTTTGCAATCCATCTCCCATCACATTTGGTTTCTCTGGAGGACAATCATTTCATTGTCCATTACATTGATCAACATGGTTCCTTCGGGTTCTAGCCATTGTCTAATACCCAAAAATAACAGTGTGAGAGGCAAAAATCATGCTAGGAAAACAAAAAAAAACAAAGGGGGAGTACCTTCAATATATAACATATTAGGTTTAATTATAATATTGTTACCATAATTCTAGGACTATAACCTATACTTATACTTAACCTTAGGTATATCCCTAGACATACCTTAGAAATATATCTAGGGATCTCACTAAAGTTTTCGCATCCTAGTTTCCAAATGTTAACTAAACCTTTCCTCTAATACCAACTGTAGAGACCCAAAGCTTGACGTACATGAACAATACATTACTTTTGCAGAAAACTTAATACATAATAAGATCCAACACTCAAGGACCGTAATAGTTTAGTGTCTTTGGAAACCCAGAACATAATCTTCTAATCGTGGTGAATGATCATCAACATCTCCCATAAAGATCTTCCCCTTTTGTTTTCTTACCTAAAACCTTTCTTTAAATCCTGGGGAAAAGAAAACATATAAAGGGTGAGCTCAAATTCTCAGTAATGGTAATCATGGATAAAATAAAACAAATCATATACATTTGAACTTAAAAACATGAACATAATATTTAAACATAAAAATCTTGAGCAATGACATAAATCGTGGCAGTACGTAAGGCATAGATCATAAAGAAACATTAATCATGATAAAATACCATGGGAATAAAACATTTAATTGTGGAAAACCATTAAGAACATGTTATGATTTCCATTGTGGCGAAGGCATTTCTGCCAAGACCATCTTAGTGGACAAAGTCCCTTTCTGAATTGAGTTCAGTCCTCGTTCCAGTCCTGTATTACTGAACTGGTTTAACTTGCCGTTCCAGCCATGTCTATCTCATGAGATATAAATCTCTACCCAATTAATTGGAGGGATATATAGGTCTCACCCATATTATAATGAAATCATTCTTTCGTGTGCCAAAAAATCACAAATCATATATCATAGCATAACCCATGTAATAGAACGGGATTCTTAAACATCATGCCATCATAACATAATCCATATAAAAAATGGATATCATTTCATAATAAGAAGAATCAAACCATGTAAATAATGGAGACATTATACTTGAAACATAAATATATTAAATAATGTCATTTTATAGGGAAAAAAGTTTTGATAAAACACTTGAAATGAATTCTTGAAGAAAATATCATTTCTTCTTCAAAATCATTTTCTTTTAACAAAATGCCATGAAATTTTAAATGAAAAGGGTTTTGTTGAAAATAATCATGAAATCCTATAGAGGAAGCTTCATGAAAATTATGCTTTATGAAACCATAAAAATCCTTTCACACTGTATAAGTTAAAAATAACATTCTCCTCATACTTTTTTCGGAAAAGTCAAAAAGTAACTCGTATGGTAAAAAAAGAAAGATTCCTTACATACCATGTAGTAAAAGTAAAAAATGGAAAAAAGGAATTTAAACATACATGAAACCATTTTTAGGAAACTTGGACATGGATGATAATAATGACGCCAGTAAATACTTACGAATAAACAATCTTGGATAAGAACGATATTGGAATAGTTATCCCTTCCCTTATGTCTGATATGCTTCGTATGTATCTGAACCTCGTATATAATGATTTAAATAATGTAATTGATCTATTAAAAAATCATATTAATTGTTATGATATCATATATGGTTCACTTATGACTTTATATTACCCATTCTTTTGTAAATTCATGTTAAAGTAGTGTTTTGGGTAAAATCGTTTCATTTTTCGTTCGTGTTTTAACTTGTAATTATTTATATGAATACATAGATCATGATTACATACATACATCATGTAAAACATGATTTATATATAATATATATTCAGAATATTCATATATATAATAGATCGATAAATGGAAATAAATACACCGTTCCTGGAGACGGTAGGTCGTACGTACCCATGTACGTTGTTTTCGTTTCCTTATTGAATTGAATGGAATTAAGTAGATGACATACATATATATATAAATAAATCAAGTATCATTATTATGTCATATATTTCATGATTAATTATTATATATACTTTATAATCATTCATGAATGGTTAATCATTGAAAATGAATCTCATCGCATCATGGAGACGGTAGTCTGTACGTACGCACGAGCGATGATATCATTCCCATGATGATGGAATTGTATTGAAGTGTACGTATAATATTTTAGAATCAATATCACTTTAAAATAATCATATATAGTTATTTATTTACACCATTATACCCATCTTATTAAGGTGGTGGTTGAAAACAGTTTACACCACGGCGTGGAGATGGTATTTCGTACGTACGCATGCACGGTGATTTCGTTTTCCATAGGATGGATAGAAGGTGAAATATGGTTGTTTCATATTTATAATAACATACCAGTATATGAGTGATACTGATGTTATTACTTCATAATTAAACTACTAAAGAAGAGGAAGTATAAGAAGACATAAATTTGAAAGAATCAGTAACTGATATTACCTCTTCTTGGACACGCCTCTTTGAAACCTTCTCTTAGGGAACTAAAACTGGTCTTTGAAGAAGACCAAGACCTCTAGAATATTTCTAGGGATGTTTAGAAGGGAAATTATTAGGTTTTTTCCGATCTTGAAGGCTCAAATTTCTTTAAAGATGAGTGGGAGGAGGTTCCCTTTTATAAAGGAGGAGAGGGGCACCTTTGGAAATCTTAAAAATATTAATTTATAATAAATCTAACCCCACTTAAAACCTCAAAAAATGACTCATATTATAATATGAGATGATATATGGTTTCAATATCATCATCCAATGAAATATAGACATGTAGGGAATTTATTTTAAACATTATCAACTTGATTTATCCTTATTTAATATATTAAATTTTATTTATGGTAATAAGATTCTAAAATATAAATTTTTATAAATAATTACTTATGTGATATTAATTATCCATAATTAGATATATTATTACATTTTAGACTATATAAATTTCAATTTATAATTTTTAAATATTTTTGTGATTTTTAAAAAATTTAATAATATGTTATTTTTTATAAAATAACAATAGTGTCAATTTTGACACTATTCATTTATTTTAATTTAAACAAAATCCACACAGAGGATATATTCAAAATAAAATATTTAATAGGTTCCTAACATGTAATAGTAATCTAGAAAATTAGTGGAACACATTAAATGGTTCATATAATATTTATTTTACTATTTGTAAAACCATTTATTTGATATCTCTCTTAATAAAATAATTACAACATTTTTGTATAATTATTAAATATACTTATTTGTTGCATAAAAATTAAAAATAAAATATTATGATTCAGATAAATTTTACATATTTCATAAGAATGCATTTAGTCATATTTATATCCTAAAACACACAAATTTTAAAATGTTATATTTATTAAATTATGAAGTTGACAACTTTGACATCATATAAAATAAAATAATATAAGTGTCATAATCACTTGTATAAGACTTAAAACGGTCATATATTCTGTAATTGGATGATTAGGGTATATATATACACTACCAATAAGTTTAGTTCATGTTTGTGAGCCTTTTAATGTGTATTATTATTTTAATAAAAACTATATTACTTGTTTTTCACTAAATAAATAATTTATGCATCATTAATGTATAAGCTATTAAAGTAATTAAATATCTCTTAAGAATTATAAATAAATTACCATGATAAATAAAAACATTTTATCATTCAAATGATTATTTATAACCGAATTCATATTCTGTATAAACTTATATTAAAAATACTTTAATTATTAAAGTTGAGTGAGACATATTTCACTTTCCTTTAAATAAAATAAACTAAAGGTCCTAATCACCTCCAAGTGGGTTCCAATGGATTCCATTTCGACCCAAATATTTCTTAGGACGAAATATAAACATCCAATTATATTAAGACAAGTGTTAGGGTGATTTTATAATATTATATTTACCCTTAATTACCCGATTTACCTTTTACTATGGTAAATAAAATTTACCGTAGTTACTATTCATAATGCCCAAAAATAAAAAGTAGTCTATTAACATAATTTGGACCCAATTATTCCAAATATGGAATCCATTTTTCTAAATTCAATACACAAAAGGTGCAGAAATTAATTTAAAATAAATCCTGTTGTTAAGAAAATGAGTTTTAAAAGTTAAAACATTGCAGAAGATTGAAATGATTTTACCTAGGAATTCAATGTAAAATCAATGCTAATGATATAAATTATATTAAATGGTAAAAATATATTCTATTTATACTTCAAAACTATTTAATATTATAAATTAACCATATAAGTTATTACGATTAAAAAATTTGTTTTTAATTAAAATATAGCGTGTTTTTACTATTCACTAAAACCTGAAAGTTATCAGAAAAATATCAAAACTTTATCAAATTTAAATTTTTATATCTTTATTCAGAAGAGAAAGTTTATTTTTTAAAATTTAACTTATAAACTTGTCAAAAATTATATTTAAAATGGGTGCGCCATCAAAAGGCGGCAAAACTTCATTTTTTTGAAAAAATACTTATTTCACCTGAAAAATTTATTCTATTCTCATACCATGTTCTATAAAATGTGTAAGATGAATTATAATGTCATAAAATTAAAAATTTAATTAATAATATTCATAATGGCTAGTTCATAATAATATATCGTTGTTTATTGAAACCTGGTATTGTGTACCACACACGCTATCGAGGAAGGTCGAGATTGCATGTAATGCAAGCCAAGTCAGGGTTGTGTGTAGTGCAAGACTCCTTTGTTGTTGTGTATAACAAAATCCAACCATATTTCATTTATACATTGAATATATATATATATACATACTCAATGTTGCGTTGAATAACTACTATCAAACAAACTTGAAATTGTGTGTAACACGATCCAAGAATAGTGTTGTGTATACTGCAATCTAATATGGTGTTGCATATAGTGAAAGATAATCTTGGTGTAGCATACAACAGAAGATATGAAAGAAATTAAAAATTATATATCTCATAAAATCTCAGGGTGTTACAGTGATAGTGTTAATAAATTTAATGTAAAATGTAAAAATACACATATATGGAAGATGACTTATTTTTCAAACCATATCTCATTAATTTGGTTGAATATAATATTTTATGAATTTTATATCTTTTAATAATATATTATATATTATAGAATAACATTAATAACATTCTTAAAAATATTAATTTAACTTGACATTAAATGATTCATGAAAATGGGGTAATTCAAATATAATTCATTATCATATCAAAAAGTTTTCATAATAATCAAATAAAATTAATAGAAATCATTAATACATTTATATAATCTTAAATTTAATATTTTTAAAATAATTTTATATATTTCATTATAAATTGGAGTAATAAAATATTAGTGTCTCATATACATCTAATGTAGTTATTTAATAACTAAAAATTAGAAATAAATTAACATCACAGATATAATATCATTTACATATAATTTCTATTAATATTATTTATTTTCTAGTTTTCCCCAGTTTAGACACATAAAAGATATATAAAACTAAAACAGTGACATTTTGTACCCTATATTACTTTATATATTATATTGTTCATTTTCGTGGAATGTTTCCCCTAAACAAAAAAATTACAAGACTATTATGATAAGGTTTGAATTATATTCGCCAAATATGAAATATAATGAAAAACTATGGACTTATAACTTATTGTTTACTAACATTATCCTGATTTCCTCTTTATTGAGAAAATAAATATTACCACATATTCTATTTATATAGACCAAAAAAAGAAGATACATATAAACCAAATTTAATCTCATTATGATATAATATAGAATCCAATTTATCAAATTATGTTTTTATAATTGATTTTTGTTAATTTTAAAAAAGATCATAAAAATGGTGAAAATAGTTTTTTAGTGAAAATTTATGTTCATGCATAAAACATGGATTATTTTTATACCATTCCAATAAAAAATATTAAATAAATGATAAAACATTAGATATAATGTATAATATATGAGTTCTATTAAAATAATTTACCAAAAGTTTTTAATTTAACATATGAAGATATAAAATTTATTGTTCTCATCAAAATTGGTTTTTAGAAATGTACAATTTTTACTTAAAATGATGATTATATATGTTTCTAATTATTTGATAGCAAATAATTATATTATTCATATGTAACAAAAAAAATTATTGTAATTTCTCTTTTCCTATTAATTCCACTAGTACAATTGATAGGTTATTACTATACAATAGTAATATATCATGATTTATTTAAACACATGGTTAAATAAAATGCATGCTTTCAGAGAAAAAAAATCATCAAAAAAATTCCTAAAATAATAGCGGTGTTACATATATGATTTTAATATAGATCATTGAATTAATTGTCTTTTGATATATGAGACAACAACTTGATGATATTGTTTCTGTAGTATTTTAAATTGTTGCACATTTTTAAAGTATATAAAATAATTTTTGTTAAGATAATACCATATATGAGATATTAATAATAATTCATAAGGATTACTCAAAAGTAAAATATCTTTTCTATGAAACATTCTGTGTTATTCACTTTTTTCTTCTTTGTAGGTTTTAATATTACATGTTTAAATTCATACACTTACAAACACTTTTTTTGATAATAATATGGAATTTTTTATTTCGGGGACAATAAAAATTTACACTATATTTATTGTCATCCTAATAGAGTAAAACATTTTTAAAAACCAATATTTATTTTTTGAGGATTTTTTATTCATATCAATAATCATTCAAACCAAAAAATATATCAATGGAGTAAGAAATATATTCATTGAATGAGTAAAGAAATAATATTAAAAAATTGTTTCCACTGATATAAAAAGTTAACCAATAGAGACTCACCCCCTCTCAATGATAGTCGGATTCCTTTGTGATAATATCAAAAATATTATTATTCAATGTTGGGTGGAGCGATTCTTTATGTTATTATAAGATAAAAATGAGAATCATTGATGGAATCCACATTGAGAATCAGTATAATATAGAGTAACGAAATCTGTAATTTTTTTGTGATGGAAACAATTATATATTTTACAAATGCTTCTTGAAGTGTGAAATTTTCATGGAGTTTGTGGTTTGATACAGATCCATTGTTTATTTTCCATTAGTTTTTTGTTGACATTCAATGTGAATGGGTACCTGAGGTTTTGTTTCATGATTGATCATTCATGATGTCTCAGATAAGTTCCAAGACATGTGAGTTATGGGATGAAAAGTGTTATAGTGATCTTGAGTAAGAGGAATATATTTAATGGATTAGTTTTGTCAATTCATTTGTAGTAATTTAATGACCATAAAAAGTGAGATATTGAGATGTAGATAGTTAAATGGTACTCAATGTACAATCCAAGCCATAAATGATGATTCATATTTAGGAGGATAAGAGTTATGGTGGAGGGGTTTTGACACTACATATAATAATGTGATATATGTTATTAAATATTTTATTCTTATCCATGTGAATTTCACAGGGTTTTAGGAACTAGTGGTGTTAGTGAATGTTGTGGGTTAGTATTTTAAGAGTTATCGATGGTATGAGTTCAAAAAAATTATATTTCAATTATCATTCTATAATAGGAAATATTTATTTTAGTGAGGGAAACATAGTAGTAATTATTTGAGAAGTTTTATGATAAAAAATAGATAGTGGTTATGTCATGAGTGATTGATAAGTGGAGAGCTGTGAATAATGGTGGAAAGGGAAAACCATAATATAAACCTGGGTTATTGTGGTCAAGGTTTTCTAGTTCTAGATTGGAATAGTAAATTAAAACATAAACTATTGAGACAATTTTAGATGTGACCCTTGATAATGGAATTTTATCATGATTCAAATGTTGATACAATAGTTCCATGTGTTAGAGTATGTTTTGGATGTCAGAGAGATGTCAAACTATGATAAAAGGATGTAAACTCATGATTCCATTGATCATAAAATTACATATGGCCTATTATTATTATTTTTTACTTATCAGGATTCATTTCAGCATGTCTCATAAGGTCATTACACAATGGGTATCTATTTTTTTCATGTTTTCTATATGATGGGCCACTGGGTTGTGACATGCATAGTCTGGGATCAATGTAACCATTTTTAGGTGTATGTTTACTATGGATCAGGGATTAATGGAAATAAATTGGGATTCATGACACATTATTCCTTCATATTTTTTAACGATCATTAACTTTGAGTACCAATTGGGATTCCAGTGTTATTTCTACCAAAAAGAGTTGAGCAACCATCCTTACCTATATATATTCCCCATATTTGGGTAGATATTCTTAATGAATCCCACATATTATATAATTTATAATAAAATATGTATGAAAAAAATTTATAATTGAATCTTGTTGTGTATATTCATATGCTCTAACATTTATTAAAGACTTGAGTAGATATCGATATGACTACAAATTGAGGTATCATAATGAGTCCTTTAGAAAATTAATGGAATTAATGAATTATATAGGGTATCAGATTTGAATATTGACAAATAAAATTATTTTGGATCAATATATTGTATATCATATCCCTTATTTTATTGAATACTCTTCATAGTTCAATATTATATCACAACATAATTTTTCTTATACACAATGTTTGAATGATGCAAAGAAAAGATGAATCGTATCTCATGGGATTTTGTGAGTTAGATGATGAGTATAATATGTATTATATTTTATTTTTAGGAATTTGAAATATAGAAAATGGAGTACAAAAATTATAGGTTCTTAATAAAAAGGAAAAAACAATTCTATATGAGTTAATTATTACGAGTAAATTTGTGTTGTCAACTCATTATGTATGGGTTTGTGAGGAATTAGTTGAGAGTACTTATAGAAATAAAGTGTCACCCCTGGTCATGAAGTGTATATAAAGGATATCCTAAGGTAAAAGGGGGATATTATATCTATGATTATAATGATAAAAATGAAATGGTGGATAAAAATATAATGTTCCATGAGAGGAAAAACATCATTAAAAGTGATACTGGGAGAAATATTGAATCTGATGAAATTTATTCTCATCATATATAAGAGTTTGTGCATGAAAATATTCAAAAATATCTCATATAAGAGAATATTTCAGTGACACATCTTCATCATAAGAGAAAAAGATATGATATAGGACTTGAGATATATATTTTTCTATTCAAAATGATTGTGAGTAGTAAATTTTTTTAATGTAATGAACCCATATGCTATGTGGAATTAGTTGGAATCTTAAAGCTTTCATATGGAATGAACCCATAAATTATGAGATAAATTCTATATATCAAAAAAATATTTTTGATATAGTTAGTAAGCCAATATATGGAATAGTATTGGGTGTAAATTGATTTTCTAGATTATATTTTACATAGAAGTTAAAGTTAGCATAAAAATGGAATTGATAGTTGATAAAGGGTTTAATCAATGTCCTGGAATATACTATGATAAATAATATTCAATAATTTCTATAATATTATATTATGATATTTTTTATTCTATAGAATCTTACCCAGATTGATAGATCTGGAATATGGTTTTTAAAATGATTTTGCTTAGAGAGAGCCTTATAAAAGATGTCAATATAACATAGCTAAATGGGGTTTTTTTAATTATCTTGATCACAATAAGATATCTATATTTTATAAATCTCTTTGTAAATAAAATAAATCATCCGTGTAATGGATTATTTAGTTTGGTAAATTGTTATGGGTGTTTAGATTCAAAAGGAATATTTTTTTAAGATTTGTCTATTATGTAGTTATTTGGAGTGTAAATCGCTTTAATTATATTATATGATAATGAAAAATTATAGAACGAAAATGAGATAACACTATGATAGTATATTAGATCATTGTTGAATAAGCTATTCTTTTTGAATGATTTGTGTTATGTATAGTTCATTATTAGGATGAAGATCATATATTATATAACCAAGTGGATGCATGGATTATGTCACCATATATACATTTTCAAGATAATTTTGAGATTTAAAATTAAATAATATAGTCGGGGATTAATTTCAACATCACATGGAATAATTTTCTCCATGAAAATGTTTCATCAATCATAATATTACAGAGAGAGGATGAGTAAATTAGATTATAATTTTATTATATATTATGTCAAGTATCAATGTTATATACCACTTTTCTAGCTTCATACAATTTGACCCTTATAGTAATATGTCAGTAATACCTAGAAGAATAGTATGGGACTAATTATATGGTTATCTTTAAGTATCTAAGGTGTAATAATCATATGTTCCTAGTTTTTGGAGGAAATTAGGAGATACTCATTTGAGGAATTATAATTTCTAGTTTCCCAATTTATCACAATGATCATAAATCACATTCAATAAATAAGAATTCTATGATAATGGAGGTTTATTTATCTATATGAGGTTAAAGAATTTATTGGTTTTAAATTCTATATTATATCCCATGCATATTGTAGCTTTGGATATAAATAATCATGTAGTATATGAACCCAAATTCATTTTACAGAATTATATTTTTCATAACAGTAAATAATCTATGAAATTTTATTCTGATAACACTATATCTGTGGATCAATATAATGTGAAATGACTACATAAATGGAAAAATTAGATAAATTGAAAGTATAACCTCTTGAAGAATTTATCTAAATTGTGTGTGGTCTCAATATACCAATTTTACAAGAAGAATAAAATTTATAACCCATTAACTAAAATATTACCACATAATAATTATGAACATCATGTGATATATATTTGAATCAAAGGCATACCAGTTGTCTGCTGAAATAGTTGGTGTTTTTCATTGTTTGTCCCCAAAAACAATCATCATTTTGACTTTTATTACCAAATTATTAATTTTTATTATTAATAATATATAATTTATCATATAATGAATATTATTTTCAATATATTTATAGGTGATAATGACCAAATGGAATAATTCACAAAAATAATTTATAGTAGTTCCCCACTATGATGATAACCGTGAAAATCTATGAAAATGGTATTAAATATATTTCTTATGGATAGTTGAAATCATTTTTCCTGAAACAGATCAAAAAGGATATCAATTGTAGGATAGTCATAACATATTAATACTAATTCTCATGAAGTTCATACTTGGTAAGATCCATGGGTACATTTTACAAGATCTAACCCACCCACATCGATGTTTTGAGTTTTTTCCCTATTGTATATTCTTATATTTAGATATGTATATTGTTCCTTAAAAATTGTATTATTATTAATTCATATCAAAGTAATTATATATTTATATATTAATGAAAACCACATAGATAATTTCAAGGTTTAGGTAGGATATATTTGGTGGATAAATAGTGACACTACATTAATGAATAAGTTAACAAATGATTTGTTTGTTCTAAGTTAGTGGAAATAGATATCTTAAGGCATTCGATGGGAATGAAAAAATCAACTTAAATATATGTCCAATGTTTTTTATCAACAATTTCAATTATAGAAATACAAAAAACGATATATCAATCATATAGGAAGTCGAAATATGTGATTCAACATGCATTGATGTGATAAAATGATAAGGGGATTATATTACACATTGAGTGTTTATAATAGTTTGGACACATTAGGGTATTAACCACTTTTTCTATGGTTTTCTTGATGTGATACTAGATAACAGTATTAGTCATTTGGAAGGTTTATATAATTCAACTAGGATGATGGAATAGAAGTCCACACATTTTTTGTATCAAAAACAGAATGTAAACCCTATTTTAATATAAAACTACAATAAAATATCATTATGATCTTCCAAATAGTAATATTTATTGGGGTAATCTTGACCACATTAATGTGTTCACATGTTTTTCGGTGAATAAATATATGAGTTTTTTATTTAATAAATTGTATATTAATGTTTATTAAATGTGGAAGAATATTCCAAAGTCACCTGGATAAGATGACTCGTTTTCGCACCTTATAGAGATTAAATCTTCTTCCTCTATCATTGATGAAGCTCATGTCTTTGATCAGATCCTATATTTAATCTCTCACCTACTATGATAATTTTTTCAATAGCCACAGGTGGCGATTGTTTTGATATTCTCTACCTCCTGATGATATTCTTCCATATAGATCACTCTACTTGGGACCAGGTCTGGGGATCTTGCATCAGAATGATATGTTATTTTAGTATTAAATTAAAATAGAATTTAACTATACATTATGAATAAAACTAGTCTGTGACCCTCTATTCCATTATATTAGTGGTAGAATATAAGTTTTTCTGAAGGCCAAAACTATTATCTAAAATCACATCAAGGAAACCATAAGGAAAGGGCTTAATACCCAAATATCAACAACCTATAATGAAAAATTGTTTTTTAATATAATCACATTATCTTAGTATTACATCATTCTTTTTTTCATTACATAATTTATCAGAATATATACTAGATATATCATTCATTGAATTTCTATAAATAAACATGTTGATAAAACCATAATGGCTATAAATATGATTATATTATTTCACTCATGTCAAATGTCATAAGATATATATTTCAACTTACTCAGAAAGATGAAAAATCAATAGTTGACTTTTTCATTAATGCCATACCACTCATGATCCACACAAATTATCCTACCATTCCACATGAATATGTCTGTATAGTTTTAATCAATAGATAAAAGTATAAGACTCGTGATATGCATTAAATATTATTCAACTTTTTTAGACCAATGTTAACATTTATATATAATAATATACTATAGGAAAAAATAATTATAATTCATGTGGGTTGGTATGTTAATGTAACCTGTATTCATGGAGTTTAACAAGCATGTAGATCATGAAAATATTTATTAATGTCTTATGTTCCTCCTACTCCAGATATCCTACATAATCGGTTTCATGTCATATGATTTCATATATCCATGAGAAATTTATTTATGATCATTTATATATCATTTCATGATTCTCATAATTGTGGGGAACTGTTGTAACATATTTATGTGACTTGTTTAGTTTAAATATTATCAAATATAATTTCATCCAAAATAATAATAATTATATAAGAAATATTTATTAATAATAATAACCCTTAATATATTGGTAATCATAATTTAAATGGAGATTGTTTTAGGGAAAAAATTTTAAAAACACTAGCATTTGAAAGAGTGAACTATTACGCCTTTGATTCCAGCATCTCTCCCATGATATACATAATTATGATGAGATAAGGTTTTAGTATATGGGTTTTTCCATTTTTTCATTTTTTAAATTTATTTTACTGAGACCTCATCGCATTTAGTTAAATCCAAGAATAGGTTATATTTTTAACGTATCTGATTTTTCCACTGATGCGATCATTTCTCATATGATAGTTCCACTGCTACAGTATTATCATAATATTATTTCATAAATTATTTACTATTATACACCTTATAAATTTACCAAGTGAATTTTATTATACCTAACATATCATTATTTGCATCAAAAGATAAAATATACATGGGGTCTTATATAGGGTCTATATACAATAGAGGTTTTAGGTTTCATTCCTTTGGATAATTTTAGTTTCTAAAAATAGTCCCAACTAATACCTCACAAACTGATAAATTAATATTCGAAAACATATATTTCTTCTCATTAACCAAATATTATGGAATTATATTTTTCAATTTAGTAGAAACCAATGATAGTCTTTATTCCATAGATTATATTTTATATTTATGAACAGAAAATGGATGACCTATAAGAATCATCATTGACATCACTATATAAAATGTGGTTTGGTTCTTCCTTTATTTACACAATTCCAACGTTGTCTACAAGATAGTGTGAGTCGAGAATGAATCCAAAGATATGTAAAATTGTCAATAAAATCATGGATCTAATATTTACAGTATCGATCCAACGAAAGTTTTATTATAATATTACCAATTTAATTCACTAATTAATTATAGAATTCAATATATTTCACAAAGGATTATTTCAAAAACCACAATTTGTATGCATATCCATACCTACTCCTATCCTTGGTATATGTTATTATATATGATTATCAACATCTACATCCCACTGTAATTTTTATTCATACATCTTTTTTACCTATTATAGAATCTTTGTGCCTCATTCACCATTTATACCCAACTGATGTGAAATTTTGTAGATAAGATTGATCTCTCGACTCTTCTTAGATGAAATAACATTTTAATCCAAAATGGATATCAAATTTAACAATTATTCTTTAACAAATAAAGGTCTATTGTGGAATTACACCCAATGTGATTCCCTAACTCATTAAACAATGGTAACCATACACTTATAAAATGTATTATTGTTTCTTAACTATATAAGTCATAACATAATAACCCGTTGTAGATAATCAATTAAAACCCCATATACCCACTATAAAATGACGTAGTGTATCATGATGAAATGATCCCTACTATAAAAATTGTGAATAATCATAGACCACATGTAACAGTGTGATCAATGGGGTCAATTTGTAACATCCACCTCTTTTACTATGACACCTATTTGATATCCAAAACCTACTGTAAAACAAATAACTATGGAGTCATCATATGCATAATGAAAAAAAAATTCACTTTCAAGGGTCGCATGAAAAATTGTCTCAATATTTTATTATGTAATTAACAATTGTAATGTTGAACTAATTAAAAATTTCAATATTAACCTATGTTCATATTGTGGGGTGACCCTTTCTGCCATTATTCACTGATCCCCCTTGTCAATGCCTAATGAAACAAGCACAATTTATTTTTTACCATACAACTTCTAATTTATTTATTATGTTTCTATCAATACAATAAAATACCACGTATTATGAAATAATATATGAACTATAAAAAATTTTAATTCCACACCAAAGATAGCTCTGGAAATACTAACCCCCAACTTTCACCAACACCACCAGTGACTAAAAACCAACTAAATACAAATACATTGGGAAAATATTAAATAACTTCATTCCTCATCATATGTGTGGTGTTATAGCATCCCAAACATAAATCCTCTCATATTAATGAAGTCTTGTCAATAATGGGTTTCATTGTAGATTGTGTTCCAATTCATAGTTGACTTCTCAATCTCCCACATTCAATATTAATTAAATAAATAAACTTTAATAGATAAAATTACTAACATATATTCCTCCTACTCTAGTATATTATAACACTTTACATCCTCCTAATAATGTGTCATGGTCTTTATCTAAGACACCATACATGATCATGCCTAAAACATGCTATCCGGTACCCCTACACATTTACAATAAAAAAACATAATGGCATATACACTATGACTCTAAATCATTCCACTAAATCAATGAAAATTATACACTTCTAGTCATACTTTTAAAATTAATCAATTTTTACATAAAATTCACATTTTTCAATTTATTACTTTATATAAGAATAATTTTCAACAATTGTTCCAAAAATATGTCTCCATATGTTATTCTCATAACATGAACCATCGATCCACTGAACATGATAAGATATTTTTTTGACAATGTATATGATTAATATGGGGTTGGTAATTATTGGTGAACATTTTATATTAGTGAAAACATTTATCTTGTATCATATATTCATTAAATTTATTAATGTATCTATCCATCCCTTTATCATATTATTGATTATAATTTTTATTATTTTAATATGAGGGCATCTCAAAAATACATTTTTGTTTTCAAACAAGGTTTTCTTATTTTCATATGACTATGAAAATGGGGTACAATGTTTATTATCCCACTAAATCACATCATTTATATTGTTATCAAAATAAGGATGAGTAACAGAGTGAATATATACATGTTATCTTGGTAACTACAAGGCATTAAAAAATTAATAACTGAAAAATTATTTTGGAAAATATATTGTTTCTCTCATAATCTTAATGACATGTTGTTAATAACTCGACTATTGTCTTCACTTAACAAAAATGATGTAATCGCTTTCCCAAATGTTTAAAAAAATTATACTACCAAAAAAATTATAATCCAGGTACTATGAAATATATTAAAAAAATAATGACATCTATTATTTTTTTTATAACCAAATATTTATCTCCCTAAATATTTAAATGAACAATGTTTTCAAATATATTTAATTTCTCTAATAGCTTTCATTGTATGAATCACCAAGTTGAAACAAACTATTATATAATATTAAAGAATAATTATCACCTATCCATAGGCTTAGTGGGTATTATTATGAAAAAATAAATAATGATAAAATTATTGTAACATATGGGTAAATTAATAATTTTAGTTTATATAATTAGAAATAAATCAAATAATCATCTTCAAGTAAAAATAATATTTTTCGGGAAAACTATTTTTATGAGAGAAATTTATTTTTTATCAAAAAAAAATAAATTAATAACTTTTTTAAATGAATTTAATTGGGATACACCTCTAAAGAGCCTTTATCTCTCTCTTATGCAATAATCTTGGGCTTACCTTAGTGGCAATTAAGAGTGGTGATGCCTACCTACCACTACTCTAGTATTGTCTCCCACTTACCATATTCCATCCATTCATCCCTCCTCGTATACATATTTCATCATACTCTATTATATCTATTACATATTCTCTATCAATAATTTTCCACCTCCCAATTTTCTTAAATTATTAGTCTCGACTTCATATTAATGACCCATAAACTCCTCCTTTCTTGTTTCTTACAGGTTTCCACATTTCTGACCCCATTCTGGTATGGTGTTTTGGTTTTCTCAGGTTTGGTATAGAAGTGTAGGTTGAGTTTCATTGGTATCCAATGAGCTTGATCTGCATTTATTCTCTTCTATTCATGGTTCTCTATTTCTTGGTGGTCGTTTTTCCTTCGTTATATTGCTGGTGTGGCCTTTTCTAGGTGGTGTCCTCAGTGGTCGGGGCTGGTGGTCCTGGCAACTATAAGATTTTTATAGAGGTCACACCATGCCAAAATATTATCTAGATTCATGTTCCTTTGATGAACTCCTAGATATTCTATTATTTTGGTATCAAGGAGGATTTTTTATTTTCTTTAAATTGATAGTGTTTTAGGAAGCATGTCCAATAATGGATTCAATCCAAGTCACGGTGGTTCTCGTTAGACGAACGATGTGTGTTAATTGATATGGCTAATTTGGATTGTGCAAGAATTTTTTTCATTACACGGGTTTCTCATGTCCCCGAAGGAAGGGATGAAATTTTTTTGGTATTGTGGACCTCTATGGAGCATACAACCACTCAACTCTTCTCTAAAGTCATGGTATAATGCCCTTTTCTCATTCTGTCTAGTGTTGTTTTATTTTTCGGGGTATTATGATTTTTTTTGTCTATAAATTGGTTTCCTAGAGAAGTGAAAAGGTTGAATACTTCTTCTTTGGTACTATCGGTAGTCCCACTTATAATTTTTCCCTTGAAAATAGGTTTATTGGTACTATGCTATGGTTTTTATTGGGGGAAAATATGTTCTCTGGTAGGTATTTCTCATCTGTGAGCAAGGTTCTATCAGGGTTTTGTTTTTGTTAGTGTGTTCATCATGATGTGGTGGGATTAAGGTTTTGATGATGGTCTCTATTTGAAATTTGAAACTTGTAGTGAGTTATAAGATCATATCATAGTGATGATGGTTCTATTTGAACATTTTTAATTTTTAAATATGTAATGCGAAATTTGTTTTTCTGAGGGTCCATGTGATTTAATGTCAGAGTGTAATTTTCTATATGTTTCCCATATAACTGTTATGTGGATTTTCAATAATATTAAAAATGATTTTAGAGTGTAAATTACTTTAAGGAATTTTCTATATTATATATTATATCAAATTTATTGACATTCATTTTTTTTCAAATGGTATAAAAATAAACATTCATTTTTTCTTAAATATAAATTTTCATAACTTTGGTTTTCATCCCATGTCGTTCTCTTCATTTAAAACCATTTTCCATCACTCTAAAAAAAATTAATTTCCTAAATTTGATTCCATATTTTAGATAGGGGGTTTCAAATATGGTTAAATGATCTCTTTTATTTTTGGTCAATATGAATAGAAATTGTGGCAGGATTTATCACCTCAGTAAAGAGGAAATCAGTACAATCTTGGTAAATAATAATTTATAAGGCTATATGTTTTCATTAAACTTCATATTTTATTAATAGAATTAAAACATTGACGTCATAGTCTTAGAATTTATATTTTTGAGTAAATGTTTTCAATGAAAATAAACTGTAGAATACATAAATGAAGGAATGTTATAAAATCTCACTCTCATAGTTCTATATATCTTTTATCTGTCCATAGAGAAAAAAAATAGTTATGAATGAATATTAAAAGAAAATATATTAAAAATGATATTATATCATTGATGGTAATTTTAATGACTAAATAATTACCTTAAATTCTTATGCGACACCAATGTGTTCTTTCTACAATTAATAATGAAATATATAAAATGATATTAAAAATATTATATATAAGATAATATAAGGGAGTTAACTTTTCCCATTATCTTTTTATATTAATAAAAAATAATATTATTATGATATTTAATAATATTTGAATTCCTCCATTTTCTTGATGAATTTAATGTCAAATTAAATGAATATTTTTAAAAATGTTATTAATGATATTCAATAATATATAATATATTATTAAGATATATAAAATTCATAAAATATTACATTCAACTCGATAAATTATATATTTTTTAAAAAAACATCCACGTTCCATTTATAGGTTATTTGACATTTTTTTATAAACATTATTAACTGATAACAAGTAATGAAATTTAATATTATTGAATTTGTAAAAATGGTTAAAAAAGGGTAAACAAAATAATGGAAAAATGGGGTCTGATCATGAAAAAAAAATTATTGGTGGAATGGATTTAAACTTCCACCCATCTTAGATTGGATTTTAATAAATTTTTATCTATTTGTACCTCAAAATGAATATATATTAACATATTAATTCTAAAATTACAAGGGTTCCCTACCCAGGAATTATAAAAGTTCACCCTAATTTATATTTATCACACATAATGATGCTGTATAACTACACCATCATATATAAAATTCACTTTTAAAATAACCCAATTACAATTGAGTTGTTATTTTCCTCCAAAATTACCAACCCTATATCCCTCATGAGGACATCCAAAAGAATTATTTTAAAGAAGAGGTAATCTCCATAAAAGATCACATTATTTTTAATTTTTTTTACATAGTTTAAATAAAATATATTATTATTTAACTAATAATTTTTGTATGAAAAATTTACCAATTTCTTTTATGATTATAAAGGAACGTTAACTCTTTTTTGTTAAATGGGATGTGAAAATATTTCTTGTCTGTACGTAATTCTTAACATCTCCCTGAAGAGATACAATTAATTTCTCATTAGGGTCATTTATGGATTTATATTAATATGGTTTTAATTTTGATTTACTAAAATTATTAAATATTAATTGTTATTAAATTATAATATCATATTTGTTTTCCTCCCTTCCAAATCATTGGAAAATTATAATGTTGATTGTGCATAAGTGTTGACCACCACCTCCATAAAGAGATGTCTTTCATTGTCCATTTCTATTTTATATAGATTTATATAAGTATGTATATAGTGATTATATATGATACATTAATGATATTTAATTTATTTTGGTAGGATCATTTATTTTTTACCATTATTTGGATTCACCCTTTTTAAAAATATAAATTGTTTTTGTGCGCATGAACGACCTACCATCTCCATGAATGGTGTAATTTATTTATATATATCTATATTTTATTAATGGAAATATATATTTATGTAATGAATATATATTATATTTATATCATTTTTATCAATATTGTGATGATGGAAACAATACCAAATCCCAAGGACCAAAACTATTGAACCAGAACATACAATGAAAATGAAGTACATATCAATCAAAACAATGATTTTAATAAATGTGTTTTAACAAAACATCTATAAATGAATATAATTAAATCCTATATTGTATGATATATATTATATTTTTATGTGATATATGCATTATAAATCTATATTTATTATAAGGAGGGTTCAATGCATACGAAGGAATTGAAGCCAAATGTATAAGGCCTTGACCTTAAGCATTAAATATTCTTGAGTTTTAGTAATGAAATTATATTCATTCAGATTGAGAATAATTTTAGGTTTATTTTTTTAAAGAATTATTCAATAAATCATATACAGAAAACCAACAAATAAAAAATAGTACACTTTAGAGTTGTATCCATTTTCCATATAATAAAAAACTTTTATAATAATTTTTAATATCATTAAGAAAAAATTTGATGAATTACAACTTCTATAATATCAATCCCTTACTCATAATTAAGTCGTGTTAAAAAATAAAATTTGTGGAATGAGCATAAAATGATAAGTGAGGGTTATAAAATGAAGGAGAATTTAAGTTCATTGATAAAAATTAATACCCATGAAAACAATATCATAAAGTAACAATTTTATCCCTTAAGAATTAGTAAATTATTTCCTATGAAATTAATCTCATTTCATACCATTTTTGTAATCAATATATTACCATAAAACCCATAGAAAGCATTGAAAACACTTTAAGGTATCTTAGGACATTATTTTACTTTTCACTCTTACAAATGGAATAAATGATGTATACTTATATAATTTCCACTCAAATAAATGTAATAGTCGTACTACCAATATCCATTCCAAATTTTTTATAGGGATATCAAATACCTAGCAATCATTGGTTTATCATGGAACCAATCGTCATTGGTTTATCACGGAACCACCCATTAAATTTCCATCACCCATTTAATTGTACTAACATGTAAATGATTTCAATTTTAAAACATTTTAATCATAGGATTTTATTTTCAATCACATGAAATCATTTCAAAATATTTTCACCATCAATCTACTATAAATCCCAAATTTAAATCATAATAAACCATAAATAGGGAAAGTGGGGTTTTTTTCATTATAAACATGAAGTATTATAGTGGAATAAAAATATAAATATAAACATAAATTTTCCTCTAAAATCCATTTATATCCATATAAGAAATATTTTTAATAATAACAAGAATATTATCATAGATGAATGACTTTGAAATTAAATCATTAAACACTGAATTTGTCCCATACCACTTTGAACATTTAAATCATATTCCTCAGAAGAGAATAAATTTTAAGAAACCTTAAATAACAAGAGAATAAGAAAATTCATGATAGGATATTTCAAAAGGTTCAGTATATACACCTCATTAAAGAATGTGGGTGAATAACATCAAAATAATCCTCAATGAGAAGAGATTGAGATGATATCCCAATCATTGAGTCTGACTTTTCACGTGTGTCTTTATATTCATGAATAATATACATATGTTATTTATATACTTTAATTATAAAAACTCTCAAGTTTATCATTACTTTTATTTCACATATTACATTTTTTATACAGTTAAATAAAAAAATATTTTTTTCTTGTGTTTTGATCATATTCAGTTTATGTATCTTGAACAACATCTTTATGTAAAATATGGTCGAAGGTGTCATTATTAAAATATATAAATGTAATAATCAATATATAATTATCATATTTATAAATAAAATATATTTTTAAAACCAATGATGATTTATGGTTATGAAAAATGAACCAACATTACAATCATGGAGATGGTAGGTCGTGTGTTTTCATGAGTAACGTTCGAATTCTTCAATTATCATTATAGAAAGAAAGTAAGTATCATTTATCTTCATAGAATGATAATTATATCATAAATTACCTTTTATTTTAAAATTTATACTTCTATATATAATTATTATGATTTCAAAGAAATCACATCACATTGAGGATGAAGTGGACCACGCATCCAGGAATGATGTTATAATATTTTTAGTGTCTTAAAGGGGTAACAATGAAATTGATATATTATAACACCCTTAATTTAATTCTGTATTGAGAATAATATAGAGTTTATGAATTTCATGTAATATTAATAAACCATTCCTTATTAAATTCCATGTAAATTGTGATAGTATAACTTCATTTTCAGAAGGCAGAATTCCACATATCGACAAAGGATGTTATCATAATAAAATAAAATAGAAATCATGAATGTTTATGATTATAATAATTACACAATTTTGAAGACACCATAAATTCCATTTTTAAGCTATATATATCTCATATAAAAATATTTTTTCCATCATAATTCTCAACCACAATAGTTCTTAATGGAAAAACGATTGACATCATTTCGTGAGGTGGTAGTCCACCTTAGACACGAACGGTAATTCCATACACATTTGATGGAATTGTTTGTAGGTGTTTGTTTAACCCTTAACATAAAATAATAAATTTATAATGATGATACATATATTATTATAAAATAATGGAATAATAATAATTGAATTAGTATAGAAGGAGACAAATCATATATTCATGTTGATGAATGTTACATCTTTTTCAGGTAACTTCTTTTGGATTGCGCCAAAATGCTTCCTTGGAGAGATTTGATTCCATATTTAGAAAAAAAAGGTTGAGTTGAGGGATGTAAGAAGATTATTTGGGATGGTTTGAGACATTCCAAATAGCATTATAGGTGTGATGAAATAGGATAGGGTGAGTTCCTTTTCATATTGGAGGAGGGACATTCATATAAATACAAAAAAATGTAAACACCCATGGGAGGTCTTCCTAACATTATGTGCCTCCAGTAATGATAACAAATCAATAAAACTATTTATATGGTCTAATAAAATCTATATAATGGTTTTTCATAGGTTTATAGATCATTTGAATTATTATGATTAATTATTAACCAGTATGTAAACAAAATTTTATCTTAATCACTGTATTTAATTTTAATTTCGTTTATTAATAATTTTCGTTAAAAAATAATTTGACATTATTATAAATTAGAAATTATTTTAAATCCAAATACAGATCCCTTTTTCCAAATGGAAACCACATAAATTGTTGAAATTAATTTATAATTAACCTCACTTACATGAAGACCATGTGAGTTTTTAATGCGAAAATAGTCAAAATATTACTATGTTCTTATATCTAAATAATTATGTAACTTATTAAAATGGGATAAAATTTTTATTATATGATATAAAAATGATCTAATAATAACTTAAGACCAATTTGGAATATAATTGATTTATATAAATAATTTAGATGAGAAATAATTTTTCAATTAACAATCAGTATCATTTAATATTAATCAAAATTTGAAACTTCCCATAAAAATTATGAATATTCACCGAAAGATAATTTTGATATTATTATTTGAAATAATAATAATTTTTTTCATATAATATTATAAATTTTTCAAAAAAATATAATATATTTACCCTTAAAAGGTGATAAAAATACATTTTTGAAAAATATATATTTTAAACAAAAAACTGGATTCGTTCTTACCTTATGATTATAAAATATATCAGATAAAAGAAAAATAATAATATAAAAATATGTCAAATTGTTATATTTATTCCAATTCATTACCGCCGACATAATTTCTTTGCAATAACTGACAGATAAAAAAATTAATAGTATATTATTGTTTGGTAAAAATCCTTCTTGCATGGAATAAAAGATCTTAAAGAAACTCATTGATGGGTGTCTTGTATGATGTGGGAAATATAATATAGTTTATTTTAAATTTACTATTTAAATCAAAAATATTAATAAATATGAAAAATAAATATTCTATCATTACATGGGAAATACATCCTTCCACCTTTTGGAAATTATGTCGTTGCAATTTTATTCACTTATCAAATAAGAGAAAATATATTTTCTTTCATAGAATTTATAGATTTCCATGTTTAATCTTCAACTATATTGTTTTTCCATAAAAAAGTATATTTTTGAATTACCTTATAATGCAGCACTTTCTCTCCTTGGTCAAGAACCTAAAGTGGTTATACCGCATAAGAAAGATTCTCTTTCAACTGAACTACTTTAGGTCTCAAAAACTTAGATGAATTTGATAAATATTTCCATAACATTAAACATAAAATACATTTTGAATCTGGGATAAAATTAGAGGCAATGAAACTTAGTAGAAAAATTTTCGAACATTCTCCATGATTTCATATAGTCAATAGTCTATAGACTGACCTTTATCTTCTTACTAAAAAACATCAAACATTTCGATGGAAAAATTTAGAGAAAGATATGATCACCTGACTCAATTGTATAGTATTTTTTATGGCACTCATCATATATTTTCTTAATTTTTGATTTTTTTCTAATGTGTCACTAAATAAACTAAACTATATCTACCACGTCCCCTACCAACATGGGTCCCATAAATTTCCATTCGCATATATTTTCCAAAAAATCCTATGTTCGACACCACTTTCCATATAATGATGGTTCCATCTTTATACTAGATTGGATACTATTTTCATAGCAAAACTCATGAAAAGAAATATTTTGATGCCAAATTCCATGGTAATCATTTGATAAATAATTATGAATATATATTCTAATTTCTAAATTGTTTGATGAGATTTTCAACTCTATTGAGGATGAAAATCCCTACTGAAATTTATTTTAGTAACTAATGACTTATGAATTCTATTACCAAAAATTAGATGTGAACATGGGATAATAGTCTAATACAATGTAGATTGGAACTCCACATGACCTAAAAATTCCTTTTTCACATAGTTGAGAATGTTTATTTGAATACATTATTTCTTTAATGGGAACGAAATGTGAATATGTATTTAATCGATCAATATTAAAAAAAATGCATTATAACCTTGATAATACTTTTGAAATCCTACCAAAAATTAAATTGATATATTCTCCCATTTACAAATTAGTAGTTGAAAAGGTTTAACTATCCCCTATGGTAACATTCATTATATATTAACCTTCTTAGAAGTAAAAAAACATGGTAAAGTAATAAATATTTATTTTCATTCTATCCAACCAGTAATACTCTAAAAGTTCCCAATACATCTTAGTGCTGCAAGGATGAATTGAAAACTGATATCTATGAGATTCGATCAATAACTCTTTCCTCAAATTTGAATCACGTCGAACACATAATCAATTAAAATATTATAAAAGACCATCTTTATCGATATTAATTTTTGGTAACATTCAATTTCTAACAAATTGTACTTTTCTTGGAAGGACTTATCCACCTTCTAAGCCACTTTACTTATTTCTAACAAAGTCGACCATGTTGAAACCAAAAACAAAATTGAGGATGTCCCTGAATCCATAACATCTAGTCAATAATTTATCAAATTATTAATCAATATGTATCATTTCCAACATATCATGGATAATGTAGAATTACATTTTCTACTCAAAGCATCGACCACCATGTTTTTTAGGATGAAAATTAATTGTGTAATCATTATCCTTTATAAGATCCATCTATCATCTACATCTCATGTTCAACTCTTCATAATTGAATATATACCACAAATTTTTTTAATCAGTATATATTTCACACCTCACACCATACAAATGACACAAAAAAAATTTCATTACAAAAATAATAATAAAATTCAAACCACTTGTAGGGTAATTTTACCCTAGAGTTTTCAACTAAAATGAAGAATAAGTAATTGCCTTGTCATTCACATCCGGACTCAACTGTGTAATTTTAATGAAGTATCATTGTAGATGAAAGAAATCACCATTTCTATAAAGAAGGTCCAAAATATGGGAATTGACAAATATTCTTTTCATATCAAAAAAACAAGAATCATATCCTCCGGTCTATTTAATCCTAACTCCAATTGTTATTAACATACATAGTGGTCTAGGTAACTTATAAATGTTTTAAAAAATTTGTTGGCAATAACCCTTTAATCCATGAGAACTAAAACTCTTTGTGACATTGGATGGTCGTGGACACTCTTTAAAAAAATTAGTTTTAGAAGGGTTAATAGTTATACAATATTTTATAAAAACATTATGAAAGAATAAAATTTCAAGAAAAAAAATTACTATTACTCAACATTCCATATAGTATCATTTCTGTTATGTTTTTCAAAAAATAATTATGTTTCATTCTTATTCATCATGTATTTTAGAATAAACCATAAAATAATCTATAAAAATTACTACAAACTAATTAAATAATTATTTGACGAATCTACTCATAAGATTAATAAATGTAGCTGGTGAATTATATAACCCAAAGGGAATAAATAAAAACTCATAAGGACCATATATAATAAAAACATTATGCCTTAATAATATCAGTATCCTTATCATTATTGTAATGGTACCCATAAATTATATCAATCTTCTAAAAGAATAGATCTCCATGAAGCTATCCATACTTCATTTGATGTCCCAACAGCAATAGATGTATTATAATAAGATTTTGACCCACCCTTATGATTTTGATTTTATGTTTTCCACCTTTGGTAATCATCTTTGCAGACACATTATACTAATTACCTATCTCATTGAAACTAAAACATCATACCATTTTATTTTTATTGATTTTGTAATCATCTTTCTTTCTCTCAAGAGCCATAACACATGTCTTCACAAATAAAAAAATTCCATGAGTATTAATGACATTATAAAGGATTATTTTTACCACACTTATCACAATATGAGAATGTAGAATTCATATCTAAAACCGTCATTATTGAATTTTTTTCCCAGTTCCTACAAACTAGACTACTTATTTTTCTTATTATCATGGGACACATTATCGTAAAGAATCTATATTTATTAATTATATGCAGAGTGAGAGAGTTTCTCAACATTCTTGAACTCGTGATATTACAATTCCATTTGATATCTTGGATTTATTCATTTTTAAAAATGATTTATATATCTATAAATATTTCAGGAAAAATTTGGCACATACCTCATTAGTCGACTGATGTATTCTTCGTATGCGGCCACTAAATCATCCTACTTTGTCTCAATTACATGAATTTTTTTAATCCTATGTTGAACATCCATATGAATATATTTATCAACAAAAATATTCTTAAATTATTCTAATTCCAAGGAATCAATATCTCCACATTCTCTGATATCCACAACCAGTTATCACCATGGGTCGGCTTCACCTTCAAAATCATAAACTGTAAGATTTTCTATTTGATGATCTACCCCACCCATGAAATCGAAAATCATTTCATGGGATTTAATCTATCCTTAAACTAGAATAATGTCAGATAATAATTTCAGTGATGTGGGATGTTGCCTAAAATAATTCGCCATTGTTTTCATGTTCTTCTCTTTTATATCTTCTTGCTTAATTCCATGGCCACCACAATAATTTATAGTATGCTTTAAATTAAAAATGACTATAGATAACATCTTGGTTCTAATTCCAATCATCTAAAGGTGTTAATTCGAAGTATATTTTCATCTCAATTCCTTCCCACTATAGATCTTTGTTTACATTGGGTAAAACCATTCTCAAAATCACACTTTAGATGAAGAAATATTTAAATATTTAAATTCTATATCATTGTAAATAATACATAAAGTAAAATCTTATAATGAAATTATATTAAAAAAATACTAAACTATAATGTTATCTAAACATTTCCATTAAAACCCAATATAGGTTCCTAGATATAAACATTAAATAATATTTTGTTTTATTCAATAAATTACTTTTCTTCATATTAATAATATTTTTAGGTTTATAGTTTTTTATAATTAGGCCATAAAACTCATATATAAAAAACTATAAAATAAAAAGTGGAAACTTTACGATAGTACCCATTTTCCCATCATTTAAAACTTCACAAATAAACCTAGATCTCTTTTATGAAAACTCTTCAACACATTCAACATGTCCTCTTCAAATACTTTACTCATCCTTAGGTCCTATGGAAAACATTTAAAACATCGGATGAGAATAAAAATGATTGTATAGGATATTAAAAAAAGGAAATATTTAGCCCATTGATAAACATTAATATACATGAAAATGTTACCATAAAGTAATAATTTTCACCCTTAAGAAGTATTAAGTAAATTACATTGAAAATTATCTCATAGATTACCATTTTTTATAACATGAATACAATAAAACCCATAAGAAGAATGGAAAAAACATAAAGGAATATTGGGACATTATTATACTTTTCACTCTTATAAATTTAATTTCCATTTTTTTGAATTCAATATTTTTATCTCTTACAAATGTAATATCCATAAAAGCCAATTTCACACCCGATGCATTAGTGGGATATCATGGACCCACCTGTTGTTGGTTTATCATGGAACCAACCATCATTGGTTTGTTATGAAACAATGTAACAAGTGCAAACATTCTATTATATAGTCATAATACATAGAAAATCAGCATTTAACTAATATATGTTTATATGATATAACAAGAATAAATGTAATTATATGGAAATAATCAATCCATTTTTAAAACACTTTTTCAATAACAAAATACCATAAAATTGTGAAAGAGGGGTATCATTTTTTCTAGGAAAACCTTAATTGTTTTAGAGGAATTAAATTGCCAAAATATTCATAAAATTTCCTTTATAATCCTTTTATATTGATTCAATAAGTATTTAATATAACAATAATATTTTTTACATAGAGAGAAGATTTTGAAATTAAATCATGAGACATTCAATGTGACTCATACCACTTTTACCATTTAAATCATAAGCTCTATGAAAGAAAAACATTTAACCAAAGCAATATATAACATGAAAATAAGAAAACTCAGGATAGAATATTTTATAAGGGGATATATATTCAGTAAAGAAGGAATACTGGTGTATAAAATAAAAAATTTCATCAATGAAAAGAGATTGAGACAAATTCAGTTACCTTGACTGAAAATTTACTTTTTTATTATCAAAACACTTTTGAGCAAAAAAGTAAAAATCCACAAAATCCAACCTTACAACCAATAAACATCGTTAATGAGTAAAAGTAAAATCAAGACTACAATATATTTCCCTCCCAGCAAAAACATCATAAAGACTAGCCTTCACCATCACATACCCTCCTAGCTAGTTGTCCCATGCAGGATTGCACAGGCATGGAACCGATGGAAAAGCTATACCCTCTTGAACAAAATCAATTACGTTGAGATCTATTTGTCACATGTGTCCTTAAGTTAATAAATAGAAAGAATATGTTACTTATTTACATAAAATAGATACATTATCATGTTTATTATTATATTTATTTCACTTCTTAGATTGTTTTATAAAACTACTTAAACAATTAATTTTACATTGTGTGGTATGACCATATACATTTTATGTGTCCAAAACGACTTTCTTGGTCGACTATGTTAAATGGGGTCGTTATTAAAAACAACTCTATAATATTAATAATTAAATAATTATAAAATTTATACATCAATTATAATTTTAAAATAATTCATTACTTATGGTTATAAAAAATGAACCTGCCTTACAATCATGGAGACAGTAGGTCATACACACACATGAGTAACGTTCTCATTTTTCAATTATCATTATGAAAGAATGTAAGTATAATTAATATTTATATATTAATAATTATATCTTTAATACAATTTTTTAATCATATATAATTATATATATAATTGTTTTCATGTAAAAATAATATAACCTCATCGAGGATGTGGTAGTCTACACATCCAATAACGACGTTATCACCATTTTTAGTGTGTGAAAAGGGTAATAATGAAAATGATTTATTATGTTTATATAATGGTAATTATCTTATGAATATTATATAGATTTTATGTGTGTGAAATATTTTTAGTTAACCAATCATTAATATATTCCATGTATTTACTGAACATATCACATCACAGTGGGGAAGATTTCTTTCACATGTCCACAAATGATGCTATAATACTCCCACAAAATTGGTTGCATGAATGTATATGTACATAAAATATCAATAAGTAAGAATATATCATAGATATAATATAAATATAATATAAAAAAAGTGTTTTTCTCATAAATCCCAACAATGAGAGATGGTAATTGAAAAATAAACGACATCGTTTCGCAAGGCGATAGTCCATCGTACACATGAATCATAATTTTGTTACCCATTTAATAGAAGTGTATTTAAGTAGAGTTATAAAAGTTAATAAAAAAATATTTAGAATAATTATGATATATTACAAGAATGTAATAAGAATAATCGAATGGGTGGAAAAAGAAATAGAACATAAATGCATGTTGAATAATTTTACATCATTATCAGGAAACACCTTTTGTTCTTCACCAACGGGATTCCGTGGTTTCTGTTATAACAAAATTTCAGACTCTAGGTTTAGTGGATCGATTTTTGGATCTTATTTTTGAATGTTTTGTATCATAAAAAGGGAATTATATGTTTAAATAAGGGGGGTTGGTTAGTGTCTTTTAATAGTGGTGAATGAGTTACATTCTTGTAAATATAAAATATATAAACACTTTTGGGAGGTATACCTTATGTCACATTAAACCAATAATTATCCCAATTTGATAAAAGAGGGTTTATTGTGAAATCATGTTAATCTAATGTGTTTTAAACAGGTCTATTGGTAAATTGGGCTCTTAATGTTAGAGTTTAACTACATTGTAAACACATTTGTACATTAATTTTTGAATTAATATTAATTTCATTCAAAAGTATTTTTGGTAAAAATAAATATTTAACATATTATAAATTATAAATTATGATAACTATATATATATAATCAATATTTCTAAATAATAAATCCCATATATGGAATAAAACATTTGGGTTTTAATGATAAAATGGTCAAAATTTTGCTAGGTTTTTATATCTAAAATAATTATGAAAATGATTTGAATGAAATTAATTGGATTAACTAATATAAAATTTATCTAATTATTCATTAAAAAAATTATAATATATTTAAAATATATAAATACATTATATGACAACATAGTTTTCAATTAAAATCCAATATTAATTATTATTCATCCAAATATGAATCCTCAGAGAAAAACACTGCATTTTTACCCAATGAAAATTTTGATATTCCAATTTCCAAAATGATGTATTCTCAATAGTATACGATCCATTAAAATCCAGTCCTATAAATATATTAAAAAATTGACTAGAAAAGCCATGTACTTGATGTAATTATTTCAAATACAATAATTTATCTCTTATCACAAATACACATCCACCTTTTGGTCAAATTAGTCCAGAGTCCTAAATGAAAACATATTATTCATTTAAATGATTTCATTCTCATATGGAACATCAATTACTTGGTTTTCCTCAGTATATTTTTGTGATATAACCAAATTGTTTCAAGTGGTACTGTTTGGGAACTCAATCCAGCAGGGTAATATTTTCCAAGGTGCATTACTTATATATATTTTCAAAGCATTATCAACAATTTAAGATCCATATTAAATCCTTTAGTAGTTATATTTATGTTGGTAAACATATCTGATTACACACACCCTAACTAAAAATAAAATTCATAATCCACTCTGATTTCAGTGTAGTACTAAAATGAACCTTTGTGGAAGCCATAGTGTGGGTAGAAAACACATCCACAAACAGAGGTCCATAGAATTCTAGAGGCAACTCCATCAACATTAACCACGCCAGAAGGGTTGATTTGAGGTATTCAGTGAAAATAGTTGACCACCCTAGTCTTTCTCATCAATCCTATCACATGAAATTCATTGAGAGTAGTTAGGTAATTTATACTATTATCCATACCTACTATTTTAAAAACAAATGCAGTGAAAACATGCTTGTGAAATTCTAGCATTCTCATCAATCTGGAGGGTTAATTATCATCAAAGATTGTGGTAATTAGAGCAGTGCAAATAGCTATGAAAATTGATACCATTATTTTCATCAATGTGTTCTAGACGTGGTTGCTACTTCTTCTAGTGTTGAGCCTCTCCATTAGACTATTCATTTGTGGATTAATATCAATATACAACCCAAACAAAGATCCCTCATAATACAATAACTTATAGTAAAATTGACATACCAAAAAGAGATTATTTACATCGTACTCTTACTTCAAAGATATGTTACATGCTAACATAATGTGTTTTCCATCCTTTTTTATTTGATTATGTATAAGAAGAATATTTTTACATATCCCCAAATGAAGAGTAAATATGGATGGTTTAATGACGTGTACCTCTAATTTAGTTAACCATGATGGTGTTCTACTAGATCCCCCACATTCCATTTTGTAGTAATACTTTTCAATGAAGTGAAAATTATTCTTATGCTTCCATAGAATAGGTTCACAATATATAAAGGTGTTTCTTTGAATATCAAAACCAAATTGACTATGGATTGTACGTTCAATGTTGGGAAGATGTGATAATAGATTAGTAATAGACATGTGTAATATCTTATAAGGTACACAAAAATTACTCAAATTTGGAATGTATAACCATTTAGTGGTCCATTAGTATAGAGTAGAGATCCTTCATACCAACCCCTTTTTATAATTAATTAATCTATAAAACTAATGTTTGAAAGATTCCAAAATAGATGATGCAATGTTGTCTTTATATCTATTCAGTAGTCTCCCTTTGAACCTGTTTGATAAGAAGTTACACTAATCATCATTAGAAATAAAATTCCATTTGAATTTCCTTATTAGACAATCATTATTGATCAAGAGGTCATTGACATAATAACCTCTTATTTCAATTGTCTTAATGCACTCCTTCCATTCCATAGTGACTGAATTCTTTTTTTAAACCAACTAATCCCTTATAATGTTACTAAACATGCCTTTAATATTCTTAATGAGACCTCTTGTCCACCTTTAATGTGAAAATGATTAAAACTACTTTGATGTGATCACATAGTTTACAAGGAACACCTTTCCAGTTTGGGAAATGGACTTGAATTTTCAACTAGCCACTTGATTGAAAATATTGTAACCTATTCCCTCCATATATTGTCTCATCAACTTTCCACAAAATAAGGCAATACCACAGTAATTTAATAGAGGATATCACTTCTTAACTCTAATTCTTTTAGTTATCATGTTATGTTTTCCAAATGGTATACCATCACCCAACATTAAAAAATAATTAATCACAACTTATGGAATGCCCATAAACATCATTATATTGTGAAAAATGTTACATAATAGAGGATATGGTATTTATTGAATCCTTCCTATGTAATTTTTTTTTTCAATGTACAAGATATGTGAAAGATAATAGTCATCCCTACCTGATTTATATTTTTATAAAATAAAATATTACAATGTTTAGTGATACATCTGCTCAAGTAATCATTAGTGATGGAATACATATATCTAAAAAGATTATAACCTTTTATAAACCCCCTAATGAATTGATAGAAACTATTTATGGATAAACTAATATGAATGAAAAACCATTCATAACTGATAATGTTGTTTATAATATTGATTAATGCCTTTGAGAATCCGTATCTCTGGAGGAAATAAAAGTGAAAGCTCGATTATAATATATCTAAGGCCCTGTAAATATTATTTTGTAATGAATAATTACATTCTATAATTTTCCACTTCAATATATTTACACTTTCTGATGATTTGAAAAGATAATCCTGAATTCTCCTACTATGATCAATGCCAAATTGGTTTGGAGTGGTATAATATTTAACAATTCCTCCATTAGGTTCAAGATGATATTACTAATTACATTAGAGATTGTGTTCCCAATGGATATTTTATTTATGTCTTTAGAATCATATTAATTATCATTCTTGGTCATAAAAAAATGAAACTATAATTTAACCCATAAGTTATAGCGGGGTGGTTGAATAAATACTATATTACATGAGTTATATCATACTGAAAGATATACTAATAAAACATAAAACAATTGTTAGTAAATCCATATGATATTTGAAAAATATATATTCAAAGTGATAACAGAGTAGTTTTAATTTCAATTTTGGGTGGAGCCATTATAAGAGCTCGGTTTTGATTACCCTCAATGAAGAAAACGAGGTTATTAACCATTTTTTGTGTTGAAGATCTGATTATGATAATAGAGTCCCTTGAAATATTCAACATCTGACTAAGATATCTAATTTTTAGAAGTGTATAGGTATCAATTTATATTGATGACCTTATTTCCTTCAGTGGCTCTATTCTCTTTATACAGGGTATGAAAGAACATTGAGTTCCTATCTTCATACTTTAACAATTTAACATTCAACTAATTATTTTTGATAATTTATTTGACAATTAATAGATCATTCATCCTATGATGATATTGTATCTCTTCTCTAAATGGATAATTATGATGTTGATTTTTAATTTTGATCCCATCAAGAAAATCTTCAAAAACCATAATTTTATAATCCATATTGGAAAATGATTGTCTACTGTTGTGATTATTTTACTCCTTAGTATATATTAATGTCCTAGAAATTTTTGGAAATGGATTTCAAATGGGATCAACCATCCATTCCTACATAGACATTTACTTACATCTATAATTCACAATCAGTCAATTGTTAAACCAAAATGGAATATGAGATGTCCTTTATAGGTGTGTGGATACATCCAAAATGATATGATTGTGATCAAAGTGATGTTTTGGAAGGGTGAATCTTGAGACCCAATTACCAATACTCAAATAAACCATTTGATCAAATAATATATCACGTTTACTAGCTTTAATTCCATTAAAAGTGTATATACTTCATGTGAAGTCTTATCCTTAAACTGGGACCTCAACAAGATTACATAGGTAAAAATAAGAAGATAACACCAAAAAAGAAATTGGGTTTGTCATATATCCAAAATTTTCTTTTAATTTCATAATAGTGTTCCAATCCCTATGAATAACACATTTTAGATTCATATTTTATGAACTAGACTCAACTTCCTTTCTTAATTCCACTGTCCAGATGTAGGATGTAGATGAATACCCCCAAAATACTGATATATCATATACTAATTTACTATAAGAGATAGAAACACTATAATAATTCTTGATACATGTAATTTTGTGAATGATATCAGGTTTTAGAACCTATAGGTGATCCATAATGGATTCATTGAAATTTTTTGAGACATACTTATATCCAAGGTATTCCTATTTGAATGTTGTCATGTTATCAATGTGTATTTTTAGTTCTTCAAGGCTAAAAATCATGGGTTTTTTTCAATAATAAAAATTCATTAGGCCTTGTCCATTATTTTATTCCCTGGCCCTTGAATGTTCCAACAGTGTATCTTCCTTGTTTGAGGGACCTACAACATGATTGAGGGCCTCATTGTTTTCCACATTTACATGGACTTTTCTTATCCTCCCTTTCCTTTTCTTGACTATCCATTTAATACCAATGTACATTCATGACCCCTTTATTTTTTAAATTGATAAACATTTCTCGTTATTTTCTATAGTTTAAGTAATCCTAGTTTTCTCAATGATTTGTGTGTCTTCAACTTCATTATACCAAAAGACAACACTATAAAGGGTGAACATATTCATAGAATGTACATGTTCCGAAATCTTTTCCATTGATTAATTTTTCTTAGAAGACATAGAGGTAGGTAAATGTGAGAATACCCCTCAAAGTAACAATTTATGTATGAATAGAGAGTTGAATTTCTTCTATTTCAGACACTTTTGGGCTTTTTTAGATACTCACATCATGGTATGGGGTTATAAGTGTATTTTCATGAAATTAATTATCCAATGATATTTCCTCTATCTACACAATGAGTTGACAATTAGAATGTATCATGACATATACATGTGATACAGGCTTTGATAGAATCTCTTTTACCTTATACACCTTGTTGTCATGATCATTGGGAATAAAATGAGGATAGAAGGATACAATGGGAATTCCAAAATAACACACTCATTAGTTGATATCCCAGTTATATAAACCTCTATGTTTTTAGGTCATGATGTTATCACTAGAAGGGGTTCCTCACTATAATGATTCAATGGCTACCCACTTCTAGTGAGGTCCCATGAGATATCATTCCACACATCTCTTTCCTCCCTATCATTGTACATGAGTGTAACATTAGAAAATTTTCTTCTATATTGTGTGATTGTCTCTACTCTTGCAAGTTCCCTTCATTGATAATCTCTCTACCATGTACACAGACATTTTCCATTTCCTTACATTAGTATTGGTAATTTAATGAATAACATACATGGAAGCATTTCTCATAGGGTGTTAGTATATCTACCCCAACATCTATTGAACCATTTAGAGGGACCATAGAGATGACTGACCCATGTATCAAAATCTCAGAGTGTCTTAACCTTCCATAATCATATTTACATTCAATAGTGGTGTGTTTTATATTAATAGATTCATTTTTATCACTTGAACTTGATGGAGTATCCTAGGTATACTAAGGCTCAGGGTGAAAATTTTCATTCCCCTTCTTGTTATGATCCATGTTTGGGATAAGACTATAATGCAAAGGTTTTTGACCTTTTTCAATTACTTAAAGGGTTTTTTAATACTGAGCCTCAGAAAGGTTTTATTAGAGTTGGGTCACTTCGATGTGATGCTTTTGGACTTGGGTAAAGCCCTGTTATGTTTCCCCAGTGTATTGATGTGTTTTGGGAGAGATGGACATGGAAAACATGGGTTTTTTTAGAACTATATAGGGGGAACGATTTGTCTGAAAATCATGAGTCCCGTCGTAGGAAACCATGTATCCAAAATTTAAGGGGATATAGATGTTTAATAGTTTAATAACATTGTTTTCCAAACCATTCACATATCACGTGATGGTTGCTCCATATTTTCAGTGGAGGATTCACGCTTAGCCCACGAGTTTCAAAATTGTGCGGCTTAACCGTTAGTAAATCCCAGATTTTAGAAATTTAATTTTTTTTAAATTAAATTAAAAATTAAATAAAAACAAAATGCTAACAGTACACACATACATAACCCCTCTCATTCAATTCAGTGAAACCCCAAGGGGTGTTCCCCCTTCATCGTGCAACCTCCCCCTCTCTGGTCCTCCTATGTCATTTTTTCTCATCCATGGTTCCTTCTGTTTTCACTCCAATATTCCCTTATAATTCCTTATAACCTCATCTCCCTCCATTTCATAGGTGATTTTTTACTCTTCCTTCAAACTCAAAATTTAATAAAACAGTATTCCTTTATGTTTGATCTCTTTTTCGGTTCTCTTAGGTTCTAAGTTAGTGTAGAAGGTCTCTTAAGACCCTGGGGTGTCTGTTCCGTCAACCCCCACTGAAGGCATAGTAGTTTCAGTGGTTTTGGTCTCCCAGTATTGTGTTGGGTGTGTGGGCCCCTAAATGTTGGTTTCAAGTCACCATGTTAATGGTTACATGCTTTTGTTTTCATATTTAAGTGAATATATAAATATTTGGGTTCCCCCCTTACAGGTATAATCATCCAGGGTAGTGATTTTACACGCATAAGGATATTTATTCCCATGTATATATATAAATGAATGTGTAGATGAGTGAAGATGGGTATATAAATATAAGAATATGTTTAAGGATCCCCTTTCACATGATCATGGCCATGCAGGTCTGTTCATAGGGGCTAGGTGTCCTTCCATGTATGTGAAGATGCATATTATTAGTGGGGAAGAAATGGCTTTTAGTTAAAAAGCCTCAAGAGATTAGTTGGATGACATGGGTTTTTCTATAATAAAAAGTCATTGGGCCTTGTCCATTATGGAAATTCATATTCCTTTAATGTTCCAACAGTGTATCTTCCTTGTTTGAGTTCCCTACACCATGTTTGAGGGCCTCATTTTTCCCACATTTACATGGACTTTTCCTATTCTCCCTTTTATTTTCTTAACTATCCATTTATTACCGATGTACATTCTTGACCCAATTCTATTTTAAATTGATAAACATTTCTCATCATTTTCTATAGTTTTAGTAAAAATAGTTTTCTCAATGATTTGTGTGTATTCAACTTTATTATAACAAAAGATAACACTATAACGTGTTAACATATTCATATAATGTACATGTTCCAAAATCATTTCCATTGATTCATTTTTCTTGGAAGACATTGAGGTAGGTACCTGTGAGAATGCCCCTCAAAGTAACTATTGTATATATGAATATAGAGTTGAATTTCATTCATTTCAGTCACTTTTGGGATTTTTATATACTCACATCATGGGTTGGGGTTATAATTATATCTTCATGAAATTAATTATCCTATGATATTGCCTCTATCAGCACAATGAGTGGTCAATTATAATGTATCATGAAATATCCATGTGATAGAGGCTTTGATAGAATCTCCTTCACCTTATCCACCTTCTTATCATGATCATTGGGCATAAAATAAGGATAGAATGATACAATGGCAATTCCAAAACAGCACACTCATTAGTTGATATCCCAGTTATATAAACCACTATGTTTTTAGGGAATGATTTTATCACTAGAAGGGGTGCCTCACTATAATGATTCACTGGTTACCCACTTCTAGTGAGGTCCCATGAGATATCATTCCACACATCTCCAACCTACCTTAAATGGTACATGAGTGGAACATTAGAAAATTTTCTTCTGTATTGTGTGATTTTCTCTCCTCTAGAAAGTTCCCTTCATTGATCATCTCTCTATCATGTACACAGACATTTTCCATTTCCTTACTTTAGTGTTGGTAATTTAATGAATAGCATACATGGAAGCATTTTTTATAGGGTGTTATTATATCTACCCCAACATCTATTGAACCATCTGGAGGGACCATAGAGATGAATGGCCCATGTATCCAAATCTCAAATGGTGTTAACCTTCCATAATCATATTGAACTTCAATAGTTGTGTGTTTTATATTAATAGATTCATTTTTATCACTTGAACATGAGGGAGTAGCCTAACTATACTGAGGTAGAGGGTGAAAATTTTCATTCCCCTTCTTGTTATGATCTATGTTTGGGATAAGACTATAATGAAAAAGGTTTTGACATTTTTCAATTACATAATGGGTTTATTTAATCCTGATCCTCAGAAAGGATTTATTAGAGTTGATTCACTTCGATGTGATGATTTTGGACTTGGGTAAAGCCCTGCTAAGTTTCCTCAGTGTATTTATTTGTTTTGGGGTGCTGGACATGGAAAACATGAGGTTTTTTGAGAACTATATAGGGGGAACGGTTTGTCTAAAAACTGTGAGTCCCGTTGTAGGAAACCATGTATCCAAAATTTAATGGGACATATATGTTTCATAGTTTAATCACATTGTTTTCCAATCCATTCCCCTATCACGTGATGGATGCTCCATATTTCCAGTGAAGGATGAACGCTTAGCGCACGAGTTTCAAAACTGTGCGGCTTAACCGTTCGTGAAACCCATATTTTAGAAATTTATTTTTTTTTAAATTAAATCAGAAATAAAATAAAAAAATTCTAAAAATAAATACACACACATAACCCCTATCATTTGATGTAGTGCAACCCCAAGGGGTTTTCCCCCTTCGTCGCACAACCTCCCCTCTCTGGTCCTCCTATGTCCTTTATTCTCATCCATGGTTCCTTTCATTTTCACTCTAATATTCCCTTATAATAACTTCTACCCTCATCTCCCCCCATTTCATAGGAAATTTTGGACTCTTCTTTCGCACTCAATATTCAATCAAACACTATTCCTTTAGGGTTGATCTCTTTTTCGGTTCTCTTAGGTTCTAAGTTAGAGTATAAGGTCTCTCGAGACCCTAGGGTGTCTGTTCCGTCAACCACCACTGAAGGCGTGGTGGTTTCAGTGGTTTTGGTCTCCCAGTATTGTATTAGGTGTGTGGCCCCCTACATATTGGTTTCAAGTCTCCAGTTCAATGGTTACACGCATGTGTTTGCATATTTAAGTGAATATATATATATTTGGGTTCCCCCCTTATATGTATAATCATCTAGGGTAGTGATTGTACACGCATGGGGATATTTATTCCCATGTATGTATATAAATGAATGTGTAGATGAGTGAAGATAGGTATATAAATATAAGAATATGTTTAAGGATTTCCTTACACATGATCATCGCCATGCAGGTGTGTTCATAGGGGCTAGGTGTCCATGCATGTATGTGAAGATGCATATGATTAGTGGGGAAGCAATAGCGTTTAGTTAAAAATACTCAAGAGCCTAGGTGGTTGACATAGGTTTTTTTTCAATAATAAAAAGTCATTGGGCCTTTTCCATTATGGTATTCCATTTCCCTTGAATATTACAACATTTTATCTTCCTTGTTTTAGGGCCCTACACCATGTTTGAGGGCCTCATTGTTTTCCACATTTACATGGACTTTTCCTATCCTCCCTTTTTTTCATAACTATCCATTTAATACTGATGTACATTCATGAACCCTTTATATTTTAAATTGTAAAACATTTCTCATCATTTTATATATTTTATGTAATCATAGTTTTCTCAATGATTTGTGTGTCTTCAAATTCATTATACCAAAATACAACACCATAAGGGGTGAAAATATTCATTGAATGTACATGTTCTAAAATAATTTCCATTGATTCATTTTTATTAGAAGGCATAGTGGTAGGAACCTGTGAGAATACCCATCAAAGTAACTATTTTATGTATGAATAGAGAGTTTAATTTCATCCATTCCAGACACATTTGGGCTTTTTTTTATACTCACATCATGGGTTTGGGTAATAAGTGTATCTTCATGAAATTAATTATCCTATGATATTGCCTCTATCACCACAATGAGTGGTAAATTATAATGTATCATGACATATCCATGTGATACAGGCTTTGATATAATCTCCTTCACCTTATCAACCACCTTATCATGATCATTGGGTGTAAAATGAGGATATAAGGATACAATGGGAATTCCAAAACAACACACCCATTAGTTGATATCCTATTTATATAAACCTCTATGTTTTTAGGGCATGATGTTATCACTAGAAGGGGTTCCTCAGTATAATTATTCACTGGCTCCCCACTTCTAGTGAGGTCCCATTAGATGTCATGCCCCACATCTCCTACCTAACTAACATGGTACATGAGTGGAACATTAGAAAACTTTATTCTGTATTGTGTGATTGTCTCTACTCTTGCAAGTTCCCTTTATTGATAATCTCTCTACCTTGTATACAGACATTTTCCATTTTCTTACTTTAGTCTTGGTAATTTAATGAATAACATACATGGACGAATTTCTCATAGGGGGTTAGTATATCTACCCCAACATCTATTGAACCATCTGGAGGGACCATAGAGATGACTGACCCATGTATCTAAATCTCAGAGGGTGTTAAACTTCCATAATCATATTGACCTTCAATAATTGTGTGTTTTATATTTATAGATTCATTTTTTTCACTTGCACTTGATAGAGTATCCTAGCTATACTGAGGCTCAGGGAGAAAATTTTCATTCCCCTTCTTGTTATGATCCATGTTTGGGATAACGGTATAATGCAAAGGGTTTCACCATTTTCAATTACTTAATAGTTTTTTTATATTGAGCTTCAGAAAGGATTTATTAGAGTTGGGTAACTTTGATGTGATACTTTTGGACTTGGGAAAATCCCTCTTATGTTTCCCCCTGTGTATTTATGTGTTTTGGGAGTGCTGGACATGGAAATCATGGGTTTTTTTAGAACTATATAGGGGGAACGGTTTGTCTAAAAACCGTGAGTCTTGTTATAGGAAACCATGTTTCCAAATTTTAAGGGGAAATAGATGTTTCACAGTTGAATCACATTGTTTTCCAAACCATTCACCTATCACATGATGGGTGCTCCATATTTCTAGTGGAGGATGCACGCTTAGCGCACGAGTTTCAAAACTGTGCGGCTTAACCATTCGTGAAACCCATATTTTAGAAATTTAATTTTTTTTTAAATTAAATTAAAAATAAATTAAAAACAAAATTCTAAAAACACACACACACACACACACATAACCCCTCTCATTCGATGTAGTGCCACCCCAAGGGTGTTCCCCCTTCATCATACAACCTCCCCTCTCTGGTCCTCCTATATTCTTTATTATCATCCATGGTTCCTTCTATTTTCACTCCAATATTCCATTATAATTCCTTCTAACCTTATCTCCCTCCATTTAATAGGTGATTTTGGACTCTTCTTCCACACTCAAGATTCAATCAAACACTATTCCTTTAAGGTTGATCTCTTTCTCGGTTCTCTTCGTTTCTAAGTTAGTATAGAAGGTATCTTAAGACCCTAGGGTGTCTGTTCCATCAACCACCACTGAAGGCATGGTGGATTCAATGGTTTTGGTCTCCCTGTATTTTATTGGGTGTGTGGGCCCCTACATATTGGTTTCAAGTCACTACGTCAATGGTTACACGCTTGTGTTTGCATATTTAAGTGAATATATATATATATATATATTTGGGTTCCCCCCTTACATGTATAATCATCCAGGGTAGTGACTGTACACGCATGGGGATATTTATTCCCATGTATATATATACATGAATGTTTAGATGAGTGAAGATGGGTATATAAATATAATAATATGTTTAAGGATCCCCTTTCACATGCTCATGGCCATGTGGGTGTGTTCATAGGGGCTAGGTGTTCTTGAATGTATGTAAAGATGCATATGATTAGTGGGGAAGAAATACCTTTTAGTTAGAAATCCTTAAGATCCTAGGTGGTTTAAATGGTTCCCCTCTAAGGTAGGGTCCCTTTCGTTTCCCTTTTTATTTATGAAAGCATTAATTATTTAATTTCTAGTTTTCTCAAACCCTTGCGTAATGCTTCCCATGTGGGGTAGTTTATTATAAAAGTGTTTTAAATAGTGAGCCTAATGAAAATATTAAAGGAAATTATTTGTTTATTGTAATAAAATCGTGTTTTTCTAATAAAACCCCTCAATTGAGGTGCACTGCCTTCTAGATAAAAATTCAGTGCTAGACTATATTGCATCATGCCTTATTGCATTGCTGCATTAATTTTTACATGTGTTAGAACTGTTCAAGGAAATGTTATGTTGCTTGGACCCTTTATATTGTTTTTTCCCATGTAGGTCCTTGCCTTGTAGCCTTGTAAATTTTTATTACACTGGGACCCCTCAACCAATTTACCATGTTTAAGTAAATTTGATGTGATGACCATGAATATGCTACTTTCCATAAATGATGTACTTTGATTAAATGGTTGAGTCATAATGATTTTATTGTCTTAAATAAAATGGGTTTAAAATGAAAAGGATTCCTTGAAATAGAATTATTCATGGTTATGGACGTACAAGAGATGTCTTTGACTCATTGAATCATTTTAATGTGACTAAGCTCGTGTGAATGTTTTGATATAAACCCTTAGATGAGTTTCCTTAAGTTTTAAACATGATTGTGGTTGTATATGTGTATATGGATTGGCTATTTGGAATTCATATGAGGTAATTACATATACATTATTTTATAAAAATTCCTTGTTATTAAATTTATAGATGTTGTAATGTTGAATATCGTGTTATTATATATATATCGATGTGGGTGGTAGGAATTATAGCTCATAGCCATTCTGTTAAATATGGGATTTAGGCATTAGAACCCCGATCCATTCTATTAAATTTGGGTTGTATGCATTATAGACCCAATAGATTTTATTAAATGTGTCTGGTTGGCATTATATCTCTGATCCATTCTGTTAAATCTGGGTGGCAGGCATTATAGCCCTGAGCTATTCTGTTAAATTTGGGAGGTAGGCATTGTATCCCAGATCCATTCTATTAAATATGGGCGGTATGCATTATAGCCTTGATCCATTATGTATAATTTGGGTGGTATATATATTTATGTATTCCATTATTTATATATGGAATGGAAGAATCACTACCATGTGCCGTTATTTCCATATATTCCATGTGATTTAAAGGGCTCTTGGACATTGGTTTGGGGTAGACCGTGAGCGCTCCTGTAGAATTCGGCTGGTGGTGGTATGTCCCAATCCACCCTATAACAACCATGCTATTTATTACAAACATAAACATGATTTAATACATAAAATTTCACATAAGAAAAGTACAAGGATTGATAGGTCTAGTGTATTGGGAAATTTGGAACATTACATGACAATATAGAACATAAAACTCTAAATATTTATTGAAAATTTCCTTTACATGAGCACAACATTCCTTCGTACATAACATTTAATGGGATGACCTGAGGACATGCATAAGAAAAAAGAGAGCTATAAATCAAATTATAGGAGTAAGAAATGAAAAATATGAATAATATAGTACATTTTTGTAAATAGTCATATTAGTGGAGTGAAAAAGAAACTTGAACATAAATACATGATATAGCATTATTATCATAACATGGAAATGTTGTTACAACATTAAACATGATATTAGCATGATCCAAGGCTCATTGCACATGGATCCTAATTAAACCCTCATTGAACCTTAATTAGCATGTGTAAACCCACATTGAACCTGATGTGTCATGATAGTAATATTTACCCAATGCATTAGACCTCTATCAGGGCGCACCCTTCTTAATCATTTCATTTCATGCATTAGTGTGCCCCATTGATCATATAACATGGATTGATTAAACAGATTTATTTATTCAATGATATTGGAATGTAGAATTCATACATGAAACATTATAATAAACAAGTACATTTTTATAAAGGTTAATACTATTGATAGTGAAATGTGCATGGTATTCACTACATAATGACTTCGGCTTGGAAAATCACGGTGCAAGTTTGGCAACAAAAGGGCGTGAGAAAAAAAAATTCATAAATTTTTTTGATGATATAGAAATGGTTGTCTCATCATATGTACATGAAATGGATTATTATTGGGTCATATAGATAAACTTTCCATCATATGTAATGGAATTTAGATTCATAATAAAAAATAATTGTTGAATCAAAATGAGAAGAGAGAAATTCCTTAAGGAATTTTGGCACGGTAACACGTGTACATGAGAGGAATTAATGAGAGATAAATAGGTCATTAATTATTCAAAAATAATACGGTAAGTATGGGAGAGGTGAAAAATCATACCCCATTAATTTTAATTGAGAATAAAAGGGAATAACAACATAACAAAATTTGGACAAAAATGATAAACGAAGAAATACCTTATTTGAAAGTGTGATCCCAAAGCCTTGGGAGAGGCTTGGGAGAGGATTAAAGCAATATAGGGGTGCTTTGAGTGGGTTATTAAGAGAGGAGGGCTTAGGTTGTTCTAGATCCAATGGATTTTAGTGAAGAAGAAGTGGTAGCTTGGGTGGTTTTATATAGGAAAAGTGAGTGAATTATTTATTAATTATGGTTTGGTCACCAGACCCAAAACTAATCAAAACTACAAACCAACCCATGGTTTTCAACCATGGTTTTTCCATAGAGGAGTGGAAAACATTATTTTATAAGTAAAATGTCCAAACTTCTTAAAATATTATTCTTCATTATATGGAGGTGAGTCACACTCTCTAGAAAATCATTTTCAAAAGATAAAATGTTTTATAAGTTTTGGAGGGTCCTACAAATATTTTTAAAATAAATCAACCAAACCTAAAATAAAATTATTTAAACGGTAAATAATATATTTTACAAAAATAAAATTTTTCTTATTTAATTTAATCACTATTGGGTCATTATTATGTCATAATACACATTATATATTTAAGCGATATTTAATTTTTACCCAAAAATTTGACTCTCAAAAAATTATGAAAAATTCACCATTGAAAAAATTCGACGTCCTAATTCAAAAAATAAAAATCATTTTATCTAAATAATATTTGAAATATGTTAATTTGTACTGTTAAAATAAAAACCAACATTTATCAAATATTCATGGGTTTTGACAAAAAACGCCTTTCAAACATTAATAAAAATTACAATTTTATTCCTAAAAATTATTTGATCATTTATATCTAATAAAAAGTAATTTAATAATATTATTATTTTAAAATATTTTTTAATTCAAGAATCCATTAATTCATCAAAAATATATTTATGAATATTAACTAAAAATACTATTTGTTATTTAAAAACTATTTACAAAATAAAAATAATAAAATGAATGTATATTCATTATTCTATACAAAAATAGTACACATATTCATAGTGTTGGGGTATTGTTACATGACCCCTTATAAAACCAGAATTTTACCTAAGGGTAAGGTGTGTGATTGAGAAAGACTCTTGAGGTGGATCACATAACATCGCTTGGGTGGTAATCTCTTTTAACATACACTTCTCTTGTAGGTTGTTTTGTTCAATCTTAATGTGTTCTAACTCTTCTTGGTCTTGGTCAAGATCGAAGCCCAGTGACGCCTCCTCTTTTGCACACTTTAACAAATGGGCTTTTATGGAAGAATTATATTAGATGAGGCCATTACTTCCTTTGTCTAAGTAAATTGGATTAGTTAAAGCCCTAAATTTATACAATTTTTTTGATAACTGTTAAAAGACTATATTTGTAGTGGTAAAAATTCATAATTGTATTCTGATATCGAAAAACATAAAACCAAGGAAGTTCATAAATTTTATATAACCATATTCTATAATAAGACATTTAATCATGTGAAGATTAATTTTCATTAGTAAAAGTTTGTGTTGTTACAATCTTCCCCCTAAAACAATTCACCCAATAAATTTCCTTTATCCCACACTATAATAGATGTGGGTATCATTACTTCATCAATTCCTCTGATTCCCATGGTACCTCTTCAAACATGTGGTTTCAAAACAACACCTTGATGAGGTGCATTGTCTAATTTTGTGGAACTTTTTCCCTACTATCTAAGATCTTCTCCAGATTCTCTTCATAAGAAAGGTCATTCCCCAATGGTACCACCATTGGATTGAGTAAATGTGATGGGTCAGGTATGTACATACTCAAGTGTGGTACATGGGATACATCATGTTCTTGAGATATGTTTGGAGGGAGTTCTAGTCAATATGCCACTACTCCAATGCGAACACAAATCTCAAAAGGGCCAATGTACCATGGACTAAGCTTTCCCTTCATCCCAAATCTCGTAACACTCTTCCACGATGATATGCATAGGAATACCATGTCTGTAATATAATACTCGAGGTCTTGTCGAAATTTTTTAGCAAAACTCTTTTGTTGAATCTGAGAAGCATTAATGTGCTTCTGGATGGTCGTAAACTTCTCCATCATTTCATCATCCATTTATGGTCCTATGAGTTTTTTCTCCACATCTTCATCGCAACACGTAGGTGTTATCCACTACTTCCAAAACATTGCTTCATAAGGATCCATTTGGATGATTGAGTGGAAACTATTATTGTAAGAGTATTCAAGCAGAGAAAGATGTTGATCCCATACTCTTTTGAAGTCCATTGAGCATGCTCTTAACATTTCCTAGAGTGTTTGGATAGTCTACTCAGATTTCCCATCAGTTTGAGGATGCTATGTCGTACTGAAGTTCAGCTCAGTATTCATAATATGTTTAAGACCCTTCCAAAGAATAGAGTTGACTCTTGGATATCAATTGGTTATAATAGATAGTGGAACTCCATGAAACCTTTACACTTCTCTGATATATATCCATGCTAGTTGATCCCATGATAAATCCTCCAGAATCTCAATGAATTGGGAAGTATTTGTAAGATGGTCCACAACATCCCAGATAGGATTCATTCCTTTGTATGTGTTCATAAGTCCGGTGACAATGTCCAGGGTTATGTTTTCCCATTTCAATGATGGTATGTGTAATAGATGAATCACCCCGTTATAATTATTCCTCTAAACCTTCACTATCTGACATACCAGGAACATTGATGTATACTCAGTGATCTCCTTCATCATGTTATCCCACCAATAATAATCTCAGAGATCTCCATACATCCTTTTGTTACCTGGTTGAATGGTGATATTCAAAAAATGTGCATAACAAAAAAAATATCTTTCTTCAAATCCAGATTTTATAGAACACATAGTCTTGTCCCAAATCTCACAATTCTTTATTCATTAACATTGAGCTCTGAGGATTTACCTTTTCTACAAGTTTCGACTTTCTATTGAATTCCCACATCATCCTTTTGAGAATCCTTTAATCTTTCCAAATGATATAGTTGAGAAATTACTTGTGAAATGATTGATGATTTTCTCTTATTTATGATTCCCATGTCTATATTCGCCAAATCTAAGAAGATTGGATCCTTTTCAATTCTCATCAATGATATAATTCATGGGTCATTTCTACATAGAGCATATTCCCCTTTGTTCTCTTTCTCAGTTTGGTAGTGGAATGAATAGTCATAGTATTTGATCATCTCTAACCATCTGTCTTTGTGCATATTCAACTCTTTCTATGTGAATATATACTTGAGGATTTTGTGATCCGTGTATATTTCACACTTCTCCCGAATGACGTAATGTTGCCAAATTTTCAAAGAGAATATTACTACAGCTAACTCCAAATCATGTGTTATATAATTTTCCTCATGAAACTTCAATTTACATTATGAATAGATAATTACTTTTTCATTTTTCATCAACACATAGCCCAGTCCCTTCATCAAATAAACACTAAATATCACAAAATGTTCTTGACTTCTAGGTAATATGAGAACACGCGCAATGATAAGCTTCCTTTTCAACTCCTTAAATCTATCATTTCATTCATCACTCCATGAAAAATTTAACCCCTTCCAATTTATTTTGGTAAGAGGGTTTGGAAAATCATGACAAAAAATCTCTCAAATTGGTGATAATATCCTGCTCACCCAAGGAAGATACGAATATCCATTACCAATGTTGGCCTCAACCATCCCTCAATTACAGATATCTTGGAGGGATACAAAGATATCCCATTGCTTGTGATGATATGACCCAAAAATGAGACCTCATTCAACCAAAACTCACACTTGCTTTACTTTTCAGATATCTTCTCCTCTCTCGAGGTCTCTAGTATAGTGCTTAGATGCTCCTCATGCTCCTTCTAAGTAAGAGAGTATATTAGAATATCATCTATAAATACTACCAAAAATATTTCCAGGTAATATTTAAAGAAACTATTCCTCAAGTCCATGAACATTTTTGGAACATTAGTGAGTGTTAAAGGCATTACTATGAATTCATAGTGCATGTAACTTATACGGAAAGCGGTCTTGGGGATATCCTCCATCTTCACCCTTTCATGGTAGGCTCTCAACCGCAAATACGCCCTGGAAAAGTATAGTGCTCTACGTATATGATTGAACTAGTCATCAATTTATGCCAGAGGATACTTATATTTTTTGTGATTTTGTTGATATCATGATAAGAAATTAAATGGCACATTGACCCATTCTTCTTATCGATGAAGTAGACTGGTTCACCCCGTGGTGAAGCACATGGGTGTATAAACCCTTTATCTAGATTCTCCAACTATTTTTTCTTTATCTCCTCAAGCACCACAATAGCCACTCTATATGGACTCTTGGATATTTGAAATTACCCAAATATAATATCAATTGAGAATTCAACATCTCTTCTTGGACGAAGACCATTCAATTCCTCAGGAAACACTTCTGTGAATTCCTTTACTATATGAATGTACACAAAGAAGGTTGACTCCTTAGACTCAGTCATCTGAGTCACATATGCGTGCTCATAGAGAATTAATATCCATGCTTGATATGATTCTTCTAAATAAGATTCATCCTCCTCATTGCACTTGTACTGAATCGGGGGTTGATTCTACACATGGAGAGTGATTTACCGCTTAGGGAGATTAATGTTTTCTCTATATAGGGACAACCAATCCATTCCAATAATTTTATCGAATTCCACCAGAGTAAGTATGAAAAGGATCTCCGGGAAGTTAAATACATAAATTATGATAGTGGAGGTGTTATATTCCTGGTATGCAATGATTTCCCCATTTTCCATTCTCACTGACATCTTTACTTCCAATATTTTTTGTGGTGTTGGGATAGTTCTTCTAAAAATTTTGGATATAAATGAATGTGTAGATCTATATTCAAAACGTATTATAAGGACCCATACTTAGTACATTACATAATTTGGAATTAAATGAATAATTCACATTGAGGAACTTTTCAGGTTTAGAGTTTTAGAGAATTATGACATAACTATTACATATCAAAGATTACACAGTTGACACATCTACTTAGTTTCCATTTTTTTCACAAAATATAAACTCTTGAAAAAAAGATTCATGTCTAGTTCCATGTTTTAGACATCATGAAATTTCCTTGATCCCATCCTTGACCGTGTTCCACTTTAATTCCTATGGAAAAAAATTTCAAAAAAACATGGGATGAGCATAAAAAGCTCAGTAAGGAATATAAAAATACGGAATGAAAACATTAGTCCATGTATACCTAAGAATCAATGAAATCATACTTTACTCGTAAAACATAAACACTTCATCATACCTCATGAAATCATAATATTTATGAATAACTCATAGAAATAATAAGACATAAAGGTAACTTGAGGCATTCATAACATTCTTACGTAGGGAGTAACCCTCATGGTTACGCTTAGAATATCCACCACAATATATTCCCTAAATATCATCAAAGAAATCTAAGCGTTTAACTCCTTCACGTTACCCAATGCATTGGAGAGCTATCACGGGCTCACCCACCCTTAGTTTATCATGGAACCACCCATATTTATAAACAAATCCCAAGAACCATAACATAATCGTATCACATAAAACATGCATAAAAGAAACATAACATTTCCACATTTCAATCACAAGATATCAAAAACACAATGATATAAAAAAAATTATCAAAAACATTTTCAATACCAAAATAAAATAAAAGTAAAACATGGAATTTATTTTTCATTTAATGAAGGTTATGTCTTATAGAGGAATTCGAAACTCAAATAATGGTCACGGCGGTAGAGAAGTCGTTGTCGCCGCATACGTACGACAAAAACATTCCCTTTTGTCGTTTAGTAAAACGCCTCGTATAAACAATATTCTTTTAGAATAAAAGTAAAAGTAAAAGTGGTTTATACACCATATAAAATAAAGTTCTATATAAAACAAAATATGCTTCAATGAAAGGAGATTGAGACGAAGTTCCTTACAAAGATAGTATCCTTAGATTAAAGATAAATAAATTACATAATTATGTGTGACAAATATAAATACACCCAATATAAGTGGATATTAAGTGTAAAAAATCAGATATCATCCAAATATATTCCTAGTAGGACAGAATCAATAAATAGAGGTTTAACCCAAATAATTTAAATTGGGTTAAGAAGTTCCCTTACATAAATTCGACACCTTAACGGCGTCACTCTAAAATTAAAAAAATTAGATGATGAGAGATAAAAATAGTATATCATCACTTGGACATAAAATTTACAACAATAAGGTTATATAAGAACATATCCCAACATAAGAAGATGTAAATTAAAAGACCTAACAAAAAGAAGTCTTTTTAAAAAGAGGATGGTGAAAGGCTCCCTTACCGATTTGGGTAACTTTCGAAATGTATATGCCATGAAAGAAGGACTATACAACATTGATGTAAATACTCATAAATGAAAGTATATTACACAAAGAGTATAATAATGGGAAATACATACACCACTCAAAGGAAATGGTGGAAAATGTAGCATAAATCTCATGGGAACAAAATTGAGATGAAAAATCTCTTACGAAAACTCGGCAGCCTAACGGAGCCACTTAAAACATCCAAAAATGGATTTATGAGATCAAATAGGGTCTCTCATAATATGAACATAAAAATTATAGAATGGGGAATATAAAAGAACATCCCCAAACATAATAAAGATGAGCTTAAAATAAATGACATAAAAGAGAGTACATAAAAAGAAATAGAGAGGTAGGATCACTTACCTCATGTCCAACTTGCCTCGATCGTTCTTTAATATCCTGAATAATAAACTAGAGTTAATTTATACTTGATTAAGAACCTTTTTCAAGTTCATTATTCCTTTTATATCACTTATTACCATGTTATTAACATGGGAGTAGGTACTGTAGCAGGTACTGTAGCAGCACTGTAGTGCTACTGTAGCAGCCAAGATACTGTTGCAACGGTGGCACTGTAGCGGTGGTAGGGGGTACTGTATCGGAGGCAGGGGCACTGTAGCAGCGGCGGGTACTGTAGCAGTGCGGGTACTCTAGCAGTACTATTCACAGAATGGGATTTGTGCCAAAAAATTGGGCCTACGGGCTATGTAATGGTCTAAATGCCCAGTGGGCCTCGGGCTATGTAATGGGTCTCCCTCTACCCAGTTAAAGAGGTCTTTGCTTTGTTTCAATAATAAAAATGAGGCTTCGGCCTAAAAAAAATTAATAAAGGTCGTTTTTTCGATCATTGGTACTTGAGTAAAAAATAAACTTCTTATAATTACAAGTTGTTCATGTTGTAAAATGTCCATTATATACAGAATTAAATTCATGATTTAGATATTATATATATCATATATATCAGTATATACATGCATTTATAATATTACATAACATTTAGAGGTAAGAAATGAAATGCACCGTTCATGGAGATGGTAAGTCGTACGTACGCATGAACGCTACTTTCATTTATATTTAGTATTTAATGGAATGAAATCATAATGATATAAAGGTATATTTTAATTCCAATATAATATCATATATTATATCATTAACTCCATCCATTATACATCCCACATATGGCATTAACAAATCAAATCACTTTGAGGGGGCGGTAGTCTGTACTTCCTAAAATGAAGATATCGCGTTTACCCATAATAGAAACCATAAAAGTATGCCATAAATGATAAAATACAGAAGAATATGGAAACATTAAACATAATATATATCATATATAAATATAGTGACATCTTAATGGCCACCACGAAAGGTGTTAGAAAAATATTGAACAATCATCGTTTCATGAGGCAGAAATTCACCATCCACAAAAACAGTATGTTCTTTAACCATTAGATGGAGGTGTGTGTAAGTGTAGCTCGAATACTTCTCATAACAACATCCTAGTATATTTTAGATACTGGTGTTGTTACAAAATAAAGGAATAAAAATAGTTTAGGGGGTTGGAGAAGCAAAATAAAACAAAAGAACATAACAGAGAACATTACCTTTAAATCGGGTAACTTCTCTTGGTTTGAACCAAAAGGGTTTCTTGAAGAGCCTTCTGCCTAAGGTAAGGCTTCTATGATGAAGGGAGGGATGTGGAGAGATAAAATGAGTATATTTTGGTCGATCCAAAGGCTTGAGAGGTGTGGGTATGGGGTAGAGTTGGGGGGATTTTATAAGATGGAGGAGGGGCACTCTTGGAATGTTATAAAATGTTACTTTATTATAAATTGATTTTCGGATTTTAAAGGTCCCAAAAATATATATTTCAAGGATAAGGTTATAATGGTTCGAAATAAACCCATACAATAGGTTTTGAACATGTTTATGTCTTAGAGTTTATCTTATCTTTACATTTTATTTAAATCTTTCATTAATGAGGTAATAGGTGCATCATCATGGTGTCGTAAATAAATTTATTTATTTAATGTCTAAAAATTATAAAAACTATCATGATGTAGTAAATATTTTTATATTTATAATGAATATTTATAGTCAAAAATATGACTTCTATAACTCTATGTAAAAATTGTTTTAGTAAAATGATACATGTTTGTGAATGTTTCATTTTAACTTTAAATAAAAAGTTATTAATGTCATTTTCCTACCCACGTGGATCCATGGGGTCCCCAAGTTGACCCATGGATTGTATTGGTAATCCATTACTCATCCAATAAGGGTAGGACATGTGTCAAGGTAATTTCATATTATTATAACATTTTTTACCTTAAATTACACTAATTACCTTTAATCGTGATTAATAAAATTTAAAATATACTATTCACCAAAAAAATTATTTTCATCCCATTGAACAAAATTTTACTTACTAATGACAACCATGTATGTCAGATTTTTGAAAATCAAATCACATAAATGGTAAAGCTTCATTTAAACAAAAAATCAGTTTTTTAACTACAACTTAGTGGTTTCACTATTCATTAAAAATTGATTTTTTCAGAAAAATACCAAAAATTCACCCTAAGATATATTTGATATTCCCAATTCAAAAATTATGTATATTTTAAAAAATTAAAAACATATAAGTTTCATTCATTAATTTAATAATTAATTCTTGTTGTCAAAACAAATAGCGTGTTTTTAAGAAACAGTGTCTATTAAAATATTGACACTAGTTTAAGTCCAATTTCAAAGTGAAATTAATTCCATTGACCACCATTGGATTAAATGGTAAAAATATATTCTAATTGATCTTTAAAACCAATTCAAAAGATGATTTATTCATATAAATAAATTATATTAAAAACAGTTTTTGAATTAAAATACAATATTTTTCGCTTATTCATTAAAAATGAACTTTATCGAGAAAAAAATAACAAAAACATACACAAAGTAAATTTTGATGAACCGATTCTAAAGAAGGATTTTATTTCGTCCAATAAAACATATAAAATTTTCAAAAAGAGGATTTAAAAAATGGTTCGCCATCAAAATTCGGTTAATCGACCTTTTAAAGAATATTAGAATACTTATGCTTAAAATTGGATTCATTCACATTTTAATCTTCTAACATTTATTGTAAAAATATTTTAAAAGAATATATAATCACTTTTTTGTTAGTTCTGTTCATTCCCGCCATTACATCGGCTAGGAGTTTACTACAATTTATAATAATATTATTTTATTATTAGCGTGAAACAAATGATTTCAAAGAAACTCGTTGGTGCGTATTGGGTACGCCATCGACCATAGAATCCCCTTTTATATAATATTGATATTTTATTCCCAAATATTAATATACATTAACATTTCATATTCATTCTATATTTGGGATGTTACATCCTTCTCCCTTTTGGGAATTGCATCCTTGCAGTTTTAAAATTGGGCTTGGATACTTTATTGAAAGCCCCACATCAGAAAAGGAGTCAATTAAACTGTCACTTTAAAAGAAAGAAAGTGAAGTACAAAGGTCACCCGAGTTAACCCATACTAGAATTCCATGTAGGAAAACATGGACATGGAAGAGGAAAAAAAAGGGTCATGTTCTGATGGAGAGTGATAAAAACATGATTAGGAGAAAGGTAACCACAAGAAAATCAAAAACTTGTGATGGGTTAAACGGTATTTGACTCCCCAGTAGGAAAATTTAACAGACAACACTTTTGTTTTAAGTTACTTTTCATTGAGGAATGAACTTAACTAAATCCTAAGGAAACATACTTACTTGTCATGTATACTTTTATCTCTTACTAGATTTCTTTCACAAACTCATATTTTCTCCAAAAAATTAGTATTTAGGATGAATTGTTCACATTAATAGTGCTATAATCAACTTCTAGAGAATCACCTAATCCAAAAAAAAGTGAACTATATATTTTCCATGTATTTAGACCAAAACAAAAACCAAAATTGTTAGTACGAGATCAGATAATACCCAAAAAGCATAATCCTTTATAAAAATAAATACTACTCATAATCTCCAAAATTTGTCCAACAAAACCCAAAGTTCATCAAAGATCATTCAATGAACAGCTATCCATAAAATTATTCAAAGTAATCCAAACTAGGAATTAAACCCAAATCTCTGAAGGATTTAATCACATATTTTTCCAAGATAAATCTTAACATTCATCTCAAAATAACATCAGTTGCTAAAGTCTCATATTGAAAAGTAATTAACCTAATCACATATTCTCCATGATAGGTTAATAATTTTAATAAATAATCCAAATCTTCATATGTCCACAATAAAAACATAGATTCTTACGAACTAAAATTTCAACCATTATTCCACAATTGAAATCCCATAGTATTCTATCTTCCTGGGGGATATAGTGTTTCCTCAAAAGAGAGAATGTCTTTCCCAACAACCTTTATCACTTAATAACCAAATCATTTTCTTATACTAAGTATATCTATTTGATAAAACATAAATTTTCAAAATCAACTAATTCTTGATTCCTAAAATCATCTAACTAAATAGAATTAGTCTCACTAACCAGGGACTTCACGTAGTCCACTGGTAGGTTATAAATACCAGTCGCACTTTGGTTGTGTGTTCGATTCCCACAGCTTTGTCTGATGCGATGGTTTGTCCCACGGTCTACGTGTTATCCTTTTTCCAAAACTATAAAATTCTCAGAACATTCCCCAAAAAGAGATAAAATCATCAAAAATAACCATAACATAATTTAACCTCATGTTTATCTCATTCCTTTCATTTTCCGTCATAACATATAGTAACCAATAATTACCTCAAAAGTAAGGATCATATAAACCCTAATGGTTACCTTTATAATTATTACCTGAACATCCACATCAAGTTGGTTACCTCGTACATGATGCATTCTATAACTCTCCAAGGTTCAGGTGGTTAATCATGACTCCTGATATTTGGTTGAGAAAAACCACAAGAGTTCTCATTGCAGCTCCCATATCATTCAGTTGTTCTTTCAGAAAACAGTCACAGTTTTCTTCACATCCACTGTTACATTGGTGCCTGCTAGATCCATCCATTTACTAAAACCAAAAAGGCCAGTGTGATTATATCATTAGAATCATCATATAATACTATGATATAATTACTCATTCACTTTATCTAAAACTATGACTCTTTCTGAAATCCTAGCCATTATGGTAATGTCACTTATGCTTAGAGAATACCCTAACCTCTAAAGTTATATAAACCTCATTTTGATACCAACTATAATAACCCAACCTTAGTACATTAAATAATCTTGATTTGAATGAATACTTCATATTGAGGATCTTTTCAGGTTTAGAGTTTTAGTGAATTAGGACATAAATATTACATCTCAAAGATTACACAGTAGACACATCTACTCAGTTTCCATTTTTTCACAAAATATAAACTCTTCAACAAAAGAGTCATGTATTGTTCCAAGTTTTATACATCATAAAATTTCCTTGATCCCATACTTGATCGTGTTCCACTTTAACTCATGTAGAAAACATTTCAAAAAAACGTGGGATGAGCATAAAAATATCAGTAAGGAATATAAAAATATGGAATGAAAACATTAGTCCATGTATACATAAGAATCAATGAAATCATACTTTACTCATAAAACATAAGCACTTCAAAATACCTGATGAAATCATAATATTTATTAATAACTCATAGAAATCATAAGACATAAAGGTAACTTTAGGCATTCATAACATTCTTACATAGGCAGTGACCCTCATGGTTACGTTTGGAATACCCACCATAGTATATTCCCTAAATCTCTTCGGAGAAACCATAGAGTTTAACTCCTTCACATTAGCCAAATTATTTGAGAGCTATCATGGGCCCACCCACCCATAGTTTATAACAGAACCACCTGTCATCATAAACAATGCCCAAGAACTATAACATAATCGTATCACATAAAACATGCATAATGGAAACATAACATTTCCACATTTCTATCACAAGATATCAAAAACATGTTGATATAATAAAAACATTATAAAAACCATTTTATATACCAAAATGAAAAAAAGTAAAACATGGTATTTATTTTTAATTTAAAAAAAGGTTATGGTTTGTAGAGGAATTCGAAAATAAAATAATGGTCACGGCAGCGGAGAAGTCGTTGTCGCCGCATACGTTCGACAAAAACATTCCCTTTTGTCAGTTAGTAAAACGCCTCATATAAAAAATATTTCTTTTGAATAAAAGTAAAAGTAAAAGGGGTTTATACACCATATAAAAGAAATTTGTGTATAAAACAAAATATGCCTCAATGAAATGAGATTGAGACGAATTTCCTTACAAAGATGGTATCCCTAGATGAAGGATAAATCAATTACATAATTATGTGTGAAAAATATAAATACACCCAATATAAGTGTATATTAAGTGTAAAATAATCATATTTCATCCACACATATTCATAGCATGACATAATCAATAAGTTGAGGTTTAATCCAAATAATTTAAATTGGGTTAAGAAGTTCCCTTACATTAATTCGACAGCCTAATGGCGTCACTTTAAAATTTAGAAAATGAAATGATGAGAGATAAAAAGGGTATCTCATCACTTGGACATAACATTTACAACAATAAGGATATATAAGAACATATCCCAACATAAGAAGATGTAAATTAATGTACCTAACAAAAAGAAGTCTTTTTAAAAAGCGGAGGGTGAAAGGTTCCCTTATCGATTTGGGTAACTTTCAAAACGTACACCCCATGAAAGAAGGACTATACAACATTTATGTAAATACTCATAAACGAAATTATATTACACAAGGAGTAGAATAATGGGAAATAAATACACCACTCAAAGGAAATGGTACAAAATGTAGCATAAATCTGATGGGAATAAAAGTGAGATGAAAAATCCCTTACGAAAACTCGGCAGCCTAATGGCGCCACATAAAACATCCAAAAATGGATTTATGAGATAAAATAGGGTTTCTCATAATATGAACATAAAAATTACAGAATGAGGAATATAAAATAACATCCCCAAAAATAATAAAGATGAGATTAAAAGAAATGACATAAAAGAGAGTACTTAAAAAGAAAGAGAGAGGTAGGATCCCTTACCTCGTGTCCGACTTGACTCAATCGTTATTTAATCTCCTGAATAATAAAATAGAGTTAATTTATACTTTATTAAGAACCTTTTTCAAGTTCATTATTCCTTTTATATCACTTATTACCATGTTATGAACATTCTGTAATTAATTAAGTTAATAACGGTCGTTTTGTTGATCATTGGTACTTGATTAAAAAATAAACTTCTTATAATTACAAGTCGTTCATGTGGTAAAATATCCATTATATCCAGAATTACATTCATTATTTAAATATCATATATATCATATATATCTAGTATATACATGCATTTATAATATTACTTAACATTTAGAGGTAATAAATGAAATGAACCGTTCATGGAGACGGTAAGTCGTACGTACGCATGAACGCTACTTTCATTTCTATTTGGTATTTAATGGAATAAAATCATAATAATATAAATTTATATTGTAATTACAGTATAATATCATAAATAATATCATTAAATCCTTCCTTTATACATCCCACATATGGCATTAACGAATCAAATCACTTTGAGGGGGTGGTAGTCCGCACTTCCTAAAAAGAAGATATCGCGTTTACGCATAATGGAAACCATAAAGGTATGCCATAAATGAAAAAATACCAAAGAATATGGAAATGATAAACATATTATATATCATATATAAATATAGTGACATCTTAATGGCCACCATGAAATGTGTTAGAAGAATATTGAACAATCATCGTTTCGTGAGGCAGAAATTCACCATCCACATAAACAGTATGTTCTTTAACCATTAGACAGAGGTGTGTGTAATTTTATCTCAAATACTTCTCATAAAAACATACTAGTATATTTAAGATACTATTTTTTTTTACAAAATAAAGGAATAAAAATAGTTTTGGGAGTTGGAGAAGCAAAATAAAACAAAACAACATAAGAGAGAACATTGCCTTTAAATCGGGTAACTCCTCTTGGTTTGAACCAAAAGGGTTTCTTGAAGAGCTCTATGCCTAAGTTAAAGCTTCTTGGATGAATAGAGAGATGTGGAGAGATAAAATTAGCAGATTTTGGTTGAGCCAAAGGCTTGAGAGGTGTGGGTAAGGGGGTAGATGTGGGGGCCTTTAATAAGAGGGAGGAGGGGCACTCTTGGAATGTTATAAAATGTTACTTTATTATAAAATGCTTTTCAGATTTTAAAGGTCCCAAAAATTTATATTTCAAGGATAATGTGATAATGGTTATAAATCCACCCATCCAATAGGTTTTTAACAACTTTAAGTCTTAGATTTTACCTTATCGTTCCATTTTATTTAAATCGTTCATTAATAAGGTAATCATTGCATCATCATGGTGTCATATATAAATTTATTTATTTAATTTCTAAAAATTATATGAAAACTATCATGATGTAGGAAATTTTATTATCTTTCTAATGAATATTTATATTAAAAAATATGACTTTTATAACCCCATGTTAAAATTGTTTTAGTAAAACAATAAATGTTTGTGACATTTTTTTTAACTTTAAATAAAAAGTTATTAATGTCATTTTCTTACCCATGTGGCTCCATGGGGTCCCCAAGTTGACCCATGGATTTTCATGGTCTGACATGACTCATCCAATAAGGTTAGGACATGTTTCAAGGTAATTTCATATTATTATAACATTATTTTTACCTTAAATTACACTAATTACCTTTAATCGTGATTAATAAAACAAAAAAGTTACTATTCACCAAAAAATTTATTTCATACCATTGAACCATATTTTACGTAATAATGAAAACCATGTATGTTGGATTTTTGAAAATAAAATCACAGAAGTGGTAATGTTTCATTTAAACATAAAATCAGTTTTTTAACAACCACTTAGTGGTTTCACTATTCATCAAAAATTGAAGTTTTTTAGAAAAATACCAAAAATTCACCCTAAGATATATTTGATATTCCAAATTCAAAAATGATATCTAGTTTAAAAAATAAAAAACATATAAGTTTCATTAATTAATTTAATAATTAATTCTCATTTTCAAAACAAATAGCTTGTTTTTAAGAAAAAATATCTATTAAAAGATTGACACTAGTTTAATTCCAATTTCGAAGTGAAATTAATTCCAATGACCACCATTGGATTAAATGGTAAAAATATATTCTAATTGAACTTTAAAACCAATTCAAAAGATGATTTAATCATACAAATAAATTATATTAAAAAAAGGTTTTGAATTAAAATACAACATTTTTCACTTATTCATTAAAAATGAACTTTTTCGAGAAAAAAATACCAAAAACATACACAAAGTAAATTTTGATGTCCTGATTCTAAATAAGGATTTTATTTGGTCCAATACAACATATAAAATTGTCAAAAAGTGGATTTAAAAAAGGGTTTTCCATCAAAAGGTGGTTAATCGGCCATTTAAAGAATATTAGAATATTTGCGCTTAAAATTGGATTCATTCACATTTTAATCCTCTAACATTTATTGTAAAAATATTTGACAAGCATATATAATCACATTTTAGTTAGTTCTGTTCATTCCTATCATTACATCGGCTAGGATTTTACTATGATTTACAATAATATTATTTTATTATTAGTGTGAAACATATGATTTCAAAGAAACTCGTTGGTGTGTATTGGGTATGCCATCGAACATATCATCCCCTTTTAAGTAATATTAATATTTTATTCGCAAATATTAATATACATGATCATTTCATATTCAATATTTAACTGGGATGTTACACGTATGTTTTCTATTCTTGAATGAATAAATAGAGTGCCTACCACCACTTCATTTTTAGGGTTCACTTCGGTGGTAGTGATGGAAAAAGATTACCCTTGTTGCCTTGGAGGTTGTTGGTTGACTCTGAAAACCCTTGGCATAGGGCACGAGTTTTAATGTGCCTTGGTTCATTGAAGTTGTAGAAATTAAAAATGTGTTGAGGGTTGAATGGATCTTTTCTCTCCTCTATGAGAGCCATAGGTTTTTGTTTTTGATAGTTAATGGTCAGGTACCCTTATCTTTTTCACCTAAACCATTTCTTCATCCCCTTCAAGAAATTTCCAAGGATCTTATTTCCACACCATTTTCTTGTGGGGTGTTGGATTTTATTATCACCATGGGATTTATCCATTGAACCTCCAGAATTAAAGTTCGTGTTACGCTTCCTATCCCCATGATGCCCCTGAAATTTTCTGATCTCCATTTCGACTTTGAGGGCACATCGTAAAATATCATCATAGCTCTCAAAGTCAGGGATCACTAGGGATTTTTTTATTCAATGTCTTACAGACCATAGAATAATTCAACCTTTCATTCCAGTGAAATGAAAAGGTTGGAGGCATACCATGAATGCTTTGTTATGTTTTCCACATATGCTCTAATGAATTATTCTCATTTTTTCTTGAGGGAAGTGAAGTCCCTTTGTATCTTAAGTAGGAGGGTGCGAGGAAAATAGTTATCGAGAAATATTTTCTAGAAATCCTTCCATTCTAACACATAGATGGCCTCCTCCGCCTTTTAAATTTTTGTCCAATGTCCACCATTAATCTACTTCACCCACCATACAATAAGTATCCAACAATAACATCTATTTTTCAGAACATTTAGTGATAGAGATGATTTTTTCAATGGAGTTGATCCATTGTTCAGAGATTTAGGGATCAGTTGATCCATTAAATGTTTGAGGTCTTTTCTTAATGAAGCTATGCTGATGCTCCTTTCCGTCACAGAGTCTAGCGACTGAAAAAGGGGAATACCTTAGCATAAGGACATTCTTCCTTTGAAAAAACATCAAAAATTGACAAAGGCATGAACAAGGATTTGTTTAGGAATGGGTCATGCAAGTTTCATCATGGTCATGCAAGTATACTTGTGTGCCACATATTGGCCACGCAGGTGACTTGTGCCCCCTATTTGATTTTATCTGAAGGTCTTCAGTAGCCTATAAATACCCCTTGTGGGCCCCCCATTTCAGAGACGAAAAAATTCCAAAAGTCAAATTTAAGCTTCTGGCACCCTAGTCTCTACTTGAAGTCTTCTGAACACTTATAAGGTAATTTCTTACTTATAATGGAAGATCTAAATAGGGGAAACAAGGCCTATGTGTTGAAATTTATCAACACTTGTGCACCTAAGGGTCTAACCCTTAAGGGAAATGGACACACTTGCGTGCCGCCTTATCCCTTCAACAGAACTTGTGCGCCACCATTTTGGATGCCTTTAGGGATAACACTAAGGTATTGAGCCAAGTCTCAACCAAGTATTACCCTATGGGTTAACCGTCTCCCAAGTACACCCATGTCGCGCAAGTACTTGCACGACCAGGACTTGCGCGCCTAAATAAGACTTGCACACCTGCCTCTTTTTGGGTTCCCCTTCTACCTATTCAACTCTTTTCTTCCAATCCACCTATCCTCTTCAAGATTTAGCCTTCAAAACCCTCTTCAAAGCCATTTATGGCATGGTTCCATTATTGGATTCCTTATCTGAAGGGAATTATGTGGAACATCTCTCAAAAACTTGTGATTTATATAACTTTATATCACTATTGATAGAGGTTCCATTCATTCAACCTCATCCCTTAAGATGAGAGAATCTTTAATCTGGGAATCTTTCTTAGGAGTAAGCCCCATGTTACCAAATCTAGGAATCTTCCATAAAAGTAATCCCAAAGTTCCCTGATTTGGGAATCCTCCTTAGGAGTAAGCCCCAATCATAATTTCTCTTAACCTGGGCCTCCTTTTCAGGAGTAATCCTCAGATCTCAAGTCCCCTCAACCTGGGCCTCCTTTTCAGAAGTATACTCTATGCATAATTGCTTTTAACTTTGGATTCCTTCTCATGAATAAAACCCAATCATAAGTCCCCCCTAATTTGGGCATGCTCATCATGAGTAAGCCCCAAGTTAGAGTATCCAAATATCCATAAAGCACAAATATCATTATGGACCTTGTTCCTGGACTTATTTCCAGAAGTAAATCCTAGTCTTCATCTACTTGGGTTGTCACACATAAATAAGCCCCATGTCATTCCTTGTGACCACATCTATTGTGGCACAAATCTTCAGGTTTACTAGTACCACTTGTTTCTCACACCGAGCATGACTCACGTGAGCTTAGAGTGTAAAAGTAACCACGACACATCTCTTCGTGTTGTTAATAACACGTAAGCCCCACACTTCTAAATCAAAATACGTGGACTTTGATCTCTGCCATAAAAGTAGTGTACGTAGGAATCCTTTCTAAGGTTCAAGACCATCACCCTTTAATTCTCAACCCTCCCATATGAAGTTAAACTATAAATTAATTCATGAACTATGTGGGTTATGATTCCTCTTTAATAGGGATACATAGGTATCCCATCTGCGGGTAAGATCCCAACTCTGAAAAAATCCATGTCCTTCTGAACGACAATAAACTTCAAGTGCCCCACTGAGTGGCTTTAAATCCATCATGGTTATCATAATGACCAAGAGGTTTCTATATGATTTATTGAAGGATACCATTGACTAAGAATCTCCAATACATATGGATGATTCTCTATCGATGAAGAACCACAAATACATATAAAAGATTCTCTAAATTCCATACATATCAATCATTGATTGCAAGATCTAAAGGAAAACTCATTTTCATGCTTGGTAAATTAATAAGGATCTATAAACATAACTTAAATCTATAAGAGAGTCCCGGAGTAGACAATAATTACCCCAAAAAAGGAGTGATGAGTCCAATCTCCCATCCTCTCGACCAATTAAAATTCTTAATCCTCATCGGTCCATAACTAATGAGCACCTACCTTTGAATGTAAATCCAAATTGATATAGAATCATTGGGTGTTTCTGGTTCTACAAATAAACCTGTTACAAAATGATTGGAATGTTTCAACATTAAACAAACAAGGCCATACCCATTTCCAGGGGAAACAAAAATGGTGAACCCGATGTGAATCCTTAACCAAGTTAAATGATGTTTGACTTATTTTTTAGGCCCCTATTTAACTCAATGTGAGGTCCAATAGAGAAATCAATAACATATGTGCTCATACAAAAGATATAATGGCTGAGCTTATCTTGATTATGTATGTTTTATCAAACTCGCACTCATTTCCAAGATCTATCTGCGTTACAGAAATGGCTTCTCTAAAGTTCACACCTGTGAATGCCTCTATTTCTATTCCTGTGGGATCCTTGTCCACTCTGAGGAAGACTTCACCTACTCAGAATCTGCAACGGTGGGTTTCAAATGCACTGGTTAAGGAATACCATCAACATGGTACCATTCCGACTCTGGAGTCTGCTCGACAAGACCTCCAAGTCAACAATTCACCCTGGTTGTCCGGATAGTGACGACCAACGATCAAGAAGCAGGCCTTGCTAACCACCGTCCCCAACCATTTCAGGATGTTATCTCCCTAGCACAATAACTGGTTCCTCCCATATTATAGGGAGTTGAATGAAGAGGTCACACAAGGCCTCAGTTCAAGAAAGCAGGAGTCCTTCCCAAGGTCTCCCATCAACAATCACAGCCAAACTCGTGTGGCAGTGAGCCATAAACATGATGAGGGTATCGCCTTTAGGGGTTCGGCTCAGGTTCCTAAAACCCAAGCATGCAAGATGAACCGCCAGAGGAGAAATATGGTCAATAGGAATCAGGTTCTTACTTATTCCCCCTCCAGAGAAGTCTATCAGTCCAACTTGATGGCAAGCAACGAGCAGGCACATACACTCGTCTGTTCTAATCCCGTTGTTTAGCAAACTTGTCACGCAGCAACCCACCAATCCCACCAAGAATTTCTGGAAGAGTATTATAGGCAGGAATATACACCTGTTTATCATTCATCAACCAGTCAACAGGCTCCTCTGACTGCACCCAAAGAAGCTCACCAATCTAGTATGGTGGCAACTGATAAGTAGGCACATACACCTATTTACAATCAACAATTCTGTTAGCAGTCTCGTCTTCCATTATTGAAGGAAAATCATAATCCATACTTGAAAATGAATACACATAAGGAAAATACATCTATCAATGTTCATCAAGCCTACCAACAGTCTCGTTTGGTAGTACCCAGAGAAGTCAGTCGGAAAGCTCCGACGACAAATTTGGAGCAGACTCAATTCTCTGCCGCCAAACATGAGTAATGTCAGAATTCATTGACAGTAAAAGGAGGATAGGAGCAGTAATAAACACCTACTCCAAGCATAGAATGGACATATATTCCTGTTCCAGTAGCTGAATTCACCATGCACATTCTGAAAATAGTGAAAGAGCAGAAGCAAATCTCTGCCCATATTCTGTATGCCTGTCAGAATATTGTAACAACTTTAGCAGCATCACTGGGAAAGAAATACAAATATATCCCAATCAGTGGAGTGACACATCAACATATCACTCTGAAACAGATACACACCTCTGTTCCAGTTCATGAGGTTCGTGGGGCATACCCCCCCCCCCCATGTCATGAGGACAACCATGTCGGGCATATACACCCGATTTAAATGGAGATAATCATCCAAACCTGACCATTTCTCCTGAGAAGGCACATAAACCTACCCATAATAACCACTTTCATCAAAAAGTGGTTCCTAAAGTGAGTAAGAAGGAATCTAATAAAAAGACCCTTTCAGCATAGTCAAGAAATCAAGAGCCTATCTGTAATAAGGCCTTGCTCGATGCTGGAGTTCTTGAAGGCCTCAAACAATTATCTTTTGGAACTCAAGATTATACTATCTAATTTCCCAATAGTGGGAACATTAAATCTGAAGGTCTCCATCATACACTTCCTCATGAAGGCTTGCTTCATTATAATTCGGTCGATCTTGAAGTATCATCTTCAGATGAGAGCCACAATAACCCTCTACGTGGCCAGAAGATCAAGGAGAAAATCATTTCATCTTTTGTTGTAACCCACCATAGTGGTCCTCCGCATGATGGTGAATTTATTTGGAAAAGTCCTCTCTGTAGTAGTAATTCGCATTGCTGGGAAAATTCTTCAAAGTACAATGGAGTAACGATAAAGACCTCTTATCTTGAGGCACTTGAAAATGTGAATCCAGTCATGTCTTATTCTTTACTGCTAGCAGGTGAAATACTTTCTCAATTAGAAGATAGCCCGGGATGTAGGTCATTCTCCGAACCACCCCTGGGTCATTCATCTTCTAGTTTGATAAATGAATTATCTACCAAGCTTGTTGAATCTGATGAAGCAACAAAGCACCAGATTTAGTCTAATTAGGTAGAAGAATCTTTATTTAATGATAATGAGGAAGTGATTAATATGAGAAAACAACTAGAAAATGTGAAGTACCAGTCATGGATTGGCCTTTGGCTGACTCTCAGTTTGATATTCTAGAAATGTTGACTGAAGATTTTATTCATGATATTCGTCTGAACATGTGGAAAATTTTTTGTCAATTGAAAATTAAAATATTATATTTTGTTGAATATGAAAATCATGTAAAGATAATAGAAGGGTTACAACACCAAATTGATTTGGCATCTCTCTCAGTTTCCTGATATCCGAAGGTTGAAAAGAAGTCGAGTGCCCTTCAGCATTCATGCCTTGGTTCACTAAAAAGATTGTGCCAGTTAATTTCCAATTCCCCATCTGGTATTCATATCAGGGGATGGGGTGTTTAGGGAGAACTACATTTCACTCTACTCTCCAGCCGACAAAGCCCTCCAAATGTGGTCTAATGCAATTTTATTGCCCATGACCGTCCACAATCAATTGGTTTTGTGTGTAATCAAAGGCTTTCTCAGGAACAAGCCTCAACTAATTCTTCCCAAAGTCGGGAATACATAGAAAAAGTTGTCTAATTACTCTTTCATCAAGAAAGTGAGAATATTGAGTAGGCTTCTCGTTTAGAACAGGCATATCATCCAGTGACAGAAGTGTCAGAAATCATCCAGCGGTCATTTGAGCCAGGTGATTTGAGTGGATGTAGGTTGATGCACCTAGCCAATTTCTGGACTAAAGTCCACAAAATCATGAGATATTTTAAGAAAGTCTCGGATATAACAGTTCAAGAACCACCCTAGCTTGCCAGACTAGGGACTCTTTTAGCCCAACCCTCAGAATCAACAAATAAGATTTGAGGAGTTGACCAGGAACAGTAGGAACAGCCCCAGTCCACTGGACTGGGGACTTTTTCAAATCCTCAACCTCTTCCTCAGCAAAAGTCGGTCTTACCTCGATTAGGGAAGAAGCCACAAGAGGAACGAAGAGCCGAATTATTAGAAGATTCCCTCCAAATTACATTTCATCAAGAGTTTTCTGAGGGGTCAACTCAACAAAAGGCAATGTCTCTCAACAAAGACATGGAAGAAGACAGTATCACAGAAATGCCGATAGAAGGGATGAAATGCATTATGCATCAATAAATGACACCAATGACATTGTTTCTGATCCTCCAAAACACGAGGCCCCCTCAGAGGGATCAGATGAAGATGTTCCTGCTCAAGAAGCTATGCACATAGAAGCAAATGAAGAAGGTGTGCGTACACGAAATCAAAGGCTTACCCAAGATCTAGGTATTCCTTCAAATAACCAACTTCCCCCTCTCTGAAAGGCATAAAACAAGGGAAAAGGGAATAATTGGGTTACCTTCCACCCTACCACTAGAGAAGGCCAATCACTCTCATTAGAGGAAAGGTTCGCACAACAAGAGGCAGAAATGAAGGAGTTAAAGAGGTTGAATGCAGAACAACTTCAATGTAGTCTTCCTCCTAAGAGTGATGGAGTTAGTCAGTGAAGGGAATTATTTGTGGCTACTGAGATGGATCAAGAATATCCTCCTTTACCAGTACACCTTCACAGGTCTAATCCTATGGGTTATACACAACAACAACCGGAGATAATACCATCAGTGGATATCTCACTCTCCAAACATGTCCAAACTCCAGTTCTTACACCTGCACAGGTCCAAGATTAACCAAATGTTTCTCAAAAATTAATGACTACCATTGAGTCGTTAACATCTCAGTTGGAAGCTATGAAAGGAAAGCGTACACTGGTTCAATAGGAGAAGATATTACCCTGAATGGGTTGATGCAATTCCTCTCCCATCAAATTTTTCAAGTACCACATTCCAAATTTTTTATGGTTCAGGAGACCCAGAACAACACTTAACAAATTTTGTTTCTTTTTGTGATTGTTTGATGGGAACTCCTCAACAACAAGAATCAGTTAAGATCAGGTGTTTTTTACATTCATTACAAGGGCTTTCCTTTGTCTGGTATATAATCTTGCAAACCCGGTCAATTACTAGGTGGGAGGATCTCTATCAAAAATTCATTCTTCAATTGAGCTCAATGTTGCCGAAGAAAAAAGTTCTTGATCTTACAAATTGTAAGAAAAGGGAGAATGAAAGAGTTTCAGATTTAATTACTCCCTGGAAGGGATTAACATATCCCTTATCCTTATCACTCCCTCGAGAAGTATTGTTGCCAATCTGTGTGGAAACTTTGCGTGATGAATTACGCACACCTTTGATCCCTCTGAAATACACAGTAGGGTTTTGAGACCTTACTTCAATATCTCAGCATATTGAAGACTCTCTTATATAGACTAAGGCTAAAACTCATGTAATTCCATCCATTCGAAGAAGGAGAATGGGGAAATAAGAGATTTCTAAAGTTATTCTTAAACAAGCACCTGTACCTTCTTCCACTTCAAGACCTTCATTTTCTCAAAGGGCTCCACCTCATGAGCGTCAATAACGATGGTCGTCTCATCAAGACGATCAAAGAGATCAAAGATGGAATCAATTTGAGGAGTTGAAGAACAAAGTCTATTCTTTCCGAAATGAACAAGTTCCGGGTTACTTCATTTAGGCTCTAGAAAATAATTTGGTTCAATTGCCAAGGTCTAAAAGGCCTAACAAGGAAAGAGATGAATACCATCGCAACTATTTCCCATTTTATCAGATGTTGGAGCATCCCATTCTAGAGTGTTTTGTCTTCAAAGACCTCCTAAAAAATATGGCTAACTCTGGACAGGTAAAACTGAAAGGCTCTTCAGCCCAGGTAGCGTGCGTTACTACTATAAATCCAGAGGAAGAAGGCGAGTGGCATGAAGTCAAAAATAAAAATGCGCAGAAATACGATGATTGGATGGTTAGAAAAATGATCAACCGAAGTCATTCCATCATATAAATTCAATTGAAGATACCAATTTTCTCTTCTGCTATGAATGCCACACCAAAACCCCCTTCATCATAGGGAAAATATTCAATGAGACGGCATAATTAGAAGAAAGAAGAATAGTTAGAAGAAGACGAGTTCATGTCATAGCCTAAATTTTCTTTGACTTTGGCATATTTTATGCCATCTACTTTATAAATATGGGAACCACCCCACCAAACAGCATAGCCTGAACTAGTTCATCAGGAGAAATCTTTATAAATTGGGAAGGAACTTACTCAATACATAAGGTCTACTCCAATGGAGCTTATTCTTTAATCTCAATGGATAGAGAACTCATCACAACTCTAACCAATGCTAGATTCCGGAAAAAGTATTTTGTGCAACAAAAATACTTATGTCCAAAAAGACATTAAACTGCATAACCATTGTCTTGGCTACACGACGTTAAATTGTACAATCCAACGTCCTACATGATGTAAAATTGTATTGTCCTACATGACATTAAATTGTTCACATGTTCGCCCTACATGATGTTAAAATTTATTTTGTCCCTGCTACCTGACACTAAACTGTGCAGCACTAATATTCCTCACTGCAAGACATTAAACTGCATAGTCCCCTCATTCGTCCAACATAACGTTAAACTATGAAAAAGTCCCTAAATACATCTCACATGATGTTAAACTATGAACTATTAGGGTTGTTACTACATCTTGTTTCTCAAACCGAGTATGACTCACATAATATTAGAGAGAGCTTCAACCATAACACCTTCCCTGGGCCGCTAACCATGTGTAAGTCCCAACACCGTCTTCGGGTTTTCCATAAGTACAAATTGATCATCAATTCATTCTCAATCAAACCACTCAGACATTTATCCTTTCCTTCTAGGCTGGGTACGTAGGCAACCTCCCGAGGTTCAAGCCCAAACCAAATCTCTTCACATTGGTTCACCTCCGTACCACATGGCGTTAAACTGTGTACGTCCCTTTTTTCCCTACTACATGACACTAAACTATGCAGCACCATCGTCCTTGCTATATGACGTTAAACTATACAGTCCCCCATTGTTCCTCACCTGAGAGGGAATCATTATTTACATTGATCTCAAATCATGTTGTATTCCAAAGACTACATGCACACATGGCAATGAATGATCCTTAATCTTGGGTCAAACCATCATTTCACTAAAGTCCCCTTTCACCCTTCACTTTTACGAACCAAATCTTTACAAAGGGTATTTTAAGAACGACATGCAGCTTGATTCCAATTCTTATGGGATACGTAGGAACGTTCGAGCATCCCTCGAATCCAGCCCCAAGTATTTGGGCCTAACCCCAAATTCCACTTTCAGTCTCTTGGATGAAAAGTCCCCCTGTGAAAACATGAATGTGGTATGAAAACCCTGGTCTTCATTCACATCTGGTATATCAAACACACACTGTGTATTCCTTATTTTGGTCCAAACTTTGCGTCCTTAAACTAAGATCTTCTACATTCTCATCCCACATGGCGTTAAACTGTATTTCAAGAACTACGTATAGCTTGATTCATATCCTTATGGGATACGTAGTGAAGTCCAACACCTCAAATCAAGTCCCAGCCACAACATGATTATGGTCAGCATTAGTCTATGTATCTCTTTCATGCATTGGAAAATGCCCATTTTGATGTGTCATACTCGTAACCTTAAATACTTCTAGATATCCATACCCATTTTCTTGACTTCTGGTCACAAAATGTCTGATACCTGGGAATTATTTTCCCTGACTATACAGCATGTGCCCATACGTGGCCTTGCATAAATAGTCTACATAACAGACCTGTCAGTCAAAGGATGCTATTATTTGACTATACAACCTATGCTTTTAGGTGGACCTGCATAATTCAACCCCCTAATGGGATTGAAAATAGTGGTAACTCCATTCTTGGGAGAAAACCCTCTTTTGTCCATACTGGTCTTAACAACAATATTTAAGGATCCGTAAAAATTTCCATCCATAACATATTTGTCCCATATTCATTTTCATGATCTGAAAGTATTCAAGTCTATGGTTTATATTTCCCTTCCCTATGTTTGGATCAGACCATCATAGGAGTGACATTCATCCAATTCTCTGAAAATCTTGATTGGGAATATCCTCTCCAAATTCAAGTACCTCTCTCTATATAGAAAACTCTATGCTTTGGAAAATTTGAATCTCCATAAACTTCCACTGAATTTTAAGAAGTAGAAAAGTAAAAATTTCTGAGAGTTATTTTTTCTAACTATGAAGCATGTTCCCCTAGGTGTCCTTGCATATGTAGTCTACATAACGGACCTGTCAGCCAAAAGATGCTATTATTTGACTATGCAGTCAATTACTTTGAGCGGGCCTGCATAATTCAACCCCCTAACGGGTTTGTTAAATAATGGTAACTTTAGTCTTAGGAAATACTTCTTATAATGCCTTTTAGCCCTTTTTTCATATCATTCTTTATATTCAAAATTTCCTAAGTTATATTTTACATGTTTTCCTCCATACATGAATGTGGTAATATGTTTTCAGATAAATTATCAAATAATTGAGTCAATTTTAATCCATTCGGTCAAAGTTATTCGACCTTAAACATTAGCCTTTTTATGTCCGACGTGCATGACTTTAAACTGCCCACAAAAGATAAGGAAACTTTGAACGAAAGTCAAGTCCCAGCTCACAAAACATACATTTCATATGATTTAGGTAATATTGATCAATTAAAAGATGTAAAGTTTGTAGGATTATTTTTACAATCCTAGAAATAATCAATCTATTCTTACTATTCCCCTTGGAATAGGTAAATATTAAAGCATGTAGAAAAAGAATGCAGGGACCAAATGATTGAAGATGAAAGTGTTTTTCATTGATGCACTAGAGTTAGGAGGAAATCCACAGACTGGATTCTCTTCTCTTTTTCAGGAATTACAAGAGGCTTTCAAAATAACTTTTAATTTTATTTAAGACATCCCGAGCTTCATCAGCAGCCAACCGGAATTCATTCATTCAACTGGATATAATAAGAGACGCAGTGATACTAGCTCTTCTTTGAAAAATTGTAAAATAATGTTCTTGAGTGTGGTTTGAGAAACTTTTCTGCTGATCAAACGGTGACTCTATTTCGGTCCAAGAGACTTTCTATATGGATACATTGATTTGAGAATGGATCATTGTAAGTAAAGAGTCATTTGGAGAGAGTACTCTTTTCAGATATTGCTATAATGTCATGATAGTCTTCTCTCCACCATCCAGCAGTGAAAAACATACCAGCCCATGGGTTTTCCATTTTTATATCTTCAAGGAAATGGCATGGATGAAAATTTTGGAAGTTCACACCATTGTTGCCACTCTTAATGCACAACATAAACTAAATAGAGGGATAGTATTGTTGCTGCAACTCTGGCGTATAGTTATTTGGCTCTGGAACATTGACTCTTTATAGATGACCATGACCATATAAAGGTAGATAAATGCTATGAGGAAAATTTACATGATATTTCTTCAAGTACTTGGAGAAATCTGGGAGAGTTCTGTCATGGATATCATAGTAATCATGGCCAACGATGCACATCATGTCATCAATCCACTTTATATCTAGCTCATTAGTCGTTCCAATTCTTCTGGGAGCCATTGAATCTGTACAAAGGTCGAATAATTAACTCTTATGTAAGTTGATTTTTCATAAAATTTGTCAAGAAAAGTGAAAAAATAGCTAAGGATTTAAGGAGCGCAAGTCCTATGTTGGCACGCAAGTGTAATTGTGTCACGCAAGTTCGGGCGCGCAGGTATCACTGCCCAAGTCAAACTACCTCTGTAGAAGCACGACACAAATAGAAACGTCAACTAGGAGAAAACAATTCACTTGCGTGACGAGATCAACCTCTGTGGTGAGAGTAGGAAGTTTTGAAAGCCGATTTCTTTGCACGAGAATGGCCACATATTTATAGGCCAAAGCTGCACCTAGTGTGTCTTACCCTACGCGGCTCTCACATGTGAGCCTCCACTTTCTCCTCAAAACATGTGCACCATAGTTCGTTGGTTTTCTCCTTTACCTCAGAGTCAAATCCTCCTTCCTTTCGGATCCAACTCTAAGGTGGGACTTTTGTTCGTGCTCCTTTCCATCACAGAGTGTAATGACTGCAAAAGGGGAATACCTTTTCATAAAGAGATTAATCCTTTAAAAAATCAAAAATTGACAGAGGGATGAACAATGATTTATGTAAGAATGGGCCGTGCAAATTTCATCATGGGCGCACAAGTATACTTGTGCACAACATATTGGCTGCGCTGGTGACCTGCGTGCCCTATTTGATTTTCACCCAAGGTCTTCAGTAGCCTATAAATACCCCTTGTGGGCCCCCCATTTCAGAGACAAAAAAATTCCAAAAGTCAAATATAAGCTCTCGGCGCTGTAGTCTCTACTTGAAGTCTTCCGAACACTTCTAAAGTAATTTCTTACCTAGAATTGAATATCTAAAGAGGGGAAACAAGGCCTAAGTGTTGAAATTTATCAACACTTGCACGCCTAATGGTATAAACCTTAAGGGAAATGGACACACTTACACGCCACCTTATCCCTTCAATAGAACTTGTGTGCCACCCTTTTGGAAGCCTTTAGGGATAATACTAAGGGCTTGAGCCAAGTCTCACCCAAGTATTACCCTATGGGTTAACCGTCACCCAAGTACACCCATTTCGCGCAAGTAATTGTGTGACCATGACTTGCGCGCCTAAATAAGACTTGTGCGCCTACCACTTTTTGGGTGCCCCTTCTGCCTATTCAACACTTTTCTTCAAATCCACGTATCCTCTTCAAGATTTAGCCTTCAAAACCCTCTTCAAAGCCATTTATGGCATGATTCCTTTGTTGGATTTCATATATTAAAGGAATTCGGTGGAACATCTCTCAAAACCTTGTGATTTATATAATTTTATATCACTATGGTTAGAGGTTCCCTTCATTCAACCTCATTCTTTAAGATTAGAGAATCTTTAATATGGGCATCTTCCTTAGGAGTAATCCCCAAGTTCCCAAATCTAGGAATCCTCCTTAGAAGTAAGCCCAAAGTTCCCTTATCTGGGAATCCTATTTAGGAGTAAGCCCCAATCATAATTTCTAATAACCTGTGCCTCCTTTTCAGTAGTAAGCCCCAGATCTCAATTCCCCTCAACCTGGGCCTCCATTTTAGAAGTAATCCCCAAGATTAATTTCGTCTGACTTGGGCTTCCTTCTCAGGAATAAAACCCAATCATAAGTCTTCCTAATTTGGGCATCCTCCTCGGGAGTAAGCCCCATGTTACAGTATCCAAATATCCATAAAGCATAGATATCTTTATGGACCTTGTTCATATACTTGTTTCCATAAGTTAACCAAAGTGTTTATCTACTTGGGAAGTCACACATACATAAGCACCATATCATTCCTTGTGACCACATCTTTTCTGGTACAAATCGTCATGTTTACTAATACCTCTTATTTCTTACACCGAGCATGCCTCACGTGAGCTTAGAGTGTAAAATTAACCACAACACAACTCTTCGGGCTGTTAATCACACGTAAGCCCCACACTTATAAATCGAACTACGCGGACTTTGATCTCTGTCTTAAATGTAGAGTATGTAGGAATCCTTTCTAAGGTTCAATCCCATCACCCATTAATTCTCATCCATCCCATATGATGTTAAACTATATCTTAATTCCAAAACTACGTGGGTTTTGAATCCTCTTTAATAAGGATACATAGGTATCCCATCTACGGGTACGATCCCAACTCAGAAATAATCCATTTCCTTCTGAACGACAATAAACTTCAAGTTCCCCACTGAGTTGCTTTAATACCAGTATTGTTATCATAATGACCAAGATATTTCTATATAATGTATTGAAGGATACCATTGACTAAGAATCTCTAATACATACGGATGATTCTCTATCGATGAAGAACCTCTAAAACATATAAAAGATTCTATAAATTTCATACATATCAATTATTGATTGCAAGATCTCAAGGAAAAAACATTTTCATGTTTGGTAAATTAATAAGGATTCATGAAAATAACTTAAATCTATAAGAGAGTTCTAGAGTAGACAATAATTCCCCCCAAAAAGGTGTGATGAGTCCGATCTCCCATCCTCTCGACTAATGAAAATTCTTAGGCCGCATTGTTCTATAACTAATCAGCACTTACCTTTGAAAAGTAGGTCCAAATGGATATAGAATAATTGGATGTTTCCAGTTCTAAGAATAAACCCGTTAGAAATGGATTCGAATGTTTGAACCTTAAACAAACAAGGTCAGAACTATTTCTAGAGGAAACAAGCTCTCGATTGAGACTTCATCGTTATTGGTGGGGGGGTTAATGTTCCACTTGACCTATGTTTCTATTCAAAACATGACTTAACTGAGAGAGTATTGTGACAAAGTTCACGATTCCCGATCCCATCAAAGTATGCATCTTGTTAGAACAATCATCACATTGATCTTTACATTGGTTGTTAGAACGAGCCCACGTATTTCCGTCCATTGGCTACAATAAAATTAATGTTAGGGGTTACACATAAAGTGTAATCCAAGTTCAAAAATATATGACTTTTAAATTACTTTTATTTCATTAACATATGAATTTATTGCATAAATATATGTTATCTATGATCTACTTCCCGACATATATTCATAGGGGAATTTTTTTATTCCAAAATAACAGTTCATAAAAATATAATGAATATAACAAATCATTTAACATAATAGATTTATAAAAAAAATTACAGCAAATCCCATTGCCTTGCATCGATTCTCGTTCGAGTCTAGCTCAAAGTGGTGTTTTATTGTTTTGACCTAAGATACATCTTTGCGAAATCCGCATCTACCTACTCATATCTATGTAGGGATGTTTTTTCTTGATAAACCACTTTACTCAATACTAAAAATTATTTTAGAATTTTTTTATAATACTTCATCTTATCCCTAAAGCATTCTCTAGGGTTTTCAAATCCTAATCCTAAAAATTACAAAACCTATCTTCTGATACCAACTCTAACAACCCTGATCTTTATTACATACATAAACATGATTTATTACATTAACATTTACATATGAAAAATATGAGTATAGAAAGGTATTGTGTCTTGGGAAATTAGGAACATTGCCTAATAACTTAGAACATAAAACAATACATATTTATTAAAAACATCATTTACATGACCACAATATTCAATCATACTTAACATTGCATGGGACGACCTGAGGACCTGAATAAGAAAATGGTGAGCTATAAAGCTCAGTAAGGGAGTAATCAAATAATATTTAGAATAATATAGTGCATTTTATGATATCATCATATCAATGGATTGTAAATGAAAAATGAATATAAAGGCATGATATAGCATGATTATGATAACATGGAAATGTGACGACAACATTTAACATGATATTTACATGGTCCAGGGATCATTACACATGTTGCATGAGTAAAACATTATTTAAATTGAATTAGAATGTGTAAACCCTCATTGAAATTGACGTATCATGATAACGATCCTTATCCAATTCATTTGAGTGCTATTAGGGCGCACCCTTCTTAATCATTTCATTTCATGCATAAGTGTGTGACATGGATCATATAACATGGATTCATTAATCATAATTATTTATTCAATGATGAACGAATGTGTAATTCATATATTAAACTATATAATCAGTAATTAAATGTTCATAAAGGTGAATACCCTTGATAGAGAAATGGGAATTATATTCACTATATAATGTCATTGGGTTGGAAAATCATGGTGCAATTTCAGCAGCATAACTGTGTGACATAATAATTCATAAAAATGGTTGAAGGGGGAGAAAGGGGTGTCCCATAATATTTAAATGAAGTGTAAAATAAGTGGGTAATATATTTACATGTCCCAATATATTCAATTCAATTTATATTCATAATACAAAAGAATTTTCTGAATTAAAATGGGAATAGAGAAATTCCTTAAGAAATTTCAGCATGGTAACAGGTGTACATGAAAGGAATTAATGAGAGAGAAATTAGTCTCTTATCATTAAAATATAAGGAGGACAATATTAGGGAAGTCTGAAATAATACCCCACAATTTTTAATTGAGAATAAAAGGGCATAACAACATAATGAAATTTTGACAAAAATGACAAAGGAAAAAATGCCTTACTTGGAAGTGTGGTAACAATGTCTTGGGAGTGGCTTGAGAGAGGCTTCATAGGAGATTAGTGTTCCTTGGTAGGATTATAGAGAAAGGATGGCTGAGTATGGTTGTGATCCCATGTTATTGATTGAATAGGAAGTGGGAGCTTGGGTGGTCTTATGTAAGAAAAGATAGGGAATTATTTACTATTTAGGTTTCGGACACCACATAATAAACTAATCAAAACCACAAACCAACCAATGGTTTTTCCCCGTGTTTTTTGGAAAAGGGAAGTAGAAAACATTATTTTTTATGGAAAATGGACAAATGTATTAAAATATATATCTTTCTTATATTGAGGTTAGTCACACCTTCAAGGAATTCATTTTAAAAAGTTAAAATGTTTTATATGTCTTGGAGGGTCCACTAAAGCTTCGTAAAATAAATAAAACAAACCTAAAATAAAATTATTTTAATGGAAAAACAAATATTTCCTGAATATATCATTAATTTTATTATATTATATCACTATTAGGTCATTATGATTTCATTAAACACATTATATATTTAAACAATATTTAATTTGTACCTGAAAATTCGACTGTCTCTTAAAATTATGAAACGCTCACAATTGGATAATTTTGATGTAATGATTCCAAAACAGTATTAATCTTTTTTAAATATTTGTATATATATGATAATTTTTACTTCTAAAATAAAAACTGACATTTATCAAAAATTCTTGGGTTTCGATAAAAACAGATTTCAATCCTTAATAAAAATTATAATTTTATTCCTAAAAATTTTATAATCATTTATATTTAATAAAAATTAATTTAGTAACAATATTTTATTAAAATATTATTTAATTAAAAAATCCATTAATTCATCAAAAATATATTTCAGAATATTAACTAAAAATACTATATGTTGTTTAAAAACTATTTACAAAATAAAAATATTAAATTAATGCATATTCATTATTCTATGAAAAATAATGCACATAATCATAGTGCTACGGTATTGTTACATAACCCCTTATAACACCCTCATATGACTTAAGGGTAAGGTTTGTGATGGTGGCAGACTCTTGGGGTGGCATGTATAACATCGCTCGGGTGGTAATATTTCTTAAATTCACATATCATGTAGGTCGTTTCGTTCAAGCATAACATGTTAATTCTTAGCCAAGGATTGTCAGGACTGATTCCAGGTGATGCCACCTCCATTACAAGATCTGAAAAATGGGCTTTACACATATCAATTCTACTGGATGATTTCATTGATCCCTTTTTCTGAGTAAATTGAATTTGTTAATGCCCTATATTTAAACTAATCATGTGATAATTGTTTAATGTATATATTAGTAATAGTAAATAATCATAATGATACTTTTAAATCCAAAAACTTAAAACCAAGTAAGTGCATATGTTTTATATAACCAACATAAATAATAAGATATTTAATCCGATCAAGAGGAATTTTCATTAGAAAAATTTAGGGTCGTTACAAACCCCAACTGACAACTATATATACATATATATATATATATATCTACTCCCGTGATATATATGTGTATATATATATAATAAATTGAAATGATCAGACATATCAGGAAGGAATGAAGCAGGTATCACTGTCAGGTGTCCTTTAAGAACCTGGATGGGTTTTGGTTTATTCTTTTAGTTCATCTATCATATCTCTATATCTAAAGATTGTTTATTTTATATTACATTGTCTAGATTGGGCTATACACTAGAGGTTCAAACCTAAATATATTTATATCTCACACCCTACTTTGGATTACATTGCACTAGGTTACCCGAGCCGACCTTCATTGTTCGCAGGACTTCGGACCATGGACCTTTCATTTTTCACTATACATGTACCTGGAGTTAGGATCAAAGGACCGAGCTGGAGCTTGGGATGCCCATGGAGATCACATGTGTGGGTTTATTGTATTTTACTTGTTTTTTATTTTATTTAATGTTAACCACATTGTTTACTTACTTTATATATGATTCACTACCATGACATGCATGTATCTATTTTATAAATTGGCATTGGTCACTTGAGTAAATTGAATATATTTTACTTCCGCCACTCTTCTATGTCTGATCTATTTATAAAATTCTTCCTATATTTCAAATTGGTTATTCTATGATAATATAGAGGTGTAATATTATAATAGGTTATATTATCCCCATTAACACCTCTTGAGACCCTAGATGATAATCAGAAGCCTGTAGGATACGTAGTGACATGATTGAGCCCATGTGACCCACTAGTCTGGCTACTAGATCAAATGTAACCGAGTCCAAGACATTACAAAGTGGTATCAGATGAAAAAATTTCCAATGTCTTTTTATTTTGGGTTGGCAGAAATGAGACTAGGAATGTGTCAGTTCTTGGTTAATAGTACTTCATAGGACGGATCACCCCCATACTGGGAAAAACCAAGTAGTCAGAGTTGGGAATAGATGTTTATGCATTTTTTTATTACAGTTGATGTGATTTTACCATGGTTGACGGGTGTATTTTATGTTACATATTTATTTTGTAAATTATTTTTATTTTTCATGGCCTAATATTGAAATAAAGATTCATTCCCTATATCATACTAGGAACATAGAAATTCACATTTCATATATAGTTTATTTCCATGTAGTTGCATTTGTAGGATTCTAATTGATCTGAAATTGTTCCATGAGTGTTATGCCATGTTAGGTGTTGTAATGAATTTTTTTTATATTTACCTTCTTACATAAATTTTATTCATTCATTACTATTATTAGAACATGCTTATTTGTTTTTTATACCATGTTTTTTGTCATTTATCATGCATTGGGTGACAATTTTTCATGTTGTTTCTCTATCTTGACTTTCTTGCATGACATACTGTGTTTTCAGTTTCATGCATCTATGTTTACTACCTATGATGTCATATCGTTTATTGTTATAGTGTTTGTGAATTAAAAGGAACTAGTTTTATCTTCAAAGTTGTATGGGCACCTTATAAGCCAGAAATGGTAAACCATATATTCAAACCACCCTGAACATAATGTGTATGCATGAATAGAAATATTGGTTAAAATTTAAAAGAATTATAATGTGCAATTATTAAGATAATTGATTTTGATTAAATGGGAGCCAAATTCTCTACAATAAAGTATATTGGTGCATTATAGGTTAGAAGATGGCCACCCAACTATTTGTATTGTCATAAATATATATATACATGTGAGCATGTTAATGTTTTATAGTGTTTATGATTTTGATAAATAGGAGACAATTTTCAATTCATAATGTTTATGAGCGCTTAAAGAGTTGGAAAATTAGAACCCGTGTGAAATGTAATGACATGATATTCTCAGAAATGAAATATTTTTAATGTGAAAGTAGTTTAATTATAATATGAAATAATCAGAGAAACAAAAATTAGGTTGTTTTCTAGAAACCTAGTTTTTGATTGGTGGAACCCTTGTAGGTTTCCTTATATATTCAAAGGGATTTATTGTTTTAAATTTTCTATTTACGATGAGATGCCATTTATTTTTATATTCATAAATGAAGGTTTTTGAAACATTCATATTTTAAACTTTTGGATTTTTTTTTGAAAAATCATGAATCTTGAGTTTTATTTTGGAAAAAATGGTGCTTGTTGTAGGATTAAATCTATTAAGTTTTAAATATTAAATGTGAATAAATATAAAGGGATTTAAAATGTAACCACATGTTTTGATCTTGGTAAAATTCGCGTGTATTGGTAGCTTTATATTTTCCTTTTTGTTTCCTCGGAAAGGATGCATAAGTGTTCTTCCATGGGTGATTTTTAAATAGAAATGGATTTAATGTTAGGATCTTGAGTATGCGACTCTTTTTTAGAGTGAAAAAATGTTTGGGTTGATGTTTGTTATTCATGAGGGGCTAGCCCGTAGTTGGTAGAGACCTTAGATCATTATCTCCTTGATAAATCCGATGAGCTATCATATATTTGGTGTTATTTGGGTTCTCTTGTCCCCTAAATGACATTATGCTTTTAAATGAAACCTTTTTTTGGATGCGTGGTCATGTCTTTACCGGACAATGTTACAGGATTAAGCATTGAGTAATCCTACTTTTCCACTATCAAGAAATTCCCAAGGAATGATCTATTGTTTCATTGTTTGTTTGACCCCTTATCTTTTCCTGGAGTATTATGCATTGGTATCTGTGGTACCATAGAGTGTTAAATGAAATAATGAACCAGTTAAGTTCTATTAAATAATTAATTTTTGTGCCTAAGAGTAGGGTATAAGTTCATCATTAGGTAGAGTGAATTGAGCGTTAAATACATAGATTTATCCCAATTCTTAGTATGGGTATCTAATGGAATGGGTGTTTTGACACTTACTTTCAATTCGTTTGGTTTTCATTAAATTTTATGATGTCCTGATCAAGGATCAAGGAGTGTCTCATGACCTTTTGTGTTGTTTTTTCCTAGTCTTCTCATGGTAATATAGTTGTTATTATCACCCTTCGATGACTAGAACACTCTTAAGATGGGTAGTGTTGTCTCAAATCTAGTGAATGTATCCTTCCAAGTAGAAAGGATGCTAACCAAAAATTCCTTTTGGTAACGGTTGATCACGTTTGAATGCATTTGAGAATTATTAGTTTTATATATATTTCAGTGTTTTCTTGGAATCCCAACATTCTTATGTTTAGTCATGTATGAAACGCCTGATAAAAACCATTGGCATGGAATGTGATTTTGTTGTAATGTTTCAACTATCATGAAATTTCCTCATGTGGTAGAGGCTTTGTTTTTGGAAAATGGAGTTTTGTAGGAAGGTGATGTCGAGTCCCTACCAAGTATTCGATCAATTGAGGTTTGACCTAACATTTTTCTAGTAGTTGGGTAGAGTAATTGTAATTTGTTTCAATACTCTTAGTGTACTCTTCTATGTGATTAACATGTCCCCATTTTTCATCATCTCAGATGCACTAGGAGAGTATTGATCTTATACCACAGTAAATGTTCTATAAGTTTCTGACCATTTTGGGTGTTCCTCTTTTTGTGTTTTATACAGGATGCATGGTTTCCCATGTGGGTTGATCTTAGAAACGTCATCGAGAGTCGGGTGTAGGATTCAGTGTGCGTGATTATTGTAATTTCAAGATGCCTTGGGAGAAGGCATTGCAGTTTAGCTTATAAAATGGTGAATAAATAAGGTGGATGTCTTATTAATTAGTCAATAGTCTGGACGGACCCCTTACCTCTCTAGTTTAATGGTTATGGTTGGTGTAGAACAATTTTAAGACACATCATTAGGTGAAGATGGGTGTGGTAGGTGTTAGCCGAGGAAGTTCATGAAAATCCAACACGACCTGGGAATTGATGTTGATGGGAATCGACAGTTTCATCATTTAAAAAACCACACTATGAGATCCTTTAGAATGTTGGGAGTGTAACACCCCAATCTTTCATGGTACGATTATCTTTCAATAATGCAATAGCTTGCATTGTACGCAATATCGAGATTCTAACACACCGTGACCAATCAAAGTTGCCATTATGAATAGTAATAACCACTTTTTGAAATTATATTAATATTATAATTCAATATGGACTTCATTTTTGTATTCGGAATATCGAAATTATCCTAAGTTAAATTTTTGGTATTTTTCTGAGAACTTCCATTTTTCGATGAATACTGAAAAAAATGTAAAAAAAATTTTTTAATCAAAATAATTTATAGTGATAAATTATACTATTGAGTGGTTTTAAATTATAATTAAAATATATTTTAACCGTTTTATCCAATGGTGGTCATTATAATTAATTTCACTTTGAAATTGGACATAAATAATTGTCAATATTTTGATATATATTGTTTCTTAAAAACACACTATTTGTCGTGAGAGTGGGAATTAATTATTAAATTAATTAATTCAACTTATATGTTTTGAATTTTTTAAAATAGAAATCATTTTTGAAGTAGGAATATCAAATATAACTTAGGGTTAATTTTTGGTATTTTCTGAAAAACATCAATTTTTGATGAATAGTGAAACCACTAAGTGGTAGTTAAAAAACTGATTTTTCTTTTAAATGGAATTTTAATGCTTCTGTGAATTGAATTTCAAAAATCCAACATACATCATTGTAATTAGGAAGTAAAATTTGGTACAATGGGATTAAAATAATTTTTTCTGAATAGTAACTTTTAAGTTCTATTAATCGTGATTAAAGGTAATTGGTGTAATTTAATGTAAATATAATGTTATAATAATTTGAAATTACCTTTAAAGTTTTCCTACCCTTATTTAATGAGTCATTTCCGACCAATAAAATCCATGGGTAAACTTGGGGACCTCATAGAGCCACTTGGGTAAGAAAATGACAATAATAACTTTTTATTTAAAGTAAAAATAAAATTGTCACAAACATGTGTTGTTTTACTAAAACAATTATTACATGGCGTTATATAAGTTAAATTTTCTACTATAAATATTACTTGAAAATATATTATGATTTCCTACATCATGGTAATTTTTTTATAATTTTTAGACATTAAATAAATTAAATTATTTATGACACCATGATGATGCAGCGATTACCTCATTAATTAATGATTTAAAAAAATTGAAAATATAATGTAAAATCTAAGACTTACACCTTTCAAAAAAATATTGGATGAGTAGATTGAAAACCCTTATCACCTTATCCTCAAAAATATATAATTTTGGGACCTTTAAAATCCGAAACTCATTATATAATAATGTAACATTTCATGACTTTCCAAGAGTGCCCCTCCTCTCCACTTATAAAAGGCCCCCACCTCTACCACCTTATTCACACCTTAAAAGCCATTTAGCTCGGCCAAACTCTGCCCAAATACTCTCTCAACTTCCATCTCTTACTCCTAGAATCCTTACTTTGGGCAGAAGTCTTCCCAAGGAAGCCTTTGGCTCAAATCAAAAAGGGTTACCCGATTTTAAGGTAATGTCTTCTCTTATGTTCTTCTATTTTATTTTTATTATCCAACCCCTTAAACTATTTTTATTAATTTCTTTTGTAAAAAAACAGTATATTCAATATACTAGGATGTTTTTATGATAAGGATTTGATTTACACTTACACACACCTTCATCTAATGGTTAAAGAACATACTGTTTTTGTGGGTGGTAAATTACTGGCTCACAAAACGATTATAGTTCAATCTTTTTTTAACACCTATCATGGTGGCCATTATGATGACACTATTTTTATATATGATATATATTATGTTTATGTTTTCCTTATGCTTATGTATTTTTCATTTATGTCATAACTTTATAATTTACATTATGGGTAAACACGATAATTTCATTTTAGGAAGTGCGGACTACCGCCCCCTCAAAGTGATTTGAATCATTAATGCCATATGTGGGACATATAAAGGATGGACTTAATTATATTATATATGATATTATACTGGAATTATAATATACCTTTATATCAGTATGATTTCATTCCATTAAATATGAAATAGAAATGAAAGTAGCCTTCATGCGTACGTACAGCTTACCGACTCCATGAACGGTGCATTTCATTTCTTACCTCTAAATGTTATGTAATATTATAAATACATATATATATACTGGATATATATGATATATATGATATTTACATCATGAATAAAATTTTTGATATAATTTATATTTTACCACATGAACAACTTTTAATTATAAGAAGTTTATTTTTGACTCAAGAACCAAAGATCGACAAAACGACCATTATTAACTTAAATAATTACATAATGTTCATAACAAGGTAATAAGTGATATAAAAGGAATAAATAACTTGAAAAAGGTTATTAAGCAATTATAAATTAACTCTAGTTTATTCTTCAGGATGTTAAAGAATGGTCGAGTCAATTCGGACACATGGTAAGGGACTTCGTCTCAATTTCCATTCATTGAGGCATATTTTGTTTTATACACAACATTCCTTTATACGGTGTATAAACCCCTTTGACTTTTACATTTATTAAAAATGAATCTTTTTATACGAAGCGTTTTTACTAAACGACAAAAGGAATTTTTTTTCTTACGTACGCAGCGACAATGACTTCTCCGCCACTGTGACCATTATTTGAGTTTTGGCTTCCTCTTCAAGCCATAACTTTTTTTAAATAAAAAATAAATTCCAAGTTTTTATTTTCTTTTATTTTTGTATTGAAAATGGTTTTGATAATGTTTTTATTATATCAATGTGTTGTATTGATATCTTTTGATTGAAATGTGGAAATTTTATGTTTCTTTTATGCATGTTTTATGTGAAACGATTATGTTATGGTTTTTGATATTTTTAAAACTATTCATTTGAGGAATGCATTGGACTTAATAAGTGATGGGTGGAGCCCGCTCTAGCTCCTCGATGCATCGGTAGGTCTCATGAGACAAACTAGTGTCTTGGAACGAGGCCTTGAAAAAATCTTATTTGTAGTCTTGGCATGAGGTCTTGACTATGTGGTTATGATAGTCTGGCATTATGCATTCCATCATTATAAAAGTAGTTATTGATACTGCATGTGATTATTTGACTAGTAGAATATCCATGTGAATAAGTAAATGGCATGATTTCATTTTATTTTTTCCATATTATGTTGAAGATCTATTTTTAAAGGCTTTTTTAGTTATAAATTTCCTTAAATGTTTATGTTTATTTTTGAATTTTTTCGCTGTATTGTTATCCTTACTAAGCATCTGAGCTCACCCCTTTCTATGTTTTAATTTTTCCAGGATTTTAAGAAGTATTTTATGAATGACCTATAGGGATAGTATGAGGGGATATGAAGACAATATGTTGTTGTAGTTTTGGTTTACTTTATGATGTAATGTAAGACTTATGAATATATCTAGTGTTTCCAAGGGTACTAAACTAATCGGTCTTTCGAGATTTGATCTTTTGTGATCATGCCAATGTTACGTAATAATTCACTGAATCTGAGTAACTGGGGTCGGGGCATTATAGTTGGTATCAGAGGTAGTTTATTACAAACCTTGGAAACTATATTTAGAAAAACTCTGATTAGAGAACATAGCCCTAAGATAGACTTTGAGGATTAGTATAGAAGAACTTTCTAGAATTTTTGTATTATAGATATTTTTTGAGTTTTCTGAGCAATACATCCCTATCTGGATACGAGTAGGTAGAGGCGGCTCTGGAACAGATGTACCTAGGGGTTAAAACCGAAAACACCGCTTTGAGCTAGACTCGAACGGGAACTAGTGCACAACAAGGGGCCTTGCTATACTCTTGGTTACGACACTCCCAGGGGATATTCTTAGGATAATTCTCATTTTCTTTACAAACCATTATGAAGATTTTATGAGTATATACTTCCTCAAAGAAAACATTTTTATGATTATGGATTATATCCATAAACTGTTCAATTTATGTTAAGTGTTTTACAAGTATGGAATTATGTATTTTGATTCATAAACTAATCTAGTTTATGACATTGTTTAGAAATGGAGCCTAGCTGAAGGAATTGAAACCGTATCAATGCAAGCACTCCATGTATGGATTTCCCTCCTGCTGAAGATAATTATAGTAGAGCTGGTGATACAACTGGAGCTGATCAAATTATCACCATACCAGGACAACTCACTCAGGTTATGAATAATAACCTTACCCGTATGGAGCACCCTGATCCGCAACATGGAGGATCAATGTTAGACCGCTTCATGAGGAAACAACCACCAACATTAAATGGGAGTAGAAATACCTTAATAGATGAGAAATGGATAAATTCCTTAGAGAAAATATTCTTTGCCTTGGGGAGTAGTGAAAGTGAAAGGTTTATCATGGCAGTTTACCGCCTCACTGGAGATGTTGATCAATGGTGGTCATTGATTCAAAATACAAAGGAAGATAAAGAAGTATCAAGTAGGTAATGGAGATAGTTCAAAGAGCTTTTCTTAGAAAAATACTTTCCTCGTGACCATCGAGCAGATGTGGAAAGACAATTTTTGAGTCTGAGGCAAAAGGAGGATGAGAATGTTTCAAAGTATGAGTCTAAATATACAAGGTTAGTGAGGTATGCTGCAGATTATATACGTAACCCAAGAAGTAAGATCTATTGTTTCTTTTATGGGTTAAATCTGTTTCTCTGTTGAGCTTTAGTATCACAATCTTTCTCAACGTATGAAGATATAGTCTCATGTGCTATCAAGACAGAAAATGAATTCTCTAAATCTTATGACCATAAAGTAAAGTAAGAGAAGAAGAGAACGGTGGAATAAGAGATAGATAAAGGGAAAAAGGGAAAGAAGGATTTTCCATTATGCGATAATTGTGGGAAGAATCACCCCGGTACTTTCCTAAAAGGAATGTGAGTTTTTTATAAATGTGGAGAAAAAGGTCAGAAAGATTGTGATTGTAAGGGAAAGAAAGAGGCTATCAATGTTGAATGCTACAATTGTAGGGAAATGGGGGATTATGCAAATGAATGTCCTAGTCGTTAGGGAAACATACCTCGGAAAAGGCCAAGGGATCAAGTCAATCTTATGTTTTTACTACAGTTGATGTGGAATAATTAATGTATTAGTGATTTTGGACTCAAGGATTATAATCTTGTTGTAAGAATAATGTGATATATATAAGGATTTTACTACAGTACTTGTTGTTTTCATTAATGATTTAATATTATGAAGGTAATCATATTTTTAGTGTGTGACAATAAGAGAAACTTTACTTTTTCTGGAGAATCTGATGTTACAATTGATCTCGGAATTTAGAGACCATTTAGAGAAAGTCTGGACAAAGGTATTTTGGATAACTATAAAGGTTGGAATAGATTAATTTGATCATTGGATAGTATTGTTTAAGGTTAAAACATTTCTGAAGATTATTTTTGGAATATTATAATACTGTAGTTGTAGGAAAACGGAAAACCTGCAGGTTTGGGGATAACGCGTTGCGTCGGACAAAGCTGCAGGAATCGAACCCACAACCATAGTGCGATAGGCCTTTATTACCTACCACTAGCCTACAAGAAGTCCTTGGTTATTAAAAAATAGTTTTCCTAATCTAAATGATATGTGTTAATATTTGGAACCTTGTACGATTAGGATAAATATAATACTTTTGAGTTCTATTATCTTTTTGAGGGAAAGATGAGTTTGTGCTTGAAATTAGTTGAAGGTTGAAACTCTACTTGTCAAGTATATATATATATATATATATATATATACCTTTATCTTATTCTATGAATAAATTAATTCTTAACCTTTAGGAAAGTGATATTAAAAAAATGTGTTATCCTAATACCTTATATTTTGTTGAACTGATGATATTTTCATCATAGATTGATGGCTTTGAGAGCCTCAATTTTACACTCGTTTGTGATTCATAACCTCAATCAATCCCTATAAATATTTATTTTTTTCCTCTAATTATGTGTCTATAATTTCCACCAATGTTCTCCTATTTGAAACCCTAATTTGGTGGTGACTTTTTCATTTCCCTTTCCCTCTTATTGAGGCAAAATTTTATCAACCTTATTTCTGATGTGGGTTTTCCACAAAGGTATTTTCAATTTTCATCCATTTATTTTCGAAGAACATTTTCAAATTTCCAGGGCACAATTTATTGAAGGAGGTGATAATGTAACACCCCAAGCTTCCATGGTGCGATTCTCTTTCAATAGTGAAATTGCTTGCATTGTACGCAAGTTTGAGATTCTAACACACCGCGACTAATCAAAGTAGCCATTATGAATAGTAAAAACCACATTTTAAAATTATATTAATTTTATAATTCAAAATGGCCTTCATTTTTTTATTCGGAATATAGAAATTATCCTAAGTTGAATTTTTGGTATTTTTCTGAGAACTTCCTATTTTCGATGAATAGTGAAAAATTCTTAAAAACAATTTTTTTAATCAAAATAATTTATAGTGATAAATTATACAATCGAGTGGTTTTAAAGTATAATTAGAATATATTTTAACCGTTTTATCCAATAGTGGTCATTATAATTAATTTCACTTTGAAATTGGACATAAATAATTTTCAATCTTTTGATATATATTGTTTCTTAAACACACGCTATTTGTTGTGACAGCGGGAATTAATTATTAAATTAATTAATTCAACTTATATGTTTTGAATTTTGTAAAATAGGTATAATTTTTGAATTAAGAATATCAAATATAGTTTAGGGTTAATTTTTGATATTTTTCTGAAAAACTTCAATTTCTGATGAATAGTGAAACCACTAAGTGATAGTTAAAAAACTAATTTTTCGTTTAAATGAAATTTTACCACTTCTGTGAATTGAATTTCAAAAATCCGACATACATCATTGTAATTATGAAGTAAAATTTTGTTCAATGGGATTAAAATAATTTTTGGTGAATAGTAACTTTTAAGTTCTATTAATCGTGATTAAAGGTAATTAGTGTAATTTATGGTAAATATAATGTTATAATAATATTAAATTACATTTACACTTGTCCTACCCTTATTGGATGAGTCATGGACGACCATGAAAATCCATGGGTCAACTTGGATACCCCATGGAGCAAATTAGGTAAGAAAATGACATTAATAACTTTTTATTTAAAGTAAAAATAAAATTGTCAAAAACATCTGTTGTTTTACTAAAAAAATTATTACATGGGGTTATATAAGTTAACTTTTCGACTATAAATATTAATTGGAAAGCTAAAACTATTTCCTACATCATGGTATTTTTTATATAATTTTTAGACATTAAATAAATTAAATTTTTTAGGTCACCATGATGATGCAGCGATTAAAACATTAATTAACAATCTAAATAAAATGAAAATATAATGTAAAATCTAAGACTTACACTAGTCAAAAACCTATTGGATGAGTATATTTAAAACCATTATCACCTTATCCTCAAAAATATATAATTTTGGGACCTTTAAAATCTGAAACTCATTATTTTATAATGTAACATTTCATGAATTTCCAAGAGTTCCCCTCCTCTCCTCTTATAAAAGTCCCCCACCTCTACAACCTTATTCACACGTTCAAAGCCATTTTCCTCGGCCAAAATCTTCCCAAATAATCTCTAAACTTCCCTCTCTTACTTATAGAAGCCTCACTTTGGGCATAAGTCTTCCCCAGGAAGCCTTTGGCTCAAATCAAAAAGGGTTACCTGATTTTAAGGTAATGTCTTCTCTTATGTTCTTTTGTTTTATTTTTCTTCTCCAACCCCTTAAACACTTTTTATTACTTTATTTTGTAAACAAACCAGTATCTTCAATATACTATGATGTTTTTATGATAATTATTTTATTTACACTTTCACACACTTTCGTCTAATGGTTAAATAACATACTGTTTATGTGGGTGGCGAATTACTGCCTCACAAAATGATGACTGTTCAATCTTCTTTTAACACCTCTCATGGTGGCCATTATGATGACACTATTTTTATATATGATATATATTATGTTTATGTTTTCCTTATGCTTCTGTATTTTTCATTTATGGAATAACTTTATGATTTCCATTATGGGTAAACATGATAATTTCATTTTAGGAAGTGTGAACTACCGCCCCCTCAAAGTGATTTGAATCGTTAATGCCATATGTAGGACGTATAAAGGATGGAGTTAATGATATTATATATGATATTATACTGGAATTATAATATACCTTTATATCATTATGATTTCATTCCATTGAATATTAAATATAAATGAAAGTAGCGTTCATGCGTACGTACGGATTGCCGTCTCCATGAACGGTGCATTTCATTTCTTACCTCTAAATGTTATGTAATGTTATAAATTCATATATATACTTGATATATATGATATATATGATATCTATTTCATGAATATAATTCTTGATATAATGGATATTTTACCACATGAAGAACTTGTAATTATAGGAAGTTTATTTTTGACTCAAGTACCAAAGATCGACAAAACGTCCGTTATTAACTTAAATAATTACAAAATGTTCATAACATGGTAATAAGTGATATAAAAGGAATAATGAACTTGAATAAGGTTCTTAAGAAATTATAAATTAACTCTATTTTATTTTTCAGGAGGTTAAGGAACGGTCGAGTCAAGTCGGACACAAGGTAAGGGACTTAGTCTCAATCTCCTTTCATTGAGGCATATTTTGTTTTATACACAACTTTCCTTTATACGGTGTATAAACACCTTTGACTTTTACTTTTATTCAAAATTAATCTTTTTATATGAAGCGTTTTTACTAAACGACAAAAGGAATGTTTTGTCTTACGTACGCGGCGACAACGACTTCTCCGCCGCCATGACCATTATTTTCGTTTTGGCTTCCTCTACAAGCCATAACTTTTTTAAATTAAAAATAAATACAAAGTTTTGATTTTGTTTTATTTTGGAAATGAAAATGGTTTTGATAATGTTTTTATTATATCAATGTGTTGTATTGATATCTTTTTATTGAAATGTGGAAATGTTATGTTTCCTTTATGCATGTTTTATGTGATACGATTATTTTATTATTTATGATATGTTTAAACCTATTCATATGAGGAATGCATTGGACTTAATAAGTGACAGGTGCAGCCCGCTATAGCTCCTCGATGCATCGCTAGGTCTCATGAGACAAACTAGTGTCTTGGAAGTAGGCCTTGACAAAATCTTATTTATAGTCTTGGCACGAGGCTTTGACTACGTGGTTATGATAGTTTGGCATTATGCATTCCATCATTATGAAAGTGGTTATTGATATTTCATGTGATTATTCGACTAGTAGAATATCCATGTGAATAAGTAAATGGAATTATTTCATTTTATTTTTTCCATATCATGTTGAAGTTCAAGTTTAAAAGGCTTTAGTTTTAGTCATACATTTCCTTAAATGTTTATGTTTATTTATGAATGTTTCCGCTGTATTGTTATCCTTACTGAGCATCTGAGATCACCCCTTTCTGTGTTTTAATTTTTCTAGGATGTAAAGAAGTATTTTATAAATAACCTGCAGGGATAGTATGATGGGATATGAAGACAAGATGTTGTTGTAGTTTTGTTTTACTTTATGATGTAATGTAGGACTTATGAATATATCTAGTGTTTCAAAGGCTACTAAACTAATCAGTATTTTGAGATTTGATCTTTTGTGATCATGCCAATGTTACGTAATAATGCAATGACTCTTGGTAACTGGGGTCAGGGCGTCACAGGGAGTGTTCTTTGAAAGCAAATTCAAATGGTGTAAGAGATGTAGTTTGAATTTGGATGTTTAATATTGAAGCCTAAGGTGGGAAGTACCTTTGGCCAGATGCTTAGTGAGATGACATCGTGATCTTGTATCTAGGTATACGGGCATAAGAAATATCTTTCAAAGTGTTTCGGTTGGAAATTAGTGATGGAAAGAGTTTTAATGGCTTAAGGGCCATTTTTCATTGAAATTGAAAAGGTTTTGTTAGGAATTTGGGAACATAGTGCGACTATCTGATCGAAGATTCCTGACCCCTATAGGTTTTGTGATGTGTTACGTTGTTCCCTAAGGCTTCTAAGGGAAGAGATATTCTATGGTGGTAAATATGTAATGATCCTCATTTTGGATCCGACTAAAAAATTATGGATTTTTAACTTTTTCAATTACTGAATGGGTTCTTAAAATTGATCCTTAGAATATAATTTCATGTTTTAGTTAACATCAAAGTGATTTTTTGGACTTGGTTGAAGCCCTGTTATGTTTCTCGAGTGTCTTGAAGTGTTTTGGGAGTGCTAGACCCAGAAAATAGGGTTTTCCAAAACTGTATAGGACTTACAGTTTTTCTGAAAACTATGGGGCCTACTGTAGGTGACGATGCTTCCCTAATTTTAGGGGACAAATATATTTTACCTTCGCTGCACATTGTTTTCCAAATTTTGGAACTAGCTCGTGCAAGGTTCTTTAGATTTCCAATGGGGGAACACTGTTAGTTTAAATCTATTTTCTCTCAAGAAATTCTTTTTTGGATTTCTACCCTAGTCTCCCTCCATTTCTTGTCCTATTTTTTTCTATCTATCGACCCACAAGATTCTTCCAAACTCAATGATTTTATGGTTGATCATGTTTTTTGTTTTCATTGGATCTATAGTAATAATGAAGGTATATTGTGACCCTTGGGTGCATGTTCTTGAAACCAATTATGAAGGTGAGGTGGTTGAGGTGGTTTTTGTCCTCTAGCTTTGTTTCAGGTGCATTGCTACCTATTTATTTTTTTTGAGTCTCCAAGTCAAGAGTGACTCACCCTCTTGTTCAAGGTAAGTTAATAAATATATGTGGGTTCACCCGTTACGTTTATAATAATCCATGGTTGTGATTTTACACATATGGGGCTAGGTGTGACCATATATATATGTGTGTGTGTGTCAGTGTGTCTGTGTGTGTGTGTGTGTGTTAATAGGTGAGTGGAGATAGGTATATGCATATAAGTATTTTTGTAAGGATCCCCTTGCACATGCTCATGGACATGTATGTGTGTGCATATGGGCTATGTGTCATTACATGTATTGGAATATGCATATGCTAAGTGCAGGAGCATCATCATTTAGTTAGAAAGAGTCAAGAGCCGAAGTGGATGGCCTGGTTCCACCCTGAGGTAGGGTCTCTTTCATTTCTCTATTTATTTAAGAAATCACTAATTATTTAATTTTTATTTTTCTCAAACCCTTACTTAATGCTTTCTATGTGGGTTAGTTTATTATCAATTTGATTTCTTTGATGAACCAAATGAAAATATTAAATGTGATAATTGGTTGATTGAATAGAAAATCATGTTTTTGTAATAAAACCCCTCAATCGAGGAGCACTTCCATCAAGTTAAAAATGTAGTTATAGACTATATTTATTTTTTACTTATTTTCTTAATGCTTTCTATTTTTACATGGGTTTTAATTGATAAAGGACATGTTAGGATTGTTGGCCCCTTTATGCTTATTTTCCTCAATAAATTCCTTGTATATGTGGAACTACATATTATATGAGTACACCTTTAACCAATTTACCATGTTTAGGTAGATTTAATGTGATTAATTTGAATAGGGAGATTTCACTAAATGTTGTGCTTTGATTTAGTGGATTGGTTATAATGAATTTCCTTCCTTATATAAAAGGGGGATTAAATGAAAAGGTTTCCTTGAAATCTAATTGTTCATGGTTAATGGCATACATGGGAAGTATTTTCTTCATGGGATGTTTTGAACATGACTAAGCACACATGAATGTTTTAATTGGAATACATAAGACGAGTTTCCTTAAGTGTAAAACATTATTGTGGTTGGATATTTGTATATGGTAAAGTAATTTGGAATGCAAATTAGGTAATGAGATATCATTTATTTTATAATTGTTCGATATAAATAAATATATAGATGATGTCATTCTGAATGTTGCACCATTATATATATGTGTGTGTGTGTGTGCGTCCATGGGGGATGTATGCATTATAGCCCCAAGCCATTTTGTTAAATGTGGGTGGTAGGCATTACATCCCTGATCCATTCTGTTAAGTGTGAGTGGTAGGCATTCTTTCTCGAGGACATTTTTCTAAATGTAGGTGGTATGAATTATAGTCCCAATACATTCTTTTAAATGTGAGTGGTATGCATTATTGACCCGAGCCATTTTGTTAAATGTGGGAGGTATGAATTATAGCCTCGGGCCATCCTGTTAAATGTGTTTGGTAGGCATTATATCCCCAAGCCATTCTATTAAATGTGGGTGGTATATATATATTTACCTCATGACTTTAATTTCATGATGGATAGAGGAATCACTACACGTTTCTGTTATTTCAATGTATGCCTAGTGATTGAAAGGGCTCTTGGACCTGGTTTTGGGTTAGACCGTGATAGATCCCCTAGAATTCGGATGGCGGTGGTTTGTATCGATCTGCCCAAACTCATAGCTATATAAATATATATATACATCCATAATATATATGTATATATATATATATATATTAAATTGACATGATCATACATACCAGCCATGGGATGAAGCAGGTATCGCCACCAGATGTCCCTTGGGAACCTAAATGTGTGTTGGTTTATTCTATTAGTTATTTTAACATCGCTTCATAAATCCACACTATTTATTTTATAATACATGATCAATATAGTCTTAGACATCAGTGGTACCTACCTACTATGATTTATATCTCACACCCAACTCGGGCTTCCATTACACTGGGGTACCCGAGTAGGCTTTTCTTGTTCGCATGACCTAGTACCTTAGAAAATGCTTGATGATATATACTTGTAGCTGGAGTTAGGAGCAATGGACCGAGCTGCGGCTTATGATTCCCAGAGAGATATCCTATGGGACTTTTTTCTTTTTATTATTCTGTTTTGTATTGAAAGCATGATGCCCTGTTTTCTGCATTCATATATGTATAACTTCTATGACATGGATTCATATATTATTTAAACTGGGGTTGGTCACTTTATTAAATTGAATATATTTTCCTTTCGTTGCACTTCTATCTGTTATCACTTTATATACTTATTTTTCTACATTATATTGGATATTATATGATAACACCACTATACACTCTAATAAGAGGGTATAGTCTCTCCACTATCTTCTCTTGAGGCCCTCGATGCTAGTTCTAAACATCTAACATAAGGGTAGACATTCTTGAGGCTATTTGACCAACCAGTTTGGCTATCGGTTCAATGGTATGTCGATCTTGGTTGTTAAAATTCATCCAATGGTTATCAACATCATGCCCATTTAGTCTGAAAAAGTTACATTCTACTACTATTTTACACTCTAACGATCGATATCCAAAAAACATTCAATTAATGTAAAATTTAAGGTACTTCTCATACTAGATCTCATGATTAATGATGTCATATCATGTTTTCAGAAACACCTCCTCCACCAATGTATCAAACATATAGACCTATAATAAGATACTGTCATTTTTTCCAAACCTCGAATTATAAGTTTCTTTATCCAATGTGATGGGATTTCAAATGGATGATTCTATATCCTCGAGATTCCTAAAATTCTAGTATTTCCATGTAAATCTACATATGTATATAAATAACTGAGTATATGTGTTCATAACATTATAAGGATTAAAATTTCTATCCCATTCCTATATTCATAGAAATCTAGGCTTCGGTGATATCAACCGCATACTAGAATCTCATCTATTGCAATCATCATATTGAAAAACCACATGGTAGTATCTTCCCCCCATGTCTATCATTATCGAGTCATCAAATCCACATTCTTATGCAATTCTTTGGGCAAGTTTATGGAATTTCAATATTAATTATCCCTTAGGGATAAAAACCCAAGCGATGATGGAATTATTTCATAGACGTACCCTTTCTTCATCCACATCCTGGTTGTAAGCGACATGTTTTATTCATCCTCTCATGTTAACTCTTCCTAAGGGGTTATATCATTGTATGATAAAGTGAGATAGGTAGTATATTTCACTAACTATGAATAATTATTCCATAAATTAATAAAAGTATCAGGGTATCGTTTCACAAAATTGGGGTTTTCCATGATATAAATGTTCATTTTACTCCCACTATCCTTTTATTGACTTATATATTTTTATTTCTCAATGAGATCGATAATCTCTAGGCTTCTGGTTCAGCCAATATGGAATTTTCCACATTATCCCCTTGACCCTTGCTTCACAATTCTCAATAATGATGTTTATTTAGTCATATAAATTTTATTAAAGTGTCAAATTTTAGTTTTACAATAGGTGTACCATTAAAAGTTGATAAATTTTCATGTTAAATAAATATATATTTTAAGTGTAAAATTGGACTTATTAATATATAATTTTTATAATTTCTATTAGATTCATATTAAAACATTTTATATACATTTTTTAACTTAACATATTAAGTCTTATTCATTCCCACTGATACATCAGCTATGATATATCTTCTCTATCGAAAAATATTATTTATAGTATAATATTTTTCAGTATAACTTAATTTTTTGTTAAACACAATCTTTTAAATTAACACATTGTTTCATTTCATTAATCCTTTTTTGAAATTGAATCCATTTTATCATAAAATTACTATTTAATTAATAAATAATCATATATACGAATAAGACTTATTCTATCCTTACCCAGGTTTTTACATCCTTCCCCCTTTTGGAAATGGCATCCTAAAAATTTTACTAACATATCAAAAAAGTGGGGATATTTTTCCATCATATAATTTTCATACTATAGTGTAACCTCTTCAACCATATAGGGTTTACATGAAACCATATCCTTGTGAATTAACTTATTCTACAACACATTATATTTGTGGTCAAGAACAAGAACTTATTGTTCCTCATAAGAAATATTATATTCCAAATGTACTACATTAGGTCTAAAAACATGAGAGGAATTTGGGACATACATACTTATCATTAAAACATTAAATACATTGGGTACCTAGGATAAATATATAGGTAATTACACTCGGTATAAAATTAATCCAATAATATCCATGATTTTATATGTTCAAATGAACTGTGGACATAGCTTCTCTTTATTACCAAACTTCATCACACTTTTCCATGGAGAAATATTAAGAACGACATGATGAACTACTTAAAAAAAATATTTTATATGGTTCTCCATGTTTATTTTTTAAATACTCTGAGATTTCCTCATGTGTCATATAATTAGATAAATGTTATCTACCATTTCCTTTACCATATTGGGTCCCATAAAATTTCTTTCTCTTACATCGTCCCAAAAATTCAATGTCTGACACCACTTTCCATATAATGACTCAAATGGTTCCATTTATATAGTTTAATAAAAATTATTTTTATATGAAAACTCAACTAACGTAATAGGGAAATCTAAACATCCTTCGTAATCTTTTGAGTAAAAATTAATAATACCTTCTATGTTCAAAATATTCCACTCATATTTTCCATCAGATTGAGAATGAAAAGTTTTACTGAAATATAATTCAGTACCCAACGACTCTTAATGTTCATTCACAAAATTAGAGTTCATCGTAGGATCATGGTATGATACAATTTATGGAGTCACTCCATGTAACCTCACAATCTATTTTAGATGCAATTGATATAGGTGATCTAAAGACATCATTTCTCAAATAGATAGGGAATGTGTATATTTAGTAAATTAATCAAAAATAAATGAAACCAAATAATTACCTTGATAATTATTTTTCAATCACAACAAAAAATAAATTGATATATTATTCCATTTCTAATTTTAAATTGTAATAGGTTTAAGAATAACCTTTGAGGAATATCATTTTTCTTGAACCTTCTTATTTGTAAAGCATTTAATGGTAAAGTCAGAAAATATATATTTTCTTTCCACTGAACCAATAATAATTCTAAATGTATCTATTCATCTTAGTGTTTCATAGATGAATATAATATATAGAACAATTAGATTCAATTACAAATTATTTTCTCACCTATGAATCACATAGAACACATATTGTTTTTCAATGTCATAAAACACCTTCTTCATCAATGTTAAAGTTAGGAAACAAAATATTCTAAATTTATTATACCTTTTCTTACAACGATTCATACACTTTATGAGCCTTATTAATTATTTATAAAAAACATTAATGTAATGAAAACAATAAAAACAACAAAGCATTCCCTTGAATCAAAAAATTATAGGCCATAATTCAACAAATAATTAACCAAAATGTCACATTCCAAAAGTACCATGGTTAATGTATCATTACTTTTTCTACTAAAATAATCATCTAAATTGTTTGGTTTTCTAGTATTATAATGAATCATGATATCATAATCCTTTATATGTTCATGGCATATTTTTTGTCCCATGTTTAACACTTTCTGAGGGAATATATACATCAAACATTTTTTATTAGTATATATTTAACACTTCACTCCATTAAAATGATGTATCAAATTTAAAATTACAAAACAACAGTATCTAATTCCAAATCTTGTGGTAGGTAATTTAACTTATGAATTTTCAACTTATGTGAGTCATATTCAATTAACTATTCATTATCCATCCTAAAAAAACCAAGTCCTATTAATGAAGCATCAATATAGACAACAAAATCACCATTTATTGAGGGAATGGAAAAAATGTGGGCATTGAATAATATTATTTTCATTTAATGAATACAAACATCATATACTCTTATCCTGATAAAGCTAACTCCAATTTGTGTTAAAATATATATTAGTCTAGATAATAGTGAAAACTATTCAAAAAATAGTAATTACCATCTAAACTAAGATAAATATGAATATTTATGACATCGATAGGTCTCTTACACTCATAAAAACATTTATTTTAGTAGACTTTACTTTTAAGCCATCATTAGGAAAAATATGACCATGGAATGAAATTTTTTGAAACAGAAATTCACCTGTAAAAATAAATCCATATAGTTTATTTTATTTTTTGGTTTGTAAAACAAAAATTATGTTTATTTCATGTTACTCATGGAATTTATAATATAAAAAATTAATACACATAAGAAAAAAATGATCCAAAAATTTATGCAACACATTATTCATAAGATTCATAAATATAGAACATGTATTAGATACCCCAAAAAGAGTAAGTAAATACTCACAATGCCCAAATATCATCCAAAATGATGTAGTCAGAATGTCATACTACGTTTAAATTTAGATGTTGGTACCAAGATATAATATCATTCTCTGTAAAACAATGATCTCCTTGGAGCTTTCAATACTAAATTTGATAAACCAACATCATTTTATGGAGTTGAAAATGATTTTTTCATGCCCTTTTCCTTGCAATCCTGATGTCTTTCACCGTTTGAAATCATCTTTGGATACACATAAGAATAATACCCAACCTCGCTAAAATTAAAAAAAATTAACCATTAGATTTTCAATGCTTGTATGATCATCATCGTTGTATTCATGGGCGATATGAACAACATTTCTACATCAGAAAAAAAAATTAGACATTGAATGACATTCTCCAATATTCTTCTTACCACACTTCTCATAACATGTTAATTTTTTTTCTTTCGTCCAAATTTCATTGATGAATTCATTCTTACTTCCTAGAATATGGAATCCTTATTTAAATTGTTTTCATAGTACACATCATCATTAAAAAACCCTTTTTTTCCTTCATAGAACATCAAATATGTTTTTCATGGCATATTAACTCATGAGAAGACAATTTTTCTTTGATAACATGGATTTATTCCTGAGTAAACCCGATTTATCATATTATCATTATTTTGGACAGAATTTTGGACATACCATTGTAGACTAGTGATTTTTTCTTCATGTACATCCATAGATTCTTCCTCTTTTCAGCTCAATTCCAGGAATTGTTTGTGTATCCTAGGTCAAAAAACCATAGGAATATATTTTCCATAGAAAAAATTATTAAATTCATCCCATTCCAAGGAATCAATCTCCTCGGTTTTTATGATATTCATAACCATTTACCACCGCGGGTCAACCTCACATTTAAATTGATTAATTGAAATAGGTACCATTTGATTATATGAATAACCTATGACATTGAATATATTTTATTGGTCTTTAATCCATCCTTCATATAGCTCATGTTAAGATGATCCTCTTAATTATGTGGGATGTTGTTGCATTAAATTCATCATTATCATTATGTTTCTATTGGTATATTTGGTTATTGCATTGGATGGTCTCCACAACCATTTATAGAGTTTTTGAAATGATTCATCACTACAAATAACTGCTTAGTTTCAATTACAACCATCTAGATTTATTGAAATCATAGTTCAATATAGATGGTATAAGATAAATATCTATTAATAATTTGTAAAAAAAGATGGAATAACGGTAGTGAGAACCATTAGAATAAATCTAATAATCAGATAATGTCCTAGTGTTTTGGTAATGATCATGAATTCTATAGGTTTATCCTAAGGTGTTATAGATGAACATGTAATGATTAAGAAATCTAATAAATTATTATCTTTTTTAATTATGTATTTTTTCAATTTGATTATTATTTCTCACACTATACTATTGTGTTTTAGTTATGAGTTTGAACTAGAAGTAATCATGGTATTAATGAATGTGAAAAATAATTCATTGAATTTCCTCCAGTGAGAAAATATATTTTTGTGAGATGTAAAGTAAAATATCATTTTTAGAGTCACACAAATTTTTAAACATATGAATCGTGATATGATTCTTACTTGTCAAAATACGGAACAAAATTCTATTTATTCCATCATGACGCAAAATCCACCTTACAGTAGTGGGACCACTGATCCAAAAAAATTTGTGAAATTGATCCATACAATTAAGAGAATATTTTTTATTTCATAATGTAAAGAACATAAGAATACTACGATTGTTTTTTATCATTTTAATGGTGAAAAAATTCAGTGGAGGAATCATATCAATAATATAACACAATATAATGAAGATGAAACTATAGAGATGGATGAGTTAATGATCATATTATTCAATAAGTGAATTCATCGTACTCTTTATATGAAAATAGTGATCGAATTTGTTAAATTTTGGAATCATTTTGTGGAATATTTTGGTAACTATGGGGAATTATTTTCAATACTTATAAGAGAAGTTTCTTGTATAATCATCATACATGAATGAGGCGTTGATCAATTCTTCAATGTTTTAAATCATTGAATATAAAGGGTTCCAGACATATGGGACTTCATGTACAATGACTAAAAATTTCAATGTAATGTGAAGGTGTAGATTCTGATTAGAGTTACCCATCTATCTCATGGTTTTAATAATAAAAGAAATTTGGAAATGAAATTAAATTAAAAAAACCATGGATAGTATATGTTAATCATTCCATTATACACAAATTATAGAAAAAAAATATGGTGGAAATTGTTTTAAGGGAACTAGTAAATGTTTTATATGTTGAAGGGTATATCATATGGATGTAAAATACCCAAATAATGGGAAATTGTTATCTAATGATGTTAATATAGATAATGTTATACAAAATACACCACTAGCACACCAGTGCAAAAAAAATCATGATGTTTTGGAATTATGTGATTCAATTCCCTGATATAAGGGATAATGAAGACTGTAAAAAACTATTTAATTCAATAGAAAAAGTGAATTCTTATCAAAAGACAACATGGGAAGTAAATTATGATAATTAGAAAACATTTATCCTTCAATAAATGTTTGGGGATTTTATTTTGATGTTTGTATGTACACACCAAATGTAAATCATATTGTACATACATTATTGAAATTTTTGTGTGACTATGAGAATTTATTATCCTTCAATACATATATTTTAGAATAAAGAAAAAACATATGATATTATGAAATTTAAATATGATCACCTGTTGGTGCAAGGATGATCCCAGAATTCCAATGGAAATGTTTTTGTTTAAGATATGAGTATATATATGTAATAAATGGTGAATTATATTTCGGTAGAATTAATAATTTCATTGTATAATAATTTTAACAATTTATTAGGGGATATACAAATTGTAATGAATCTTTATTAGTGATTAAAATTATTTCAATATAATCATTAAGTTGATCATGGAATGATATCAGATAAAATCATTCCAATATATGGGATTCAATTTTGTTTAACTATATTTTTAATGATCGATAATGTTAACTATTTGATATATGGATTTCGTTGAACATTAGATGTTGTTGGTAAAAATTTTCAATAAAATATTTTTTTAAATATATTGAGGCTGATAGAATGAGTTTTGGATCTAATGGTTATTTAAATGGTAATTTTAGCACTTTAGGCTTGAAGATAAATAATTTTTTGTATTCATTTCAAGGAGTTAGAGATGAAAGTGTATATTAAAAAAAACCTAAAAATAGGATGAAATCAGGAAATTAACGATATTTGGATCTGAAAGAGCTTAGGAAATCATAGAGAATGTTATATCCATTCAGCAATACATCAAGAGAGTTATGAGTATATAGAAATGATATTTTGATAGTAAATAGTGTGACTTGGATTTTGATGTTGGGAGAAGGGTTTTTTGCAAATTTCACCACTAAATAAGGTTATGGGATTTGGTAATAAGGGAACTTGGATCCCTACCTATATTTTCTCATTAAAATTATTGATCAAGAATGTATGGTTACATATCAGTTGCAGCATCCACCAAACCTCTCCATCATCATGATGTGTTACATGTATCTATTAAAAAATATACATAACTCATCCTAAAAAATGTACTAAACTAAATATCTATACAACTAAAATAGAATCTTTCATATAATAAACATCCTATATAAATCTATTATCATAGAGATAAATTACTACGAAACAAGAAAATTCACCCTATTAATGTTATCTGGAGAAATAAAAGATTTAAAGAAGCTACATCGGTATTCGATGATTTAATAAAACTATGATATCCAAATTTATTAATAAAAGTGAGTAAATTTGAGGGAAAAATAATTTTACAGGGGGTATAATTTAACACCACTATATTTTATTAAATATATTTTTTTGAGATAAATTTAATTTCCTTGATAGATAGTGTTACCCGTAACACCATGAATAAATTATCAATGATATACTATTAAATTATATTAATCGCATAGATTTTATATAATATTTCATAAATAGGACTAATTAAATGAAAATATATTTGTGTTTACATATGTATAAATTAATTCATTGGTAATAAATTAATTAGAAACCAAAATCTAACATAATTGAACATAAAAATGATATTTTTCTAAATATATGTTCTTAGGTGAAGAATGTATTTTTTATCTTAATAAACTCAAATAATAACTATTGAGGTATGTTTTTATTTACATGTATATTTGATATATTGAATCAAATGTTTTTACATTCATTCCATATTTTTTAGGTATGGCTTAAGAATAAACAAACTTATATTCTTAAAAATGTATTTTTCTAAAAACTAGTCTTGATCTGTTGCATGCTAATTTTAAGAAATATATATTTCACATATAGAGAGAAAATTATAAAAAAATTAATTACATATTTAGAATTCTGATGTTCATATTGGGTAAATATTTCCATTTAATATTTACTCTACATGAATAATAACCATCGTAAAATTCATCACCTCTAAAAAACAAATTAGGAAACTATTGGTTAATACTATATGATAAGGACATTATTCTTCATCCTAATTCTTATTCTATGAACATAATTCAACTATTATATCCTTAGGGTAAAATTTCAGTAGTTTAATGGATGAATGTCTCTAAAATTACATTTATAATATTTAATTTAATGAATGTTACAAAATATCACTATGTTAGTTTTAAATAATACTTTTCTGTCCACAATGAAATAAATTAGTTATGAATGAATAGAAATAGAAATTTTTTTCAAAATGAAATTATCCTCAAGTTGGTAATTGATTTATAATTTTTAGTTATTATTTAATTATAATAAATTATTATGGAGAACTGAAGCTATATTCTTTGAAATAATAAAAAAAATAACATTAAAAATTCTAAAGTAATATAATTTAATTAATTTAATGATTTACTTGGATTTTTTAGTTTAATATGAACTATTATAGTTATTTTAAAGATATATATTTATATTAACCAATTTTTATTATAAATTTATTTTGATATTAAATTAATTGTTTAAATATTTACATTAAATATATTTTATAATAAATAATAGTTCATTAAAAGAAATAAAATTTATAAAATTCTTAGATTAGGCCATATTAATGGGATGTTGATGTAACAAAATAATTACGGTGAATTTATTGGTTGTTTTGAATTTAATAGTATTATTCTTAACCCATAAATGGTAGAAAACAATAATATTTTTTTAATTGTCTAATGGGTTGACTAATGGTTAAAACAAATAGATAAGGGTAGAAATATGGTCCAAACATGCCTAATTTTTATTATAAAATTAGTGAGACTCATCATTATCTTATGATATAATATTTTTAATATTGGTCCATTCTCACATCAAAATTAATTTATATCAATTTAATATTTTATTAAATTCCAACGGTGACCTTCACTTCATTTATGGAAGGGAACCCCATGATTTCTCTTCTTCACAACACATCAAGCCATCAAGATCCACTGACCTATTCCATGTTCTCTAGTACATTATACTAATAAAATAATAGTGTAGTTATACTTCTCGGATGACTGGCCCTAGATACCTTAAAAAGATATCTTCATGAGTTATTTAAAAAAATATGTAATCTCTTAAACTGATCACTTTTATTGTTATTATTTTTCCTTCTGTAAATTTTTTATATTCATAATAAAAGAAAAATTTGGGTGTAGTAAATATATTCAAATATTATTATGATTTTGTAACCTCTTTTATTCCACCAATTACAATTAAATGGGGAGTTAAAATATTTTTCATTTGTATGTATGCCTTAATATCTCCATGCAGTGATACAATTACTTTGGCATCAACATATTTTATGAATGGGTAATATGTTGAAATAAATATTTATTAATGATAATAACGAAATAATTAAACCAATATTTTTATAATCTTTTTTCTTCATTCATACCTTCCAAACCGCTGGAAAACAACAACATCGATCATGCATACATGTGGACTACAACCTCCGCAAAGCGATTTGATTTATTTTTCATTTATGTTATACAATGATATTAATTAGGATATATTTATGAAATATAAATTATATATTTTAAATAATAAATAATATATAATTGTGTGTTGATATTTACTATTATTTCATTCCATCAATCAAAATACTGAAAACAATGTTCATGTGTATGTATGGCCTACCATCTCCATTAATAGGGTAATTCATTTTTAAATCACTATCCTTTATGAATAAATAAAAAAATGTATATAATTAATATATATGATATTTATATCATTATTAAAATTCGGTGTATCCTTTTATCGATATTCAAATAGAATTCCTAAAACTACAAAAAATGGACAAACATGAAAAACGAATAAGATATCACCCTAAACATTGATTTTATTAATGGAGTGTTAACAAATGGGTAATCAAATGTTATAATTAAGGAATATTTTGTAATATATATAATTATCCATTATCAATATATATATAATAAACATATATTTATCATACCATATGTCCTAATGAATATGAAGGAAATCATACCTAAGGTAATGGATTTTCGACTAACATTGTTTTATGTGGGAAACATCCCTTATACGCTGATTTTTTTAATATATTACCCATGAATGTGTTTTTTTATTTATTCACATAAAAATTAGTATATATATTTATAAATCTATTTATATTTATTTAATGGGGATTATTATTCATAATATAAAAAATTGGAATGGTTTTTATGATATAATCTCATTGCTTTTCAAGTTTGTATCATATTATTTTTATGATGATCAAATATTATGATCTACCATTTCATATGTTCATAAATTCTCATATCATATTATTATTTAATTATAATAAATTTTTTCCTTTTATTTTAACCATCATCACTCCTATAGATATTGGAAATATGTTTTTAATTAAAATTGATATAATTTCTCTCATCGGTCAAAAATAAGTTTTATACCATATCGATGTTTACTAAATATAATTTAAATATAGATTTATCATTATCCTATGATTGTTTAACTTAATTTTTAATAATATTTTTCAATTTTTAAAAAATTTATTAAATGTAATCTTATTATCATATTTCAAATGCAATAATTTTTTTATATAAATTGGAACGGAATATTTTCTATAAATTTGTATGGAATGAAAGGAATTTTCCAAACCGAAGACCTCTTAAGGTTTATAAGTTTTCTTTCAAATTTTCCATGTTTATTTTGTATTATTTTTAAAAATATATGAAATATTTATATTTCAAAATGTTTCATTCCTTAAAAAAATTACAATCAATCATTCAATATCATTTTCTCTCTAAGGTGACATGTGTTGGGATTTCATAAGGTTTACTATGGAAATAATTAAAAAATATAATTGCCTATATTTATCTAGATTGTATACATTTATTTTGAAAAAATTTATAGGATTCCTATTCCTTTTCCAGGGGTTGTGTTATTATAATGTAATGAAATTGTTAAAAAACCTGCTTATTTTTCTATGTATTAGGGAATGATGGATTGTTTATGAAAAAAAATTATTTTCAGGTGATATAATATGAGGATTTATTTATGTTAATTTTGAAAAAATATTTATGATTTTAGTTATGTGATTGGTCGGACCTAAATATAACTTAAATTAATTAGGGAATTATTGACACCTCATGATATAAATATTACTAGAATTGCGATTGAAAACAGTTTAGTATGCGATTATGTCCACTAAAATAGAATGATGAGTGAAACATGGAAACTACAATGGAATAAATCAAGAACTCGATAAATTGTTATACTATTGGGAGTGAACCTAGACTATTATTATGGTTTAGGGAGTGGACTCAATTCACTATGAAAGTCCTTGTAGTGAATCTTAGATTAATATGAAAATAGTTATCTATTATTATATTTGTGCAAAAAATTATGTATTTTACTTTTGTATTTTACAATTTGTAATATTTTTTGATTCTATTAGTATTCATGTCTTATGAACTTCCATGTTTTCCATGATGCAGGATTATGATTATTGATATGTGGTTCATGAGTTTCAAATTTTATACTGTAGATCTCATTCCCTTATGTCTATTCCATATTCAATCAATCATTGATATCTCCCTTGTACAACCCTAATGGGAATCTGTTCTCTCCATTTTTTGTGTTTCCTTGCCTAGGTTATTAATAAAGGATCCAATTATGATATTTCAAACAAGTGTTCCTATTATGAATTACAATATGAGAGATAATGTTGATATTTTATAAACTATTTGTTTATGTATTAATTTTTTCAAAATAATTAGACCTATATAATTATGGTGTGGATTGGTAAGTTATGTAATTAATATTATTATATGAAGATGATAAAAATATATATGAAAATATGTGGTCACTATAATAAATAATATGAATATTATAAGATGGATCACTCCCTTGTTTAATATTTTTACTACATGAGATGTATCTTCTACATGATTCATTGTAACTCTATATCTATCACATTAGATCTAAAATATATTCAATTCTTCATGCTTTATTTATTATAATTTTTATAGAATTATAAATATGGAATCTTTATTGTACCAATATTCTTTTCTTTTATTTGAGACACAAGTGTTTCCACTGAATATAGTATCATGGATCTCCCTATTTACATTCAACATCTTATCGTATTTCTATATTCACTACATCATGTGAATATTATTCTCATTATAATAAAAATTCAAATTTATATAAATATCAGAATTGATGTTCCCAGAATCACTCAATTAAATCCATAGAATTGTTTTCCCCAACAATTGTTTCCCTATTCATAAACAATATTAATAAAATGAATTATAAATCATGATATTTTAAATAAAATGGATTTTTATCTATTGTTTATCATCGCTAAAATTATGTAAAATCTAAATAATAAAATACACTAAATGTTTATATGAATTCATGAATTTTATAGTCATGTTTTTATTCCATGTACATCGTAGAAAAATGATTTTACTTTTAATATTGATCCTTTATTATATTATACAAAAATCATTATCATATCATGATAATTAATTATTTTATGTTATTATTAAATTTTATAAAATGATTTAATTCTCACATTCCCACCAATTTAATTCTTAAATAAATAATTGATAAATTTATATTTTAGCTACAAATTTATATCTTATGATGTTAAATTTTTATTTCATATGATTATATGAATATTATGTATTTTTTAAAATAATTTGAATTTTTATGAAAAATAGAACTTATAAACTATTCGTTATTAGATTTGATCTCTGCATAATAATCATATAGTTTTCATACAAATGAAATGTAAGCCTATATTTTAAAATATTTATATCATATGATATGATCATATTATATATTTTGTCTATTAACCTTTGGTCGAATATCCTAAAAATCTAATATATTATGAAATAATATGATATTAAATTCCTATATCTCATAAGAATATAATCATAATTATGAATATACTCTAATAATACGAACATAAAAAAATCAATTAAATCCAATATCTCAGTATGAGTAAGTGATTTATATGTATTTATCATTGATCCATACATAGATAACTTATAAACTACTCTAATTATATCATATTGGAGTCTTAAATAACTGATACATTCTATATATTTTATTTTATGATGATGGATTACCAAATAGATGACATATATATATTCCTCAATAACATGTACATATATGCGAGGATGATAAATATGTATAGTAAAAATGAATATGATGTTGGTAATGAATGACTCATTTTTAATTATTCATTTTCCATTTTTCTAATTAAATATTTTAATACCATACTTAACTTAATTCAAACAAGATCTCCTTAAATACATCTCTAATCCTTCGTAGTCAACCAAAAACATTCCAAAACTAGATCTCTATTTTTTCCTTCGTTCTAACTCATATTTTTGATCTTGGTTTTCCTCTTTAGTTCCAGGTGTGATGAATTTAAATTGTTCATTTTTCATTTTTTTTTTTGATCTCTTGTTTATTCCTTAGTTTCCCTGGGAATTCATAGTTAAATGAGGAGATGTTGTTACTAACAGCAGGTGGCACATGATTCGCACGCTGTTAGGTTGAACCATGCGCCATTCCATAGGAAATCGTGAGGCAAATTTCATTAATGGACAAGTGAAATTTCACAATAGCTGAATGGTTTGGTAAACCAAACTATATAAAAATATGGATTATTCCCCTTGTACAGTGAGGGATTAACTATTACTACATGGTTTGGTGGACCGTGTGGGAAAACCGTGTGACGTTTCTGGGTCACTAAAAATATTATTTGCCTATTATACCATCTTTAGGATTTATCCACAAAACGCACATTATTACCCTCTCCTTGTTCATAAAACCCAAAGGAATCCTCTTCCTTACTCTCCAAGACTCCTCCTCACTCCCAAGTGTAGATCTAAGATATTTATTCATGTTTTAATAGTAATTTATATTTTTAATCTCCTCCATTCTTCTTTATCTTCCTTCATCTTCCATTATCTCGTGATTTCCTCTTATCTTCTGGTCATGTGGATCTAGGTTTCCTATTTTTTGTGCTTAATTTAGGAGTATTTTGTTTTTAATGTTCCTTCAGTTTTTTTGTTTTGCTTCGGACTATTTCTGGGTTCTTTCAGGTGGTCATTGTTAATGTTTTGTGAGTTTAAGGTAGGTTTCCCTTTAAACATTCCCTTTAAATTTTTGAATCATCAGTTTCTTTATTTTAACATCATCCATATATGTTAAATAGTGATTTTCCTTATTTAAATTTTTTTTGAAATGAGGTTCTTTTATTTATTTTTTTGAAGTAAATCACATTGTTTCTTTGAGATATGCACAAAATGTGTTTGATAAAATTCCTAATTGGATTTTGTATGTGATTTGTGGTTTTTTAATCACAATGTGGATTTATAAATGTATTTTTTGAATATAAAATTATGCCTTGTATTTTTATATGTATTTATAAATGGGTTGGACATGAAATTGGTGAGTGATTAGTTCATTGAAAATGGTCTGACATGTGATGATAGTGTGTAGCTAGTTTCGAATTTTTATGAAAGTATATCTGTTTTGAAAATGTGGTGTGATTACTTAAATCAAATTTTTTTAATGGATATGAAATTTTAAATGGTTTTCATGAACCATTTGGGAAACATGAATTTGTTTTTTTGCATGTTTTTGATTCCTCTAAGGGTTATTGAGTTCCTTTTAGAACATTTGTGAAATTAGTTATCATGAAAACATACTATGGATAATTCTCTTACGTTGGATATGTGGAATGATATGGGAGGGACATGATAGTATGATTCCATATATTTGAAATCTTTAAAGGATAAATATTGTTCATTTGTGTGGATCAGGGTTTAGTTGTTTTGTGAGTTTCTTATGTGTGATATATGAGGGTTTTATTGGATACCTATTCGGCATTGTAGTCACAACACCACATTTGTCTCGATATGGAAACCTAGAAAATCTATTAGATTTTTAGTGAAATGGTGATGAACTATATTTGGATTTAACTCTAGATATAATCCAATAGAAGAGGATTGTTTTTGTACTATTGGATAGTGACCCACATCCCGACCATGTTGGGTGCGATCGAGCATGTGGGAGAGAATTGATTTCATCAGGTGAGGAATTACTTTTGGATAAGTCAAGATGTAATGTATGTTCTATATAATTCCACTGAGATCCTTGGTTCTCTGATGTTCTTTGGAAATTATTTTAATTTGAAATATGATTGAGATTCATTGGTGGTTTTTTACACTTGTGTGTATATTTTATATTTCAATTATTATGGTATCATCGCTGTCAGTGCCTTCTGTGGTTTACTAATTTTTAAAATTTATGAGTTGGTTTCCAATGATTGAAGTGAAATGTTTTGTAAATTATTTACACTACCCTTCCCCCATTTTAATAAAAACATATTCTTTCTCCTCGAGAATGTTAATGTATGATTATTGGAATGGACTTCGGTTTTAATTGGAAAATTGGAAATGGTGTGTGTTTGATTTTGAAGATAATGTGTGGGTGGAAAACCAATATTTGTATATTTTATGTCAAACCAAAAAATTATTATTTAATTTATTTGAAGGAAATTCATTTGGTACATATTTTTCGGGTGTGCCTACCGAGTTTTTATAATAACACATATTTCTCTCTTTAATTTCTATATTTTGGTTGAATTTTCAACTTTATTTTGACTACCATGGGTGGTGGTTGGTTTTGGTATCATAGAGTGGCCCTCAAAATAACATGGAGGCATCTTTTTGTGAGATTCATTTTTTTCAATGTGTTGTAATTTTTGTTTTTGTATGAATGATGTTATGTTTTTTTGAGTATGTATTTATTTTCTTTGGGTTACACTATTTTTTTTTGTTATCTTATTTTTTTATATTAATAAATATCATTAACATGTTTCTTTGTTGATTCCCCAACACTAGTTTGTACCCCAGAATGACTGAGAATGAATCTTTTTTCTAGTCTTGTCTGAATCAGGTGACTTGTCGAAGGTTCACTCGGGTTGGTAGATGAAACATTAAGAATAAAAATCATCCATAGGATCATACATCAATGGATGAAATCATAAATAATTTATCTTGATTTTCATTATTATGAAAATTTATTTAATTATTATATTTTCCACATATTCTACATTTTATTGTAAAATGTTTACAATTGTGCTCTCAATAGCACTTGTCAATAACATGTGAGACTACACATCAATCATTATGTGAAGTTTGAACATCATTAAAGTATATTTTCTTATAATATTATAGTTATTATAATCACATGGATGGATCACATCTATTAACTTTCACAACTTTTCCATGGATAAAATATATCAGGAATTCTTTATAATCTATAGAAATCATCTCTCGCTTTCATATATTCAAGTTTTTGTGAACCAAATCTATATTTGGAACAATATGAAACATATCCAATCTACCCATTCCTTGTCAATAGATTTATATATATATTTCGAAAGTAATATTCTACTAAAACATATCACATATACTCTTAATTTCTTTCACATGAAAATAATAAAACCTTCTGATTCTTCTCTATATGAAAGGAAGGGACAACTAATAACTTCAATACCATTTATTTTCCACATAACCTATTTTGGAAATTTATTACATCGCTTCATAGAATCAAGGAATTCATTTTATTTTATTAAAATATAATCAATATAAAAAAATTTAATTATTCTGATCTTGGGAACTGCATTCTTTATCTAAATATCATTTGAAACTCTAGTTCATTTCTATAAAATTCAACATGTAATTATTTATTGGCATTGATCATTATTGATAATAAATACAAAAGCAATGAAATATGGGATCAATATTTTCCACCATTGTATTATTTTTCAATACCTCCTACAAAATTAAATATATATATGTTATATATCTCTATCACTCTTATATATACATTTCTCAATATATTAGTTCATTTTTATATATCTCCCATTATTCTTTAAAAATTCATAGTGCATAATAGAGTATGGTATCAAATAATACTTAATTAATGTACCCTCAATCAACCCTCTTTATGTCTAATTTATCCATTTTTATTATATAAAATAAGAGGATTATATTTAGAAGAAATATTTATCAAATCCTTAATAAAAGACGGTACTGATTGATATAAATTACTATAACTCCTTTAGTGGATATCAAAAAATTAACACAATGAAACAAAGTGCTACCAATTTAAAACATTATTATTTTTCAAATGAAAAAAATAATTTTATACAAAATTATTAATACAATATTTAGAATCATTAAAACATATATATCATGATATAGAAATAATCATTGATATCTCCTCATACATATAAAATATTATAATAATTAAGGAAATATTTTTTCCACATAAATATCAGGATTTGATTCCATGAAACCAATGATTATAGAATAAAAAACATATCATTTCAACATTAATTTCATAATAACTATCTAAAATTTTTATTTTTATTAATTAAGATCGTCTGGTTTTAACTAATGAAACCAAAATTTACCTATCTTCCAGTAATGGAGATCATATATCCACATTTTCATTAAGTTTGATAATTATATAATATGTTATTTGGATTTATTTTTGATAAATCTTGATATGATTGTGATAGTAATCAAATTTAGAATATTTCAATCATTAATATTCTCTTTTTTGTTATCCTAAGTATTAAAATATTAACATCCAATTATATACGGTGAAGTCATACAAGTAATATATAAATTATAATGTGATATGGTGGATCTTTTATCTGATAAATATTTTCAGTTGGGTTGATAATTTATTTAAAAATATTTTTCTCTATCAATTCTTGCCCCATATTTTGATATATTCATCAAGCATTAAATTTAATATTTTTTATATGGCCAGTGGATGAATGTATAGTTTTTCATTAATTTTTAAAATTTCTTGGTGATTTATTATTATTATTATCCCAAAATTCACATGCATGACTTCATGTAGTATTCATATTATATAGGATTCATTCTTTGGCTGGTAGATTATTAGTCCATCCTTTGATAAATATTCATCTTACATTCCCCTCAAACACAATAATTATGAATTTTTTGGTTTTCATTTATTGGAAATACCACATGGATTTATGATTTATCATGTGAAATTATTTAATTTACTTTTACACAGGCACTTGCTTAAGAAACTTTATATCTTCTTGTTTTCCCTAATAATGTTAGTTAAATAACCAACCATTATGTTTATATGTAATCTTCCTTTTAAATCATACAAATTGGATTATTTTTAAATTTATTCTTTATCATCATTGACTTTGTATGATTTATATATTTAATTTTCCTATATCCAAAGGATATATCATCGGTATTATTTGGGAACATACTTGGAAATGTTTTTAAAAATGTAACCTCTTTAAATTTTATCAAGTAATTAAGTCCTTTGTTTATTATCTCCTGTTTTATATAAAAAATAGTAATTATAATGACTTTAACCCTATTAACCAAGAGAAGGTGTGTACTTTATTACATACGAATAATATAAAAGAACTCGCATCTCAATGTAATGAATATTTTAACAGTCTTGATAAACTTGTTACATACATGAATCCCATATTAAAATTGAATACACAAATTGGAAAAATGATCTTTCAATAATATAATTATTAATTGTAAAATATCATTAAATATTATTCCAAACAAATTGTTTGGATTCTTGAGAAACTAATTGAAATAACGGTGATCACAAATTCTCAATAAGGGTTATGTTTAAAAATTCCATATTGAATCAAAAAGAATAAATAACGTCACAATGTAAACAAAAGAACACATATTCTATTCAAATAATTTAACAATAATTATTAGTGAAAGAAAAATAAATTTGAATAGGTAAATATCAAAAACTGAATTCCATTTAATTTATAACTTTAACACCATTGTTAGATAATGGATATTAAATATGGCTATGTAATTAACTAAAATCAAATTCCATTTAACAAATAAAAATTCAACGAAATGAATCAATTGATAATATCATTTGTAAAAGCTCATGAATAAAAATAAATTAATTATCACTAAAGTGAATTCATAATTATTATACATCATCGTCTCAGGCATCATGATACCTCTAATATTAATAACATTCAAAAGAAATTTTAAAATTTATGGTTTGTTATAAAAAATATATTTAACAATGTATGTCCAAATGATCCATCACAAGATACTATTGATCAATCTGGAACATATATAGTTGTTCCCCACTCATATCATCATGACCAAATCATTACTCATTTATCAAATGATTGATTTAATTCATTAACAATATGCCTTATCAAAAAAATTAGATTAAAAATATAGACTAAAAAATAATTTCATAATTCAAGAATATAACATTAAATGTAAAATAACATAGAGAGAAATTATATAGAGTTTAAATAATATAAAAATAATTGATAAAAATATGGGTATTTATTAAAAATTTAATGTCCATTGATTAGAATAAAAATAATATTTTGATGTACTTTTAATGATTATTGAAATTCATAAAGAAATTGAATTTCAATGCTTTCTCAGGTAAAAAAGATAGTAAACCGTTCAAATAAATAAAAATTATGGTATTAATACCACAAATTTCCAATGGATCATATATAAAATTAATGGTTGATTTAATTGTTGAATGTAAATACCCTAAGAAATTCATTAAAATTTTCTTAAAAAAATGAAATTTTCACATGGAAAATCATTCTTCTAAAAGCTATAAGTTCACAAAATATTTTTAAAATAATTTTTTAAATACCCATTGCAAAAATAATGTATTCTTTATTATAATTATTAGTTATAATGGGGGTGTTTTTTTACATTCTATACACATTAGAACAAATATTTATTACATGTTTATGGTAAAATCAAAATGCGCCTTGTATGGAAAATATAATTAATATTTATTTCAAAAAAAATGAAAATTAAAATATATGTAAAAAATTATTTAAGAAATCGGTTGGAGAATGGTAAAAAAATATGAAAACATTTTCTGATAAAAAGGATTTGGAATAAAAAAGGGTTTTTTATCTCATATATAGATGAATTTGTAATAAATTATAAATATTTTCACATTCTTATTATGTACAAAGGAGACCTGAAATTGTACTATTACATGAAAAAATCATGAATAACCATAGGAGGAAAAATTAAATGTGGTTGTTACCCAATTATCACATATTTCCATCAATGGAAATTAAAACATAAACTATCTCGATTAAATTGGGATTGTGAATTAAATATTTAAAATTTTCATAAATAAGAATTTGAAATTAAAAAATTAATCGACTATGTTTATAAATTTTAAATACAAATAAAACAAGTGAAAATATGAATATAGATTGTAAAATTTCTTTCCACATATAATCCTGGAATATTAATTACAATTAAGAAGCAATATAACCCAATGAAAGGAAATTAAATTATAAAGCGTCTTATGACTATATAAATTTTATGTCATGTAAAAATGTATAAAATAATTTGAATTGAATAATAAAATATATTTTATGTAAAATCTATGTTATATAGAACATATAAAATAAATTTCTTTCATAACATTATGATGTCCTCAAATATGTAAAATTGAGATGAATTCCATTTCATCATGAATCCTTTTGGATGAATATGATTTAACCCTCTATATAATGGTTTGAATAATGTAATTAATTTATTCAAAAATAATATTAATATTTATAATATCATATATGATCTTATTATATAATTTACCACCCATTTTGTTCATAGTATTTTGTTATTGTCATTGTTTTTTATGTTAATTGGCTTGTTTTTTCATGCGTGTTCAGTTATGAAAGTTCTATATTATTTCTATCGGATATAGATTCATCGTATAAAGAATTATATTAATGTTATAAAAATCATATTGACTCATTATATACACTTTTTGAATCATTCTTGGTGGTTGGATATGGAAAATGATTCCCATCACCTCTTGTAGATGATAGGTTATTCAAACACATGAGCGATGATATCATTCCATTAAAGTGTGAAATGAAATAGAACTAGGAGATATATTAATATTAATGAATATATATAATGAAATATATATGTCATATGTTAATTTAATATATCTTTATTACCTTCCATGTAATTTGTATGTGAATAACCAATAAAATCTATTCGTGAGGCGTTAGTCCTTACAAATGAGTGGCATTATCTTATTTTAAAACACACGTATTAATAGAATATATATTTGATATTATAATTATAAAATTATAATAACAAAATTTATAACATATATTTATATATCATATCCATCAGTATATACAATTGCGATACTTGTTCATGGAATATTTGTTACATCATATTGTGAGGTGATAGACTGTCATACCCACGATTGCCGATTTATCTTCCCATATTATGGAGGATGAGATGGAAAAATATTATTCCATAAAAATATTAACAACATATTAAATATGATTTAGTTTTGATGTTATATTTTAAGTGTTAATAATTAGTTTATGGAGTACAATAGAGGAACAAAATGATGGGGATTCATTAAGGCAATTTCATTATCATCGAGAAACCTCAACTTGATCTCATTTTGTGGGATTTAGGGATGGAGTTTTGGGAATATAATATGAGATAAATTTTTATTTGTATCATTGGGAGATATATTTGGGTAGATTAGGTATATTAAAATTACTTAAAATGAGTGAACAAGTGAATGGATGGAAGGACCATTAATAAGAGTGGGTAAAGACAAAAATGGATGTTTTTGAAATGAATAACGTTTAACCACATTTTGTAGAGGCCTAAAGGATAAATATTGGAATTTATTAATCATTATAGGTGATAAGTTTTAAATAGTTCCAATTTTTATGATGTTTTCGTTGATTTTTAATTCTTATCTTCCCAATTTAACACCTGAAGAACTGCATTTTTAGCTTAACTGGGGTTATTAATTTTTTTACATTATTTATTTTGGTAAAAAATTATTTTGATATTATTAGATATTATAAATTAATTTGGTTCTAAATATTGAATAAATTTTAAAAAATTCAATTCATATATGTGGAAGAATCTAGTTAAAAATCACACACGAAGACATAATGAAAAAAGTTTTCCAAAGAGAACATTCTTATAATTATAGAAATTTATAATAGAAGACATTAACATAATATTGAATCCAAATAAATTAGTGGTTATTATTTAATATGTTTAATCTAATTTTAAATAAAATCATATTTAAATGATAATTTATCATTAAAATTTTTTGAAATTAAATAACAATTTTCAATAAAAATAAATAATTTTTTAATATTCATCCAATAATGAATCAACTCAAAAAAACACATTCACCCAATATTATTATATTTATTAGTATTAATAAAATTAATTTATTATTATGAAATAAATTTTATGGATATTTTTAAAATAAAATTTATATTATGTTCCCAAAGTGTGACTAATCCTTTTTTAGACGATGCAGTTTTTCAGAAACCAGATCTTTTTATTTTAAATGTTTTTTATTTTATTTATTGGATATACATAACAATAATTTCAATAATTTATTTATTAAAATCCATGCCATCATATTTAACATCTTTGTTAAATAAATATACAATGTTATAGTTAATATAGTGCATGGGTTATGTGTTCAGTATGGTATCATAGAGATAATATTTATATAAAAATAAATATATCATAAATTTTTTAGGTATTATATACTCATCTAATAATTGTTTTACATGTACTATATGATATTTAACCGAACATTAAATCTTTTAAAAACTATTTTTTTTACATTCTCTCCATTATTAATAAAGGTTTTCTTCGCAATTTGATCTTATGCTTAGAAATCACAGGATTTCAATTTGAAAATCCCATTTTAAAAAACTCACATCATGAAATAATTTCACAAAACATGTTCATAATATAGGTAAATTGGAACATAAATTGTCATACATAAGAAAACATACCTAGGATTCCATGTAGGATAATATAGTTAGTGTTTAATGATATAAACATGGAAGAAAAGAGTGAATAATTATAAAGACTGAGAGATGTAATTGATGAAAAGAAAGTGAATAATCATTGAAATGTTAAGGAAATAAAAAAACATCAATATATGATTATTTAATTGAATATTTAATTAATTATATGTTAATGTTATATTATTAAACAATGTTTTAAATATTCTTTGAATCAGGTGGATGAATTCCTTTACTATCTAAGAATATATGTAAAAATAGTTATTTGATGTATTTATATTTTATAAGTATTATTTCATCCATTGGTTGTGCCTTGGTATATTTTTAATTCTACACTCCTCACAATAAAATTATTTTTAAAAATTAATTTTCCCCTAAATTACTTAAATTCAATTTTAAGAGATCATTAGATCCATAAAAGAGTGTCATGTCCTTTTGAATGTCTCAAACTATTTTATAAATCCATTATGGTTAGTAAAATTTAAATAATTTATGACATTAACCTCTAACGTTAATAGTAACACCACCAATTCAAAATTGATATTTATTCTTCAAATTATTTATTTAATTATGATGAAATATTAACCAAAATAACAAAAGGCTATTCGTAGGAGTTTCTACTTCATCACCATTCGGTTGTGGTATCAAGGCCCACATACTTGATATGTGTGTCCAGTTTCCCTATGGAATGTGGCTCATCCTTTTTCCAAAATTATATTAATATAATTCTTACAATGTTCCCGTAGTGTAATAACTCAAAATCACCGTAACATTAAGATATATTAATCCCTATAGGTTATAAATAACTTTAAATATATTCCCAAAAAACAAATGGAATTCAACCGCAAATAACTCTTTTATATACTCATCCAATAGGTTATATTTCCATAACTATTTTCCAAAAATATCCTCTATCATGTTATATTCCTACCACGAATGTTTTAGAATGGGTTGTTTAGAAGTTTGAATTTATGATTCACACTAAAATCTTAGACCAATGATTGTATCCATAACTCTTATTTTATTGAAGTCGTATACTCTTCCAATATTCTCACAATCCACATATGTTCCCTGATTATTATTAAAAATTCAATCAGAAATGATAAATCTATAATATAATTTTGTCATCCCAATGAATTCTTGAACTATTTTATTTATACATAGGTCATTTTTTGGCCTTGGATTTTACATTTAAATATATTTTATTTACTAATATTATTCCTAGCTCCCCCACCTATAATAAAAAAACTATTAATGGATCTCTAGGATGAATTTTATTTCATTCCATCATGATCTTTAATTTCTCTCAGCATTCCATTTCTTTATGATGTTCTTTTCGGTAGATAAAAAATTTTCCTATTTTTTTGATGAACCTTCCATGTTTTTTATTTCCACATTTATAATAAGATTTAAATAAATATTTATTTAATATATGATAAAAAACACATAATCTATTAAAAACTACATTATTCTCTTATTTGGTGAGTTTGAGAATTTATTATGTTATTGGTTGATAATTATATTTCAATAAAATTGACTTTACATAATCATGATATATTTCTTTCATTCCATAATTTCATTTGGTTGACCATATTCCCCAAGTTTTCCTATATATTCAATTTTAGCATGATTCCATCGAGTTGCATCAGTTAACTAGAACAAAAAAGAATTGATTGAAACAATAATCTTTATGGGGAAACCATATAATCATTTAGAGGATGTCTAAATAATGAAAATTTCTTTTTAATAATGGAATCATTAGGTTTAAACTATTTCATTCATTGTCATAATCTCTTAAAATCAATTATAATGGATTGTAATTAAATTATGAATTATCCAAAGCATATCCCCAATGAGTATCAAAATATGTGTTTAGTAAGGTCTGTTTTCATGTACCAGGTAATTCTCAAATCAAAATGATGATTATTTTTTGAGTTTTACCCATATGTACATCAAGTTCAAAACCACATCCACCTTTAGTATCAATAAAATGATTTATTTCTATGAAATACCAAGTAATATTTTCCATACTAAAACATTATGATGTTTATTTATACATATCATAAATGTATCTCATATAGTTATGTTCCATTATATATGTCCTCATAAATCAAGTTTGCATGGTTTATAATAAACTTCCCCCAATACCAACTATAAAAAACCAACCCTATATCCTGTAGCCAGTATTTATATTATTAAATTTTCATATGAGACATGAAATGGTATCCTGAAGGACTGAATAGTTTAGTTTTCCTAGTATATTAGATACAAACATGTTTCTCATATTACATTAGATTGTAAAAACAAAAACATAGTTTTTTTCAAAAATATCATTATTCCATTTAGAATATACATGTATAAAATTCAATTTTGACTTCCTGGATTCCACAGAAATGAACAAAATATGGTTGAGCTCAAGTTATCTGTAATTTTTCTATATTGAGGATGCTATCATGAATCCATAATAAAAATCAATATGCCAAGGTAAATAAATTATCAAACATTCCATTTTAATAAATTTAATGTCATTATTCAATAATTTGATGTAAATATGGAAAAGTGAATATTTTCACACACATTCCATTTAGTAAATATATTAACTATAATGATTACATAAGGAATATCCATATTGAATTAAAAATAACTAAAAAACTTTTCATATAATAAATATAATTATGGATAATATCATTCAAAAAAATATCATGGACAATACTAAATGAATTTATATTGAAGGAAATTTTTTATTTTTTTGATGCCAGGATCTCAAGAATTATTATACATCTACTGTTAGGAACATTCATGATTTATTTTGAAATTGATGGGTATATATACACTGTAAATCCTTTTTACTAAATCTATAAAAAATATTAATCTCACGAGACAACTGATGAATTGAGGGGATATATGTAATAGATCCTCGCATATATCTAATTTTTATTGATTACCTCATATATTTAATGACTAATTTAATTCATGAAAAATCTAACTTATCAAAAAAATTCCATATCAAGTATAGAATACCGAATAACCATAATATCCCATGTAAATCATATAATTGTCAATGTAAAATATGTTATATATAAATGACATTAATTTTACAAAATATGTATATCCATGATAATAAATATATGTATATTTGTAGAAAATTTAATTTACAAAAATGAAAAGAAACTGAAGATTTCAATGGAATTTTAATGAATAGAAATATTAATCACGAAAGATAAAGTCAATACATTCCCTATTAAATTAAATAATAAACCATCTATATAAATAATAAGGGTTATATCAATACTATATATATCATGTGGATCATATTTATAATACATGGGTGATTTCATTGAAGAATATAAATACCATAAAAATGAAATTAAAATCGTTCTCCAAAAAAATAACCTTCTCACATAAAAAATATTTATCTTTATAAATAAAATCCAAAAAATATTTTGAGGATAATTTTCGTTGAAAATAAACTTTGAAAAATTTAAATTATTGTTTTAACTATTTGGTGGCCATGAAGGTGGGATTTTTTATACATTTTTTACACATTAAAAAAATGATTCATTACAAATTTTCATTAAAAGGAAAATAGAACATGTTTGGAAAATGACATGAAGATTGATTTAAAAAAATATATAAAAATTGAAACATGTCTAAAAGATTATTCAATAAATAATCTGTATAATTTTAAAATAATTTTGAAATCATTTTCTGAAAACATATATTATGAATAATATTAATTTTCGATCGAAGGAAAAAAAATATAGAATTTATTAAAAGCATTTCCATAATAATTTTTTAAGGAAGTGGAAAACTGGTACAATCACATGAAAAATTCATGAATAAATAATTTTTAATAAAATTAAATCGGTTTATTATCAAATTATCACATAATTGTTTTCAATGGATGTCTATATATTAACAATCTTGTTTACAAGGAGATTGTGAAATAAATATTACCAAATCATAATTTTGAAGTGGAAATATACCAAGGAATCGATTATTTATATCCAATTTAAATCCTCCTATATAATATAAAATTAAACTATAGGTATTATAAAGTCATTAAACACACATTAATTCAATTTTAATGTCAATGATTATGTAATATAACTGTAATAAAAGAAATTTACTTTAGAAGTTTTTTACCACTAGGTAACTTTTATCTAAAATAAATTTGGATAAACTAATAAAAAATAGTAAATAAAATAAATTAATTATTTAGTAATAATGATAAATAATTTCAAAAGGGTATTATATACACCATATAAATGAAATTGTCAGCATGATATTACAATAATCAAGAATAAAGTGAAATTGAGATGGAGTCCCTTACCACATGATACCTTTTGATTGAACATGATTTAATTTCAATTATAATGGTGTTAAAAAAGTTGATAATTTATACCAGATACATTTTCATATATATATATATATAATATCATATAGGAAAATATTATAACATTTTACCACCCATTTGGTAATAATATTTAATTATTATCATTATTTGGTGTGTTAATAGCCTTTTTTTCTCAAGCATGTTGCGTCAAAAATGTTTTTGTTTATGGGTATAGGATATAGTTTCATCTTATAATGAATGATATTAATGTTATTACTAAAATTTTAACTTATTATAATCATTATTATAAACATTTTATATGTTTGGATATGGAAATTGAATCACCTAGATTTATTGAGACTGTAGGTCGTACGTACACACGAATGAAAATATAATTCCATCAATGGGTGAAAGGATAAGGAAGTTGGTGATATATTAATGTTAAATAATAAATATCTTATCAAATATATCACATATTTATTTTAAATAATTCTTTATTACCTTATCATGTATAGAGTAAGTGAAAAATTAATCACATCACTTCGCCAGGTGGTAGTCCTCCGTATTAATGACTGACATTAAAGTATTTTAAATGACATGGAATATAAGAAGGTATATTTAATAATATAATTAAATAAGTATAATTTTATATTAAATATTATAAATATGTATATATACTAAATCCATAATTATATAAAATCTACAGATATGTTAATGTTAAATGAGTTACATCAGCTCATGGGGAATAGTCATTCGTACACACGATTGACGATTTCATTTCACATTTGATTGAGGAGTAGAAGGATAAATATCATGAAATAAATAGAATAAAATATAAATATATGTTATATATTGGGGTTATCATATTTTATGTTCTAAAAAATAATTTTATTTTTTAAAATAAAAAATAAAATGAACAATATTCATTAAGAAAATTACATTCTCATAGAGAAACCTCCTTTGAATCCCCTCTTAAGGACTTTAGGGTTTGTCTTTTGGGTAGAAATGAAGTTATATAATATGGATAAGTATTTAGGGGGAAATTATCTAGTTATTTTCAAGATTATATTATTCTTATGTGTGAATAAGTTGTGGTAGGAAGTGGACATTTATTAGTAGGGTAGAGGACACACAGTGAATTTTTTGAAAAAAAAATGGTTCCTATGTTTTTTACGTTGCACAAGGATCTAAAATTGGAAATTGTTTAATATAAGAGGTTATATGGTAGATTTATGTTCATATAATGATATTTAAATATGTTTTACGTAATTTTAACCCTTATTATTGTTGTTTATCACCCTAGTAAACTAGTTTTTAAATTAACCACGGTAATTGAATTTTTATGTTTTCATTATTCGTTGATATAAAAAATAAGGTTAAAATATTATATAATAGATATAATTATAATTAAAAATGTATAATCCAATTTAAAAAATTCAATTCATATTTTTTTAGATTTCAAAATGACATTATTCCAAAAGATATGATGAAAAAATATGTTTCCAAAGAGAAATGATTCATAAATATATAATGTTTTAATATAACTTTTTTCATGAAATTCCTTACAAGACCAAAATATTCTATATTTAAATATAATTTAACCAATTTTTATTAAAAACTCCTTAAAATATAATTTTAATTTTTAAATAGTATAAATGAAATGGTAGTTTCAATAAAAATCATTTTCCATTACTCATAGAAAAATTAAACATTTCATTAATATCAAATAAATTCACCATAGGATAATTATGATATGGTGATTTAAAAAATTATTTTAATTTTATAAAATTCATTTCTTAAATTTTTTAAAAATTATTTTTAAATTATGAGCTTATAGAATTAGTAAAAAGTATTTTTTAAAATGTTTCTTCATAAAATAGTCTTCTTCTTTTAAATAGTTCTTAATTTATTTCTAATAAATAGAAAAATATAATACTCATTAGTTAGTTATTATTATTAATACCATCTTATTTAATGTATTTTTTTAATTATTATTCTATATTATGGTTCATTTATACTTGGGGATGTGTGTTCAACAAGTAATCAAAGAGGTCATATTTTTTAATAAGAAATATATCATAATTTTTTCGGGTGTTAAACTCTCTTCTAAACATGTTGTTGAGTGTCATATGTGTTGTCCAACCAAAACATATACGTTTAAAATCTTATGGTGTTAGAGTTACTCTTAACTCAAAAATACTCATCCTTGAAAATAATATATATATATATTATTATTAAAACATTGTTTATTTTATATAGAATTCATCAATTATTTAAAATATGATTGAGGAAAATTTATTTTAAACTTTATATTATATATTTTTCTTCTATTAACATTGATTATTATTAATATAGGCTTCAATTTTATGCTATTAATGGAAAAATTATTCTATTAATTAGAATCCAATATCTCATACATGATACCATAAGAAAGAATTACCAAATGTGTAACCAATTATGTTTCATAATAATTAATATATGGATCTACAAACATGTTGTTATTTTAAATTATCATTTATTAAATGATATTTTTGTGGAGAATATCTACAGATAAACATACCTCCAACCACCATGGATGTAGTGGATAAATACTATAAATTTTTTATAAGTTACTTTTTTATAGATTGTGTATCAGAGAATTTTTTAGCTTATATATATTGGTTATTATATGATCTCATGATATATTATAAACTATATAGAGGCCTTCTTTATATTTTTCTTCTATATAACATCATGTTGCGTCAATATTCCATTCTAATAGTTGTGAATTCCCATGATGAATTGTTTTCCACATTAATCAATATTAATTCATGCTCATTGAATTTTAAATTGGGGGTGTTTTCTCCACCCCCTATTATCATTAATTTTCCATCACTGGTGATTATAAACAATTAATCTCATTCCTCATTTAGTATGATATTTTCTTGTAATAAAATTTTAATCCCTGCAAACATGTTTTCAATGAACACTAATTGATAATGATTTACATTAATTAGTTATACGTTTATCATGAATTTAAATGGAATATTTATTATTTTATTTTAATTTAATCTTTTTTCTTCTGAATTTCCTTTTACAATTCATTCCCATGTTTTTATAATTTTACGTAGAGTTATAAATTAGTTTGGTTTTTTTATGTATGATTTTTTAAATTATTACACACCAATATCCATTGATCTAAGATTTTATTTTTTGTCTCAAAATCTTTCTCGAACTGTTTAGCCTCATTTAATAATTATTTAAGGGTTCCTTTAATAATATATGTGAAATTTCATACATTTGTTGTACCATTTCTTTGATTCAACCACATGAATAATTGTGTGAAGTAATGATTAGTTCTTCTAGAAACATTTTCTTTATCGCTTTTTCATGACTAATTATATTAATTATCATTACAATAATTTAAATTTAACACTTGTTTTTTGATGAATTATTATTTATATGATGAAAGAGTATTATGAATATTATTTCTAATGAATTTTTCATTACATTATTCAATATTCATTCTCGGTCTTTCACCGTTATGTTTGAATCATGTTGATTTCTGATTTTCCACCTATGTTCGTAAGAGTATGATATTTTTCATCCTAAAAATCTACATCGCCCATTTTTTTTATTTCATTTATGATATTTAATTACATTAAATTGATAAAAAATCTCCAAATTTAATCTCTATTATTCCTTTTAAAGATAAACTCGTGAAAAAAATTTCAAATGTTGATATAGTAGAAAATACAATCACTTATATGACCTAATATTATATTACCAATTGATATGATCCCAAATGGATGTGAATAGAACAAATATGGGGTTCATCTATTGTTGGAATAATTTTCAATTAAAATTTATCATTTATCCCATGATTAGAACAACCTAGAAATCATATACTGAAATTTCAATTATATATTTATATGTTTGTCATACAAGATAATATATATGATAACAATTAATTTAAAATTATCTTTAATTATTAACATAATATTTTTAAAATATTCCCATTAGGATAAAAATTTATATCTTATTTTAGTAATAATATTGATATATTTCATTCTTTTAAATGTGTTATCTAGAAGATATTATTTTTATTTCATTTTATGAAGTTATATCATAAATTTATTTGCATACCTTACATAATATCAACATGGTAAGATAATTTCAATTTCTAAATTCACCATTTGTATATGGTCATATAAATATTTTTGGTATTATCTAAAAATTTTGTTTTTAGTGAAATGGTGAAAAAATATAATTTTTCCTTGATGATGAATTTAATACATTATATGTATATATTCAAAAAATATAATTTTATAAAACCTTACTATTGATAATATTTAAATTAAGTACTAATTTAATTAATTATAATTATATATTTAGAAATTTATTAATCCTATATTTACTCTTGTATATCATAAGTAACAATTTAATTCAAATAAAAAAAATAAGTTTATGATATTTTCATTTAATTAAAATTAATTTTGAAAAAAAATTATTTTCTTTCTTTATAAAAAAATCAAATAAAATTCATTATATATTATTAATCAATTTTCATCCTTAAAATTAAAAAACATTGATAATTTTATCCAATGTATTATTTTTAATCATAAAATGAAATTTTTCTAGGAAACATTATAATGAATTATATATTATAGGAGTAAAATTATTTTATATAACTATTTAGAATTTTTACTTTAAAATTAATTTCATATATTATATAATTATGTTAGTACTCGTAAATAGTTTACATTTTAATTTTGGACATTGAAATATTTTACTGAGGGTGAAAGTAATGTTACCACAATAAGGGTAAATTAGGTGGAAAGTTGGTTGACATTGTGAAAAATGAATAGTAAATGGAAAAATTGTATTATTATAGTGGTTGTAGGGTCTCTGTAAATTATTTATTTCCACCAAAAAGCATTAATTTTCATATTTGGATTCTCTGACCTTGAATATTTGAAGGAAATTATTGAATATTAAAATTTACAAAAATACAACCCTTAATAATTATAAAATTAGTTGAACTCATCCCCATTTCCCCACATATTCTAAATATTTTTTTCATCATAAAAACTTCCCTTTTCTATCCTATTCGTTCTCATAATATGAGAACTTATATCATTAATACAAATTAATTCATTATTTATTACATAAATATGAACATAATAAAATCTCTGAAGATTGAGAGGTCCAGTGTCTTTGGAAAATTAGTTACACAACATAATGGCTTAAAAATAATATAGTACAAAATTATTTAGAACTCCTAAATATTTCCTTAAATTTACATCATCCCACAAAAACATCATGAGATATCATACGGATGTACATAAGAAAATGGTGGGCTATAAATCTAGATAAAGTAATATTAAATTTCATATACCCCACGGTTTTGAAAATAAATATTGAATGCATGAAACCCTATATCCCTACAAAAAAAACACATTTTAACATATAGTCATTAAAAAAACTTTTCCTCTACAATGTTTTGAATTTTGAAAAATGGTCATCTAGAGTTGGGATCAGTAAGTCATTTAGAGTCTGATAGAACAAACCTGATTTTTGGTGAATGGTAACATACCCTTATAAATATTTATATTAATAGTAATATGACTCATATAAATAGTAAATAATATTATTATTTAATTTTCTTAATATAAAAATATAATGGGATCTTAATTAATTTTTTAATGTGATACAAAACTAATTATACCTTCAAAATTGTTATTTTTTGAATTAACTAGTTTTTTATTTAAAAATTAAATTATTAATATTTTAAAAACTATTTCTGAAAAATGGAGTTCATTTTTTAATTCTAAACGTCTAAAAATAGTTGGGGGATTTTTTGGGATTTTTCTGAAATTATTGAATTTCTTATGAATAGTGAAATACAGTAAATTACTGTAATATGTATGAAATCATAAGTTATTTAAGGCAAATTTTTTAGAACTCACATGCACTTATTACTATTAGAGTCACATGAAACAACATTATTTGTTGTCTTGAGGAAAATAATAAAATAAGGAATTAAATATTCATAATTCACTCTTGTCCTCCACTATAAAACCCCCCTCACTTCCTCTTCACTTAACTCCTCTATGACATTAATCTCTTCAAATATCATCCCAATTACCCTTAGAAAGTCACTCCCTACTTCCAAGAAGCTCTTTTTCTTTCTCAAAGTCCAAACCCCCATCCATTAAGGAGGTTCTCAAGGTGGTTATTTCAAGAGGTAAAGTACCCTTCTTTTTCATTTAGTTTCATTTAAATTTATCTTTCTTTGTTATACAAACCTCACCTCCTCTATAAAAATGACCATGATAACCCATGTATAATATATATAATATAATTATATATATTTAATGGATAAACTATCATCAATATTCTCACTCACTCCTTTTTATTTTTATAAACGAAATCAATGTCGATGAGGTTCCAATTTATAACGTTCATGGACGGTGAAGTTTCACTCTTCAATTTATCCATCATTAATAGTCATGCAAACAGATTTATGGTTAAACCACACTATAATATATTTATTATAACATAATTATTATTAATGAACTAGTATATGTAAATATTATTAATTTATTTGAAAAAACTAGTCCATAATAATCCAAATACCTCCAAACAATAGAAGTGGTTTTAATCTAATGATTCATCCTAATTACATATACAAAAATTATATAAATGACCATTAACAATTATGTATGTTCATAACAAATATTTAATTTCAATTCAAGAGATTAACATCTATTACACATCAACTCCATTATATAAAAACATACGAACTGATTATGAAAATCAAGAAAATTAATAGTCTAGAATGACGACATTCGATATTATAACTTATCAATAAGGAAATAAATTAACTAAATAGATAAATGATAAACTAAAAAAATGTATAATAGATTATGAATTAATTTTTTAATGTTTTTAATTTTATATTCCAATACGTTATGTTCAAGAAAGGAACACATTCATACTTAAGGTAAGTGTTTTCCACCCAAACCTCCATTTTCATTTGGGTAACATTTATTGTCTAATTAACTCAATGAAATTCTTGTTTATTATTTTGTACTCCTCAAAAATTCTATTTCAGTGTTCTTTATATGTTCACCAACCATAATCATTCCTTATTTTATGCATATTCACTTTTTTTATGAGGAACTTTTAAAATTGTTTCTGGAATACAAGCTCGATTCAAGGGAATTTCTCAAATTCCTACCTATTTTCTAGGGCACTCTATAATATGTTTTTTGGAAAGAATTGTCTTTATAAAATCACTGATTCTATTATGAAAATACGTTATTACTTTCTTTCTGGTTTATACATTTATTTTTTCAAAAGAACCCTTCTCCTCAATGTAGAAGAGTATTTATCTCAAGAATTACTCGAATATATTATAAGATTATCTTCTTCTATTTCAACATTATTGTTGATTATTATGTATTATTGGGACTAATAATTCATGGAATCATCTAACATATTAAATTTAATGTTTTAGGATTATTTAGTTTGTGTATTTCCTATCTTAAAATCATTCAACAATTTACTCTGAATGGTTAGTGGTTATGCTTAATGATTGGGGAAAGTTATTTGAATTTCATACATTAGTTCAAATGTGAATATATATGTTTTTTATATTTATACCCATCCATATGATAAATTAATTGTACATATAAATTTTTAGGTGGGACTTCTATATCCCCTTGGTGCATCGGTAGGTCTCATTAATCAAACTATGGTCTTGGCACAAGGCCGTGACAAAATGATTATTTATGGTATTGGCAAGAGGCCTTGATGATATGGTGACAATGTCCCAAATTTTTCATTCTCTCATTATGAAAATATTAATTATGGTTCATGTGTTTATTCTACTAATATAATACTCATGATTATGTTTTATTATTTCATTATTCAATTAGCTCATATTTATGCCATAATGTGTTTGAGTTTATTTTTTTTAAAGGCATGTGTTTTCAATTATTCACCATGACTAATGTTTATGCTATAATATCTTTCTATGTATTTTTACCCTTACTCAGAGTTTCAAATCAACCCATTTTTATGTTTCAATTTTATTGGGGATGAAGATTTTTTTTATGAATGGCCTGCTGAAAAAACCTTGGAGTTATGGATGTTGTCAAAGGAGATTATATGTGATATTTTATTTCAAGTTATAATGATGAACTTATGTTTGTATCTTTTCTTCAATAATACTAATATATTCTGTCCTTAGGGATTCATATTCCTTGTTAATATTTCAATTAAATAAAATAAGGCACCAAATCCGAGTTGCTAGGGTCATGTCCGTACAGTTGGTATTAAAGGAATTTTAGTAGAAAACATGGAAGGTAGATTTAGAAAACGTAGATTAGGGAATAGTCTCTATGATAGTATTTGAGTAAAAACATTCAAGAATGTCCTGTAATTTTTGTAAGGAATAGATTATGGGTATCTTTCAATAAAATACATATGTCTCTGGATACAAAGAGATATAGCTGGATCTGGAATAGATGTACCTAAGAGAGAAAACTACAACAAAGGGTTTTGGGTTTGACATGGGGTATCCTGGTACACGAAAATGGGCCTTGCTGCACTCTTGGTATTAACACTCTCCGGGGATATCGTTAGGATAATTCAAATTTTTTATAAAACACGTTATGAATACTTTAAATGTAATTTTTTCCACAATGAAACCATTTTTTTGGATATGGGTAATCCATGCATGGGAATTAAATATATGATGTGTATTTTGTAAAGTTAATATTATACATTTCGATTCACAACCAAATATAGTGTATGCCATTATGTAGAAATAGAGCATAGTGGATGAAATGGAAACCACATGAACACGCGTATACCATGTTGAGTTTGCCCTCCGTTACAAGATAATGATGTTGGTTGTGGTGTTGCGACTAGTTCAGAGCAGATTATAACTATACTGGGACAATATAAATTGGTTTTGAAAAATAATCTTACATGTATTGAGCATCCGGAACCAGCACATAGAGGAGTTATGTTAGATCACATTATGTGACAATAGCCTCAAACATTCAATGGTACTACAAACCCTTTGTAGCTGCATAAGGGAAATTTTCCCTAGATAATATATTCCTCTCTTGTAGATGTAACGAAAGTGAGAAGGTTGTCATGGCATTTTATCATCTATCGAGAGATGTGGATTAGTGGTGGTCATTAATCAAAAACACAAAGGAGGAGGAAGAAATAGAAGATTTTAAATAGAGGGATTTTAATAAAATCTTACTAGAAAAATATTTCCCTCCTAAACAAGAAGTATATATGGAGAGGAAATTATTGAGTCTGGGGAAGAAGGAGGATGAAAATGTTTCCACATATGAATCCAACTTTATGAGGCTAGAAAGTCATGTTGTGGACAACATATGTAATCCATAGAGAAAAATTGATATATTCTATGATTTTTTTTAAAACAATTCATACATAAGGATCTAGTATCCCATAGTTTCTCAAATTATGAAGATATAGTCTCAAGTGCTATCGAGACATAAAAAGAAATTTATAAGTCTTAAGAATTTAAGGGAAAATAAGATAAGAATAGGGCTGCCAAATTCTTTGGAAAAGGAAATAAGAAAATGGGGAAGAATAGAAGAGAAGAATTTTCATTCTATAGTAATTTTGGGAAGAAACACCCTAGAACATTTCTGGAGGGAATATGAGTCTATTACAAGTGTGGAGAAAAAGGCCACATACCTCGGGATTGTAAGGGGAAGAAAGAACCTACCGATGTTCAATGTTACAATTGTAGAGAGATGGGACACTATTGTAACACCCTGAGATTTTATGAGAAATATTATTTTTAATGTCTTTGATGTCTTGTGGTGTACGCTACACCAAGATTATATTTCATTATACACAACATTGTATCAGCTTGTAGTATACGCAAACACTATAATTGGATTGTGTTGCACCCAAGGGCGACCTTCCTCGATAGCGTGTGTTCTTCGCAATATAGAGTTTCACTAAAAAATGATATATTGTTATGAACTATACATTATGAATATTATTAAATACATTTTTAATTTTATTACATAATAATTCATCTTACACATATTCTAGAACATGGTATCAGAGCAAAATAATTTTTTCAGGTAAAATAAGTATTTTTAAAAAAATGAAGTTTTTCCGCCTTTTGATGGCACACCCACATTAGATCTAGTTTTTGAAACATTTATAAGTTAAATTAGACAAAATAAACTTATTCTTTTCGATAAGGATATAAAAATTTACTTTGGATAAATTTTTTATATTTTTCTGTTAAATTTCATATTTTGATGTATAGTAAAAATACGATAAATTTTTCTTAAAAACAACTTTTTTATCAAGAAACTTTATATGGTTAAATTATAATAATGAATATTTTTAATGTATAAACAGAATATATTTTTACCATTTAATATAATGAAAGTAATTATCATTAATTTTACACTAAATTCAAGGGTAATAACATTTCAATCTTTTGCAATGTTTTAACTTTCAAAACGCGTTTTCTCAACAGCGGGATTAATTTTAAATTAAATACTACAACTTCTGTGTTTTAAATTTGGAAAAATTGATTCCATATATGGAATCAGTAGGTCAAAATTATTCTAATAGGCTAATTTTTATTTTTAGACATTATGAATAGTAACTACGGTAAATTTAATTTACTACAGTTAAAGGTAAATCAGGTAATTAAGGGTAAACATAAGATTGTAAAATTACCCTAACACCTGCCAAAATTATATTTCATGAATAAAGGTCGACCAATATCACCTAAGGGTCTCAATAGATTCATTTCATGGTCTTTGCACCATGAAAATGATGTAGTTGTTATTAAAACCAAAGAAAGAGACAACATGTCACTCTCTTATATCTTATAAGTGTAATAATTTTATTTGATCGATAAACTTAATAAATCATCGAACATAAATAGTCAAAAGAAATATAATAAAATTATCTAAATCATTTAAATTTATTTATAATTTTTATGGATTAACTAGTTATCATTAATGGTGACACATTAGTGATGCAGAAATTGTTTATTTATTGAAAAATTAATAATACAGTTTTTATTAAACTAATAGTGACCATAAAAGGCACAAACACCTGACCAAAACTTATTGGTCATGTAAATGTAAACCATAATCATCCAATGGTCAGATATTTGACCATTTAAAGACTTATAAAGGCGATTATGATAGTTATATTATTTTATTTTAAATGATGTCAAAGTTATCACCTTCATAATTTAATAAATATAACAATTTAAATGTTGTGATTTTAAGATGATAAATGAGTGTAAAAGTATTATTATAGGATATATTAGATTTATATGCATCATAATATTTAATTGTTAATTTTTAGGCAACAAATAATTATATTAAATAATTATAAAAAATGTTATAGTAAATATTTTATTAACAGAAATATCAAATAAATGGTTTTAAAAATATTAAAATAAATATTATATGAAAAACTTAATTTTATCCATCAATTTTTTAGATTTATATTACATGTTATGGATATATTAAATATTTTGGTTCGAATATATCTTCTATGTGGAATTTATTTAAATTCAAATAAGTGAATAGTGTCAAAATTGAGACTATTGTTATTTTATAAAACTAACATATTATTAAATTACTTAAAAATCACAAAAATATGTAAAAATTATAATTTAAAATTTATATGGTCTAAAATGTAATAATGTATCCAATTATGGACAATTAACAACACATAAGTAAGTATTTATAAAAATTTACTATTTAGAATATTATTACCACAAATAAAATTAAATAGATTAAATAATGATAAATCAAGTTGATAAGGTTTAAAATAAATTCCAAACATGTATAAATTTTATTGGATGAATATATTACAACCCTATATCATGTCATCTTAGAATTGGAGTAATTTTGGATGTTTTTATGTGGGGTTTTGGTTTATTATAAATTAATATTTTAGAGGTTTCCAAAAGTGTCCCGCTCCTCCCTTATAAAATAAAACCACCACCCTCTCCACTTCACAACATTTTGAGCTTTTAATATCAGACAATACCTATCCATTTCTCTTCTCCACTTCCCTAGAAACATACTAGAGGTCCTGGTTTTCTTCAAAGACCATCTTTAGTTCCCTAATAGGAGGATTAGAAGAGGCGTGTCAAAGAACAGGTAATATTCTTTACCGGTTCTTTCAAATTTATTTCTTCTTATAAATCATCTTCTTTTTTGTTTCATTATAAAGTAATAACATATTTATGAATCATATAATTATATGTTATTACAAATAGGAAATAACCCCATTTCACCTTTTATCCATCCTACAGAAAACCAAATCACCACGCATGCGTACGTACAGAATACCGTCTCCATGCTATGGTGTAATCTGTTTTCCACCACCACCTAACATGGATGGTTATAATGGTGTAAATAATAAATATATTTGATTATTATAACATCATACTAATTTTGAGGTATTATATCATCCAATCCAATTCCTTTCAACAATTATTAAAACAATATCATCACTCCTGCGTATGTACGGATTACCGTCTCCACGACATGATGAGATTCGTTCTCCATGTTAACCATTCCAAAATGATTATAAAGTATATATAATAAATAATAATAAAATATATGAAATAATAATGATACTGTATTTATGTACATATATGTTTCATTTATTTAATTCCATTAAATTCAATAAGGAAATGAAAATAGCGTTCATGCGTACGTACGGCATACCGTCTCCATGAATGGTGTATTTCATTCCATTTATCGATCTATCATATATATTTATATTCTGAATATATATTATATTTAAATAATTTTTTACATTAAGGAATTAATTAAATCAGGATATAATTAATAATATCAAGAACAACAAGTCCCAACACGTACGATAAATGAAACGATTTTACCCAAAACGCTACTTTAACATGGAATTCACAAAAGAATGGGTAATATAAAGTCATAAGTGAATCATATGTGATATCATAAATATTATTATGGTTCTGTTAAAAGTTAATAATATGTTTAAACCTGCTATAAAGGAGTTATGGACACATATATAAGAAATTGGTCCTAATGTAAGGGATTATTTTATCTCACTTTTATTTCTGTGAGACATATGCCTTAATCACCAACTGTTTCTTTTTTATGTTGTTTAGGATTCCCATGATTTTTTTTATTTTTATTATAAAGGATATGACATTTACATATGCATGTAATTTTTCAATCTCATTTTTATCGGATATTTCTTGTACGTAAGTATTTAATGGGGTTATATTTTTCATCCATGTCCATAAATTGTTTTTTATAAAGTATTTAATATTCTCCCATGTATGTTTAAAGTCATGTTTACCCCTATTTGACTTTTACTTTGTTTTATGGAAGTAATCTTTCTTTTGTTTACCATACATGTTACTTTTTTACTTTTCCGTTAAAAGTACGAGGAGAATGTTTTTTTATCTTATACGGCGTGAATGGATTTTTACAATATCATAATTCCTTATTTAAATAAATATTCCTCTTCAAGATTTCATGATTATTTTCAAAAAAAAATTCTTTTTAATTCCATGTCATTTTGAGAAATTAAAATGCTTTGGAAGAAGAAATGAAATTTTCCTCAAGAACTTATTTCAAGTGTTTTATCAAAACTATTTTCCATTTATGATGAAATTTTTTAATATGGTTATGTTACAAGCATAATATCTCTCTTAATTACATAGGTTAATTTTTCTTATGATTAAATGATATCCATTTGTTTTATATGGATTATGCTATAATGGGATGATTTTTAATAACCCCATTTTATTCTTTGGTTTATGATGAATGATTTATGTTTATTCTGTGGAACACGAAAGAAAGATTTCATTATGGGATGGGTGGGACCTATATCTCCATACAATTCAGTGGGTAAATATTTATATCTCATGAGATAGACATGGCGGTAATAGCATGTAAACCCGGTTTAGTAATGGAATTTGTCCACTATGATGGTCTTGGCATTAATGTATTTTGTACTATGGAAATCATAACATGTGTTTAATGTTTTTACACAATTATAAGTTTTGTTCCCATGATATTTTATCATGATTAATTTTTATTTATGATCTATGACTGATGTACTACCATGATTTATGTCATTGCTCAATATTTTGATGTTTTATGTGCATGTTTTTATGGTCAAATGATTATGTATTGTTTTTAAGTTCTCCATGATTACCCTCACAGAGCATTTGAGTTCACCCTTTTTTATGTTTCTTTTTCCCCTGGATATAAAGAAAGGTTATAGGTAAGAAAAAAAGGGTAGATATTTATGGGAGATGTTAAAGATCTTTCACCACGATTAGAATATTATGTTTTGAGTCTCCAAAGACACTAAACTAATACAGTCATCGGGCATTTGTTTTTGTCATGTGTTAATTTTTCCACAAAATTAATGTAATGTCCATGTACGTCAAGCTTCAGTCTCTACAGTTGGTATCAAAGCTAAGGTTTAGATAAAATTTGGAGACTAGGATGTGAAATCATTAGTGGGATCCCTAGAGATATTTCTCAAGTATGTCTAGGGATGTCACTAAAAATTAGTATAACTATAGGTTACAGTCCTAGAATTAGGTTGACAATCTTGAATATCCTAGGTTGAACCTAAGGTGTCATGGATTAAAGAATGTGTGATAAGTTAGACTTTTTATGATTACGTGGTTCCTCATTATTTTAACTGTTTCTTACACCATGGTTTTAGGTTTTTGTAAATAGAGGGATCCATAAATAATTGGGTCAACATTGAATCCAATGGAAAAATTGGTGACTATAAGAAATGAAATTGTGTAATGCCTAGAAAGAAATATATTTTGATTATGCTGAATCAGTCATCGTGGTATATGATTAACATGATGAACTTTAGTGGTATTCCTAATTCAAAAAATAGGAGGAATATGGACTTGTATTCATGTTCGAATGGTGAGGATCATAGAGAGATGAATATTGATATTTATAAAGAAGGGAAGAAGAACCTTGAGGAATACCTCAACTGAAGGGGAATATGTTATCTGTTTGGGGAAAAGGGTCATAGAGTGACAGACTGTTATGGGATTCAATGTATTATATGTGGAGAACATGGGAATTACCCAACTCAATTCCCTAAACTAAGAGGTTACTTCTAAATCGAGGAAGGACCTATTACATTCCAATTAATGAAGATGATGGATTCAAGTGCTTATGTATTGGAATTCATGAATAATGTTGTTGAGGTACTTTTATGGTATATTGAAATATCTGTTTATTGGTTTATTGTGGGTTTTCATAAGAATATGGTACCAATAACCATGAAAATTGATTGCAATATTTTTGCAAAGAAGAAAATATGCGCATAATGAAGGGTTACGTAGAAAATAATATATTTGATAGTATTATTGAGCTCATGAATAATATAAGGACAAAGCAACATCAGGGTTTGAGTATATAGAAATTTTGGGATTTTAGTATGTGGAAATCATTAACTTTTGATAGCATTCATGTTTTCACTAAGGTTATTTGGTAATTCATGTTTTAAGATAATACATGATTAAGGTATTCACATGTTTGGAATGTGACCAAAAATATATATCATATGATATATGGGCGATAAATGATGGTATTGACATGCCGGGTAGATGACATTTCAAATAATCATTTTCATTATACTATGAGATTGTACATAAGTATTTTGGATAAGCCTAAATATTGGAATGGATAAAGTTGGACATTAGATAGTATTGTTTAAGGCTAGAACCGTTTTTTGATATTATTTCTGAAATGTTATAATAGTATAGTTTTAGAAAAAAGACAACTCATAGGATGGGAGACAACCCATCGTATCAGACAAGGCTACGGGAATCAAACCCACAACTGAATTGCGAGAGGCCTTTATCTCCCACCACTAGACTACAGGAAGTCCTTAGTTTATATAAATTTGTTTTATATTATTAAGTGGTATGATATAGTATGTTTAAGTTCATTTTTGGAACCATATACGATTAATATCACCATATATGTAATTATGTATATTTAATAACTTTTGTTAACCTTATGTTTGAGACACATGGGATGACCTATCATTCTATTTCATGATCTGATCACACTTCACGAATGACAAAATAAACTTCATTTCTTTAAATAAGAGATTAATTGGAAATTGTTCTTAGAATGACCAACGATGATATTATACTAAAATCAAGTAAGTATTTGTCCTTATCCAAAAATTCATTAACTTTAGGGAAATGATCTTGAAAACCAAAAATATAGTCCTAGTACCCTCATATATGATGAATAAGATGGTACCATATATCATCAAAAATTTATTTATTTGTGATTTTTGGCTTTTTCATATCCATGTTCTCTATCACTCTTCTTTAGAACATGATGGTTATATTTCTCTTCTATATCCATGTTTTCATCTATGTTCTCTTATGTGGAAACCCAGTGACGAGTTAATTTGGGTAACCGTTACATTGCTTAATTTACTTTTTAAAATTAATTTTTAGTATTTCTTTTTACGATGTGGATTTATATGAAAGAAACATTCAAGTAGTAAATGATTTATAACCCCGACGAATTTTGATGGTGAAATTCTATTTAAGGGGGGTAGAATGTAACACCCTAAGATTTTATGAGAAATATTATTTTTAATTTCTTTGATGTCTTGTGTTGTACGCTACACCAAGATTAGTATGTTCTATACACAACACCGTATTATCTTTTAGTATATGCAAACACTATTCTGGGCCTGTGTTGCATGCAAGAGCGACCATCCTCGACTGTGTGTGTTCTACGCAATACCGAGTTTTGCTAAACAACGATATATTGTTATGAACTAGCCGTTATGAATAGTGTTAACAACATTTTTAATTTTCTTACATAATAATTCATCATACACATATTCTAGAACATGGTATGAGAAAAAAATAAATTTTTCGGGTAAAATAATTATTTTTTAAAAAATGCAGTTTTGCCGCCTTTCGATGGCGCACCCACATGAAATCTAGTTTTTTACATGTTTATAAGTTCAATTAAACAAAATAAATTTATTCATTGCAATAATTATATAAAATATTAATTTGGATAAAAATGTTTATATTTTTCTGTTAACTTTCATATTTTGATGAATTGTAAAAATACACTAAATTTTTCCTAAAAACAACTTTTTTCATCAAGAAACTTTATGTACATAAATTAAAATATTGAATGGTTTTAAAGTATAAATATAACATATTTTTACCATTTAATATAATGAAATTCATTATCATTAATTTTACATTGAATTCCTACGTAAAAATATTTCAATCTTTTGCAATGTTTTAACTTTTAAAACGCGTTTTCTCAACAGCGGGATTAATTTTAAATTAAATACTTCAACTTCAGTGTTTTGAATTTGAAAAAATGGATTAAATATTTGGATTCAGTAGGTCCAAATTATTCTAATAGGATACTTTTTATTTTTATACATTATGAAGATTAACTACGATAAATTTTATTGACTACAGTTAAAGGTAAACTGGGTAATTAAGGATAAAAATAAGTTTGTAAAATTACCCTAACACCTGAAAAAATTATTTTAGATGGATAAAAGTATACCAATATAACCGAAGGGTAGAAATAGATTCATTTCATGGACTTTTGACAAATAAAATGATGTAATTATTATTAAAACCAAATAAAGTGACAACATGTCACTCTCCTATATCGTATAAGTGTAATAATTTTAATTTAGTGATAAACTTAATAAAAATTCAAACATATATAGTTAGCAGAAATATAACAAAATTATCTACATCATATTAATTTATTTATAATTTTTGGGGATTAACTAATTATCATTAAGGGTGACGCAATAGTGATGCGAAAATTGTTTATTTAATGAAAAATCAATAATACAGTTTTTATTAAACTATGGTGACCATAAAAGAGAACAAAAACTGACCAAAACTTATTGGTCATGTACATATAAACCATAATCATCCAATGGTATAATAGTTTACCATTTTTATCCTTATAAAATTGATTATGACACTAATATTTTTTTTATTTTAAATGATGTCAAAGTTGTCCCCTTCATAATTTAATAAATATAAAAATTTAAATGTTGTGATTTTAAGATGATAAATTAGATTAAAAGTATTATTATGGGAGATATTATATTTATCTACATCATAATATTTTATTTGTAATTTTTAATCAACAAATAATTATATTAAATAATTATACAAAAATGTTATAGTAATTATTTTATTAAGAGAAATATCAAATAAATGGTTTTACAAATATTAAAATAAATATTATATGAAAAAATTAATGTGCTACATGAATTTTTTATGTTAATATTACATTTTTTGGATCTATTAAATATTTTATTTCGAATATATCTTCTGTGTGGATTTTATTTAAATTCGAATAAATGAATAGTTTCAAAATTGACACTATTGTTATTTTATAAAAATAACAAATTTAGAAATTGTTTAAAAATAACAAAAAAATGTAAAAATTATAAATTTATATTTATATTGTCCTCAATTTCATAAAGTATCCAATTATGGACAATTAACAACACATAAGTAAGTATTTATAACAATTTAAAATTTAGAATATTATTACCACAAATAAAATTTAATAGATTAAATATGGATAAATCAAGTTGATAAGGTTTAAAATAAATTCCCAACAAGTCTAAATTTTATTGGATGATGCGATTACAACCCTGTCTCATCTCATATTCCAATTTGAGCATTTTGAATGTTATTATTTGGGGTTTGGGTTTATTATAAATTAATATTTTAGAGGCTTCCAAAAGTGTCCCTCTCCTCCCTTATAAAAGGGCACCTCATCCCTCTCCTATTCACAACATTTTGAGCCTTCAATATCGGCCAAAACCTGTCCATTTCTCTTCTACACATCCCCAGAAACATACTATAGGTCCTGGTCTTCTTTAAAGACCATCTTTAGTTCCCTAGGATGATATTTAGAAGAGCCGCGTTAAAGAAGTGGTAATATTCTTTAGCGATTCTTTCAAATTTATTTCTTCTTCTACTTCCTCTTCATTATGTGTTTCATTATAATTTAATAATATAATTATTACTCATATACTTATATGTTATTAGAAATATGAAACAACCCCATTTCACCTTCTATTCATCCTATGGAAAACAAAATCACCACGCGTGCGTACGTACGGAATACCGTCTCCAAGCTGTGGTGTAATCTGTTTTCCACAACCACATTACATGGATTTATATAATGGTGTAAATAATAACTATATATTATTATTATAAAATCATATTGATTATGAGATATTATATCATCCACTCCAATTCCTTCCAATAATTATTAAAATGATATTATCGCTCGTGCGTACGAACAGATTACTGTCTCCATGATGTGATGAGATTCATTCTCTATGTTAACCATTAAAAAATGATTATAAAGTATATATAATAAATAATCATGAAATATATGACATAATAATGATACTGTATTTATGTAAATATATGTTTCATTTACATAATTCCATTCAATTCAATAAGTAAAGGAAAACAACGTTCTTGCGTACATACGGCCTACCGTCTCTATGAACGGTGTATTTCATTCCATTTATTGATCTATCATATATATTTATATTCTGAAGATATATTATATATAAATCATGTTTTAAATTATGTAATTAAGTAAGTCAAGATATAATTAATAATATCAATAACAACAAGTCCAAACACATACGATAAATGAAATGATTTTACCCAAAACGCTGCTTTAACATGGAATTGAAAAAATAACAGGTAATATAAAGTCATCATTGAATCATATATGATATCATAGATATTATTATGGTTCTATTAAAAGTTAATAATATCTTTATACCCACTATACTAGAGTTTTGGACATGTACGGAAGAAATTGGACCTAAGGTAAGGGATTATTTCGTCTCAGTTTTATTTCTGTTAGACATATCCCTTAACCACCAACTATTTATTTTATATGGTCTTTATGCTACCCATGAATGATTTATGATTTTTATTATGAAGGATATGATATTTAAATAATCATGTAATTTTATTTATTTTATGACATGCAAGATTCCACCGATTATAAATAGTAAGGGATAATTTTGCAATCTCATTTTTATCAGAGATTTCTTACATGTAAGTATTTACTGGGGTTATATTTTTCATCCATGTCCATAAAAATGTTTTTTATATAGTTTTTAATATTCTTCCATATATTTTTAAATACATGTTTACCCCTCTTGGACTTTTACTTTGTGTTGTGGAAGGAATCTTTCTTTTGATTACCATGCTTGGTACTTTTTGACTTTTCCATTAAAAGTACGAGGAGAATGTTTTTTAACTTATATGGCGTGAATATATTTTTAAGATCTCATAACTCCTTATTTACATAAAAATTCCTCTACAATATTCCATGATTATTTTCGGCAAATTTATTTTCTTTTTAATTCCATGTCATTTTGAGAAAAGAAATTGATTTGGAAGAAGAATGTATATTTTCTTCAATAATTGATTTCCAGTGTTTTATCAAAACTATTTCCCATCTATGATGAAATTGTTTAATATGGTTATGTTTCAATAATAATATCTCTATTATTTACATATTATTATTTTTCTTATGATGAAATGATATCCATTTGTATTATATGTATTATGATATGATGGGACGATGTTTAAGATACCCATTTTATTCTTTGGGTTATGATGAATGATTTATGTTTATTTTGTGGAGAACAAAAGAATGGTTTAATTATGAGATGGGTGGGACCTATATCTCCCTCCAATTCATTGGGTAAAGATTTCTATCTCATGATAAAGACATGGCAGGAACGTAAAGTAAACCCGGTTTACTAATAGACTTTGTCCACTATGATGGTCTTGGCAGCAGTGCCTTGGCTACTATGGAATTCATAACATGTGTTTAATGGTTTTCCATAATTAAATTTTTTATTCACATGCTATTTTATGATTATTAATTTTATATTATGATCAATTCCTTATGTACTGCCATGATTTATGACATTGCTCAAGATTTTGATGTTTTATGTTCATATTTTTACGTTAAAATGTTTATGCATTTTTTTAAGTTTTCCATGTTTACCCTTACTGAGAAATTGTGCTCACCCTTTTAATGTTTTATTTTCCCCAGGATATAAATAATGGTTTTAGGTAAGAAAACAAAAGGGAAAAATATTAATGGGAGATGTTGAAGATCATTCACCATGATTAGAAAATTGTGTTCTGAGTTTCCAAAGACACTAAACTAATACTGTCTTTGGGCATCTATTTTTGTTATGTATTAAGCTTTCTGCAAAAGTAATGAAATTTCCATGTACATCAAGCTTGGGTATCTACAATTATTAACATGAATGTCCTTAGTGTCAGGAAAATGTACCCCAAATAAGGCCAATGGGAATAAATCCATGCTTATGTGGTCATAATTGTAGAGGTTCGTGTTTGTAAAGAAGTGGTGGAAGGTATATTAATTGTTTCATAAAACTTATCCAATGCTTTATTTGATTCTACATTCTCGAATTTTTTCATACATTCACATTTTTTCAAGAAAATAAGATATTTCCAAGTTGATTTAATAAGGGAGTTTCAAGTCAAAACTATTAAGGGGAGTATAATTGTAACAATATTTTGTCATACAGTCATTATTAATGCATAAAAAAGCGTGCTATCTGCTTATTTTATTGTCATAACCTTGATGGAATTTGATATATTCCTTGGTATGTATTGTAATTCAAACCAAGATATAAAAAATTATTTCAAGAAGAAGAAGTTTACAATTATTGAGGATGATGTGGAATACCTTGTCTTTAGGGACGAAACCTCACCATCTGATTCACATCTAGATACACACCCAGTAGTTATACTAAATTCAATTATTGGGGAATAATGTAATGAAATAACTATGGGTGAGGAAAATAATGTTCAAATTTAATATATTCCTATTGTGAAATAATATGATGATGTCATTCCATGGGATTTTTCTAGACATCCTCTAGAGAGGAAAAATGAGTTTTCCATTGACTTAATTACTAGTTTAAAGTCCATATCAAATACCCCTTATAGAATGACCACTGTGGAGTTAGTGTAACTAAAGAAAAAACTAGAGGAATTGAGTGATAAAGTATTTATTTTACCAAGAGTTTCTCCATGGGGTTCTCATATCCTCTTTGCCAAGAAAAAAGATGGATCCATGAGGCTGTGCATTGATTATAGGGAAACCCATGTTATTACAGTAAATAATAAGTATCCACTTCAATGAATTTATTATTTATTTGATCAACATCATAGAGACCAATATTTTTTGAAGATTGAACTTCGATCTGGATATCATCAGTTTCTTTTGAGTAAGGAAGTCATTCCAAAAAAAACATATCGAATGAGCTACGGGCATTATGAGTTTATAGTAATCCCTTTTGGAATAACTAATGAACTATCTATTTTCATGGATCTATGGAATAGAGTTTTCAAGTAATATCTTGATGACTTTGTAGTGGATTCTATTAATGATATCATATTATAATATAAATGCTATGAAGATCAAGAAAATCAATTTCACAATATCCTAATGAATCTTAAAAGAAATTAATAATATAGGAATTTTAGCAGGTGTGATTTTTGGCTCCAATCAGTTCCCATTCTAGGCTACATTGCCGCTAAGGATGGAATATCTCAAGATACTATAAAGTCAAAGGTATGGAATGAATGGCCTACTCCAATGAACATAAATGAGGTATGCAGTTTTATTGATTTATCGGGTTATTATCAGCGTTTCATTTAGAACATCGCCCATTTCTCCAACCCAATGACAAATCTCACACAAAAAGTGGTTAAGATTTTATGGAAAAAGGAATCTGAAGAACGTTTTAATGAATTGAAGAGAGGATTAGTGGATTCTCTAATATTGACTCTACCATCTTTGAATGATGGATTTTTTATCATTAATGATGCATCAATGAAAATAATTGGTTGTGTCGTTATGAAGAATGATAGAGTTATTTCCTATGAATCTAGGTAGCTAAAAATTTAGGAACAAAATTATTTAACCCATGATCATGAGTTATCAGTGGTAATAATTGCTTTGAATATCTAGATACATTACCTATGTGGAGAAAATTGTGAGATATATATAGATCATAAGAGTTTGAAATATATATTCTCACAGAATGAACTCAACATGAGAGAAATAAGATTGATTGATCTACTAAATTATTATTATTGAAAAATACACTACCACCTGGGGAAGGAAAATATGGTCGAAGATGATTTGAGTAAAAAATACCACCATATTTTGTACAATATGAGAGTTAAAAGGGATCCTTTGTTCATGGATTTAGTAATGATGGATATGGGAATTTTCATGGAAGTTAACACATCACTAATTTTTCTAATTTTTTCCAAACCTTTTATAATAGAAAGGATAAAATTTTATCAGGCTAATGATGAGGAGTTTAAAAATAATATTAATGCTGTAAATGATGTATGTTGATTGAATTTGTAATTGAATATGGCATTTTGAAATTCAAAAAGAGGATTAGTATTCCCACTATTCTATAGAAAAAGAGGGAACTATTGGATGATGCTCATAGCTCTAATTTATCTATACATCCTGGTAGGAAAATGATGTATAGAGATATAAAGGAACATTTTTTGTGGGAAAAGATAAAGTGGGAGATTTCATATTATGTATCGAAATGTTTGGTTTTTCAAAAGGTTATGGTTTTAAGGAAACAACCTGGAGGGGTCATGAAAACCCTTCCTATACCTATGTGGAAATGGGATGATATTACGATGGTCCTTTTTATGGGGCTACCAAAGACTCCATGAAAGAATGATGTGATATGGTTCATTGTTGATCATCTTACAAAATCAGAACATTTTCTTTATATTGTTGAAGATTTACCACTTGAACGATTAGAAAGACTATATATTAATGAAGTTGTAAGGCATCATCATATACCCTTATCAATTGTTTCTGATCGTGATCCCCATTTTACATCACAATTCTGTAAAAGACTTCAAAATCCCCAAAATTATAATCTTCATTTGGGCAGTGCCTACCACCCACAAAATGATGGACAATCAGAACGGACTATTCAAACAATGGAAGACATGTTGAGGTCTTATTCACTTGACATTCATGGTATGTGGGATTAGTATTTACCTCTCATAGAATTTTTCTATAAAAATAGCTTCCATTCAAGTATTTATATTTCAAAATATGTAGTGTTATATGGAAAGAGTTGTCATACACCAACTTCTGGGGATGATGTTTGTGAAAGAAATCTTGTAGGCATAGAACTTGTTGAGGAAACAATTGGAAACGTGAAGATTATCCAAAACCATATAAAAATAGCTCAAATTAGGCAAAAGAGCAGTTCTGATAACTGATTGAATGATTATGATTTTCAAGAAGGGGGTCATTTTTTCTTAAAGGTATCTCCATTGATGGGTATTATACAATTCTGTAAGAATGAAAAATTATGTTCCAAGTACATTGGACCTTTCAAAATTCATGATTGAATTATATTTTTATCATACCATTTGGAAATGCCTCCAAGTCCCACCAATGTTCACAATCTATTCCACATATCAATGTTATGAAAATACATGCGAGATATAACACATGTACTCACCTATGAAAAAATAGAACTCGATCATGATCTGTCTTATTGTGAAGAGGCTATCAAGATTCCTGATACCAAAGAAGAAGTATTGAAAATCAGACAACTCGTCCGGTAAAGGTTATTTGGAGGAACCACAAGATGGGGGAAGCAACATGGGATCCTTAGGAGTTTATGCTAAATACATTCCTAAATATTTTTGTGTAACATTTTGTGAATTTTGATGATGAATTTTTAATAAGGAGGGGAGAATATAACACCCCAAGCTGTTGAAATTAAATTTTCAATGCATGAAGCACTGTGTCCCAAAAAAACATTTTATTGTCTAGTTTATAAACAAAAATTTTCCTCTACTATGTTATAAATTTCGAAAAATGTCAATCAAGATTTATGATCAGTAACTCATTTGGATTCTAATAGAACAAAATTGATTTTTAGTGAATAGTAAAATACTTTTTTGAATAGTAATATGAAAATTCATTTGGTCCTTATGAATTATAAATATTGATATTATTTTATTTTTCTAAGGTAATAATATAATGTGATCTTAATTAATTTTTCAATGTGATATAAAACTAATTATACCTTCAAATTTGTTATCTTTAGAAATAACTATGATTTTATTTAAAAATTAAATTAATAATATTTGGAATGTTATTAATGAAAAATTGAGCTCAGTTTTAAATTATACAAGATGAAAAATAGTTGGGGTAAATTTTTGGGATTTTTCTGAAATTCATGATTTTTTTATGAATAGTTAGATATGGTAAAATGTTGTATATACAAATTATCAGTTAAATACACTATTTGTGAAATAATAATTAATGTAATTCCCCTTGGTTCGAACTCATGTTCACTTATTACTATTAGGGGTCACATGAAACAAAAACATTTGTTGTCTTCATGGTGATAATAAAATAATGAATTAAATATTCAAAATTCACTCATTTACTCCAATATAACCACCCCCCACACAACCTCACTTCCTCTCATCTTCACTCCTATATGTCTTTAATATCCTCAAATATCTTTCTGATTACCCGTTCCTAGTAACTACCCACATCTAATAATCTCTTGTTCATTCCAAAATACCAAAACCCCTTCCCTTAAGGAGGTTTTCAAAGAGGTTATTTCAAGAGGTAAAACACCCTTCTTTTTCATTTAGTTTCATTTCAATTTATCTTATTTTGTTATCCTCTCCTCAAATACTTTTTCCATATTACCATTATAACTCCCATATCATCTATATACTGGAATTATTACATGTGATTTCAAGAACCATTAACAATATTTGTACTCCCTCCATTTTATTTTAATAAATGAAATCAACATCGAGCAGGTTATAATTTATAACCTACGTGGATGACGAAGTTTCATTTTTCAATTTATCCTTCAATAATAGTCATGAAAAAAGTTTATTGTTAAACCAGACTATGAAATAATTTTTATAACCAAATTAATATCCTAGAACTAGTATGCATACATATAATTAAATTATATTACAAAACAATTTCATACTAATCCAAATATAGCCAAATAATCGAAGTGGTTTTTATCTAATGAGTCAACGTCATTACAGGTATCCAAATGACATAAATGAAATTTAATAATTCTGTATGTTCATAAATAATATGTGATTTCAATTATGGTTGTTTAAAACTATTACACATGAACTCTACTACATAAAAACAAGTGAACCGATTATGAAAATCAAGAAAACGAACAATCAGGAACGACAACATTCGATATTAAAATTTATCGATGAGGAAATAAAATAAAAAAATAGTTATGATAAACTATATACATTTATAATAAGTTCTTAATTAATTTATTAATAAGTCTATTTTCATATTCTGGTACCTTAATTTCAAGAGCGAAACACATTCTGATTTATGGTAAGGGTTTTTGACCCGAACCTCCATTTCATTCGAGTTACTTTTATTGCCTAATAACCACAATGACATTCATGTGAATTGTTATGTAATATTCATAAAATCATTTAGAGTGTTATTTATATGGTCACCAACCAGAATCCTTCCTTATTTTATGGATATTTACATGTTTTAAAAGGATCTTTCTAAATTATTTCAGGAATACAAGATCGATTAAATGGAATTTGTCAAATTCCAACCTATTTTCAAGGGAACTCTATAAATTTATTATTTGAAACCATTGTATTTATAAAATCTAAAATTTTATTATGAAAATATTATCTTTTTTTACTTCTTTTTTAAACAATGACTTTTCCAAAATAACTCTTCTTTTTAATGTAGAAAAGTATATATCTCAAGAATTAATCAAAGATCTTATAAGAGTATCTTCTTCTATTTCAACAATCTTGTTGATTGTTATGTATTTTTGGGACTAATAATTCATGGAATCATCTACCATATATAATTTAATGGTTTATAATTATTTTCATTATGGATTTTTTATATTATAACCACTTACCAATTTACTCATAATGGTTTGTGTTTATTCTTAATGTTCGGGGAAAGTTATTTTCATTTCATATATCAGTTCTAATATGAATGTATATGTTTTTTATATTTATAACTATTCATATTAGGAATGCATTATAAATATAAAGTGTTAGGTTGGGATTTCTATATCTCATCGATGCATCAGTGGGTCTCATGTGACAAACTACGGTCTTGGCACAAGGCCTTGACAAAATGATTATTTATGTCCTTGGAATGGGGCCTTGATATTATGGTGATGATGTCTTGAATTATAAATTCCCTCATTATGAAAATAGTATTTATGGTTCATGTGGTTATTTGACTAGTAGAATACACATGATTATTTTTTATTATGGTATTATTTACTCAACTCATATTCTTTCATTAATGGGTTTAATTTTATTATTTGTATAGGAATTTGTTTTCAATTATTCACCATACCTAATGTTTATTTTATAATATCTTCCACTTTATTGCTTACCCTTAATGATAATTTAATATCACCCCTTTATTATGTTACATTTTTGTAGGGCATGAATAATTTTATTATGCATGACATTCTAAAATAACCTAGGATTTATGGATGTTGTCAAAGGAGGTTCTATATTGTATTTCTTTTCAAGTAGTAATGTTGAACTTTTGTATGTATCTTGTTTCCAATACAACTAAAATATGTAGTCCTTCAAGATTCATATTCCTTGTTTATATTCTAATTTAATGAAATAAGCACCGGCTCTAGGAAACTGGGGTCGTGTCCTTACAAAATGAATAACATCATGAATGTAATACATGTTAGAAAAGAGGAATAAAAATGTTTCAAAGAACTGTTGAGTATAATAAACACCGAAATTGATTTATGATATATGATTATACCATCAAGGAAACATTTAAATTTCGAAATAACACAAACATGACATAAAAAGAATATTTTAATGGTATTAATGAAGACATCACAACATTTTTTACCCAGGATAACCTCTTCTGCACCTTATAAGGTATCTCATTAGATTAAAACATTATATAATTTATTAAATGGATATATACTTATTGGATTACTCATCACATTAATAATTCGAAGATGGATTATTATGAAATATAGATCATTCTAAACTAGTGTTCCTTTAATTGAATTTAATCACACTATTAAAGAGTGTGGAATTATATACATGGAAGTACCCAATTATTTCTTGGTTGCTATATAGAGACCCAAGCCAAAAATCATGGATATTACATAATTTTAAATGAATATTCAGTATATTATTAAAATAACTTCCAAAGGACCATAATATTTTACTATATTTGGAAACATAGAACTAAAATCTTCTATATTGGTGAAATATCTTCATCATCTTCCATAAATATCTCCACCTTTTGTAAATCAACATTAAACCATTCTTCATAACATTTTGAAATAAAAAATTGGAAAAGGGTAAGCTTAGATGCTCATTAAAGATAAATAATGGAAATTTATAAGCATAACATGAAGAAAAGGGTATGAAACTTTAGAATAACATTTGAAGATAATACCCTATCTATTAGATATCATAATAAATATTGGATTTTCATAAGATGCGAATCATAAAGAAATATATAACGTAATCCATGAAATCATAACATAGGAATACAACATGGAATAGTGGAAAACACATAAGCATATAACACCCCTATGTCAAGGAGGACTACCATGTACATTGTAAGATGTTTGGCTTGGGTTAATCACCAGTTTACTTGCATCGGTCTTTGGATTGCATTCTGTGTACCCAGTTATTTTTTGGATTGGGATGTCCTCCCATATACCCTCTTGTCTTGGGCTTGGGATGTTATCTCTAATAACCTCTTGATTCAGGACTGATATGTCCTCTTGTCTACCCTTTTTGTTCGGGCATGGGATGTCCACCCATATACCCTCCTATTTAAAGCCTGGGATTTCCTCCTATATACCCTCTTTTTTTAGGCAGGGGATGACTTTCTATGTACCCCTTGAGCTTATAAATCATTTATCATTACCGAATTAGTTAGAGGATTATATTGGTCTCACCCTCCAAAGAAAAAAAAATCATATATACATGTTCCACAAGAAAATAAAACTAGTATCGTATCATGACCCATAAAAAGTGATTGGATTTATAAACAAAAATCATAACCTATGAAATGAAATCAGTATCATTAATATTTCCTCACATAAAAACCTATGGAAAATAGATAGGCTTCCTGATCATTTTATTAATGCATAACCCGTGAATAAAATTAGGATTCAGAATCAGATAATCCATGGTAGATAAAGATATTTAATAAATATATAACACATGAAATAGAAATAGTGTTCATAATTACCATCACATTAAGAAAAACTCATTAATTGAAAGAATATGAGTAGAACCATTAGATAATTTTATTTAATGGAATGAGTGACATCAACGAATGTCAATGTAAATGGAAAATAATTTTAAAATATCTTTCACAATCGTTTCCTGAGGAAAATATCGATTTTTTTTTAAAAAACGTTTTTTATACATAAAAACATTTGAAAATCATTTTCATATAAAGTAGCTTGGAATATTACAAAGAATACTTGAAATCATTTTGAAAACATTATTCCTTGAAAACTTATCAAATATGTTTAAAAATAATTTAAAATCCTTTTTAATTGAAAAAAATTGGAAAACATATAAATAATTCATGAAAACATTTAGCAAACCCATTTCCTCAAAAACATATTAAATAAGCTTCAAAATATTTTATAAACCATTATCTTTATAAACACATTGAAAAACTATAATGAAATATTGAAAATATTTTGAACTAAATTTTTCTTGAAATCATATGAAAGAAATTTGAAATTTTTTTGAAACCCATTTCATTGAAAATGCATTTAAATCATATAAATAGGGATTTAAAATTTTTTAAAAACAAATTTACTTCAAAACCTGTAAAAGAAGAATGAAAACGTTTCAAAACAAAATTCCTTGAAAATTAATTTTGAATACATTTTCTAAAAAATTAGCCTTTCTAAAATGAAATGGAATCATCAAAGAAATGATGATGTGTTAATCTGTAGATGTCGTACGAGGTAAAAGAACATTACATTTGCATAGTATAATGGTTTAAAAATAACTTTTTTTTGAAGCATCAAGAATATTCCTTTTACGTGATTAGTAAATGATAAAAATGATAAAAATTTCTTTTAAATATCATTGGAGAATGGTATAATATTCATGGATGTTGTTTTTAGAATACATGGTTTTCAATGAATATAGAATTCCGACTAATGAGAGGGTAAAGCCATTCTTTATTGAAAACACTTTCTTAACCATCTAATGTACAAAATAGTTAAAAAATGGTATTAATACATTAATATATAATGAATAATTATTAGATAATAAAATTCACAAATTTTAGAAAGATATGGGGTATAATATTGCATCAAAAGAAGCATAAGCATAAACAATCTTGAAAAGGGATGAGATTGTTTCAATAAACTCATATCATGTGGTAATTGGGGATCATACTATACATGTAAAAAATGAAATTAAATAAAGGTTATAATATCATGAAAATATTTATATTCATGATATATCATGTTAAATGGATGTATATAATCCTAAAAACTAATTTAGGTTCATAACAAAAACATGACTCTCAAAAAAGGAAGATTGAGACAAAACCATTTTACCAATGTGGAAACTTTATGAACCTAAACCCTAGAAAATAATGAACATATATGGAATATGTAAATACCCATAAATTTTACTATAATAATCATTGAATACATTCATTCTCAATATACAGACCACACAAAAGGAATGGGTTGTTAATAAAGCATGTATCTCCTAGAAAAAAAAGTGAGACGAAATCCCCTAACTTTATATCATGACTCCCATCGTAGATATTAAAAACAATTATAAAAAAATTATTATAAATATTTCATAGAACAATATTATTATATACAATTCCATTTAAGGTTTTATAATGATCTTATATTACCCATTTATTGACAATCCTATGATAAGGTCTCACTTTGGGAAATATTCAATTCGTACTTCGCATGTGTCTTAATTGGTTATATCATCGGTCCTTATACATATATCATGATCACATAATATAAAAATTGATATAAATACCATTTATATTAATCATATATGTATTATTATAATCTAGAGAATATATATGTACAAAATTTAATATTTTGTTCAGGGAGACGGTAAGTCCTACGTACGCGTGAACGTTGTTTCCATTTTTTTTTGTCGTATTAAATGAATGAATGAAAATGATCAAAATCTATATATGAATATAATATAATTAAAACAGAATTATAATGTTATATATATCACATAATTTCACTAAACCCATCTTTAATTTGTTCTATGTAGTGTTTGAACGAATCACATCGCTTTGAGGTGCTGATAGTCCACACATCCTCAAACAAAATTATCATATTTCCACCAAATTGAAAGTAAAAGGATATGTGTCATAAAATGAATAAAAAAATTTGAAGCCATAATTAATATAATATATAAGATATATAAATATATTTTCATCATAATGTATACATTGAGACACTATAAAGAAAAAAATTAGCAATCATTGTTTAGTGAGGTGGTGTGTTCATCGTACACGTAAATAACATGCCCGTTACCCGTTACATTGATGTGTGTGTATGTTTAGGTTTAAACATTAGAATAATAACACACTAGTATACATATGATACTATGTTTTATAAAATCATGAAAAAATAGTGTGGATGGGGTGGGGAAGAAAAATAAATGAAAGGAGCTTGAGAGAAGGTGTTACCTCTTAATCGGGTAACTCAATTTGGTTTGGCCCAAAAGGCTTCCTGGGAATCCTTTTTACCAAAACGGAGTGTTAAAGGATAATGGGGGGATGTTTTAAATTGTATTTGGTATAAAATTACTGAAACTAAGTGTTTTTTGTTGTGTGAAGCAGATTTTTAGGTGGTGGTATTTTATGGGGAAGAAGGGGTGGAACTCTTGTAAATATTTGAAGAGAGAATTACACGCATGTTTCTCATGTTTCATGTTGATAAAATAATAAATCGAAGTCTATAAAAGGGATTATAGGGTCTAAATGTGGCCATTAAAATCATTTTTACATGTTTATAGGTTGTTTTTGGCATTAAGGTTATGGTTTAGTCCCATATTAATCTAAATGTAACATTAATTGATGTAATTCATTATAATAACATTCCATAATATTTTTTATCAAAACTAATTAGAAAATATTACAAATTATAAATTATGATTATTTAAAATATGGAATCTATTTTTCAAAATTCTAATGACATATGTGGCAGAAATTAATTTAAATTTAATCCCAGAGTAAGGATGACAATGCGTGTTTTTAAATTAAAAACATTCAAATGTTATCTATGTTTTTATATCCAATTTCAATGTGAAATTTCTTCCAATGACCTTAATTGTATTAATTTATAAAATTATTATCTAATAAAACATTAAAATCAATTTGAAATATAATTTAACCTTATAAAAAATTATATTAGAAACAATTTTGAACTAAAATTCTATATCATTTACTATTTATTAAAAAATGAATCCTTAACAAAAATTACAAAAAATTATCCTTAACGAATTTTTTATTTTTATCTATCAAAAATTATGTTAATTTTGTAATATTATGTCAATAATAATTCAAAAAGTTGGATTTAAAATGGATTATTTATTAAAAGGGGGTAAGACTTAATTTATAAAAATATAAGTTTTTAAGAATAAAATTAGGTTTATTCCTATATTATGTCTATAAAATCTGTTGAATGAGTATCCAAAAAAATTTATTGAATAGAAAACATATATATTACAATAAAATCTCTCACTAATTCTATTTAATTAACTTATTAGTGTAAAACATCTTTGTGACCACAATAACATTTCATTTTATATTAATTCGGCTATTATATTCATTTGTAATTAATTTGTGACCTATGAATTAATATAATGTTGTGTAAAAAATATATTTTCATAATTGTTTAATACTATTAATAACCACTAATTTAACATATATGTTATATCTTATTATGTTAAATAGTAATATTTTTATACATTTTTATGGTCTTATAAACCTTTGTCTTGCGTTTTATGCTTACCTTAAAAAAATTCATTATTTCATATAATTCAAGATACCCTCAGTGTACCACATAAATGAATCTAAATTTTATGTTGTCTTTAGTGCATGATTAACATTTTGTTTCATAAAACGCAATCCAAACTTAGTTTTTTAATTTAAAAAAACAATCTTCAGTGTCAAACATAGAATATAAAAAAGTTTACATTAATTTGAAAAGAAAATAACAAAATTACAGGTGTTACATGGTACATTTTTGTGATTACACTTGATTGTTAATATTGACAGAAGTTCACTATATAAATGTTTGGCAAGAAAAATCACAGGATAATTTAGCCATCATAATCGGCGAACAAAATGATTGCTATTACGGATTAATGACAGGGAAATATAGCCTATCATTACATGATAATTATCAATACAGTAAAGGAATTAATATAAACATATTAAAACTAGAAAAATAATAATTCAAAATGTTTAGTATCAAGAAAGTGAGTGAAAAGTGGCAGAGTATAATATCCCATACCATGAGTGGGAACTTCCAAAAGCATGAAAGGATATTCTCAATTTCCTAGAAACACCTTGGAATGTCTTTGGGGAGGTTAATGGAGAGTAAAAACATTATAAATGGGTTTTTATAGTATAGAAGATAGAGTGTGGGTGATATTTCTTGAAAAATATGGTAAACATTTTTTAAGATTGGAACATAGGTTTTGGACTATATATAATAGAATAATAGAAACCAAAAACCTTCCCCGGGTTTCCTCTTATGTGTAGTGGTTTCAAATATTTTATAATTCCATAAACAGAACTCCATAGAATAATAACCATGGCTAGGTCGATTTGAGTAATGTTTATAAATAATTGATTTTATAAACATATATTATAATATTGTTTTTTTAGGATTAATTAAGGGTTTCTAAAATTAATTAAATAATATGAAGTACACAATATTTTTATATAGAAAAAAATATTTGGTCTTACAAAAATTATATGGAATATATTTCATCATGTTTGGGCCATTGGGATGTTATAATATAGAATGTATATTTCTACCGTATTTAGTTTTTACCCAAAATTTTCAAAAACTCAAAATATTAACAATGACTTACAATTTGATAATCACTATGTTTTTATTTGAAATATATTATTTATTTTATCAAAACAATATTCTACATATGATAATTTCCATTTAAAAATAAAACCCCTAATTACAGAATATAAAAATTTTTATGATATTGATCACATTATGACCCATATAAGAAAGACATTTGACATCATTAAATTATATTATCATTTATATTTATGTAATTAAATTATAATAATAATATTTTAATAAAATATAATTTGTTTAAAAAATTAATGAATTTTTCAAAAGAGTGGCTTAATTGAAACAATAAAATTCCCAATTTATTTTATTTCTCCATATCAAGATAATATTTTCATTAAATAATATAAATTATAATTATTAATATAGTTTAATATAATCATTATTTCTATAAAAATGAAAATATATAAATTCAATCTATTGGGATCCAGATACAAAAACACTTATTACACTATCATACAGTCGAAGTGTATGATGTTTGATTGTGTGGATTTCTTGTGGTGGCTCGATGAACAAGGTTTGCATGTAGATCATGATAAGCATGAAAAAATATTGTAAATAGTTCCCCAATGATTTAGTTATTGAATTTCAGCATGGTCTTGGAAAATGGAAACACATAGTGATAGAATATGCCTCAAGAGATCAAATAGATGTGCTATATATGGTACGATCCTACTCGTCGAGGTCATCACTTCCATCATCAATGATAGTTGAACTTTATCATAATGCTTAATATATATTAATATTATCATTCATTAGATAGGGGTTATATTATCAATGGTTATGTATCTTAATTGTATTCAAATCTTACTATATATATTTTTTAATTTTTCTACAATTACCAAAGTAGTACATGTTTTATATATAATTATATTATATAATAATATATTTACCCATTAAAAAATGGATTTTCATTTATAATTTTTTCAATAATTACATTATTCTAAAAAAAGATATTTCACCCTTGAAATTTTACCTCATATACTAATTAATTATAAAGAAATATCCATTTTATTTCATCTTCCAGTTTCGACGATTCTTCCTAAAAAATTATGTTTCTTCACAGTTATATGACCATATGAGTTTTATTTTTCTATAGAAACTTTTATATATGATATATGATCAGTATAAGAAGCTCCCCATATTTATGATCATTCTCTACGGGTACCACCTCTGAATTATCACCAAGTTAGTGGAAATTAATGTACCTCCTCATGATTTATATATTGAACACCTCATTTAATGTAGGTACTTTTGGTGGTAGTGAATGTTAATGGTACACATCTCGGTTGCAACCACAATTCTGCAATGTTCTAACAAATCATGGACTAAGACACCCCTTCATCCCAAGTCACATGAATTTTTTCCCTAGTGATTTACAAGGAACACATTAACTCTAAACTAAAACTCTATGCCTCGTTGATTATTTTCTACTTTGAATTTATGTAAAATTTTCAGGCATTTATAATGATGCTAAATGGTTTGAATGTTCTCCTATATATCAAAGATAAGATCAGGTCCCATAAAAATCTTCTCTCCAACATTATCCCAATATTAATTATTCTGACATCTCATCTCTTATAGAGCCTCATAAGGTTCCATTTGAACACTGTAATAGAAGTTTTTGTAATATTATTACTCTAATATGGGGAATATGATGATAAAAGACTCCAAGTAAATCCACTGGAATGATTCTGGTATATCCTCTAATGTATTAATGGTTCTCCTAGACTGACCATCTATCTGAGGGTAATATATATTACTAAAACATTTCACTATAATCGATTTTTGTTTAAGGCTTATCTAAAACATCAATGATATACATGGATCTCAATTAGATATAATGTAGATTGGAAATCTATGGAGTCCTACAACATTCCTTATGTATATCATCTTGATTTAGTCAAGGCATAATTATTCCTCGATATCAATGAGATGTGATGACTCTGTATAGTGATCAACTAAAACCTGTTGGTTTTATTACAATTTGATGTCAACGAGTTTACTATGATGGAATACATGGTTATGTTTTCAAATTTCCTGACTCGCATGGACAATATTTTTATCAAAAAATTATATTTTTTTCACTCCAACTTTAACTATACTCATACCAAGCATCGAGATACTAATTATAAAATATCCTTCATCATGTTATCCCATTATATGTTTCTATAGATATCATCATACATATTAGTGCATCTTGGATTAACAGATAATGATGAGTTATTCACATCCCCAAAAATTTCCCTTTTATGTTATCATTTTAATATTACACATATCTCATATACAAACATTATAACTTCGCCTATTGAAATTTATAACTTCAGAATTTTGTATAACATTTTATATATCCCAAGATAATTTTTTCGTCCTCCAAAATAATCTCATGTTTGGATTGCTGAGAAGTTATTTGATAAATATGGGATGGATAATATTTTATTTTTAATAATTGTATCCTTTGCATGTACAAGAAAGCAAGAGCACTTTAAATCCTCATCATAGATAGGGTTATTGGATCTATTCTACTCATAGTATAATATACATTTTTTCCTTACTAAGATTTTTATAGTCTGGAAAATCATAAACTTTCTCAAATATAACAATCTTATTTGAATCGTATTGATATAATTTTGTGTGAATGTATATATTAGGACTTTATGATCAATATATATCTAACAAATATCAACATTGATACACTATTATAAAATGTATAACATGAAGATCGATTCACCCAATTACAAATAATTTTTTTGGTGCACTACTAGATATTGACTCTGTATCCCCTATTTAAAACAGTTTTTGTATGGCAGGAAATCATAGATATAGGTAATGGCCACAGTTTGGTTCACCATGTTAATAAACATATATCCTTGGTTTTTAATAAACAATGTAGATAATTCACGGATATTATAGAGCCACAGTTGGATAAAATGGAACTAGGTCAACATCCATGGATTTCAAACATGGATTAATCCCTCATTTTCTAAAAAATCTACAGGTCTATTGCCACAGATTACAACCATGGTTACATCATCCAGTTTTTATAAAAAAAACCATCTACACTACATGAGACACCCTTCCTTACTATTTTTTGTTTTCAAAATAATATTTAGAGAGGAAAAAAACAAAAAAAATCATCTAATAAGGGTTCTATTACTAGATCTCATGTATGACAATTCCTTTGCAATAGTCTGCTTCATTTCATCAATCCATTCCTCATACAGATCCATCATCGAGTATATTATCCCTATCGTGGGATCAAATTAGATTTTATGTGATCTGTTTCAACATTTCATTCATGGCATGCAGCTCCCTCCAGTGTCCTTTTGATTCTTTATCCAGTGTGATGATGGCCCTTACAGTCATCAAAATCACCATGCTAAAAAACCACCATGTACCCAGATAAAATTATCAAATAAAAACTATACACCAACACTATTTCATCACACACCCTATTGAAATAAACCAATAGAAAAACAAAACCTTCACCATACCCTTCAAGATAAAAACGCAGTTTCTAGTAATGCATTTTAGTGTCAGAAACATGTAAACCCATCAGGACTATCAAATCGGTAACACTTAATTTTAACCACCTCTATCCCCCATTAACATGAATTTCTATATTAATTAAACCATAAAATATTACACAAAAAACATCTACAAATCACTAATATCAATATATGATAAAATTCCATGTATAAAAAAAGAATAATATTTAAATATAAAATATACCTCAATATCTATATCTCTAGAGACTCCACAACCCTCATCATCTCCTTGAAAACCCCAAACATCATTATAACATCCTATTTAGCTACTAGTAATATCATTGACATCTGCATTGGAATATTAACCGAAATCATTGTCAAGAGTGTCAAAATTCCCATATGCCTAACAAAAAAATGTGAACTTATTTAATTAATTTATACATAAAATGGTTATAACTAAAATAAACAAGTAAATAATGATTTATTTTATTGATATGAAATATTACTAAATGTGAATATTTAGTAATTAAATCGATTTTAGTGGGATTTGGGGTAATAAAATAGTGATTTAATGATTAATTTATTCAAAAATATATAGTTATATCCCTCCCACAAACATAGATTATTGAAATCTGAGGCATTAAATTTTATACATGAATTCCAAATAATGAGAACCACCTCATGAATATTAAGTTCACAATCTTATCATCTTATAATGAAAATTTAAAACCACGTTCAAAATCAATTTCAATCCTGAATTATATTGACAATACAAATTTTTGAGAAAAGAGAAAACATAGTTTAATCCAACTCTAATATAATTTCCAATATTATATTTTTAGTGTAAAAAAATATCATATAATGTCACTAGCCAACTAAAAGAGTATTACTAAGGGAATCAAAATTCTAAAAAATTAAAATTTATAGTAGAAAAGTCCAAAAAATATCAATTAAATTTGAAGGTATGAATATATATTACCTTCGATGTAGACAATCAAAATCATGGACCACACTCCATTTTTGAAGAAAACTTGATCGAACAACAAATTTTTCACCAAAACCCATAGTGAATATTCATCACTATCATAATGAACTAATTTCATAGAATACTCTAGATACATTCCAACAAATTGAATTCACATTTTAATGTTCCCATAATAATTCATAACATCAAATTGGATAGAAACCTTTTCGGTAAAATAAAATTATTTTTTTACTCAAATCCAATTTTGAACCTAAAACATGTTGTTGAGCGTCATTAGGGGTTGAATCATAAATGATGAAAACTGATGATCATGACATCTCATGGTTGTTCATTGATTAAATGTGGCTAATGAATCCTTTCATAGGTTAGTGTAATCCTTTAGAAACTGTAAAATTTATAGGCCTCCCTAGCTGAAAATATAAATTATCATTCATTGGGGTTTCTACAATTATACTTAGACTTTACCATGAAATATATACAGTGGAGATCAAAGAATATTCAAATAGTTATAGAAGAAATGTTCAAGATTTACCATAAAAATTAAAATCAATATTAAAATAAAAAGATGATCTTTTATTCAAAAATTTGATATGACGGTCTATAAAAAGTATCTCTAATTTCAACCATTTATCATCATGAACCATTATAAATTTTTTTAAACCATTCAACCATGTGAAAATGAAAATTAAATAATTAAAATACAACAAGATATCATCAATGAAATTTTAAAATAAATTTAAAGATAGTTCTCCCAAATGAACATATTTTTTCAAATCATAGATACAAATTTAAATTATGAAGAAAAAAAATAAATTTAAGAAAAAACCAAAACCAATTTCATTCAATGGTTTCATCACATTCATAAAAATAAATAGTTTTCTAAAAATATTTGTTTTCCCACTTGATAATCACTTTCCTCAAATCCATATATCATGTTAAATTATTTTTAGAATTGTATATTTACAACAGATCATAATAAATCTTATAAAATAATGATGTTTTCACATTTTTCATTGTAGTAAAGCATTAAAATATTTCCACCCTAATAAATAAAAATTTCTTTTATATGTAAATTTCTGGAATGGTTCAGTCACATCTTTAATGGGTTTTTTCATTTTTAGGAAAAAAATAAGAATCACTATTCATAGGGTTTAATATCTCACCCAATTATTATTCAAGGATATAAATTAAAAACATATACCAAATAAAATTTTCCAATTCTAGATTAGTTATAATTATTCAAAAAAATCAATTAATGATTTTGAGAAAATATGCCCATAAAAATCATAATAATAAATAAAAGGTGAGGAATGTATTCTTGGTAATTTCCACAAAAACATTCATTAAGATTTATACTTGTCATAAATCTAATACTCTAACTTCAATTCAAGAAAAATTTCTTATTCTATGAGTGAAATAAATATTTCTTTAGTGTGATTGTGATTTTATCAAGGTGAACATTCAATTATAACTATCCCTTAGTTTCCTCATGTTATAATTTCAATTCCTAATTTACTTTTTCTAAAACACTTTATTACTTAGTTATAAAACCATATCCACTTGAAAATAGTGGGAAAAATCACTCAACAATAATTTTAGTTTTTATGTTTCAATAATATGATCAAATTCCCCACAAATAACATGGATATGAAAAGTTCCTGGATTTTTCCACATTATCTAAAAAATGCTTGAAAACCCCACAAAAAAATCAATAAAAATTATTGTTCATTATCCAAATTAGAATAAATTTCCCTTTTAAGAAAAGGAAAACATAAAAAGACAGAGGAGAAATAGTAAAAAATGTAGCAATTGTTCAACCATTCCCCACATTTATTTTCTATGATATGTAATAATAAATAATTTATAATTAATGTAAGTATAATTATATTTAATTAATTTAATTAAATGTTATTAAGTTTTATAGGGAATATACAATATGTATTGATGAAGTTGAATGGAAAAAAATATGAATATAATGAACATGGAGATTTGATAGTGGTATGAAAACAATCCTGTAGTGGTTTTGTAACAGGATGCTAATATGGATGCTAATATAGGTAAACTGAATGCTATGTGCACTGATTTTGTCACTACATTCAAAAGTACTGTCAACTTTTATGGTTGATGGTAATATATAACATGAAGGGGTTTTATTACTGAATGCTTCTATGAATTTTGGAATGTTGTAGTGTGATGAATTCAATTAAATATAATTTAAATTGTTTTCATCATCTAATGATGATGTTAGAAAATTATGTGACATACCTTCTCCTGAATGAATCTTATTTTTTTTAAATAGTTCAATAATAATTATGATTTGTAATAATTATATAACTCCATGTATGTAACTTGCCTAAAAATATGAATAGTGTGGTTTACATATTAAAGATAAATTACTCTAGTGGGTAACTCATAGTGAATCTTTATCATCGATGCCTATAAATAAATCTCTCCCTCAGAAAAAATAATTTCATTAATAGATAAAACATTATTCCATTTCAAAATTTATTTATATATAAATATCTTAGAAATATTTGAATATACAAATATCTATAATTTTTATGTTAATAATGTGAATTTAATATAACACATAGGCATAATGTTATGAAAGTTATATTCCTATAAATGATAATTTGTATCTATTTTAGTATTTTTAGAAGTATATGAATAAGAGTAATCAATTTAAACATGAAATTTTGTATATATTATATTATACCTTTAATCCTAAGAAATAAAATTCCGTTAAAACATGAAAATGGGTATTATTTATGATTTTTTATACTCATTAGTGTAATAATGACTATAAAAATAAGCATATGTATATAAAGAACCAGAAAATGTGTTCAAAAATTCATCATCCTCTTAATTTCCATAAGAAGATAGTTAATCTCCCACATTTCTAACCCAATTCAATGTGTGTAAGATCTTCACTACACGGTGAAGCATGCTTCTGCTCACCTTGGGGAAGTATTAGATTTTCTAGTGAATGGGAGATGATCCCTTTACAAATCTCCTAACTAATTAAGAATCCAATTCGATCTTTGAAATGGAAATAATTTTTATATTTAAAATCGTTAAAATATTTAAAAAATAATTCACTTTTTCAATAATAGAGTGTCCTTCTCTATTGGTATAATAGAAATAAATAATGAATGGACCCCAATTGTCCCGAAAAATACCTCAAGTTAATTTAATTCTGTAAAATAGAATCAATATGAGTTGAATTTGAACCCTGAGAGAGGGGATCTTCACTTAACCCAATGATCATGGTTTTCCCCATTTGTAGGAACCCATTTTTGAATAACATCATAGTCTTACCTATATTCATGTAACCTAATAAAAAAAATTAATAAAATTACATGCTCTTAGGAAACAAAAGAACTTCCTTTAGTGATTTGTGAATATTTGCAATGAAATGGTCTATATATGTGGAGTTTATATTATACATGGTACATGGAACATAGCTGATATCTCTTACCTCATAGTGTATGGGCCCATAGAGTTGAGGAATTTATCGATATAATTTGAAGAATTTTAATCCAATGGATTCATTTACCTAAGCATCTCATTTTGAGCCCCATTAATGTTGCTTCATAAAAAAGGATCTTTAGATCTATCCTTATGTTCATTAATTATAAAAATTTTAACATTATAATAATATGGAATAAATATCCCTTTCCCATTATTGACTATCACATCGATCTTCTCAAGGTGTAATAGTGGTTTTCCATAATTTCCCTGATCTGTAGTTATAATCATGTAAGGGTTAGAGAAGTAGACATTAACAAGGGATCCATCTGAAGTAGGTATGACCACATTGAGTATTTGGTCATTACATTCTTGCATGAAACATTTCTAGTGGTTTTCATGGATCTTATGAAATGGAGGTTCAATTAGTACCATGACTCCTTTATCGCATTATTTTTGGATGACATCTTGGTCTACTCTAAGACATAGGAAGAGTATGGAAAACACATAAGGATCATTCTAGGCACTATTTGAGATTACCTTTTTTATTATAAGAACTCTAATTCCACCATATGGATTTGGAAGTCATGGTTTAGTGATACATGATCTATGAACAATGGTTTTTAGTGGATCCAGATAAAATCATAGGAGTGGTGACAGACAACAAACCAAAAAATGACTTCTAGATTTGGATATTCTTATGTTCGTAAGGATATTCCCATAGATTTTTTCATAAATACCATTGATTATCTTCACCCATGACCATGATTAGCTGAGGTTGGGTATGGTATCAAGGGATCCCATAATTCCAAGTGTCATTCATGGAACTCAAGATACAGTTTCTACCGACCCTATTTTGATCTTTCTATAACTTGGTAAGGGATATGTGTTCTACAGTGGTACTTCAGTCATGGGTGTTGGTTGTGTGTTGATATTAGATAACCATGTGGTGGCATATAACTCTTTCCATATCTGACCATCTAAAAGGATAAACCCATCCCATGACCTATAAGTTGCACTGATGATGCATGCCATGATAACATGGAATCACAGTACCTTCAGGGATATATTTATAGTCTTCTAATATCATAAGTGTTTTTCTATAGTTTCTAAAAGAGGGATCAAAATATAAGGTGGCATTGATGGGTTAAATATCTTTGGGGGTGGACATTGGTATTATCCACACACTGGGATAAGGAAAGTGGTAGTTGAAACTCTAAGTTGGAAGATGTCAGTGATTTGTTATGGATGAGTATAGTGATTAGTGTATATTGATTTGTTTTTTTCCTAGATTCACCTAGAAACCATCGAACATAGAAAATAAATGTTCTTGGTTTGAATTATGTTGACAACATTTCATCTGTATCTCATTCAAGAAGTGAATCCTAAGGATGAGATATGCCCATACTATAGGTAGATTTTAAATACTGGGGAGTTGATCAGTGAGTGTTCATCATCTTCATAAAGAATCCTCAAATTCAATTATCCTTTGGTGGTTCTATTATCTTTGAAAAATTTAGTGACGTGGATAAACTTCCATTTTCACCGAGTCATTCATCCCGCGTAGAGAAAGATGTTCTACATCGTGCTTTATCGGTTTGGTTTGTAGGTATGATGCATCATATAGCTGACATCAAATCTAAGTAAAATACAAATAAGAAGTTTAAATCCATACCCCAGAGGCCCATATATCTGATTCAAAAAATTCCCATTCCAACATTGAAGTTGGATGATTTATCTATGTACTTCATTATTGGGTTTAATCATACATGTCGGGGAAGGGACTCTATCTGGGTGGTTATTGAAAATCTGACCAAATTACCCAATTTCATTCCGATCAAGGATTCAACAAGTGTTATTTAGTTGGTATGATTGTATTTTAATGAGATTGTGAGGATTCATGGTGTTCCATTAGATATCATTTAAAAAAAGGACACCACATTAACTATTGGTTCTAGGAAGGACATCAAATGGAAATAGGATCTCACCTGTAGCTTATTACAAAATGTAATCCCCAAACAAATGGTCAAAATGAGAATTATATCCAAAATATAGAATACATGACCCTTATATATTTGTTGAATTTCAGAGTCTCATGGGACAACCATTTTGGATTGTGGTACATTAAGTATAATAATACCAAATAATAATTCTTTAAAACGGATCATTTTTATGTGCTTTATGATCGGTCATGTCATTCGGATTTATGCTTTTTATAAGTGGGTGATGCTTATTTCCTGGGACCAATCCGAATTCATGATACTTCATATATAGTTTTCTTGAATATGAAGTGGATTTTTGTTGTGTAGATCCATCATAAATCATTTGAGGTTTATGAAAATCGATCCTTTGAATTCTCATTGGATAACAACATGTTCCTAAAGGTGACATTGCATCTTGGTCATTTTCACCTTGGTAAGAAGGTAAATCTTACACCGAGGTGTGTAAAACCTTTTCAGTTTACCAATTTAATTGGTAAAGTAGAAAATTAGTTAGTATTACCTTCCCAGTTAACATTGAAACATGAAGTGTTCCATGTGTTGCAATTAAGGAAGTATAACCTATACCTATCTCATATGCGGAACTAGGAAGATATGGGTATGGAATATTATTTTTCTATGTTTGAGAGACTTGTAAAAATTTAGAATTTCTATGAAAATGTTGTTTGGGGAAGATCCATACCTTTATATCTAGTCTTTTCTTAGAATGATAATGATGATCACTTGACATTGTAGTGGAAATCATGGTTAATGGAGCAGTACCCACACTTATTCCATTATCAGACTGCATATTGACATTCCAAAGGCCGAAAGTTTTCATGGTTGGGAGAATTGTCACATTCGTGGTGTCATTATGACTTATTTTGTCTCTTATTTTCTATGTTTTATTTATTCAATTTTTTTCAAAGGTTATTGATAAAATGTTTTATTTTAGGTCCAGATAGACGGAGGTGCACGATTGGTAAATTGTTAGGGGAAACCATGTGGCTTCCCATTTTAAACAATTCACCATGGAAAAGATACACTATCCCGGACCCATAGACAAGAGAACATGTGTGCACTCATTCAATAAACTGGGATCCCCATTTTCCTCTTTGAAAGAGGCATATCATTGTTGGTTCACTGTTTGTAAAATCATGCATCCTCCCAGAACAAAAACAAATGTAAAATTACAATTTATTTTCCCCTATATTTGAAGACCCCAACACCTCATTCGCACTTCATTCATCATCTCCAGCCCTATCCATTCCTCTCTACCCTCCTCCAATTGATTTTCCTCAAATGATTGGGTAACTCTATTTGTATATTTAAGAAACCATCATGTTAGTTATTTTAATCCATATCTTTTATCTTCATTTGATCTATTATAACTTCCCATCGAGTTATCATTTTTATAATGTGTTTTCTGACATATGTTGTTTTTGATATCATTGCATTATGTTGAATATTGCCTTCTTTATCTTTCCTTTATATGGTACAGTCATTTTATGTATTCTATTTTCAACTAGTTCCATGTGATTCCAGGTAAAAAGAATATTTTCAATGTCATGATATTGTATGATGATTATGAAATTCATGTATATCTCTTCAATAATTTCAACAAAAAATTTACTGAGTGTGGAAAAGGTTAAATTGGAATTTTTGGTAGACATGTTGTTTGAAAGAAGATGATACCCCTTTTTAATGGAATAAAATAATATGTGATGACTTATCTTGTACGACTTTATTTACTTGATGACTTATCTTTTGAATGAAATGGATATAATGGTTTAGAAAGTTGGAAATCACATTGGAATCCCAGGTATCATAGTGGGAAGACTATGAAAATTATGCTATGCAGAACCAAACATACATAGATTAATCAATATAAAATAGTAATAATATTTTTTATGGGGATTGTATGGATGTAGTATGAGATGTTTATTCACTTATAAGATTGACCAATGATGTATGAGGAGCCTAGGTCCCAAAAACCCTATTTTATAGAAAATTTCACATAGTTCTCATAATATTTTTATTATTTTTATCAACTGATTTTTTTTATTAAATATTTCATTTAAATAGATATATTTTATTCCTTTTAAAATCTATCATGTTAAATTGCATTCTAATAGGTATACATGGAAACATATGGTGGTATCCTATAAGGAAATAGATCCCACACCCTATATACACCCCTAGAGTTTGTGTAGATTATTCTTTGTTTGACTCTGGTAAGTTCATATCCTCCCTTGTGGTTATGGTATTTATTTTAGAAGTAGTTTTTTTAGTTAATGTTTTGGGGTGGTAGAATGAGGGAGTTTACCAATATGTTTCATAACGTCTTGTTTTGGTATCTAGTTTCCCTTCCCCTTTTTAATTATTTTGGGTTTCAATTTAAAATTATCAATATTATCTCATGATTCTAGTATTCATTCTGATCTCACATGTAATGACTATTGGTTATGATGTGATGTGATTTTTTTATTATTCATAGCAGTCACATTGGAAACTCATTTCTAGAAGGTGTTACTTGATTCGCAAGGACTATATCTCATCTCGTGGGGATCAAGAATTCACCTCAATCAGTGTCGTAGGTCAGGTTGACTATCATATTTGATGAATACTTTGGATAGTTTGTGAATGTAGTGTACAAGTATCATAAGGCCTATGATAGTCATATGTGAAGTCTGTTTCATATTGAGGTTAGAGAAAACATGTTCAATAGGGTTTCCACTTGACATGGGAGACAGAGGTTTTTAAGGTGTATAAGTACTCCCCTCAACTCATTGAGAATTACGAGTTCATATAATGAGTTTTTGTGGGGGCGTATCTATTGGAATTTCCACCACGGTTTTAGAGGCCCCATGATACATTTCCCATGTCTTGCATTTATTATTATATTCTTGATTAATCCTATATTATATAGTGGGAGAGTTATATATTAAGGATTGTGTGATGTTCATGGATCATCCATTAGATATATTAAATAATCTAGAGAAGGTTCTATGTGGGTGAACCATTCCATTTGATTTCATTCTTTTTAGGTATGTTATTCAATATGAGAGTGCATTACAGATAGTTATGTTTATACATACCTTGTAATTAGATATTTTTGGAGTTTCTATTTGATATGTTTTATCATAAAAATTTTATTTTTATCATTGTGTTATATGATATGGGATATGTTTCTTATTTTGTGATGTGTGAAAATGATATATCATATATATAAGGGAAACATGATTCCGAATAAGGACACAATATATTGTGACAAGAATAATATTGTTTGGGAGAGTCCGTTCCTCCTAATTTAGATTGTAATTTGATAAGTAACATGAAATATCATGATTTATGTGCTAAGTGTTTGGTTTAAAGTTTTAGTTGTGGGTGTTGATGTTTTAGTTTTTGTAGAGGTTTAGATAGATATAAGGATTATTAGGGTGAATGTATGTAGATATTGGATCATTTCATATGATTTTGTGTTATTCTCTATGATATGTGGTGATGTGGTTATGCATTTCATTTTGTTTGAGTTTTGGCTTCTCATGTTTGGATGTCGGTAAAATATGTGAAGTGGATGGATCATTCAGAGGTAATTCAGGTGGTGGTTTTTTAGACACCTTTAATTTATTTGGGATTGTAATTGATTCTAGAGTATTATAAATTTTTTGGATGTATCAAATTTAATGGATAATTAATTTCATGATTTTAAATTTTCTTGTTTTATAGTTGGAAAGTGAAAGGAGGTGGTCTGAGAGGGTCTTAAGGATTTGTATCTTCATTTTTATAGTAGTGGTGAAATATATGTCATAAAAGAAGGATTTATTGAAAGAATGTGTGTTTTCCTTCTTCTATTGACTGTAAATTATGTCTTATATGAGGGATGAGAGAATGTGTAAAATGGGTTTTTAACACAAAGATGGGATATATGTTATTTTTTAATCCATCCTATGGTAACATATTTTTTATCATTAAAGGTATTTACTACCTAAATCTAGTTTTAGGGATTGTAATGGAAACATAATAAGTATTTATGTTCTCTCACTACCATTTTTATTCTCATATGATAATTGTATCCCTTATATTATAGATGAACCAAAGGTGATTTTGTGACACCATCCAACATATATTCTCATACATTGATCCTAAAGTTTTATTAGTGTTACTTTGGTATTCATTGAAATTTTATTCTTCCATTCTCTATTGTTTTCCTCATTCTTCCTATAGTTATATTTTTTGCAAATTCGTTTTCAGATTTTGGTTGTGTTGTGATCTGTTTTTATTGTCCCATAATCTGGTGTAGTATAATAAATGGTTTCTATTTTTAGTTGTGAGTAGCAGGTTGTGTTTTATTCTCTTTTTTGATTCATAGTGGCAGTAGAATTCTTTTTTAAGGTAGATTATCATTGTTATCATCATTTTTAAATGTAATATTTCATGTTTTCTTCATCCATTGGGTGAGTAGAAAGAATTCAACTAAATAATGATAATTGATTATCATAACTAAATTGATGGTTTTAGGGGATATATCACCTGATTTATTTATTTGAGGATTTCATTGGGGTTTTTATGAAATCATATTTACAATAGTGAAAATGACGACTACTATGAGCCTTTTTTACTACAAATGAAATGTGATGAGACCCTAGTTTTGTGATCTCATATAGATTAAATTTTTAAAGAACATATATATGGGAAATAAAATGGATTACCATATAATCTTATTTTTTTAATAACACCCATTATAAATAAATAACTTATATGATGAAAACCAATGAAAAAAATTTCAATGTCATGATTTGTTTCTATTTTTTAAGGTTACATTTTTTTATTTACATTAGTGTTATGGGATGTTGTGTGATAGTGGAGGTGACTATCTAGTGAGTGTAGTGTATGGGGATATGATTTGATGGTTGGATAAGATGGATGTGTTATGGGAGGTTTTTAGTTGGTTATGGTTCATTGTGGTGTGATGCATAATGGTGATGATGTGTAGTAGTGTAGTGAAATGTGTATGTGTTGTGTAATAGTTGTGGTGGGTAGTAGATGTGGTGAAAAGTGGTTATGGTACACATATGGTGTTTTTTGTGGAGGTTTAAATGTGTTGTGGTGATGAGTGGTTTTTTTGTGTGAAATAATTTTTGTTATGTTTGGTTGATATGTGGTATGTGTGATAATTATGGTGACAGTGGTTGGAAAATGTGGTGAAGTGATGATGGTGGATGTGTGTTTTTTGGGGTTATATTTGTATGAGATTTTATAATTGTATAAATATGTGGTAGTATTAGTTCTCTCTTTATCCCAGGAATTAACTTAAGATTTTTTATGTAATGAATAAGAATGGTATATAAATCAATTTGTTGCAAATGGTTTCAATAATTTCAATAAATTAATTGGATGTGTAAATTGGAATGAAGTGGTCTAGTAAATTAATGTTAGTGAAAATGGTTAGTTTGAAAATTTGTGGAAATTGTAAATGATCATGGAGATATGTGTTCCTTGTGTGGTGGTTGTGTTGTGTGTTCCATAATTTTCTTAAAAATTATGATAATTGATTTGTGGTTCAATGGTGGTGATTTTGTGTGTTGTAGTTAAATTGATGTGAACCCATATGTTGGGAAATATATGTAATCTATATATCATTCTTATTTATGTTATTTATATATGAACCCCTCTTATGTTAGATAACCTTATTAATTCTCAAAGGTTTCTAGATCTGGTTGTTTCCCAAAACATCTCAGATGGTGGCAATAAAAATGATAAGCTAAACCATCCTTACCACCCTTATTTTGTAAGTGATTATATGGGTTGGTGTTGTAGATTTTATAGTAATTTTGGACAAATTTTTTTATGGTATATTTGATGTGATGAGGTAGATATTTGGGTTGATATTTAGTGGGGGTCATGCATGGTAGGATATAGGAACATGGTTTAAGTCCTCCACATTCCTGATACCCTACATTCCTGGTTATGATATGAGATATGGTGTGATTTCCCAATTGTTTGTGGATGAGATATGGTGTAATGTCCCAGATCTCTTCAAGTTATTTTAGAGTAGATGTTGTTGTAATTTTATTTTTTGGAATGGATATGTACAAAAACAGTGAATGTTAGAGAGTGGGAGTGGAAAATTTGTGGGAATGTGTTAACGGGGTTCCCTAATATGTTTATGATACTATGTAACAATATTGTATTATTGAGTTTCTACGATATCTAGTGTGATATAGGGATTAGTTAGTTGAATTGTATATGTAATTGTAGTTTCTTTGTTTGTTAAATTGTGAATTAGTATGATTTATTCATATGTTCACAAGACACATTGGATATTTTACTAGTGAGGATACTTGTATGCTCACCCTATGTATATAATCTATGTTTTAGGTATTCATAAGGAAAATGTTGACAAAGAAAGATATTTTTTTGATGGGTAGGATCTTCTACCGTGTCAATGTTATAAGATTTCTATTTTGGTATAATATATTGGAGATATTATTTTTATTTTTATTTATTCTTCATGAAATGTGTGATTTTTTTCATTTATATTTTTGTTATATGATAGAAATTCTAGGTTGATTTCTAATCTATCTCCCAATACTATATTTTTAGAGATTAATACCTCCCATTTGTGTGATTTGTATAGTCTCTATTATTATCACCAAATAGATTTCTACTCAATGCAGGACTTCGAGGTCAGTATCTCTCTTCCTTTATTGCCAGCATAAGAGGGGTATATTTTGAAGGAGATGTCAAGACATTCGGGATATTCAATACCACCATTATTACTTTTTAGTGACATATTACATAAATTTTTCACCCATTAACAAATTCTAGTTTTAATGAAATTATATGATTTTATTTTTATTTTCCCTTTATATATATACCTATCCAAATATCCTTTTACATGATCGTGTAATAAATGTTATTAGTTTCATTCCAAATTCCCAAATTTAAGAATTACATATTTATGGGAACATTACAATTGTGTGTATCGTGTGATGATTCACCCCATAAAATGTTTTTGAACCATGAATAGATTCAAAAAAACATCATTATTTTATAGAAAATCATCTTCACTAAAATATGGTTCTATATAAATGAATAGTCTATTTACCTATTTAAATGATCCATTACGTATTTCACAATGCACCACCCATTTGTTTCATTTACATATTTTCCTCCCCTTGACCCTTTTCATAAATTTTCTAAATTGTAATTTCATGTTTAAGAGGTACGTCCCTTTCTCAATCATGATATTCTTGAATGATTTAATACCATATTTTCTTGGGAATCCATGTTATTTAACTTTTAATTAATCCTTGAATTCAATTTAGAATATCACTTCCTTTCCATGGTTTTAATCATGCTAATAGATTATATATGGTTACCTTTTAAAATTTTATATGCATATATATGATATTAATTCTGAGATTGGTGGACCTAGATTTAAATATCCACCCAATACAATGGGTATATATTTATATCACATGTGATTCTAAGTATGATCTTAGGGAGTGATTGTAACACCCCGAGATTTTATGAAAAATATTCCTTTTAATTTCATTAATGTCTTCTGTTGTACGCTACACCAAAAGAAGCTTTCAAAACATGCATCCTTTACTTGCCTTGCAATACACGCAATCGCGACCTTCCTCGATAGCGTGTGTTGTATGCAATACCGAGTTTTAATAAACAACGATATATTATTATAATATTGTCATGAACTAGACGTTATGAATAGTATTAACTAAATTTTGAATTTTATAACATTATTATTCATCTTACACATTTTCTAGAACATGGTATTAGAACAAAATAAATTTTTCGGGTAAAATAAGTATTTTTTAAAAAATGCAGTTTTGCCGCCTTTTGATGGCGCACCCACTTTAAATCTAGTTTTTGAAATGTTTATATATTCAATTTGACAAAATAAAATTCTTCTTTTGAATCAGGATATAAAAATTTACATTAGATAAAGTTTTTATATTTTTCCGATAACTTTCATATTTTAATGAATAGTAAAAACACGCTATATTTTAATTAAAAACAACTTTTTTCATCGTAATATCTTATGTGGTTAAATTATAATATTGAATTGTTTTAAAGTATAAATAGAATATATTTTTACCATTTAATATAATTATGTCATTAGCATTGATTTTACCTTGAATTCATAGGTTAAATCAATTCAATCTTTTGCAATGTTTTAAAGAAAACCTCGTTTTCTTTCGACAACGGGATTAATTTTAATTTAATTTCTGCATCTTTTGTGTATTTAATTTGGAAAAATGGATTCCATATTTGGAATCAGTGGGTCCAAATTATGTTAATAAGCTACTTTTTATTTTTGGGCATTGAGAATAGTAACTACGGTAAATTTTATTTACTATAGTTAAAGGTAAATCGGGTAATTAAGGGTAAATATAAGATTATAAAATTACCCTAACACTTATAAAATCCTATTTTATGGCTAAAATTAGACCCATATAACCTAAGGGTCGGATTAGATTCATTTGATGGACTTTGTTCCATGAAAATAATTTAATTATTATTAAAACCAAAGAATGTGACAACATGTCACTTTCTTTAATATTATAAGTATAATAATTTTACTTTAGTGATAAACTTCATGAAACTTCAAACCTGAATAGTCTCCAGAAAGCTAATATAATTATATACATCATAGGAATTTATTTAGAATTTTTAGGGATTAAATAATTATCATTTATAATGACACAAAGATGATGCAGTAATTGTCTTATTAATGAAATATTGATATAATTGATGTTATAAATGCCTAAATAAATGTAATTTGAGACTTTTTATGACTAAAATTAATTTTCTAGGTTAATATGACATGTTATTGTTGATATAAGTAACTTGGTTCGAACTTATCATTCTGTTATGAATTTCATAAAAATCATGTACCAAATAGTGTCAAAATTGACATAAATTAGTGTTTAAAACACATATTATATTATTAATTGTTATTTAATTCCTAAAAATATACGGTTCGGCAAAATGACTTATATAAGAATAGATATATTAATAATAAACAACTTGGGGTTCGTTTGGCTTGTTATGGTAAGTTTATTAACCATATAGTGTAAGAAAACAAAAAGACACGGTAAAAGTTAAATTATTTAACTTAGAGTTAAATCTAATTGATAAGGTTAAACTAATAACCTAAACATGTCTAAATCCTATTGGATGAGAGTATTTCTACCCATCCCCACTTTATCTTCTAAATAAGACCCTTTGGAACCATTATAAACCCAATTTGACCTTAATATAAAATAATATTTTGAGATTTTCCTAAGGTGCCCCTCTCCTCCCTTATAAAAGGGCACCTCCTCCCTCTCCTCCTCACACCAATTTGAGCATTCAAGCTCGGCTAAAACCTACCAAAATCTCTTCTCCACTTCCCTAGTATCATCCTAGAGGTCCTTGTCTTCTTCAAATACCATTCTTAGTTCTTTAAGTGGAGGTTAAGTGAAGGTGCGTCAAAAAGAGGTAATATCCATTACCGATCTTTTTCACTTTCTTTCTTCTTCAACTTCTTCTTCTTTAGTTGTTTCATGATAAAGTAATAAGATAAGTATTTCTTATATACTGATATGTTATTATAAATATGAAACAACTCTAATTAACCTTCTATCCATCCTACGGAAAAAGGAAATCACCGCGCGTGCGTACGTACGGAATACCGTCTCCACGTCGTGGTTGAATCTATTTTTCTACCAACACCTTATATGGATGGGTATAATTGTGTAAAGAATAACTATACATAGTTATTATAACATAATATTGATTCTGAAATAGTATACATACACTCCAATACAGTCCCACGATCATGAGAACGATATCATCGCTCGTGCGTACGTACGGACTACCGTCTCCACGACGCGATGAGATTCATTCTCCACTTTAACCATTCATGAATAATTATAAAGTGTATATAATAATTAATCATGAAATATATGACATAATAATGATACTGGATTTATTTGTTTATATGTGTATGTCATTTACTTAATTCCATTCAACTCAATAAGGAAACGAAAACAGCGTTCATGCGTACGTACGGCCTACCGTCTCCATGAACGGTGTATTTCTTTCCATTTAATGATTTATTATATATATATATATATTATGAATATATATTAGATATAAATCATGTTCTGGAATTAAATAATCATTATCTAATTAATCATATGAATAATTACAAGTCAAAACACGGACGACAAATGAAACAATTTTACCCAAAACGCTCTTTAACATGGAATTTACAAAAGAACGGGTAATATAATGTCATAAGTGAACCATATATGATATCATAACAATGAGTATGATTCTGGAATAAGTCAATAACATTATTTAAATAATTATACAGGAGGTTCGGACACTTACGAAGAAAATCGGACCAAAGGTAAGGGAAATATCACAATCTCATTTTTATCCGAGATTGTTTATACTTTGGTATTTACTGAGGTGTATTTTATCATCCACATCCATGTTTCCTCAATATGTAATATTATTTCCATTCACCTAAAATTGTTTAAATCCTATTTTACCCTTCTGTGAGTTTTTAGTAAAAGATATGAAAGGAATCTTTTGTCGTTTTTCGTACGAGGTACCTTTTTGACTTTTCCGACAAAAGTACGAGAAGAATGTTTTTTTTAACTTATACGACATGAATGGATTTTTAAAACATTATTTCCAAGAAGAATCCTTTACAATTTTTCAAGTAAATTTTTAATCAACTTCTTTTAGTTTAAAGTTCTGTGACATGTTAAGAAAGGAAAAATGTTTTTGAAGAAGAAATGATATTTTCCTCAAGAATGGAGTTCAAGTGTTTTATCAAAATTATTTTCCATATAAGATAGTAAAGGGTTCTGTTTTTATCCCTATTATTACATTGATTTGATTATGTTGTGATGGAATTATTTTTATGAATTCTTTTATCTTATATGAATTGTTTTATGATGTCATGATGTTTAAGATTCCCATTTGTATTACATGGGTTATGCAATGATGTATGATTTATGATTTTGTGGCACACATAAGAATGGTATCATTATAAGATAGGTGGGACCTATGTCTACCTCCAATTAATTGGGTAAAGATTTTATATCTCATGAGATAGACATGGCTGGAACGGTAGGTTATACCGGTTCAGTGAAACAGGACTGAAACGAGGAGTAAACTCGGTTTAGAAAGGGACTTTGTCCACTAAGATAGTCTTGGAAACGAGTCTTGACTAATAAGAAATTATTCTCTATGATTATGTGTGTATGACACAAAGTTTCATGTTTTATGTTATGATTATTGTGATTTCATTTCACTACTATGATTTATCCCATGTTATGAATTTATGCTCTCTTTTGCGGGTTAATATTTCCAAAATGTTATGTTCTTATGAATATGATGTGATTGATATTTCTTTTGTTTACCCTTACTGAGAATTTGAGCTCACCATTTTATTTTTTCTTTTCCCCAGGATATAAATAAAGGTTTTAGGAATAAAAAAAAGAAGATCTTTATGGGAGATGTTGAAGATCTTTCACCATGATTAGAAGATTATATTCCGAGTTTCCAAAGACACTAAACTATTACGGTCCTTGTGTGTGTGTTTTTGTTATGTAATAATAATTCCGCAAAAGTAATGTAATGTCCATGTACGTCAAGATACGGGTCTCTACAGTTGGTATCAGAGGGAGGTTTAGTCAACCTTTGGAAACTAGGATGTGAGAACGTTAGTGAGATCCCTAGAGATATTTCTGAGGTATGTCTAGGGATGTCCCTAAGGATAAGTATATGTATAGGATATAGTCCTAGAACTATGGTAACGATCTTATAATTTAACCTAAGATGTTAGATATTGAAGTTACTCCCCATTTATTATGATTTTTTCCTCTAACACTATTCTTTTGGGGTTTTAGAAAATGGCTGGAAATAAGATGATTCATGATAATGGAGGATATTATGGACAATGGAATGATATTATTCAGGAGAAACCAAATAAAATAGGATTTATAAGTCCAAACATCATTATTATGCCGAATCAGCAATCTCATAATATGATCAATAAACTCAAATTTGGTAAGTTTCCTGACTCGGCTAATAAGAGAAAGATGGAGTTTCATGATGATCATAGAGGAAAGAAAGTTCAATTTCCCCTATGTAAATCATGTGGGAATAGGCATCAAGGATAATGTTTCAAAGGAACTGGAAGATGCTTTGGGTGTGGAAAATAAGGACACAAATCCAGTAAATGCAAAGGAAAAGGTTCAGTTAACACTAGGGATGAGGATAATGGTATTGCTATGACATCAACAATGGTTAAATGTTTTAAATGTGGAATGTACGGGCATTATGCAAACCAATTCCCTAAGGTAAAGTCTCATGAAGAGAATCAGTATGGTCGTATGGGTAGTATTTATGTTGATGATGATGAAGAGACTACAAATGATATGTGAGATGAAAGAATTGTTGAAGCTCGGTCAATGGTTTAAGAATGTAGTGGAATGATTACATGTTTATCATGTGTAATGTTGTATAATTAATCTCATGGTACTATGGAATAAAGAGACATCCAAGTATTGTTACACTATTGTCTTTCCTTGAGTTTTGAAAGTGTATGATTAATGGTACCAGTATCCATAAAAGATTATTCAGATATTTTTGGAATGTAGATGATATGCGCATAATGAAGGGATAAGGAGAAAATTAAATGTTTGATAGTATTCATGAGCTCATGGATGATATAAGGAAATAGTTATATCATGGTTTGAGTATATAGAATTTTGGGTTTTTGGTATGTGGAATGCGTTAACTTTTGACAGCACTCATGTTTTTACTAAGATTCAATGGGTATTCATTCTTCAAGAGAATACATGATTAAGGTATTCACATGTTTGTAATTTGACCAACAAGATATATCTTATGATATATGGGGGATAAATGATGGCATTCACGTGATTGTTATGTGACATTTCAAGTAATCATTTTCTTTATACTATGAGCTTGGACCAAAGTATTTTAGATAAGCCTAAAGATTTGAATGGATTATGTTGGACATAAGTTAGGATAGAAATATTTTGATATTATTGATGGGATGTTATAGTAATATAGCTTTAGAAAAAGGATAACCTACAGGACGGGCGACAGCCCATCGCGTCGGACAAGGCTGTGGGAATCGAACCCACAACCAAAGTGCGACTGGCCTTTATCGCCTACCACTAGCCTACAGGAAGTCCCTGGTTAGTAGAAACTAGTTTTATTTTATTAAGCGGTATGATATATGAAGTATAAGTTCATTTTTGGAACTATATATGATTAATCTAACCATAATATGGACTTATAACTTTTGATAACCTTTTGTTTGAAAGAGATGGAATGACTCATCATTCTATCACATGATCTGCTAACATATCACGAATAACAAATTAAACTTCATTTCTTTAAGGGATGAAGTGGAAATTGTTCAATTCACGAACAACAATGAGATTGTACCAAAATCATGTAAGTATTTCTTTTAATTCATCAACTTTAGGGAAATGATCTTGAAAACCAAAAATGTTGTCCTAGTGTTCTTATATCTGATGAATCAGATGGTACCTTAGATCATCACAAATTTATGGCTTTGTGATTGCTAGCTTTTCCATAGCCATGTTCTCTACCACTTTCCATCAGAACATGATGGTTAGATTTCTCTTCCATATCCATATTTTCACCTATGTGGAAACCCAGTGATTAGTTTATTTGGGTAACCGTTACATTTCATACTTTTGTTTTTAAATATTGGTTTTTGTATTCCTTTTTACGATGTGGGTTTCTATTAAAGAAACTTTTGAATAGTAAACCATTTATAACCCCGACGAATTTCGAGGGAGAAATTCATTTTAAGGGGGGTAGAATGTAACACCCCGATATTTTATGAAAAATATTCTTTTTAATTTCATTAATGTCTTTTTTTGTACGCTACACCAAAAGAATCTTGCAAAACACGCATCCTTGACTTTCCTTGGATTACACGCAATCGCGACCTTCCCCGATAGCATGTGTTGTATGCAATACCGAGTTTTAATAAACAACGATATATTATTATAATATTGTCATGAACTAGGCGTTATGAATAGTATTAACTAAATTTTGAATTTTATAACATTATTATTCATCTTACAAATTTTTTAGAACATGGTATTAGAACAAAATAAATTTTTCGGGTAAAATAAGTATTTTTCAAAAAATGCAGTTTTGCCGCCTTTTGATGGCGCACCCACTTTAAATATAGTTTTTGACATGTTTATATGTTCAATTTGACAAAATAAAATTCTTCTTTTGAATCAGGATATAAAAATTTACATTAGATAATGTTTTGATATTTTTCCGATAACTTTCATATTTTAATGAATAGTAAAAACACACTATATTTTAATTAAAAACAACTTTTTTCATCGTAATATATTATGTGGTCAAATTATAATATTGAATGGTTTTAAAGTATAAATAGAATATATTCTTACCATTTAATATAATTTATGTCATTAGCATTGATTTTACCTTGAATTCGTAGGTTAAATTAATTCAATCTTTTGCAATGTTTTAAAGAAAAACCCGTTTTCTTTCGACAACGGGATTATTTTTAATTTAATTTTTGCATCTTTTGTGTATTGAATTTGGAGAAATGGATTCCATATTCAAAATAAGTGGGTCCAAATTATTTTAATAAGCTACTTTTTATTTTTGGGCATTGTGAATAGTAACTATGGTAAATTTTATTTACTATAGTTAAAGGTAAATTGGGTAATTAAGGGTAAATATAAGATTATAAAATTACCCTAACACTTGGAAAATCCTATTTGATGGCTAAAAGTAGACCCATATAACCTAAGGGTCGGATTAGATTCATTTTATGGACTTTTTTCTATGAAAATAATTTAATTATTATTAAAACCAAAGAATGTGACAACATGTCACTTTCTTAAATCTTATAAGTATAATAATTTTACTTTAGTGATAAACTTCATGAAACTTCGAACATGAATAATATCCAGAAAGATAATACAATTATCTACATCATAGGAATTTATTTATAATTTTTAGGGATTAAATAATTATCATTTATTATGACACAAAGATGATGCAGTAATTGTCTTATTAATGAAATATTGACATAATTGATGTTATAAATGACCAAATAAATGTAATTTGAGACTTTTTATGACTTAAATTAATTTTCTAGGTTAATATGACATGGTATTGTTGATATAAGTAACTTGGTTCTAACGTATCATTCTGTTATGAATTTCATAAAAATCATGTACCAAATAGTGTCAAAATTGACATAAATTAGTTTTTAAAAAAAATATTATATTATTAATTGTTATTTAATTCCTAAAAATCTATGGTTCTGCAAAATGACTTATATAAGAATATATATATTAATAATAAACAACTTGGGGTTCGTTTGGCTTGTTATGGTAAGTTTATTAACCATATAGTGTAAGAAAACAAAAAGACACGGTAAAAGTTAAATTATTTAACTTAGAGTTAAATCTAATTGATAAGGTTAAAATAATAACCTAAACTTGTCTAAATACTATTGGATGAGAGGGTTGCTACCCATCCCCACTTTAGCTTCTAAATAAGACCCTTTGGAACCATTATAAACCGAATTTTACCTTAATATAAAATAATATTTTGAGATTTTCCTAAGGTGCCCCTCTCCTCCCTTATAAAAGGGCACCTCCTCCCTCTCCTCCTCACACCAATTTGAGCATTCAAGCTCGTATAACCCCTGAAAAAATCTCTTCTCCACTTCCCTAGTATCATCCTAAAGGTCCTGGTCTTCTTAAAATACCATCCTTAGTTCTTTAAGTGGAGGTTAAGTGAAGGCGCGTCAAAAAGAGGTAATATCCATTACCGATCTTTTTCAATTTATTTCTTCTTAAACATCTTCTTATTTAGTTGTTTCATGATAAAGTAATAACATCAGTATTTATTATATACTGATATGTTATTATAAATATGAAACAACTCTAATTAACCTTCTATCCATCCTACGGAAAAAGGAAATCACCGTGCGTGCGTACGTACGGAATACCGTCTCCACGCCGTGGTGTAATCTATTTTTCCACCAACACCTTACATGGATGGGTATATTGGTGTAAAGAATAACTATACATAGTTATTATAACATCATATTGATTCTTAAATAGTATACATACACTCCAATACAGTCCCACGATCATGAGAATGATATCATCGCTCGTCCGTACGTACGGACTACCGTCTCCACGACGCGATGAGATTCATTCTCCACTTTAACCATTCATGAATAATTATAAAGTGTATATAATAAGTAATCATGAAATATATGGCATAATAATGATACTAGATTTATTTGTATATATGTGTATGTCATCTACTTAATTCCATTCAACTCAATAAGGAAACGAAAACAGTGTTCATGCGTACGTACGGCATACCGTCTCCATGAACGGTGTATTTATTTCCATTTACTGATTTATTATATATATGTATATTCTGAATAGATATTAGATATAAATAATGTTCTGAAATTAAGTAATCATGATCTAATTAATCATATGAATAATTACAATTCAAAACATGGATGACAAATGAAACAATTTTACCCAAAACGCTCTTTAACATGGAATTTACAAAAGAACGGGTAATATAAAGTCATAAGTGAACCATATATGATATCATAACAATGCGTATAATTCTGGAATAAGTCAATAACATTATTTAAATCATTATACAGGTGGTTCGGACACTTATTAAGCAAATCGGACCAAAGGTAAGGGAAATATCACAATCTCATTTTTATCCGAGATTGTTTATACTTTAGTATTTACTGGGGTGTATTTTATAATCCACATCCATGTTTCCTCAATATGTAATATTATTTCCATTCACCTACAATATTTTAAATCCTATTTTACCCTTCGGTGAGTTTTTAGTAAAAGATATGAAAGGGATCTTTTGTCGTTTTTCGTACGAGGTACTTTTTTGACTTTTCCGATAAAAGTACGAGAAGAATGCTTTTTTTAACTTATACGACATGAATGGATTTTTAAAACGTTATTTCCAAGAAGAATCCTTTACAAGTTTTCAAGTTTATTTTTAATCAACTTATTTTAGTTTAAAGTTGTATGACATGTTAAGAAAGGAAAAATGTTTTTGAAGAAGAAAGGATATTTTCCTCAAGAATGGAGTTCAAGTGTTTTATCAAAATTATTTTCCATCTAAAATAATAAAGGGTTCTGTTTTTATCCCTATTATTACATTGATTTGATTATGTTGTGATGGAATTATTTTTATTAATTCCTTTATCTTATATTAATTGTTTTATGATGTCATGATGTTTAAAATTCCCATTTGTATTACATGGGTTATGCAATGATGTATGATTTATGATTATGTGGAACACATAAGAATGGTATCATTATGAGATGGGTGGGACCTATATATCCCTCCAATGCATTGGGTAAAAATTTTATATCTCATGAGATAGACATGGCTGGAACGGTAGGTTATACCGGTTCAGTGAAACAGGACTGAAACGAGGAGTGAACTCGGTTCAGAAAGGGACTTTGTCCACTAAGATAGTCTTGGAAATGAGTCTTGAATAATAAGAAATGATTCTCTATGATTATGTGTGTACGCCAAAAAGTTTCATGTTTTAAGTTATGATTATTGGGATTTCATTTCACTACTATGATTTATCCCATGTTATGAAATTATGCTCTCTTTTGCAGGTTAATATTTCCAAAATGTTATGTTCTTATGAATATGATGTGATTGATATTTCTTTTGTTTACCCTTACTGAGCATTTGAGCTCACCCTTTTATGTTTTCTTTTCCCCAGGATATAAAGAATGTTTTTAGGTAATAAAAAAAAGAAGATCTTTATGGGATATGTTGAAGATCTTTCACCACGATTAGAATATTATATTCCGAGTTTCCAAAGACACTAAACTATTACGGTCCTTGTGTGTGTGATTTTTTTATGTACTAAGTATTCTTCAAAAGTAATGTAATGTCCGTGTAGGTCAAGATACGGGTCTCTACAGTGATCCTAACCCACTTTGGGACGTGGTAAACTATATGATAATGGTCACAATAATAGACCTTAACATTTGATTATTATTTCATGTCTTATTTTGTTTCAACATATTAAATTAGTTTATGAACTTTTTATTTTATATCCTTATCCTATTTTTTTATTATGATCATTTTATTTATGTGTTCTTTCTATCCTTATTGACTGTAATTTTATACTTTATTTTTATTATTATTTGCTTTTCATTATTTCTAGGTGACTCCTATTATAATGTATTTTACCCTAGTGTATCCTATATAGTTTTTGATGATCTATCAATTTTCAGAGAACTATATGGTTTTTTAAATAATTATAATGTTTTTACTATTAAAATGGTGTATTTATGTTTCTAATATTCGAAAGACACTAGACCTTTGGATCCTATTTTTTAATTTAATATAAATGAAGTTGGAAATTATGAAATAATGTGTGTGTAATGACTGGGTCTATATTGTTGGTATTATTAATCGGATTAATTTTTTAGGTTATAATTAAATAAATCAGTGAATGTTCTAGGAGATAGGACTATGTATGGTATAATATCTTCATGATTTGGTAAATTTTGGAGTATATATTTTGTATAACAGTGGATTCTATGTCTATATACTATATGTTATTATTGGTTTTGAAAATATATGTAAATAAGGGTAATAACCCAAAAAATAGAGGACTTAATATTGACATGATAATCACTTCGTGCCTGAAAAAGAGGCCTAATTGTACAACTGGGATTTCATATTTAGTGGATATTAATTACTAAATTTATAACCACCTTAAGAACAACTATTAAGGGATTGAATAGATTGTTAGGCTAGAAAATATAATATCAAAATTTCCATTGTTAAACTATATTGAAATATAAAGACTGAGAAGTTTGGATATATATGTCATTTTTGAGTTCGCCTATATATTTATACAATATCACTTTTATATTCTTATTATTTTGAGTATTCTAATCCCTATGATTATTTTGTTTAAAAGAAAATAGTATAAGTACAATAAAATTTTGAATAGTTCACTCATTATCCCTCCCTGAACATAAAATGTCCTATATGATTATGGTTATTTTTTATTCATTCATATCATGGATGATTAGTATAACTATTCATACTTCAGTAAAAATCATAGAGATTGAATTATCGATAAAGTTGAAAAATTATAGAATAGTTGTAACCCAAGTATGTCAATCCATCGTAGTAATTCTATGTGGGATTAATCTTCTAAAAAACCATTTCATGCTTCTTATAATAGAATTTTATTATATACTAAAAATGAACTCGATATATTTATTTAATGAACACATCAACTCCTCAGAGATGAAAAAGTCATTCCATATCTAAAATTACCCTCAAATTATATGAATGTGTAAGGAGGAGGATAAATATCCTTTGGAAACATCATTATAGCATGGATATTATTTTCGGATAATATATCATATCAAACACAAACAATTGAAATAATGTAAAATACCACTCATGATGATGTTCCAATTGAAAATGATTACACTAATGTATTCCCTAATGAGTTTACTATTGTTCCCCTGATCTATATGTTGAGTATCAACTAAATATTTAACTAGATATTTTATGAAATCTATGAATACATAAATATCAGACGTCGTTGAACTATACAAACAAAATAATCAATGAAAAGAAAATCTAGACAAGGGTTTCATAAAAATTCTTGGTTCAATATTTTGTGAATTGGTAATACTTATATTTGAGAAGGATAGGTCAATGGATCTATGTATTTATTATTGTGAACTCAAAAATATATCAATAATGGAAAATTATCTGTTTCACCGTATTTGTTATTTTTTAAATTGGTTACATGGACCTCAATACATATCCAATGTAAACTATTTATTAAGATATTATCAATAGAGGTTATAAAAGGAGGGTTTTCCCAAGTATAACTTTCATACATGTTATGTGAACTTTGAGTTCATAAATATAACATTTAGTCCAATAAAATCACTAATGGTCTTCATTAACCATTTCAATAGAGCCTATAAAGATTACCATGAAAAAATATTCATTGTCTTTATAGAATATATAAATATATTCTCCAAATTATTGTATGAACATGAGGATCTACTGTTTAACATACTGAAGACATTGATGATGGTGAAGTTATATGAAAAATACATTACATGTGTGTTCTTGATGGACCATCTGTCATTATTGGTGAATATTATAATAAGTAAATGGATATATGTAGGCCTTCAAAAGTCTAAATAAATTGAGGAATGACATATATCATTATATATTGAATTGATTTATAGTTTTTTCTTATAAGTGTTGGTTTATACGTTATTTTATAGAAAATTAAAATGATTTTAAAAACCACAAACTATGATAAATTACAATGAAGTGAAGTACACTTCGAGGGATGGATATAAAGATTGATTCATGGAGCTGAGGAAGAGGTTTTCAATTATACCTACACTCACAGTTCCCAAAAGTGGTGAAGTATTTTGATTTATAATGATACATAAAAAAATTCAGGTTTTTTACTGATACATATTGATAATTTGAAATACTACACCTCAACATAGTTGATGATACATGAGAAAAAACAATCATTATTATGATATATAACTAGATTTGGTAATCATTGAGCTGAATATATGGAGTAATTATCTATATGGAGAGAAGATTGATATTTATAAACTATAAGAAGCTTAAATATATATTCACACATATGGAGCTCTATTGTTCCAACAAATATGGCTATTGATAATCAATTATTATGATTTCTCAACGAACTAACATTGTGGGAAGTATATAAAAGTGGAAGATAAAATAAAAAAATGTCCTAACAATTTATCTATGATGGGGACTAATAAGTATCCAATCATCTTGGACATGAAATGGATGGTCACTATTATCATTATTAATGGGAATCCATCCTACCTTCATCTCATTATTCATATACCTTCCCATATAGATTAAATTATGAAACCTTAATTGAGTAATGTGGAAATATAGGAGAATGTCAATGTTATAAAAAAGTTAAATACTTAGATTTAAACTTTGAGGATAAAGGCTTTTTGATATTTGATAAATAAAATTGTGTTTCATCTCAGATAAAAATAATATTGGTGCTAACATGTGATATTCAAATATTCGTATTTTCGGCCTAACATGGAATCATGAACATGTATAGGGATCTATGGGAAAAATATTGGAGGTAAAATGTAATGTGGAAGATTTAAGAATATAAATAAATGTACTTGATGTGTTATTAGGTGATAGATCAGAAGAAAAAAAGTCTATAGTTATGATGAAACCATTTCTCATACCTACATAGAAAGGGGGAAACAGAAATATGTATTTTTTCATGGTTCTTCTCTGAACATCAACCTCAAATAATGAAATATAATACAACAGTCGAGTTCTCCTACGACAATAGTTTCCAATAAATAATGAAAATGTACATATATGAAGCCCTCTATAGGATAAGATAAAAAATACCTTTGTGATAGGATGAATTTTTAAAGTGAAGTTTTATAGGACCTATGTTGGTTGATGGAATGGTATAAACATTCAAGGCAATTTAGAAACACATCAGGTTGGATCAATGTCAACATAAGAGTTTCTTTTATCACCATTGATCAAATTTGGAGTAAATGATTGGTGAAAATTATTTCATCTACATATATACATGGGATAGAGTCATGATATTTATTAATTATTGGGAGAAAAATCAATTTTACATAGGGTCCTATACGAATCATTTTTAATAAAAATGTGACTATACCAACAATAGATCACATAAAACACGAATATAGATCATTATGTGTTCCAAATAACCCTCATAATGATGTAAATAACATATCCTTATGATGTACCAAATCTCTAGGTGGTATAATTGGAGGAAGATCCCTTTTATGTGGAGTATTCAGTTAAGATATTGGTCATCAAAGACAATGTTCGCCGAACCAAGACAACTCACCTAGCCAAGGTACATTAGTGAAATAATAATTATGGGTAGGTTACATGGGATCCTTAAGATACAATTAAATATAATTATCCACATCTTTTACCCTAGTATATGGAATGCAATTTTGTGGGTCACATTTATTACGATCTAAAAATGAACAAACTTTGAGAAATTATAAATATATATATAACGTTAAATTATGAATATAAGTGTGCATTATATAAGTAAATATATACGATAAGATGTAATTTCACTTTATCTTCAATTAATAACAAAATATGTTTTCAAAAATACCTTTCTAATAACTATATATCTTATGGAATAATAATAATATTGACATATTTAATTCATTAAAATGCATTTTTGATATGAAAGTTTTTATTATATTTTGATAACATACTTATAAGAATATTTTTTATAAATTATATAGGATCAGTATAATAAGTGAATTTCGATTTTGGGATTCATAATTTAAAAATTAAATTATTATTAAATTTTTTTTATTTTTAATAAATAATATATTTGGACATGAATATTGAAAAAATAACATTTTGTGAAAAGGGTGTTTTTTATTTATTAATTAGAATATAAGTGAAATATTTTATTATAAAAAACATGCCAATTGTCAATATATATATATAAAGAATAACTTTCTGCATATTATAGACAATTTTTTAAATTTATAGCACATTTTTAACCTTGTGCAAAATAATTATTTCAATTCAAATTAAAAAATTAGTCTTGTGATTTAATTTAAATAAATGATATTTTGAATTTTTTTTGTTTTGTATTGATTTTAATGTCACTTACCTATGAATTTATAATAATATGATATATTTCGTATAAATAAAAAATTATAATAACATCCAAAACTTAAATTTAATGTTTAAAATAATTTTTTATAAGAAATTTTTATTACAAATTATATACACGAATAAAAAATATTTTTTATAACTATTAGAAATATTAAATTATAAAATTATATAAATATATTAAATTATGTTGTTCAAATTATTAAATAATTAAATTTTTCATATGATTTTTATTTATGGAATGTGAAAGCGAAGTTACCGAGGTAATGGTAAATTAGAGAAAAAGTGTTTTAATATTGCGAAAATTTTTAGAAATGTAAACGTTATGTATTATTTTTTATGGAGGATGTGGGATTGACCGTATTCCATAAACTAACCCATTATTATGAAAATTTCCAACCTTCTTCATTGAAAAATGAAAGAAAATTATAGAAACAAATTGATATTTTAAATGAAATTACACTATTGATACTCATAAAAAGATCATAGGTCCTCCCCATTTCACAAGCGGTTCAATTTATTTGGATCAACATAAACACTTTACATGTATATAATTGAGACCTTACCAACTCCCTTAATTTCTAAGTCTACAAAAACATATTATTCTGAATGAATACAATTATTGATTATATTTTTAACACATATCACCGAGCATAAATCAAATTGTGAAATATTATTAAATATTATTTTTTATATGTGACAATTATATCAAATCAATTAATGTATAAGGTATGAATAGTGAAAACACAAAATTAAATATATTCATAATGGTTTAATACAATGAATTTTTTTTATTAATGTATCATATAGACGTACTCACTTCTTAGTAAATCCATTTTATTCATCAATAGTTCATTTTTTTTAAAATGATTTATATTAATTTTTATTAGAAATATTTATAAATGATTTTTAATAGTTTTAGAAAAATTATGTGATAAAATAGATATCATTAATTAAATAATAATATCAAAATAATATTATGGTGAATTGTTGGTTTTTTCATATAATGACTTATTTTTTGGTTAATAGTTAAACATAAAGATTATTATAAAACAATAATTAAATTATATTATAAAGTAAATTTTTTGGTTGAATTTAATATAAAATTATTATATTAATTAATTTATTATATATAATTTAATTAAATAGTTTTTAATCATGATTATACATGATTTTGGTATGATTAATATTTGGGCAGAATAACAAATTTATCTAAATATTGTTTTTTGTTGCATACAGAACATTAATTTTAAATCTAATTTCTATAACATACATGAATTGAATTTGGAAAAATTCATCCCAAATTTGAAATTATAAGGTTATTTTTTTAATCTTATTTTTTATGTCGTTATGAATAGTAACTACATAAAATATTTGTTATAGCTGTAAAGGAATATTAGGTAATTAAAGAAAGACATAATGTGATAAGGCCTTTAAATAGATCTAAAACCATTATTTAAAATATTTTATAACTATTTTTAGACAATACCCTTCAAATATTATATTTTATTATATATTTGTTCAGTGTTTTAGTGAAAATGGAATATATATTATTTCTAGTAAAGATGAATACAAAAATTCAATCACTTACTATTAAAGTTATATTATATGTTCACTAAGGGATAAAAATATGTTTTGAATGAAAATTAAATCCTATTTTGACCATAATAAAAATAATTTTATGATTTTTTTAGTTTTTAGTAATTAAATAATCGAATTAAATGTGTACCCAACATTTTCATAATGCTCGAGGTTGAAGTAGAAGAATCATGTAAATTATGTTATATAAAGTAATTGAATTTTTTTTCAAGATGAGCTATAATTCCCTATGAATTTTATAGATATATATAACATATCATATTTTTGTTAAAACTATATATTATAATTATTTTGTTATATTTCATAAATTAAAATAAAATCAATGAACAGTTCCAAATATGAAATTAATGAAATTTTATAATAAACTATTTTTTAATAAAATATATAAAGTTGAAAAGGTAGTATCATTAGATAAATGAATATGATATGGTTTAACATGAACATAATTTTCCATTTATGGTCAACCTTTCTTTTTATGTTGTCATTATATACTACTAGAGAGTTAAAACCATTGATATTGTAGTAATCATCAATAGGTTAAACTGGGAGGGGGGTTAAAATAAAAAGATACAGATGAAAAAAGTCACCTACACATTACCAAATATAATATTATTATAGTATATAGACTCATAGTCTTTCAATATTACAATTATTTCAAAAAAAACAATGTTTCATTTAATTTTTTTATTTTATTTTAATACTTTACGAAATTTTTAGAATTCCCCTCTCATTACATATGAAAGGGAACATATCCTCCCCTATTACATAAACCTTGATATAACCCTAAATCAAAAAATAATTACCTAAATAAATTTTAAAAATCTCATCATATGTTATATATGTCTTATTTTTGGAATAATATACCATCCGTATTAGGATTAATTTCTATATAAAATAAGGTTTTCTAAATAATACTTATATAATTTAACTAAAAGTTTTTGTTTATTTAATTCTATACCTCAATAAAATCTCTTCAAATCATTGTTATATAAAACATTATTAAATAAAATATGATTATATTTAATCAAATTAATTTATTAAAATTTATCTATCTTCGTCTTCGATCACATGAGAAATGAAACCATTATTTGTGTGTTTGAAGGACTACTACCTATATGAAGTGATGTGTTTCATTTTCCATCAGTAACCCTCATAAGGTTATAATTATAGATTCAATGGATATATATGATATTAATTAAATAATAATATTTATGGAATAATAATGCATCATATATTTTTTTACCTTTTTTTATCAATATAAAAATGAGAGCATAGTTACTGTATTGGTGTGGATTACAACCTCTATGAATAGATGTTATTCTTTTTTCTTCTCTGAATCAAATGACTATTATATATAATATTTTAAATAGATAATATGATATTCAGGAAATATTAATGATTCCAAAAATATTTATCTATACTCATATTCCTTCCCTCAATATCAATGAATAAGAGAAAGTTACTGATGTGTATGTACAATCTACCATATCCATGACTATAACGAAATTTATTTTTCATACCCATCATTCATGGATGGTTATAAAAGTATAATTAACATATAAAAAATATAATTATATTATTATTATTATATATATGAATTAATAATTAGATTTTTTATCATTTCCAACATATAGGTTAAATTTTACAACTATAATCTAAACAACATCAGGAAAAAGATCATGGAAGTAACAGATTAATTAATTAATTTAGTCAATGTGATCAATGACAAAAATGATATAATGATAATGTTATATACCTTGAAAAAAAATTTAACAAAAAAATAATTGAAATTTTTTTATTATAAATTATTTAAAATACATTCATGTCATGTCTTGACATGAGGTAAGAGATTTAATTTAAATTACCCTATTTTATGGCATGTATTGTTTTTATTGGAATAATTTATTTGTAATGGGTATACATAAAACCATATAAATTTTATATCATGTGTCACCCATATATCATGATATATTATATTAAAATTTAAATTATTTCATCCAATGTAATTTTACATTAATCATAACAAGTGGTATGGGTTTACATAAATCAATTTCATTTCACTAAGTTATATCACTTCTGCATTTGTTTACATAGGCCAGGATCATGAGTTAAATGACATTTTTTAATTTATATTGTATTTAAATTGTTTTTTTATGGATATAAAATTTTTACTAATCATTTTTCCATTGATTAATTATCAATTAGATGGTATAATCTTTGCAGGGGATATTCATCTCAATGTTTTTATCTTTAGGAAAAAAATAGGTTGATAACAGATATTATTTTTCAATGAATAAATTATATCCCCTAAAATTTTATATCTTATACCCACATATATTCAAGGTATTAATTTTTTAATTGTATTTCATTTCTTTTATAGATTTATGATTTGAAATTTACCAAAAAGGTAATGAATTTAATGTTATAAATGCATTTTATTTTGACATTGTTTATATACAAATCACCATTGGGAGGGGTCATGTGCACTAATTTTCTTGATGAAATATATTTTATTATCAACTGGTTATGAAATTTTCATAAATGTTGAATTTATATTTCCAAAAATATTTATTAAATAACCATTAATAATGTTCATTATATGTGAAACAAAACATGGATATACTATTAGATCGAGATTCATTCTCTTACATATCCATGTATTCTAAACAAATGATGAATGTAATAATTTCACATTAATGATATCATAAGATGATCTTCATATATCATTTAATTTATTTAAAAATGTTTTAGAAGGAAATATTTTTATCTTAGTATGTGGGGAACAATTTTATATTCTTTACAAAGGTGTGAAAGGAATAATTTATTTTATCTTATAAAACATTACCAATAGTTTATGTTACC